>CM038677.1:752921948-753521948 GCA_021605205.1 Aegilops longissima | reverse complement strand
TATGTCTATATGGACCCGACGAGATTAAAACAGCTTTCATCACTCCATTCGGGTGCTTCTGTTATGTCACCATGCCATTCGGCCTCAAGAATGCCGGAGCCACGTTCATGAGGATGATTCAGAAGTGTTTACTCACTCAAATCAGTCGGAATGTGGAAGCATACATGGATGACATTGTGGTCAAGTCACGGAAAGGTTCCGACCTGTTGACTGACCTTGCTGAAACATTTCCCAATCTCAGGAGGTATGATATCCAGCTTAATCCATCAAAGAGCACATTCGGAGTTCCTGGCGGAAAGTTACTCGGTTTTCTCGTTTCTGAACAAGGAATCGACGCTAACCCAGAAAAAGTTGGCACTATACTCCAATGAAACGCATACATGCGTGTGCACGATGTCGAGCTTCTTGGATGCTTGGCGCTTTAAGTCGATTCATCTCTCGCCTCGGTGAAAAAGCATTGCCTCTTTACCGATGATGAAGAAGTCGAGACAAGTTCGAGTGGACTCCTGAAGCTGATGCAGCATTTGCGAGCTCAAAGCTCGCTCTCCACCCAGCCGGTGCTTGCTTCCCCAATCAGCAAGGAGCCGTTGCTGCTTTACATTGCAGCCACAGGACAAGTCGTCGATCAGATACTTACGGTCGAGCGGGAAGAGGAAGGAAAGGCCTTCAAAGTTCAGCACCCAAGATATTATCTTTACAAGTATTAACCCGTCAAAGCAAAGATACCCTCATTATCGAAGCTTGTGTATGGGATTTATATGACCGTGAAGAAGGTTGCTCATTACTTCTCGATCACTCCATTACGATCGTCGTGACGCCCATTATCGAGATTTTGCACAACAGAGATGCAACTGGTCGAGTGGCGAAATGGGCGATTGAACTTCTTCCCCTTGATATCAAGTTTGAGGCAAAGAAAGCCATCAAGTCCCAAGCAATAGCAGATTTCATCGTCGAGTGGGTTGAACAACAGTTACCGACTCAAGTTCACTCGAACCTTTGGACTATGTTCTTTGATGGTTCCAAGATGTTGAATGGTTACGTGTCTGGGGTAGTATTGGTTTCCCCCCGAGGAGATAAGCTCAGATATGTGCTCCAGATTCACTTTGATTCTTCCAACAATGAAGCAGAATATGAAGCACTGTTGTATGGGTTGCGTATGGCCATTTGTAGGACCTTGAAGTATGTCTAGAGGGGGGTGGGGTGATTAGACTACTTGACCAATTAAAAACTTAGCCCTTTCCTAGTTTTAGAGTTTGGCAGATTTTAGCTATCTTAGGACAAGTCAAGCAATCATCACACAATTCAAGCAAGCATGCTAAGAGTATATTGGCAGCAGAAATTAAAGCATGCAACTTGGAAGAAAGTAAAGGGAAGGGTTTGGAGGATTCAAACGCAACTGGAGACACGGATGTTTTTGGCGTGGTTCCGATAGGTGGTGCTATTGTACCTCCACGTTGATGGAGACTTCAACCCACGAAGGGTAACGGTTGCGCGAGTCCACGAAGGGCTCCACCCACAAAGGGTCCACGAAGTAGCAACCTTGTCTATCCCACCATGGCCGTCTCCCATGAAGGACTTGCCTCACTAGCGGTAGATCTTCACGAAGTAGGCGATCTCCTTGCCCTTAAAAACTCCTTGGTTCAACTCCACAATCTTGTCGGAGGCTCCCAAGTAACACCTAGCCAATCTAGGAGACACCACTCTCCAAGAAGTAACAAATGGTGTGTTGATGATGAACTCCTTGCTCTTGTGCTTCAAATGATAGTCTCCCCAACACTCAACTCTCTCTCATAGGATTTGAATTTGGTGGAAAGAAAATTTGAGTGGAAAGCAACTTGGGGAAGGCTAGAGATCAAGATTCATATGGTAGGAATGGAATATCTTGGCCTCAACACATGAGTAGGTGGTTCTCTCTCAGAAAGGGTAAGTTGGAAGTGTAGGTTTAGTATGATGGCTCTCTCGACGAATGAAGAGGAGGTGGAGGGGTATATATAGCCTCCACACAAAATCTAACCGTTACACACAATTTACCAATCTCGGTGGGACCGAATCAACAAACTCGGTCAGACCAATTTTAGTAAACCTAGTGACCGTTAGGGTTTTCGGTGGGACTGACATGCATCTCGGTAGGACCGATATGATTAGGGTTAGGGCATAACGTAATCTCGATGAGACCGATTACACAAACTCGGTGAGACTGATTTTGGTAATTAGCTAACCAGAGAGTTGGTCAAGTAAACTCGGTGGGACCGATTTGCTCTTTTCGGTGAGACCGAAATGTTACAAAAGGGAAACAGAGAGTTTACATTGCAATCTCGGTGGGACCGATCCGCTCTTTCGGTGAGACCGAAAAGTTCTGAAAGGAAGCAGAGATTACAATCCCATCTCGGTGAGACCGAGATCCCTATCGGTAGAACCGATTTGCCTAGGGTTTGTGGCAGTGGCTATGACATATGAAATCGGTGGCGCCGGATAGGAAGAATCGGTGAGACCGATTTTGGCTTTAGGTTTAGGTCATATGTGGATGTGAGAAAGTAGCTGAGGGTTTTGGAGCATATCACTAAGCACATGAAGCAAGAGGCTCATTAAGCAACACCTCATCCCTCCTTGATAGTATTGGCTTTTCCTATAGACTCAATGTGATCTTGAATCACTAAAATATAAAATGAAGAGTCTTGAGCTTTTGAGCTTGAGCCAATCCTTTGTCATTAGCATTTTGAGAGATCCACTTTCATCATCCATGCCATGCCATTCATTGAGCTTTCCTGAAATGTTCATCTTGGAATAGCATTAGCTCAATGAGCTATATGTTATTATGAATTACCAAAACCACCTAGGGATAGTTGCACCTTCACCATTTCACTCGGCGTCCGTCGCCTCATGGTTTATGGCGACTCAGATCTAGTGGTTAATCAGGTGATGAAGGAGTGGGACGTCAGAAGTCCAGCCATGATGGTTCTTGTCTTTGCAGTGAGGAAGCTAGAGAAGAAGTTTGAGGGGTTAGAGCTCCATCATATACCCCGACTGAAAAATCAAGCTGCTGATGATTTGGCGAAAATAGGGTCCAAGAGGGAAGCCATTTCCAGTGATGTGTTTTTGGAGCACATCCGCACACCGTCGATTCAAGAGGATCCTTTCACTGAAGAAGCTCCACAGCCAAAAAGTGACACTGATTCGACTGAAGTTGAGGTCCCAGCGGTGGTCGACCTGATCATGGAAGTCGTGGTCATCACTCCCGACTGGACAGTACCGTACATCGCGTATATTATGACTAAAGAGCTCCCGGAGAACGAAGAAGAGGCTCGACAGATCGTCCGCCGATCCAAGGCCTTTACTGTGATCAAGGGACAGTTATTCAGAGAAAGCGTGACTGGAGGCAGCCAGAAATGCATAACGCCAGAAGAAGGTCAGATAATTCTTGATGATATCCACTCGGGGACCTGTGGTCACCATGCGTCCTCTCGGACCATCGTGGCTAAAGCATACCGAGCGGGATTTTACTGGCCAAAAGCAAATGAAATGGCAAAGGAAATAGTCGACAAGTGTGAAGGATGTCAGTTCTACTCCAATATGTCACACAAACCCGCCTCGGCATTGAAGACCATTCCACTCGTCTGGCCTTTCGCTGTTTGGGGGTTGGATATGATTGGACCACTGAGAACTGGCAGCAGCGGTTTCACTCATTTGCTTGTGGCAGTCGATAAGTTTATGAAGTGGATCGAAGCTAAACCTATCAAGAACGTTGATGCGTGCACTGCTATCAGTTTCATCAGAGAGTTGATATTCAGATATGGAGTTCCGCACAGCATCATCACTGAAAATGGGTCAAACTTGATTCCGACAAGTTCAAAGCCTTTTGCGCCTCTCGAGGCACGCGAGTCGACTATGCTTCAGTTGCTCACCCCGAGTCGAATGGACAAGCGAGCGAGCAAATGGTCTAATTCTCAAAGGATGAAACCTCGACCGATCGTGATCTCAAGCATGCAGCAGGAGCATGGGTCGACGAACTTCCGTCGGTTCTTTGGGGATTGAGGACCACTCCTAATCGGTCGACTGGGAGAACTCCATTCTTTATGGTCTATGGAGCTGAAGCAGTTCTGCCGAGTGACCTGCTTCTGTCGCCTGAGTCGAACTCTACTCAGCTGAAGCGGAGCAAGCCCGGCAAGATGCAGTCGACCTCCTTAAAGAGGAGAGAGAAATGGCCCTGACCCGCTCGACCATCTATCAGCAGGACTTGCGTCGATTCCATGCTAGAAATGTGAAGAGCCGAGGCTTTCAAGAAGGGGAATTGGTCCTCCGAGTGGATCAACAGAAACCACACAAGCTCGCTCCCACTTGGGAAGGTCCCTTCATCGTCACCAAAGTTCTCCACAATGGAGCTTACCATCTCTACAACGTTGAACACCAGATTGATGAGCCTCGAGCCTGGAATGCGGAGCTGCTCCGCCCCTTTTACACTTAAGAACTCACTCGTGTGAGATGTAATAAAAGTACCTCTGTAGTTTGTTTATCAAAGACAAGAATGTTATAATTTTCCCAGTGATTGTTATTACTTTTCATTTACATAAGAAATTTCCCCCAGTGGGTGGCTTAGCCGCGAACCCGTTTCGCCTAAGTTTGTAAAAAAAAATCCCTGCCGAGTGGAGAGCCAGCCTCCCACTCGGGGGCTTAGCTGCGAATCCGTTTTGCCTAAGTATCTGGAAATCCTATCGAGTGGCGAGCTAGCCTCCCACTCGGGGTCTTAGCTGCGAATCCGTTTCGCCTAAGTATCTGAAAATCCTACCGAGTGGCGAGCCAGCCTCCCACTCGGGGCTTAGCTACAGTCCAAGTACTCGCCTAAGTTTGAAAATCCTACCGAGTGAGGAGCCAGCCTCCCACTCGGGGGCTTAGCTGCAGTCCAAGTACTCGCCTAAGTTTGAAAATCCTACTGAGTGAGGAGCCAGCCTCCCACTCGGGGGCTTAGCTGCAGTCCAAGTACTCGCCTAAGTATTTAATATAATGTGTGCTTTGTAAGGACGACGAGGTACAGGTCGACTGTTGCCTTCCCCTTCAGAGCTATGACACAAAAATCCTCCTTGGAGGCTTAGCTGCAGTCCAGTACTTGCCTAAGTTTGAAAAATCCTACCGAGTGGAGAGCAAACCTCCCACTCGGAGGCTTAGCTGCAGTCCAGTACTCGCCTAAGTCCAAAAAATCCTACCGAGTGGAGAGCAACCCTCCCACTCGGGGGCTTAGCTGCAGTCCAGTACTCGCCTAAGTTTCAAAAAATCCTGCCGAATGGAGAGCAACCCTCCCACTCGGGGGCTTAGCTGCAGTCCAGTACTCGCCTAAGTTTAAAAAATCCTATCGAGTGGGGAGCAACCCTCCCACTCGGGGGCTTAGCTGCAGTCCAGTACTCGCCTAAGTTTAAAAAATCCTATCGAGTGGGGAGCAACCTTCCCACTCGGAGGCTTAGCTGCGGTCCAGTACTCGCCTAAGTACGAAATCCATTCCAATCCGCAAGGACGACGAGGTGCAGGTCGACTGTTACCTTCTCCTTCGGAGCTGCGCCACAAGTACAACGTGCGCTCCATCCCGATCCGCAAGGACGACGAGGTGCAGGTCGACTGTTACCTTCTCCTTCGGAGCTGCGCCACAAGTACAACGCGCGCTCCATCCCGATCAACAAGGACGACGAGGTGCAGGTCGACTGTTACCTTCTCCTTTGGAGCCGCGCCACAAGTACAACGTGTGCTCCCTCCCGATCCACAAGGACGACGAGGTGCAGGTCAACTGTTACCTTCTCCCGCGCCTGCAAGAACAACGAAGTGTAGGTCGACTGGATCCACCTCAGAGCTGCATCTCAAGCATTGAAGCATAATCCGAGTGAAGAGCAAAGTTCACTTGAAGGCAAACAAAATCATATTTCGACGATAAGTAAAGTTCGGATAACATCCTAAGGATGCAGAAGTATCTAGGCCTCAAGTCTGTTAAAGTTTATCGGTTACACGATAACTCGGCATTCCGAGGCAAATTTAAGACGAATCATAGAAGTTTTTTACTCCTCAGGTGGAGGACTGGAAGGCGCGACGAACTGGTCCAGGTCGATCCCGTCAGCGATTCGGGTGGCAGCACCAATGAAAGTCTCCATGAAAGATCGGAAGTCGTACTTCTTGGTATTGGCAACTTTGATGGACGCCAACCTTTCCTCTCGTGCCTCCTTGCGGTGAACGCGACCAGGGACGAGCGACATCGGCACCACATCCGCGAAGACTTCTTCCATTCCTGCACTCGACTTGGGCGTCATTCGATCGAGTCATTAAAGACTCGAGGTCATTTTGAAGTGTTTCGCCTGGCCAGAGTGTTGAGTCTATCCGCGACACCGCAACCTTCAGTCGAGCGAGGTAGTCCACCACAGCAGCAACACGAGACTCCAGTCGGAGCACATTCATGGCAGCTTCATCCTTCACGGGGGAGTTAATGGGGTCCAGACTTGTCTCCACTCGACTAGTCTCTTCCTCGAAGTTCTGACAGAATTCTGCAAACACAACTCGAGTTCAAGCTAATGGTTCTATGATGAGTCGGTGATAACAAGTCAGTCGGATAAGAGGAATTACCTTCAAGCATGAGGAATAGCTTCTTGGCGAGCCCTCCCAGATAAGCCTCTAGATCATTCCTCTTCCCGCCATTCGCCAAACCTTGTCGCTCGAGCTATCTTGTCGTTCTTGATCGGCTAACATCCTTGTTGGCGCGTCGAGAGCAGCTTTCAGATTGGCGTTCTCTTCTTCAAGTTTTCCGACTGAAGACAACTTCTCTTCCGCGAGCTTGGTTTTCTTCAAAGCCGTTTGCTGCGCCTCGGCAAGGTCATAATCCTTCTTCTTCAGAGCCTCCTCCATTTTGTCTGCAAAATGACAGTGAGGTCAGAATTAGGAAGGGACAGAAAAACAAAAACAGTCGTCAAGATCTCACCAGCCATACCTTTTGCTTCGTCTCTCGCCTTCTGCAAGTTCTCCTGTGCAAGCTTCAAGTCAAGGTTGAGCTGGATCTGTTTGTTCTCCAATTCAGTGTATCGAGCCACAAGCTCGCAAGATTTCTGCAAAGAATCAGTCGACAGACGTCACAGATAGGTTACTTCCGAGTGACTAAGAAAAATCATTGCGTTTCTAAGACTACAGCCGAATCAAAATATTCGACAGTAGTCTCGGGGACTACACCCAGTGGGTGCACTTAGCGTGCCCCCACTGGTCCTACCGACTCGGTTCGATCAGTCGACCGAAAGAGACAAAAAAGGAGTTCTTCAGACTACGGTCGACTGCCAGCAGTCCACCATAGTCTCGGGGACTACACCCAGTGGGTGCACTCAGCGTGCCCCCACCGGTTTCAAGATTCCATTCGACATGGTCCGACCAGACCGAGTGAAGAAGTTATCAAAGAGATACAAAGTATAAAGACTACGGTCGACTGCCAGCAGTCCACCATAGTCTCGGGGACTACACCCAGTGGGTGCACTCAGCGTGCCCCCACCAGTCCGAAAATTCAATCGACACACCCAGTGGGTGTACAGATACGAAGATCTTCAGAAAGAAGAGTTTTTCAGGTAGCATATCCTAACAGAACAAGTGGTGATCAACTAACCTGGACGTTGCTCTGAAGAGCTGAGCTGACATCATAGGCCGCTTGGCTGGCTTCCCGGACCACCTTCATCTGCTCCATCATGAGCCCCGCTTGGCAAATAGCCTCCTTAGCAGCACCCACTTGGTCCTCCGGGACATGGTGCGTGGCGAAAAGGGAAGGCAGATCAGCAGTCGACGTTGAAGGCCGGATACTCGTCAGCGGCACAGCGAAAGACACAGAAGTCCGAGTGGTGTTGCCACCCTCATGAACCAGCGCCTCAGGCATCGATGCAACCTGAGCAGTCTTGCCGGCAGGCGCCTTCTTAGTTCTCCTCCGCCTCAATGGCGCCTCATCATCATCATCAGGGAGATCAATGACATGAGGAGGGACTACAGGAAAGATTCAAAGTTAAAAACGGGAATCCAATAGACCAAAAGCAAAATTACAGCGATCATACCAAGGTTAGAGGTAACAGCATCTTCCATCTCCTGGTCTTCATTCCTGACTGAGGTCTCGGAGGTGGCAGCGCTGCAGATTTCAGAATTAGTTGATTAGTCAACAAATCGACCAAAAGTATGTTCGCGCTGAACAAAAAAGCTCAAGTTCTGTTGTACCCGGAAATAGTGGGGATAGCCATCTTCATCTTAGGCAAAACCTTTGTCAGCTTCGACGGCATCGCTCGGGGTTGCTTCGGCGCTTTTTCAGTCGGCACCGGAGAGGTCGTCCGAGGACGTTTCGTCGACTGCCCGACAGGCGCGATAGCCTTGCCGCGCTCGACCGCGGGGTCATGGGTGAGCTTGGACCGCCTTTCCATGCGAGGAGGGTCGACTTCTTCCTCCTCTTCCTCCTCCTCCTCTTCATCAGAGCTGTCGTCATCTTCGTCCCCCCCACCGTCAGACTGCCATTCCTCCTGGCTTTCACCTCCGCTCCCTTCCTCCTCCTCAACTGGTTCTTGCGCCCCGTTGGGCATCGAGTACATCTCAGTGGTGACCTGGAAGAAGACAAACAAGATGAAAGTCAGTCGACCGATTTAAGCAAACAAGATGGAGTAAGCAGAGTCAGAGTCAAAGATACGGGATTGAACCTTGTCTGGCTCGTACAATTGGTCGAGTGGAGGGATCCTCCTGGCTCCTCGGGGGTTATCTTTGTTCCCAGTGATGGCAGTCATCCATCTCTCCAGTGTGGCATCCTCGACCTCCTCCGGTGGACCCGAGTGGTGTCATCATCATCATCAGGGAGATCAATGATACTGAAGTGGCTGGATGCGCCGTCGAAGAAAAACCTCCAGAAGATCCATACCAGTCACCCCGTCACGGATGAGCTGGACTACACGCTCGACCAAAACCTTGACTGAGCCTTCTCCTCCGGGACCACCTTCAGAGAGGATGGCTTGCTCACTCGATCCATGGAGAAAGGAGGAGTCCAATCATCGCTCAAGGGCGTCGGCTGGTCTTGGCAGTAGAACCAGGTCGACTGCCACCCTCGAACCGACTCAGGAAGGACCATGGCTGGAAAAGCACTCTTACCTCTCATTTGGACCCTAAGACCCCCACACATCTGAATCACTTGGGCTCTCTCGTCACTCGAATTGGCCTCTTTCACCGTCTCGGAGCGACAGGTGAAAATGTGTTTGAAGAGGCCCCAATGCGGCCGACAACCCAAAAAATTCTCACACAAAGACACGAAAGCGGCGAGATACACGATAGAGTTGGGTGTGAAGTGGTGGAGTTGTGCCCCAAAGAAGTTCAGAAATCCTCGAAAGAAAGGATGGGGCGGCAAAGAAAACCCGCGGTCGACGTGAGTGGCTAAGAGGATGCACTCACCCTCCTGAGGCTGCGGCTGCCACTCCATCCCCGAAAGCCTCGCTGATCCATGAGGGATCAGTCCTTCATTGGCCAGGTCGTCAAGATCTTTCTGGCGGATGGTCGAGCGAATCCAGTCGCCCTGGATCCAGCACTGCGGCAAACCGGCCCGCGACGAGGATCCGCCCCGACTGGTCGCCCTCCCCTTCGCCTTCGCCTTCGCCGTCCTTCTTCGCTTCCAAAGCCACCGTCTTTTCTTTCACCATTGTCGCCGGTGGAACGCGCGTGGAGCAGCAGTTCGGAGGTGGAGGCAGGCGCGACGGATGAATCGGAGGAAGGAAGGAGGAAAGGGGAACGCACTGTTCAAAAAACCCCAGTCCTGGGCCTCATATGAGGTTGCTTCCGAGTGACTGACCGGTAGGCCCAGGCGATCCTGTCAAATCCCGCAACAGTCGACCGCGCGATACGTGGCGAAAAAGGTGGCGCGGAGATCGAGGCATCCTTGCCTTATCCCGTCTGATTACTGCGGCACTCTCTCCGTCCCGCTCGTTTCCCGAAGATTCAAATCCCGCTAAATCCGCGCGCCGCAGAGCAAATCATCAGACAAAAGATTTCCTCCGTCCTGTCATTCGGAAATCGCCAAGTACGGAAAACGCACTCGACGGATACAAAGAATGGATCAAGGCGACTGAAAAAGAAGTTGATGCCGTCACTTAAGTCCATTTGATCCAAGACAAGACACAATTGCAGCACAAGAATGAGTCGGGAGTATGTTCAACTCCTTCTCCACTTAAACCTCGATCCATTCGGGGGCTAATGATGAAGTCATATACCTAGGGTAGGGTCATGGACCTGTCCAAGACACCCCCAAGGACATCTCTAGAAGAAACTACCTTTCAGTCGACCTGGAAGAGTTCCACTCGACCAACTGGAAGACACTCGACCATGAAGCCAACCACTCGACCACCAGGAGATCTAAAGCCAGTTTGCACCCAAACGGTCGGTCATTAAGTAGCTTTTATGGTCATCATAGCACTTTATGTGGGCGTTACCAGTAACCCCCTATCTTAATGTACCTTTAACCCTGCATAACTGAGGGCTCGAGGGGTCTGGCGAACTCTATATAAGCCACCCCCTCCTCAGTGTCAAGGGTTCGCACCCCTGTAACTCATACGCACATATTACAGTCGACCGCCTCCGGGCTCCGAGACGTAAGGCTGTTACTTCCTCTGAGAAGGGCCTGAACTCGTAAACATCTTGCGTATACAACTACTCCATAGCTAGGATCTTGCCTCTCCATACCTACCCCCCATTCTACTGTCAGGCTTAGAACTACGACAGCACGCCCCGGCCCCGTGCCCTCTTCGCCGGTGCCGCGTTGGTCGCCGCCGTGGAGCTCGCATCCACGGCCGTCCCGGCGTATTATCTCAACTCCTGGTACAGGTACAGCTGGAGTCGGCACCGGCTGCTTGGAGTCATTCGTGCAGGGCGTCGTGCTGTTCGTCTTCCTCGCCGCGCTCCTCTTCCGCCTGGTCTTCCTGGTCGTCATCGCTGCGTTGGCGACGGCGACGATGGCGGCGCGGCCGCTCATCTCCAGCGCGTGTGGCGGTCATGGCCGCAGCCGCGAGCTGGAAGGAGGCGGCCGTGCAGTTGGTCGTGGTGAGCGTCGTGCTGGAGGTCGCTCTTCCCCTTGTTGTCGCCTCCTTCCCTTAGATGCACAGAAGGTGCTTGTTGAAATGCCCGAGAGAGACACTGGAGGAGGAAGATTGATGATGACATGTGGGCCCCACCTATCATAACGGTCAACTTGACGGTCAAAACAAACAGAGTTGACTGGGCCGCCACGTCAGCCCTGATGGGTGGGTCCCATTTGTCATAATCGCGTTTAAATCGTCTAAACGGGCCATTTTTTAAAAGTGGTAGTTTTTAGTTATAAAATTAAAAAATTGGTAGTTATCAGTCACTTTTTTCAAAGTGGTAGTTCTGTGGGACGGTTACCCCTAATGTGGTAGGTTTTTGTCAAATACTCCATTTTGGACAGTGCACCTGCAAGCAAGAAGAATGTATGTTCTTTGTTCTTCATTTCACTTGCCATTTTATTGAGCAGTTCAATGTTATTTTCTTCCTAGTCACACCGCGTCCATCGATTGAGCTCGCCATGTTCTTTGGTGATCCGGAGAAAGCAACATGCAAGAAAGTTTTTTTCTTCCTTAGCAGCAGGCACCGGAGTGGAGTGAACGAATAAAATACTCCTTAGAGTATAGGCAGACAGAGATCGTTCGTGGAGACACACCTCCGGGCTATCAGAGAGAGACGGAGGTATCGGCGTCGAGGAACTTGTTCCAAATTCATGGAGATGAAGCAAATCGAAGGGAAAACACGGTGGAGGGTGCCGGCGAGGCGGAGAGGGTGGAGACGGAGGTGAGAAGGAGGCAACGACCATCTAGGTATACGCCATGGTGGGAGGGTTCGCTCGCTCGTGTGGGGGAGAGGTAAGAAAGAGGCGCCCAACTAACAGAAGAAAAAAAGTGGGAGGAGAGAAAAATCAATGGGAATTGGGCTTGACATGAAAAAAAAATCAATGGGACGGGATGCGGAGTAATGAAACGAACAACAGCGGACTCCTCTTTAATAGTAGTGATAGGAACCACCATAGAACTGAAAAAGGAACACCAACACTGCCGCTAGCTAACCAACTAAAGAAGATAGATACGATCATGAGAGTGTGTGTGTGTCAGAAAGAATGCCAGCCTCTCAGCTACGAGCGAGTTTATCATTTTTTTTCATTTTTTTTTGTATTTCAGGCAGTTTTATTCTAATATTTTTCATAAATTCACAAGAATTCATAAACTAAAAAAACATTTTGATTTAAAAAATATTCATGTATTTTAAAATGGTTCATGAATTTATTTTTTGGAAAATTTAAATTATTTCATGAATTAGTAAAAATGTTCATAAATTCGAAAAAGTTTCTTGAATGTAAAAAATGTTGGGAAATTTAAAAGATCTCATGCATGTAAAAATGTTCACGAATTCCGAAAATGTTCATGAACTTGAAAAACGTTTATGGACTTCAATTGTTTTTGGTCTATTTGGAAAATGCGTGAAAATTCAAAAAATGACATGAATTTGAAAATTATTCACAATTTTCAACAATGTTCATGAATTTTAAAAATGTCCACAAATTCTAAATATTCATAAACTTTAGGAAAAGTTAAAGAATTAACAAAGTAAAAAGGAAAATGTAAGGAAGGCTGAAGGAATAATAAAAATAAAAACTGGATGAAAAAGAAAATAAATAAGAAAGAACAAACTGAAAAACCAAAAGAAAACCAGAAAAACTAGGGTAGAAAGATGAAAAAGATTGGTAACATCTTAAAACTGCTTTTTTAGGGGTACATCTTTTTTTTAGAGTTTTCCAATGGTACAAAACTTTTAGGGGTACATCTTAAAACAGCTTTTTTTAGGCAAACATCTTAAAACTTCTAAACGCTTAGCTGTGAATTCTCGCTAAGCGGCAGGCCCGTGCATGTGAGACGGCCGTCCGCATCCTTTAGTGGGACGAACCAGTAGATATAATACTTATTAGCTTCGTTTTCGTGCTTCTTCATTTGTTTTTGTTTACTTTTTAAAATTTTGATTATATTTTCAAAACTATTCTAAATACATATTCTAAAAATTAAATTATTTTTTAAAAGCGTTCATGCAGTGGAAAAAATGTTCAAACACTTAACTAATGTTTAAAATGGATTAAAAAATGGTCAACCTGTACGTGGAAAATGATTAAGTTTTATTGTATGTGAAAAATATTTCTCATTGTTCAGAAAATGTTCAACTTCTAGTAAAAAATATTTCAAGGTCTATTTGGATTTTTTAACATGCATTTAGGAGAATGTGCATCCAGTATTGGAAAAATATTCTTCACTAAATTTTTAGCGTGTTCAAAACATATACAACATATATTAGAAATCGCAAATGTATTTTTAAAAAAATAAGAAACTGAAATTGAAAAGAAAGAAAACAAAAAAATCTAAAGAAAAACCGATGAAAACTGTAAAGAAAAACACAGAAACATGAAAAGCAAAAAACTCTCATGAATTTCCAAAACCAGCCAAAACGAGGGAAGGTCTCACAGACCAGTTTGCCAAAACCGCTCGCTAACACACTGTATTGGGCTAGCCCACCTCGTTGATCATAAAGGCGAGACAGATGATTCTCTTGCAATAAGCGATAGATAGATCCGCGATGCAGTGGAAGGTCAGGTGGAGCTGAACCGGCAAAAGCCACAAGACGGAAACAGGTTTACTGACTAGATTAGGCATGGCCATGGCTGATAGAGCATCGTACCCGCCTCGTCCTGCACTCAAGCGACAGAACACACATAAAAAAAAAACCCTCAATGCCGAGTACTCAGGGAATGCAAAAAAAAAAAAAAAATACTCGACAAACTCTTTGCCGAGTGGCACACAACTGTAAGGCCAACTCCAACGCCGACCATCAAACCGCACACGTATGTCTGGACCGTGTTGTCCAGACGTGTTCTGCCATCCAACGCGGGTTTTTATCAGTCCGTCGACCGGTCCAGACATGTTTCTCCCGCAAAGTGAAAGTAAAGTTTAGGAGGCTTTGCGGGAGTCCGGACAACGACCACGTATAACTCCTTCACGCTGGCCAACTAATGAACCGAGTATGCACAAAGATAAAAGCTGGAACCTTTTGTGCATCGATTTATCTCCAGTGCC
Organism: Aegilops longissima; assembly: GCA_021605205.1. Taxonomy (NCBI): domain Eukaryota; kingdom Viridiplantae; phylum Streptophyta; class Magnoliopsida; order Poales; family Poaceae; genus Aegilops; species Aegilops longissima. The sequence goes on along the minus strand of CM038677.1, from coordinate 753,507,813 downwards.
TTGATGAACCTTCATCATTCACCATTGTTTTGTCCGCTGCTTTGTCCTATATATAAATCTTCGAGCTGACCCAATTACTCCTCTTATGTCATTATCTTACGTTTTTAAATCTCTTGCCAGCTGCTAGACGGGAACCTCCGCCTTGTCTCTCCTTGTCATTGTCGATTTAGTCTACTCATTGTTGTTCTTGTTCACGCCAATGTTGAACCAAAGGTGTTCAAGGTGTATTGAAGTCTTGTTTTCTTTGAACCTTGCCATTGTTGTTGTTAGCTGGAGCGCATCCTCCAAAGCCTGTTCCTCACGGCTATCGTCTTGCTCGCCGGCGCAATAGCTGACCAGCAATCGCAACTAGTTCTCGTTAACCGTGACTGCGTGATTGTAGATAACAACACCAGGCTCGGCAGCACAGAGCAGCTTCTGAGAAATGTTGGCTCGCTCGTCGAATACCTCTTCGCCAGCGCCGGCGGCAACGGCAGCTACGGCGACCCGCCGGACCAGGTATTCGGTCATGTCATGTGCTACGCCAACTATAACTGGAATATGTGCGAGAGCTGTTTGGTGGCGGCACAATCTTTTCCGAGCGAACAGTGCCCGTATGCATGGGATGCAGGGGTCATCTACGACGCATGCACCTTACGATACTCCAACAACTCCTCCTTCTCCGTGCCCGGCGCCGGCGGGTCTTTTTGGTCTGAGTTTGCCGACGGCAAGTCTGACTCGTACATCCAGAAATTTCTCAGAAGCTATGTGCCCTTATGATACTCCAACGTTTGATTAGCCATTGTGAAGATATGTGCATTCCTCAATGTAATCTTTTAGAAGGTAATCGATCCAGAAATCATACCAAGATTATAAAATAATTTGGTGCAATGTCTTGTCAGTTTCGATTTGGTGTTCCCACCATCCTTCTTCAACATCATGACGCACGTCCTAGTTTACCTATAAGAAGAGATTAACATTTTGAGTCCTGTATTTCTACCCAATATGTTCCCCTTTGACGCACGTCCTAGTTTACCTATAAGAAGAGATTAACATTTTGAGTCCTGTATTTCTACCCAATATGTTCCCCTTTGAGAGGTTCATGAGAGTCCTAAAGAAATATGTTCATAACCGTGCTAGGCCAGAAGGAAGCATCTCCAAGGGCCATGAAAATGAGGAGGTCATTGAGTTTTGTATTAACTTTATTCCTGACCTTAAACCGATTGGTGTACCTGAATCGCAGCATAAGGGCAGGCTGGATGGAAAAGACATACTAGGAGGGGATCAAATAATATGTATGGACGGACATTCTCTCACTCAAGCACACTACACAGTTCTACAAAATTCCGCCTTGGTGGCTACGTATATGGACGAACACAAGAATTTTCTACGCTCCAAACACCCGGAGCGGTCTGATGACTGGATTACACGTGAAAAAACATGGACTTTCGCCGGCTGGTTGCAGACACGTGCCATGCATGACGCCGCTATTGAAGATGACATGTACTTGCTATCCCAGTTACCATCTCCGAATATAATGACTTTTAAAGGGTACGAGATAAATGAGAATTACACGATCGCCCAAGATAAGAAGAGCACCAACCAGAACAGTGGTGTCCGCTTTAATGCAGCAACCAAGACGGGAAAGGAAACATATTATGGTTAAATAGAGGACATATGGGAACTTGACTATGGACGTGGTTTGAAGGTCCCTTTGTTTCGATACAAATGGGTCAATATGACCCGAGGCGGGGTAACAGAAGACCTGCAGTACGGAATGACAACAGTGGATCTCAACAATCTTATATATGCAGACGAACCATTCGTCCTAGCCAATGATGTGGCACGGCTTTCTATGTGAAGGACATGTCTACCAAACCGAGAAAAAGAAAAGATAAGCAAGCGAATGCATCATACGATGAGTCAAAACGCCACATAGTTCTTTTTGGGAAGAGAAACATCGTAGGAGTGGATGACAAGACAGACATGTCAGAAAATTACGAAAAAATTTATGAAATTGCTCCATTCACAGTCAATATTGACCCGAGCATCCAGTTAAATGATGAAAATTTTCCATGATTATGGCATAAAGGGACACACACGAAGAAAAAATTTCACACTCAAAGATCTGGGATGTGATCGGCTTCACTATCATCACTTTCTTCTGTGTTTCACACCCAGGCGGGAATCTCTGTAATAGTTAGGGAAGTTATGTGTTTTGGCATTTGAAACGCGAAGAAACTTTATGTGCAAACAAATTTTTTCATGCATTTACTGATTTTTCAGCTAAATGACAATGAAATTGAAAAATACTTCAAATGAACTCCGAAAAGGTTGAAAGTTGGCATGGTATCATAATTTCACCCACATAGCATGTGCAAAAAAGTAGAGAGGGTTACGACAAAAGCTGGATGCACTTCGTGTATAAAATGGACAATCTACTTCGAAGTATCAGGGTTTCGGACGAAAACTCATCTGTTACAAAGATATTTCATTTTTAAATAACCTAAGTATTACCAAATTGAATATAATAATAAAACACACTGATATTAAACATAAGAAAAAGAATCACTAAAAAATCTATTTTTAAAGTTAAGTTATTCACAAACTAATGATTCAAACAAATTTCAAATAATTTAAAATTTAAACTATTTAAATTTGAAAACTACCGGCACTAACAGAAAGTTTGTACTTTTTTGTACCTAAAGAAAAAATATTCACAAAGAAACTCTAAATATAGAAAAAACAACTCAGAAATAAATAAAGCAAAAAAAAAGCCCGCCTACTGGGCCACAGCGGCCTGCATACAACTAGAAACCCAACCTGTTGTTGGACCGGGATGCAGGCCCGCAAGGCCCAGCAGGCCCACAGGGCAGTACGTTTTTAAATCTCTTGCCGGCTGCTAGACGGAAATTGGAGACTCCTCAGCCTTGTCTCTCCTTGTCATTGTCGATTTCGTCTACTCATTGTTGTTCTTGTTCACGCCAATGTTGAACCAAAGGAATTCAAGGTGTATTGGAGTTTTGTATTCTTTGTACCTTGCCGTTGTTGTTGTTAGCTGGAGCGGCTCGCTGCGCATTCATATATAATTCTTCTCCTCTACCAACGCATGAGATGAAACACGGTTCCATTCCCATGGCGGCAATTCAGCGCATCCTCCAAACCCTGTTCCTCACGGCTATCGTCTTGCTCGCCGGCGCAATAGCTGACCAGCAATCGCAACTAGTTCTCGTTAACCGTGACTGCGCGATTGTAGGAGTAGATAACAACACCAGGCTTGGCAGCACAGAGCGGCTTCTGAGAAATGTTGGCTCGCTCGTCGAATACCTCTGCGACGGCGCCGTCGGCAACGGCGGCTTCCTCAACGGCAGCTACGGCGACCCGCCGGACCAGGTATTCGGTCATGTCATGTGCTACGCCAACTATAACTGGAATATGTGCGAGAGCTGTTTGGTGGCGGCACAATCTTTTCCGAGCGAACAGTGCCCGTATGCATGGGATGCAGGGGTCATCTACGACGCATGCACCTTACGATACTCCAACAACTCCTCCTTCGTGCCCGGCGCCGGTGGGTCTTTTTGGTCTGAGTTTGCCGATGGCAAGTCTGACTCGTACGTCCATGACATAGTCGCCATGAACGAGGCGCGGTGGAAGCTCATGAGCCGGCTCCTTCCTGAGGCCTCCGGCTCGTCGGCGAGGTTCGCGAACGGCACCCTGCCGTATACGGACTCATATGGCACCTCGCTGGAGACGTACGGGCTGATGCAGTGCTCCAGGGATTTGGCACCAGATGAGTGCGCCAATTGTCTGCAGAGTGGACTTACGAATCTGGCGAGCGCTAACAGCACGACTGGTCATGTGAGGTTGTACAGTTGCTATGTTACATACAGCATGGAACCGATCGAAATCCGCAGCCCTTCACCTTCAGAACCGGTCGAAATTCCCAGTCCTTCACCCGCAGGTACAATATCTCACTCTCACATTTGCATGTACTGTGAAACTGACATTGTGTCTGAATTTTCACAAAGTGTATCTTTGTATTCAGGCGTTGTACCCGCGTCCAGCTCGAAGCTCGGCAAAAGGGAGTTGATAATCGCCGTGTCCGTGGTTGTCTGTTCCATCTTGTCCTTGTAGTAAAATGGTACAGTGTATATGTGTTGTGGGCATCAACAGTATGTGTGTAGGCTTGGAGCTGCAAGCTGTGGTCAGCCGAGGTTGAAGCACGCCCTGGATAGCTCATCGCGGGTGCATTGGTGTCGAAGGGTGCCGGAGAAAACCAAACGAGCCCTTTAATATCACAGAAAAGAGATTCTTCTGTGCACGGGAGGTCCCGTGCATGTCTCAGCCGTTCATTTGGTTGGAGATCCTCATGCGTGCATGCTTATATTTCTTGTCTGCATGGCTTAGCCATTAATTAATTTTCGAGGGGCCATGCATGCATACTTCTGTCAGAGAGTTGCAAGCGCATCCGTTCCACCTTCCATGTTTTTTTCATTTCATCTTCTAATTTTAATTTACTATATCTTTTGAGCCGAAATTCCAAATTAAATTTTGTTTGCATATTTGTGTTCGTCGTGACGAGATCTTTCGAAAAAGAATACATTTGATAACTTAAAAAAATTTAAAGTTTCAAATATTGAAACATGATAACCGTAACGTTATGTTTTTTTTTTTTTACCAATTTCATCAAGTTTTACCAAGTTTCATATGTTTTTAGGGTTCTGGGCTTAGGGTTTAAGTCTTAGTTTTGAAACTTGGTAAATTTATCACCGTTTCTACTAAGTTTAGTAGTTGAAACTTAATGGATTTAAAAGCCCATCAAAACAATTTAAAATGGATTTATTTGAAAGCCTTCGTCACAAACAACATGAATTTGAAACCAGAAGTTACATTGGACTTATCGTTGGAAATATACAGATAATTAAAAGTTAAACGTCAAAAGAAAAAGGATGGGAAGTGGGATGGGTGGAGCTGCAAAAAGCTGCATACAGGGAGCTCCTGTGCATGGGAGAAAATCCACTCTCCTAAATATCAAAGTCCTGGATATGATCATTGTTTCTTGTGACAGTAAACATGTGGATCGTTGTCCATGAGTTGGTCGTTCTGGTGGTTACGCTATGGGTTATCTGGACAACAAGAAGGAAAGCGATGCATGAAGCTATATATCAAAGTCATCCTTCTAGCCACGCATCTTTTTGTTCAGTGTTTTATTGCAGAGTTGGACATCATTAAGAAATAAGAACCCACCAAATGCCGTTTCTTTGGCGTGACCAAGTCCGGTGCGGCGGCAGTAGGCTTGGAAGCCTCCCACCTGTGGGATGTTTTAAATCAACGTCGACGATGGAATCTACTCCTCCGTTCTTATCTCATTATATCCACATTTTTAAGTCTATCGCCAGCTGCTAGCTAGCCGGGAATTGGAGGTTCCTCCGCATTGTGCGGTGCCTCATGTTGTTGATTCAGTCTACTCATTGTTTCTCACGCTGAACGGAAGTCTGGAGCTTTGTCTCCTTGAACCTTGCCAGTTGCCACTGTCGTTAGCTGGAGCGGCTCGCTATGCCTTCTCATATACAGTAATTCTTGTGTACCAATGCATGAAACGCGCGCGTTTCCACTCCATGGCAAGTCAGCGCCTACTCCTGGCCCTGCTCCTCACGGCCATCGTCTTGCTCGCCGGAGCAATTGCTGAGGAGCAATGGAAACCACCACCACATCTTTATTACTGCAATGATTATACGACCAACAACACCAGCACCAACAGCTCAGACCAGCGTCCGGCAAATATTGCCAAGCTCGTCCTGAACCTCCGCACTGGCGCCATCGGCAACGGCGGCTTCTTCTACGACAACTTGGGTGTTCCGCCGGACAAGGTATACGGCCTTGTCATGTGCTACATCAACTATAACTGGACTATGTGCGAGAGATGTTTGGAGGCAGCACTCTCTTTTCAGAGCGAGCAGTGCCAGGACACATGGAGGGCTGGGGCCATGTACGATGCGCGCGTCTTACGATACTCAAACGAGTCTTTCTTCTCCGTGGCCGACGCCTCTTTGGACTACCAAGAGATGAAGCAGCACGGTCATCAAGACATGGTCGGCGTGAACGAGACGCGGTGGAAGCTGATGAGCCGGCTCCTTCCTGAGGCCTCCGGCTCGTTGCTGAGGTACGCCAACGGCAGCCTGCCGTATACGGACTCCCGTGGTACCTCGCTAGAGATGCACGGGCTGATGCAGTGCACCAGAGACTTGACATCATATGACTGCGCCGATTGTCTGCAGAGTCAACTTATGCGAGTAATGGGCAACCACACTAACAGCTCAGCTGGTAGTGTGAGGTCGTACAGTTGCTACAGTAAATACAGCATGGAACCGATCGAAATCCGCAGCCCTTCACCTCCAGAGCCGTCCGAAAACACCAGCCCTTCACCTCCAGAGCCGTCCGAAAACACCAGCACTTCACCCGCAGGTACAATATCTCACTCTCACCCCTTGCATGTACCATAAAACTGATATTGCGTCTGAATTTTGTCAATGCATGTGTTTCCGTGCATTCAGGATTTGTGTCTGCGCCCAGCTCAAAGCGCCACAAAAATGAAGTTGATAATCGCAGTGTCCACGCTTGTCGGTTCCATCTTTTGTCTGATCATCTCGGCGTGGCACTATCGGCGCTGGCTAAAAGAAAGAACTGAGAAGATGGAGCAAGAGGACTTCTTCAGCGACGAGGAAATGAAAGAGGACTTCAGGAAAGGGACCGGGCCCAGACGATTTTCTTACCGTGAGCTGGTAATCGCCACCAACAACTTTGCAGACAGCGAGAAGCTGGGGGAAGGAGGTTTCGGTTCGGTATACAGAGGACACATAAAGGACCTAACTCTTGATGTGGCCATAAAGAGAGTGTCCAAAAGCTCGAAACAGGGGAGGAAGGAGTACGTCTCCGAGGTGAGGATCATAAGTCGTCTCAGGCACCGTAACCTTGTACAACTCATTGGATGGTGTCATGGTCGTGGCGAGCTTCTCCTGGTCTATGAGCTAATGCCCAATGGTAGCCTTGACACACATCTTTACAACATAGACAACAAGTTATCATGGCCCACGAGGTAAGTATCTAGAGATTGTCCATTTCATTTCTAAGACTCTCAATACCGTGTAATTCCATCAATTGTCCATTTATTTACAACAGTTATAGGCAATCAAGGATTAGAGAAACACGTATGTATCAATTTGTACGTAAGTCGTGTTTACATCATCTAAAATGGAAATATTTGGTATGCATTATTATTCTAACGGGTTCTTTTGCAGACGTGAAATTGTGCTTGGGATTGGTTATGCACTTCTGTACCTCCATCAAGAATGGGAGCAGCGTGTACTGCATAGGGACATCAAACCAAGCAATGTGATGCTGGACGCGTCCTTCAACGCTAAGCTTGGTGATTTCGGACTCGCTAGGCTTGTTGACCATAGCCAAGGATCACACACAACGCAGCTTGCCGGCACCGCAGGGTACATGGACCCAGAGTGCATGCGCGTAGGCAGGGCGAGCATCGAGTCAGACATCTACAGCTTTGGCGTAGTCCTACTCGAGATCTCCACTGGTCGTAGACCCGTTGTGGTTTTGCCGGATGACACCGTGATCCACTTGGTGCAACGGGTGTCAGAGTTGTATGACCAAGGAAGGATTCTTGACGCGGCAGACCAGCGGCTAAATGGGGAGTTCGACGTTGAAGAAATGGAACGTGTGATGGTGGTCGGGCTCTTGTGTACATGCCATTACTCGAGCCTAAGGCCGTCCATAAGGCAGGCCATCAATGCCTTGAGGTTCGAGGCTCCATTGTCGAACCTCCCATTGAAGATGCCGAGATGTTCGCCTAGTCAGAACTCAGGACCGACAGGTTGTGCCTCGGCTCCACTGAACAACGAAATGCTTAATTAGCTTCTTCTTGTTCTGCTAGACAGACTTTATTTTAATTATTTGTTGAGGGGGGCAAGCTTAATTAGGTTTGGTAAGGAGATGCAACTCACATACAAATTTTTCTTGTCGTAGTTGCATGCTTATGTTTGCCCAGTTAATTTATTTGCTAAATTAGAAGGGATTCTTCGCATACGGAGATGACCCTCCGTTCACAATTTTGTGTACAAAGTTCTCGAATCTCAGACGCACTGGTTTTGAGGTGCAGGACAATACAAGACTGCATTGCATGACCACTTCAATATTTACGTCAGGGCCTTGCTTCCAAGAGACCAATTGTAGTTGTTAAACTGAATTTTGAGGAAGTTTTGATATTGAGCATGATGGCATCCTTGAGATCATGAAATTTAAAGGGTTTAATGTACGTTGGAGATCAAGGGTCAGGGAGCTTCTATCTTCCGGTGTTTTTGTCGATGTTGCTGAAAGTTGTTCGAGGAAAACAATTTATTTTGCCATCATGGTATTCGACAAGAAGATCTGATATCCCCTATGATTTTTATATTGGCTACCGATCTCGAATAATCACGAGTGGACATGGTTCCACGCGAGGATGGAATCACCTCCGTCCATGTGCACATGATTCGTGTAGTATTTGTACAACCAGCCCGTATCTCTATTTCTCAATACCGCTCCAGTGTAGTATAGGCCTAGTATTCCACAGCCAATAAGTGAGTAAGGCCCGCACAATAACTACACTGATCCGTGCTATTGATTAGAGGAGTTAATCTCATTTATTTGTACATTCAACGGCAGCGTGCACCACCCCATGCATTTTCTCCCCATTCATCATATCCATCCCGCAGCTCGTCCCTCACTCCGCTAGCTTCTCTAGTCCATGCTCACGGAGATCTAAGAGTTCCTCTTCCCAACAATGGAGTTGTGGAATTGTAGCTATACTGGAGTCCATCTCTCTCTCTCTCTCTCCCCTCTCGTGGCTGTGGACTGTGGGTGGACAAAGCAACCTCATGTTCTGTATTAGGATCCCAACCAACGTAGGAAACATATCTAACCTTCCGTCGTCCCTACAGCTTGATGCCATGGCCAGCTTTCTCCTCTCAGCGCCAGGTTGAAGATGAACAATATTGGGCGACATATGTGACATCTTCACCTGGCACACCTCAACATGTATTCACTTATTAGGAGCAGGTCCTGAAGTGTTAACTACATTGAAAGCATGCACCCTCTCCATAATCACACCAGCTCTCTCCACCTAGCATTGTTCAATTTAGAAAATGGGGTATTTTAGTTTTGTCACTTGTTTCAACTATTGGTTTAGAATTGAAATCCTTACATTTATCAATTTCTTACTGAAAATCAGTTAACTCCATTCTTCGTAGTTAACTCGAATCATGAAAAAAAAGTAGAATTTGAATTTTAAAATGCAACATTAATAAAAAATCATTTTGTCTATTAATAGAAGATCAGGCAAAATTCTACATAAAGGTTAAAATATTTTTACATGGCTTATAGAGAACGGGGTTTCTTTTCACGGCTTCGGTTTTGATCTCAGCTTCACAAGCATACATGTTAACCAAAAATTACAATTCCCATTTAAAAAAAATTAGAGACATCAAAATCAACTCCACATATATTTCTAATTGAAACCTTACGATATGAAAATATCTGTGAGCTACATTTAATTATCTAAATATATGGGAGCAAGTTTGTCATGGTTACAGCTAAATTCATGTGCTTAGTCGATGTTCTATGTATTAATACTATATTAATATATGTAGTAGTAATATATTAATTGGTAAATTAGGACTAATCATCATACAAGTGTGTTTAATCATTGTGCCAGTTATTAGCTCTGTAATATCTAGGGCTAATTAGCATATAAGTCTTACTCTATACACTAAACCATCCAGTTTGTCATGAATCAGTCGCTATGAATAAAGCTTCTTGTATCAGCATTTCGTTGATTCATCTGCCTATTGATGAGTAGCACATTAATACATAGGCTTGGCCACCTAATCACAAGTGTCATAAAAGAAGTCTGCAACGCAAGGAGACGAACATGTTGGATATATGTCAGCACGTGCGTATACCGAAGAAAGTAAAACGCAGGACCAGTATCGATATGCTATAACATGTGTATCAACGTTTCTGCTGGGGCCATCTCCTCTTGTTCTTCTGCTCTCCATAGGGACGCAATTCACAGAAGAGCTATAGTGCAGTTATGACAGATATGAGAATTAAAGACCGACCCAACACCCCCAACACCTGCAAGGGGCGTTGCTACCAGACAGCTAGTATCCATACGAGAATTAAATGAGACTTGGATCATGCGTGTCAGGTATAACGTTACGTATTTGCTCTGGCCTCACTAGTAGAAAAAGGGGCAAATCTGAAACACATTAGTACCGGTTTGATTTCGAGCCGGCACTAATGTGTCCATTAGTGCCGGTTCCAACGGCTAGCCGGCCGCTCTCATTAGTACCGGTTCGTGGCGAACCTTTAGCACCGGTTCGTGCCAAGAACCGGTACTAAAGAGAGTGATGGCAGGATGTTGTCAGTATGGGGCCCGTCCAGCACCTTTAGTACCGGTTCGTGGCACGAACCGGTATTAAAGGTCGACGTACATAAACCATTCGTCCACCCGAGCTCGCTCTGTTCTTCCCCTTTCCCCTCTCCTCCTCTGTTCTTCCCCTCTCTTCCTCGAACTCATCACACATTTTGCCCAAAATTTGTCAAGATTTGAAGGCCCCCATCCATTCAAATGATCACAAAGGTTAGCAACTTTGTCCTTTCAACTCTAATTGCTAGATTAGCTCTTGCAATGCTTTGTATAGTGATTAATTTGTGAGTTTAGTAATTTGGAAGGAATTATATGTGCTAGTATTTGATCTATATGCAATTTGAGGTAAAAAATAACACTTAGTTTGCATTGTAGGTGTGGTTTACTTAGTGCCTTCTAAATCTCCGTCGTAACCACCGTCGATCGCTCGCACCGTCCCGTCGCTGGCACCATGTTGTGGTGAGGCTCTTGTTCATGAATGTTTTACATTACCAAATTGATATTTGCGTGATTTGGATATATAGTTACTCGTATAATTATATTACTCGTACGTTGTTTGTTATACATAGTGCCATGGTTTTGATATCCGTCCGTGTCGGCCATCGTCCTTGTTATGATTCGGATGTGGTATATTCTCTTTTAAAACTAGTTGTTGCATTTCGTGTTTATGACAAATTATGCCCATCAAGTTGACATAGATATTTTTATCTAGGAGGTATGTGAACCGGAAATTCCAACCGACCCTATTGTCGAGAGGTTAAATTTAGTTGAAAGAGAAAACGAGTATTTGAAAGAAAAATTGAAAAGAATTGAGGGGGAGAAGATGGAATTGGAGTTGCATGTTGCCGATGCCGTCGATGATCACAAGATCAAGATGGAGAAAATGAGGTTGAAGATTAGAAAGATTAGAAAATATGCCATTGATAGTGTGGCTTGGTATCATTATGTTGTTGGATCAATTGTTACCTTAGTTGCGATCTTGATCGCATTTGTTGTTGCATTTAAATTCTTTAGCTAGAGAGTTATTTGTATGTTGCATTTAATTAAGTGCTATATATGAACTTTATGTATGAACTTGTATTAATTTGGTCTATTCGGTGTTGTGTAATGAAGATCAGCCGACAATGGATGTATGATGGCCGATGCTCTCCCGAGTTCATTAATGGTGTGCATACTTTTCTGCTTGCCGCTGAGGCAAACAAGCGGGCGGATGGTTTTATGCCTTGTCCATGTGCTGGCTGTAAGAATGGTCACAATTACTCTCGCCAAGAACCATTCACGCCCACCTATTTGAGTCCGGTTTCATGCCCCACTATAATGTTTGGACCAAGCACGGAGAAAGAGGGGTTATGATGGAAGACAATAAAGAAGAAGAGGACGACGACGGCTATCCTGGCCATGGGTTCCCTGAATACGATGATACAACAATGGGGAAGAAGCTAAGCCGGCAATGCGGAAGAAGCTGAAGAAGCGGCATCGATGAGCCCACGATGATCTAGGTCGGGCCATTGCCGATGCAAAGAGAAACTGCGCAAGTGATCTGAAGAGGACGGTTGCAGCGCATGTTAGAGGATCATAAGAAATTGTTGTACCCGAATTGCGAAGCTGACAAAAAAAAGTTGGGCACCACACTTGAATTGCTGCAATGGAAGGCAGAGAATGGTGTATCTGATAAGGGATTTGGAAAGTTGCTGGTAATGATAAAGAATATGCTTCCAAAGGACAACGAATTGCCCGAGAGTACGTATGAAGCAAAGAAGGATGTTTGCCCTCTAGGGTTAGAGGTGCAGAAGGTACATGCATGCCCTAATGACTGCATCCTCTACCGCGGTGAGTACGAGGATTTGAACGCTTGCCCGGTATGCGGTGCATTGCGTTATAAGATCAGTCGCGATGACCCTGGTGATGTCGAGGGCGAGCGCCCCAGGAAGAAGATTCCTACAAAGGTGATGTGGTATGCTCCTATAATACCACGGTTGAAATGTTTGTTCCAAAACAAAGAGCATGCGAAAGCGTCGCGGTGGCACGAAAGACCGTAAGAAAGACGGAAAGGTGAGAGTACCACGACGGTTCGCAGTGGAGAAAATCGAGAGAAAATACTGGGAGGAGTTTGCAGGTGACCCAAGGAACGTATGGTTTGGTCTAAGCGCAGATGGCATTAATCCTTTTGGGGAGCAGAGCAGCAACCATAGCACGTGGCCTGTGACTCTATGTTTGTATAACCTTCCTCCTTGGTTGTGCATGAAGCGGAAGTTCATTATGATGCCAGTGCTCATCCAAGGCCCTAAGCAACCCGGCAATGACATTGATGTGTACCTAAGGCCATTAGTTGAAGAACTATTACAGCTGTGGAATGGAACAGGTGTACGTGCGTGGGATGAGCACAGACAGAAGAATTTGACCTAAAGGCGTTGCTGTTCGTGACCATCAATGATTGGCCTGCTCTCGAACCTTTCGTGACAGACAAACAAGGGACCGCGGATGCACGCACTGTTTGGATGATACCGACAGTATATATTTGGATAGTTGTAGGAAGAATGTGTACCTGGGACATCTTCCGACAAGGCATCCCGTAAGAAAGAAAGGCAAGCATTTCAAAGGTGAGGCAGATCACCGTACGAAGCCTCGCCACCGTACTGGTGCTGATGTACATGATATGGTCAAGGATTTGAAGGTAATCTTTGGAAAGGGTCCTGGCGGACAACCTGTTCTGAAGGACGCTGACGGACACGCACCCATGTGGAAGAAGAAATCTATATTTTGGGACCTGCCATACTGGAAAGACCTAGAGGTCCGCTCCGCAATCGACGTGATGCACGTGACGAAGAATCTTTGCGTGACCCTGCTTGGCTTTTTGTGCGTGTATGGGAAGACAAAAGATACACCAGAGGCACGGGAGGACCAGCAACGTATGCACGAAAAAGACGGCATACATCAGGGTCAGGCCAGCTGCGCTCTTACCAAAGAAGAGAAGGAAATCTTCCTCGAATGTCTGCTCAGCATGAAGGTACCATCTGGCTTCTCATTAAATATAAAGGGAATAATAAATATGGCAGAGAAAAAGTTTCAGGACCTAAAGTCTCATGACTGCCACGTGATTATGACGCAACTCCTTCCGGTTGCATTGAGGGGGCTTCTACTGGAAAACATTCGATTAGCCATTGTGAAGCTATGTGCATTCCTCAATGCAATCTCTCAGAAGGTAATCGATCCAGAAATCATACCAAGGTTACAGAATGATTTGGTGTAATGTATTGTCAGTTTCGAGTTGGTGTTCCCACCATCCTTCTTCAACATCATGACGCACATCCTAGTTCACCTTTGCGAAGAGATTGACGTTTTGGGTCCTGTATTTCTACACAATATGTTCCCCTTTGAGAGGTTCATGGGAGTCTTGAAGAAATATGTTCATAACCGTGCTAGGCCAGAAGGAAGCATCTCGAAGGGCCATGAAAATGAGGAGGTCATTGAGTTTTGTATTGACTTTATTTCTGACCTTAAGTCGATTGGTGTTCCTGAATCGCGGCATAAGGGCAGACTGGATGGAAAAGGCGCACTAGGAGGGGATCAAATAATATGTATGGACGGGCATTCTCTCACAGGAGCACACTACACAGTTCTACAGAATTCCGCCTTGGTGACTCCGTACATGGAGGAATACAAGAATTTTCTACACTCCAAACACCCGGAGAAGTCTGACGATTGGATTACATGTGAACAAACGAGGAGTTCCGCCGGTTGGTTGCAGAAACGTGCCATACATGATGGAGATATTCAAGATGACCTGTACTCACTGTCCCAGTTACCATCTTCTAATATAATGACTTTCAAAGGGTACCAGATAAATGGGAATACATTTTACACGATCGCCCAAGATAAGAAGAGCACCAACCAAAACAGTGGTGTCCGCTTTGATGCAACAACCAACACGGGAAAGGAACATATTATGGTTACATAGTGGACATATGGGAACTTAACTATGGAGGTGATTTGAAGGTCCCTTTGTTTCGGTGCAAATGGGTCAATATGGCACGAGGCGGGGTAACGGAAGACCCGCAGTACGGAATGACAACAGTGGATCTCAACAATCTTGCGTATGCAGACGAACCATTCGTCCTAGCCAATGATGTGGCGCAGGTTTTTTATGTGAAAGACATGTCTACTAGGCCGAGAAAAAGAAAAGATAAGGAAGCGAATGGATCATACGAAGAGCCAAAGCGCCACATAGTTCTTTCAGGAAAAAGAAACATCGTGGGAGTGGATGACAAGACAGACATGTCAGAAGATTATGAAAAGTTTGATAAAATTCCTCCATTCACAGTGAATATTGACCCGAGCATCCAGTTAAATGATGAAGATTTTCCATGGCTACGGCGCAAAGGGACACACGTGAAGAAAAAGTTTCACACCCAAAGATCTGGGATGTGATCGGCTTCACTATCATCACTTTCTTCTGTGTTTCATACCCAGGAGGGAATCTCTGTAATAGTTAGGGTAGTTATGTGTTTTGGCATTTGAAACGCGAAGAAATTTTATGTGCAAACAAAAGTAGAGAGGGTTACGGCAAAAACTGGATGCACTTCGTGTACAAAATGGACAATCTCTTTCGAAGTATCAGGGTTTCCGACGAAAACTCAACTGTTACAAAGGCATTTCATTTTTTAAATAACCTAAGCATTACCAAATTGAACATAATGATAAAACACACTAATGTTAAACATAAGAAAAAAGAATCACTGGAAAATCTTTTTTCAAAGTTAAGTTATTCACAAACTAGTGATTCACACAAATTTCAAGTAATTCAAAACTTAAACTATTCAAATTTGAAAACTACCGGCACTAACAGAAAGTTTGTAATTTTTTGTACCTAAAGCAAAAATATTCACAAATAAACTCTAAATACAGCAAAAAACAACTCAAAAATAAATAAAAATAAATAAATAAAGCGAAAAAAATTTAGAAAATAAAAAACCCGCCTACTGGGCCAAAGCGGCCTGCATACGACTAGGAACCCAACCTTTTGTTGGGCCAGGATGCAGGCCCACAAAGGCCCAGTAGGCCCACTAGGCAGAAGAGAACAGGTAGGCCCAGTAGGCCTGCTTAGGAGAGGACTCGAGAGAGCTACCGACTGGGCTTATAAACCAGTCGGTAGCCCTCGGCTAGCGAGGTGGGACTAAACTTCCCAAGACCGCACTCAAGGCCAACACCCCCTTTAGTACCGGTCAGGCACCAACCGTACTAACAACCGGTACTAAAGGGTGGGTATTTAGTACCGGTTGGTGCCACGACCCGTACTAAAGGGTGGTGCTTCCGCCGCTTGGTGGTTAAAACAGACCTTTAGTACCGGTTGGTGCCACCAACCGTACTCAAGGTCCAACCTATATATACAACACTTGAAAATATTTCAATTTCCTCTGTTTCCTCCTCCGTCGCGCCGCCTCTGCCCGATCGACCTGCGTCCCGTCGCCGTCGCCGCCCTCACTCGTCGCCGACCCGGCCGTGCCCGCCCTCGTTGCCGCCCGTCGACGTCGCCGCCCGCCGTCCCGTCGTCCCTGCCGTCCCGTCGCGCTGCCCGCCGCCGCCGTCGCCGCCCGCCCGTCGTCGCCGCCCGTCGTCGCCTCACCGATGAGCTCGCCCGCCGCCATGTCTAGTTGTCTACACACACACACACTACACACACACACACACACACACACACCATTTTTTATAGAAATGTTAGCAATTTTTTTGTTTTTTAGTAATATAAATATTAGAATTGTTAGTTATATAGAAATGTTATAAATGTTTTCTGTTTTTAGTTATAGAAATGTTAGCAATTTTTCTGTTTTTAGTAATATAAATATTAGAATTGTTAGTTATATAGAAAAGTTATAAATATTTTCTGTTTTTAGTTATAGAAATATTTATAGAAATGTTAGCAATTTTTCTATTTTTAGTTATATAAATATTAGAATTGTTAGTTATATAGAAATGTTATAAATGTTTTCTGTTTTTAGTTATAGAAATGTTAGCAATTTTTTGTTTTTTGTTATATAAATAGTTTTTATGGCCTATAGTATTTTATAATTAGTTTTAGTTAGATGAATTAGATTAATGTCAAATTGTTAGAATTTGCATATATATAGAATTTTAGTTATCACAATCAAATCATTTAAAAATGTTACTTTTTATGGGCATATAGTATTTGTTCTCGACGATATGCCCGCCCGCATCCTCGCCGTCAACCCGCTCATAACGATGTCCTGCTTCAGAGGACCCATGTCCGGACCGGGCTCACTGGCTGGCACTTTGGAGGTGCTACTCAAGGAGCACGCCGCTTGGTGAGGAACCCGACCTCGGGTCCCGCGTCGACCCGATCTTCTTTGGTGGCGTTCGCAGTGGGCCACATTGGGTGCAGAGGCAGCGGCCCCGCCGGAGGTGGTGGGTCGCCGTGTCGTGGAGGAAGATGAGCACGCCCATCGCTACATGGCTGCTATGGACGACGCCAGTTCTCCACTACTTGGCAGGTTCTTTGGGCAGATGACCGAGATATGATCCCGTGATGGTTCCTTCTTTTGGGTGTGCACCGCCGCGCCCGAGAACCGCGAGTGGCGCCCTAGATTCTTCTTGAGTACTCGATCTTTAGTAGGTACCTAGCCAGTGATGTATTCGATATATAATATTCGAGACGATGTATTCGAGATTATATATATTAAGACGATGATGTATTCGAGATTATATATATTAAGAGGATGTATTCGAGATTCAATTTTTCCTTATTGATTGCATCCATGCATTGTAATTTGAATACTAACTAAATTGTTTTATATTTCTTCTGTATTGGTTAAGTAAAAGCTATGGCGGACAATACCGGAGAGAGAAGAGGAATTGTTCGACATCATACGCAGCCCTCACAGGATAGATGATCTGAATGAAGCAGATGACGGCTCCCAATATCTGAACAATACCAGAGAGGGTGATGAAAAGATATTCGATCTCGACGACCGAGCTGATGAAGTCATGAACTGTGATTATGATTATGATGACAGAGACAATGTTTGTGATGACACAGACAATGTTGATCTTCAAATAACAAAGACATCGGCGAGGTATATTTATATAAGCAGGCATCATGGTGATTATCACATGTTTTTTTATTGAAGATATATTAACGAGTCGATCATTCTTCTTTCAGCCCTCTGGATCGAGCAAATCTGCTTCTACAGACAGTAGGACAAAGCGAGGCCCAGGCAGATTGTTGAAGGATGGTGTAAAGTACAACATCGAATCCATCAAACCTAGTGGTGAACCCCTCACGCCTAAGAACATTGCGAACAAGTGGACTCGTCAGTGCGGAGTTCTTGTGAAGGACAAACTCCCGATCTCCATTCAAGAATGGAAAGAGCCAAAGTCTAAACGTCCAGTGTGTTACTTGGGTCGATTTACAGAGCCAAAAAGTCCTTTGAAATCTCGATGGAACATTTCACCCTACCAGATCATTTCATCAAGCAGATGTGGAGAAAGTCAAGGGCGCTGCTCTTAAGAAGATGGCAATTGCATTCAACACCCACAAGAAAACTGTATGGGCCAACTACCTCGCTAATGAAAGGAAGACTCCAGAATTCACGGGAACACTGGAGAAGCAAAGAGAGCACTGGGACGATTTCGTGACCTTCAAGGATTCAGAATTAGCTAAGGAACGGTCGATGAAAAACAAGGCAAATGCCGCAAAAAAGACGCAGTTCCATAGGCTGGGTCCAGGTGGCTACGCGATGGGATTGCCTAAGTGGGATAAGTCTGAACAAGAGATGGAGGATGCAGGGTCACACCGCCATTAGAACTGGCCCCAGTGCGTAACTTGGTTCTATGCGCATGGGGGCGGACCAAGACAAAGCGAAGTTTCATGAAGGCAAGTCTAAAAGGAGCCGAACAAAAAATAATTGATGCAATAGAAAAAGCTCGAAAGGGGGTGTTCACGCCCAATAGAGAGAACGAAGAGCTTACGCTACTGGAAATCTGAACACCTGGAAGAACACGAGGCAAGGGCGTTATTCCCTGGTATGAGGGCTTTTCAGAATGGAACGAGGACTACAGGACCTGCAAGAAGGAAGATGGAGGAGGAGAAGAAAAGGAAGCTGGAGGAGGAGCAGAGGAAGCAGGGCGCAGAACGCCTTCAAGGCCTAGAAGCAAGGCAAGCGGACTGGCACTCAAATTCCAGCAGCAGCAGCAGATCGACTCACTTAGCCGTGAAAGGGGTCTCAAAGCGGCAGCAGCAAGCGGATGATCGTCCAGCATTGGATAGCACCGTCCCATCCATGCCGAGAAGCAGCATTGGTTCTGCCCCGGGCGACACACTGCTGGATACATACCCTGTGGATGGCATCATAGAGAACACTAACTGTGAGCTACACTCCAAAATGAAGAACATATCCATGAAGGTGGCGGACGGCGTTGCTCTTCCAGTTACCCCCGAAGCAACCTTCCATTGCATCCCGATTCAAGAGGGCTATGCTCGTGTCATGGTTGATGAAGTGGTGGAACCATATTCGGGGCTACAGCTTGACTTTCTTGGAGGTGAAGACGAGCGCACACTGGGAGAGGCCATACATCATATCATCCTATGGAGAAAGGATTGCATCACCTTTCGAAGTCCACCGACACCGCGTCGTCTGCCAACTCCGTCATCGAGTCAGCAGACTCCCGCTCCTCCAAGTCCACGAACGCATGAGCCGACTCCTCCTCGAAGTCCGCCAGCTCCTCCAAGTCCCCGAACGCGTGAGCTGACTCCTCCAGTTTCAAGTTCGGCACATCGTCATGCCACTTCTCCGGTTTCAAGTTCGGCAACATGTCAGGCCACACCTCCTGCTTCAAGTCCGGCAGATTGTCAGGCCACTTCTCCTGGTCCAACTCAGCCACGCCACCGCCTCCGCCGCCTCAAAGAATCGCAGAAGAGACATGCCGCAACTATGGTGCGTAGCGGTACGAGTCGAGGTAGTTCAAGAAGTACAGGCGGAGACAAGCGATGTAAATATGGTCCAAGCCTCGCTCCTCTTCCTCAGAGGCCTTACGACATGACTAAGGAGCAAAACGCAGCCATAGTGCAGGCCCAAGTGGACGCCCATTTTGGACCCAAACCGGCATGGCCGTCAAAGGAGAAAGTGCCTGAGAAAGTAATTGACCACTTCATTAAAATGGCTAGAGAACCAGCTCCCAAGCCTGTTGACTCGGACTATGAGCGCCAAATCAGGAAACTACATCGAGAACGTCTAAAGAAGGAAGCGAGCTCGAGCTCGAGCCAACAAGCAGCGGGCAAAAATGCGGAAAACCGCTCCCACTGGGAGAACAAAGGCGCGCAATCAATCTCCCGCTTGTTGTGCCAACAACAACACATGAGAGGAGGCCATACCCCAATATTATTGTGGGCAAACCGTTAAAGTTCCCCAGCTAGGCGATGTCGTAATAACAGAGGAGCATATAATGCAGGCTGAAATGTTCAAGATCTCTGTTGGACAACTCCTCGAAATTGAGCCCATGTCTCCGCTTAGAGAGGAGGAAATAAATGGAATATGCCCGGGCAAACCTTTGGTCCACCTGCACAAGGTCAAGAACCTCCCAACGAGAATGTATGAATTGCATCAATGGTACATGAACATTACCAAGATTTCAATCGAGAGTCCCTCATGGTGAATGTCAAGAAGGAGCATTACTACCATGAGAAAGCTCTATGCGTTGAGTATTCAGAACTATATCAGTTATACAATCAAGACACACTCGACAAATCTCTCGTTAGTTGCTATTTTTTGTAAGTGATTTCTTTTTGTAATTTTTGATCAATCATTACATGTAATTATCCTCACTATATATTCTTTTATGTGGTATTATATGCATGATGAAGATGTATGAAATGAAAAAATCTGGACGCTATGGCATTGGGTTCATTGACCCAAATACAACTAATGAGTACACATGAAATCTTGCAACTTCTAAAGCAGGTGTAGAGGAAAACATGCTAGAGTTCTTGAAGTGACTCAATACCAATGAAGATATACTACTTCCTTACAACTTCACGTGAGTTAATACAAATTCTGTTTTTGCTTACTAGCTAGCTAGATGTTAATAAGTAAGTGTATACGGTTTACGATATATAGTTGATTAATTTTATGCACATGCCTGCTTAATTAAGACATGCAAACATGTGCGCATGCAGTTTCCACTGGATCTTGTTAGTCATTAAAGTTGACAAAGCAACAGTCGAAGTACTCGACTCGCTACTTAAAGAAGATAAAGACTACACCATCATGAAGGGGATAGTCAACAGGTAATTTCAATCATTATTAACTATATCTCGGCCTATTATTAGTTCGTTATTTCTTGATATGAACTATTTAATAACCCCTTTATTGATTTTCTTTGCCGGCGGGCAGGGCTTGGGCAAAGTTCATCAAGGTGACCCCAGGCAATTGGCCAAAAAAGTTGTTTTGGCATCGACCAAGGGTAAGTAATTAAGTAGTACTAGCTAGCTAGCCATCTCTTTAATTCTTGTTTCAATACCATTAATTAATTACCATGCTTGATTAATCATTATCTGATTCAATTCCATTCTCGTAAAGGCCCTGAAGCAGGCGCCGGGAAATGATCTGTGTGTATTCTACGTTTGCGAGAACATTCGCATGATGGCGTCCGAAAGGAGCAGATCTCAAAGACAGGAATGGGTACGTTGTCACAACTCTATTCACACCATTATCGATATCTTGTAACATAACTAATACACATGCATATTGATCTCCTTCTTAATAGTTCTGAGAGGTGCGGGATAAGCTCCTACCCGAGGAGCGCATACTAGCACTTCAAGAGGAAATAGCCGGATTTTTGCTCGACCAGGTCATAGATCCCAAAGGAGAATACTATTACCCGCCACCGCCCCATGAACCACTTGTCAGCGTGCATGCTCAAGGCACCAAGGCAACATGTAGGAGAAATTGTATATATATATACATGTGTATGTGTGAATAGTTAATGGTGTTGGATGAGACATTCGATGATATATATATATATATATATATATATATATATATATATATATATATATATATATATATATATATATATATATATATATATATATATATATATATATATACGCTGTTCTACGACGAGAAAATCTATTTATATATATGCATAACGTGTACAATTTGTAGTATCGTGAAATACCAGGAAACAAAAAAGAATTAAATGGAAAATAAAGCCAAATTGAAAACACAAAATTAAAGCAAAATTAAAAAACACCTAAACATTTAGTACCGGTTGGTGTTACCAACCGTATTAAAGACTCTACGCCAAGACACGGCCTGGCTCGTGCACGTGTTTGCACTTTAGCCGGTTCGTGATTTAATCGGTACTAAAGGGGACCTTTAGTCCCACTTTTTAGTGCCGGTTGGCGAACCGGCACTAAAGGCCGTCATGAACCGGCACTAAAGGCCGGTTTTGCGCTAGTGCCTGCGAATTACCCGCCCTGTATTTTGCAGTGGCCTATATTAAGTAGCAATCGTGGTGCATATGCGGACGTGCGAGATTTCGGCATCACGTGCCACCATGTCCCAAAAATCCGCGTCCCTACCGATCTCCCTCAAACTGTTGTGAATGATTTGCTCCAATGAGGAGATATTTGTTTTTCCCATTCCATGCCATGACTCTGACTTCCCAATTGTTCAATACACAGATAACACACTTTTGAGTGCGCAAGAAGATGATCAACATCTCTTGACTTTAGGACTCCTCTTGACTTTCAATCTACTGGCCTACTTCCTCTGTAAAGAAATATAAGATTGTATATTTCTTTACAGAGGCAGACATGTTAGTTATCATAAGTCCTCGCTTATTCCTATCAAGGTGGGCTGGGCCGGCAAAATCTGAGGCCCCATGCGAAACTGAAAAATGGGCCCTATCTCACTAGAATTTTGCCCAGTGCGAAACCAAAAAATTGGGTCTTATCTCACTAGAAAAAAATGAACTAACAAGCAATTATAATGTATTGTCTCACAGATAAATTTATAATGTATGTAATTTAATGTTTTAAATAATAATTGGGCAACAAATATTATTTCAAGATTACGCGTCATTATTTGATAATTAGACGAACCGTCTAACTCATCTAGTCTCGTGTTTTGTCCAATTAAACTGCTATATTGTGATCTTTATTTGGAGATTATGCGTCAATATTTGATAATTAGATGAACCTTCTAACTTGTCTAATCTCGTGTCCTGTCCAATTAAACTGCTATACTATGATCTTTAACCGAGAAGGCACGAATCAATCTCTAACGATCCATGCTAAAACTTTATCTAAAATCTAAAAAGTGGCCGCGCACCAACTAACACAACCGAGCGGCCACTTCCTGGCCGCACGATCGCGCCAGCGATCGCGCCCGGAACCGCCAGGTGCCACCTGGTCTGGATTGGCCCCGCGCCGCGGTCGTGGGCGGTTTGTCCATATCCGGACATGGCCAGGCCCACCTGTAAGCGGTAGAGGAGGAGTAGTGGGGGTCTTGGGCGGCGGTTTTGAAATCAGTGCCTGAAATCCTTCGCCCGCAGCATGCTCTCTCCCCCATTCCATCTTCGTCTTCCTCCTCGCCATCCTCTCCACTGAACGGGCGCGATACGGGGGAGTCGCGGCGGAGTGCTCAGGTCGGCGGCGGCTTGCGGGTGGTTCTCCGCGCGGGGGAATCGCTGTTGCTCCTCGCCGTCAGAGGTATGCTCGCGACTTCTACATGCTTCTCCTCCCTCTCTCTGTCTCGCGGAGCGCGGATGGTGCCGAAATGTGAGGGGAATGCTCTCTAGGGTTCGGGAACGGCGCGAACTACCCCAGCTTATCCTCGATTTTGGTCATGTTGAGTTCCCTTCTCCTCTCTGGTAGCACGCACCCAACGGTGGTCGGGATCTACAAGGACGCGTAGTTCACGGCACGGGGTGGCTGGCCAGGGTCAACGTGTAGTTGGCCAGGGTACGCGGTAGTTGTTAGGTAGCAGGGGATGCATGTCCACGGCGCCCGTTGCGCGATTTTAGGGCGATTTGGCTGTTTAGTTCATGTTCCGTTCAATTTTGCAGGGGTTTGAGATCTGTTCATGATTCTTAGTCATTCTGCAAGTTGTATTTAGATGTGTGCAATGCTGTATGCAATGCATTGGCTGATTTGTAGTTGGTGTTCAGATATTTAGGTGGTTAGTTGCACAAAATTCTCCCCAGTTGGCTGCGTCCATATAGTACTTGGCTGTCCATATGCTCTGCAGTTGCAGCAGTTATTTTGGTCAGTTGGATCACTGTTTGTACTAGTTGGTTGCCTATACGGTGTTCAGTTGCAGGACGTGAAGGTGAACCTCACCAGGTTCCGGCCCTTCCTGCTCCAGGCCATCGACAAGCTGCAGGAGTAGCCGCGGCGGCGCCGGCGTCGTCTCCATCCCCGGCCAGCCCAGGGTGGTGATGGTAGGTATACCACTCACGTCACAATCACATACACATACACAAGCGAACAACACGACCACAAGAAACACGGAACATTGTAAAACTAGTGCACATTGGAAAGGGTCATGATCAGATTGGTTTGTTGGTTGGTTTTGTAATACACTCATTTTGGTTTGGTTGGATAGTGCAGTTGCACGCAAGAGGAATGTTCATTATTTGTTCTTCATCTCACCTGCAGTTCAAAATAGACCACTTTACTAATGAAAGCAGAGAGTATTTTTTGTTAAATGGGCATGGGCCTACCTGGAGCACCATCTAGTCATCCACCGAGAGGAAAATCATTTCACAGCGCACAAGAATGATTCTGTTTTTGTTTGCCAAACCTGGTGCCTGCGAGTGATTACGCGGGTTGGCCCAGACAGTCAGACCATCCACCTTGTGCTATCTTAATTTAGGGGAGAGCCCACTTCATGGGCCGAATTGCTTTCGCTCCCAGAACTCTCGGCGGCTTCCACTTCCGGCCCTTGTTGCTCCAGGTCATCGACAAGCTGCAAGGGTAGCAACAGGACCATCGTCTCCATCCCCAACCCATTGGTAGGCACAAGCACGTAGACACGCTGGCAAATGCGACAACAAAAGAGTCATATGAACAACCCTAAAAAAAAGAGAGACATATGGACAAAACAGCCTAGGGGGGTTGGTTTTGTGGTACTCACTTTGGATATATAGTACTTTGTTCTTTGCTCTTCATTGCACTTGCCATTCTGTTGAGCAATTCATTGATATTTTCTTCCAAGTCACATCGCGACCATCGATTGAGCTACGCCACGTTCTTTGGTGATCTGGAGAAAACAACATGTAGGAAAGTTGTTTTTCTTAGAAGCAGGCACCAGAGTGGAGTGAACGAATAAATTGCTCCATATTGCATAGGCAGGCAGAGATCGTTCGTGGAGACGCACCTCGGGGTTACCAGAGACGAAGGCGTCAACGTCGAGGAACTTGTTCCAAATTTAGTGGCTGGATTGATCCAGAGCACATTGAGCCTGTAGAACATGACATGGAGGAACTTGTTCCAAATCTGGTTGGCCAACCGGAACACGACTGTGTCCTCCCCGACGAGTCCTCCCGCTCCACCAGCATATCCGTCCCCCTCACCCTCGTTGTCCGAGTCCGCCTCGGCGCCACAGCCCCTCGCAGCGACGGAGACAGCACCCGGTGAGTTGGGGCGGTTGCCCGGGCTCCCATGGTGCAAGTCCATGAAGCTCTAGTAGAGAAAATTAGGTTAATTAAAAGTTTGTTCGAGCAATGGTGGAGGTGGGAAGCAAATTGAATGGAAAAACAACGTGGAAGGTGGAGGTGAGGCAGAATGGGTCGAGGCGATGGTGAGAAGGAGGCACCACCAAACCAAAAAATAAACACCAGCACTGCCGCTCGCTTACCAACTAGAGAAGATAGATAGATATGATCAATCGATGATAGAATAATATTCTGTAATAATCTTGTACTTCCCTGTATACCTATATTGTACTTCTTTATGCTTTCCCCACTGTACTTCTTGTTTAAAGAAAATGTACTTCTTTTTATATAACAGAACTTTACCATAGTAGTTTCCTTCTATAAATTTCTTTCACAGGTAGGTTAGTGTATTAGCTTGCTGCTATTTCCAGGGTAAATTGTTGTGTTGCATTGTTTCTAATTAACTATTTTCATATTGTTTTTGGAATATGTGTATTTGTTTTCCTATAAAAAAATAGGTATCATTTTTTAATTTTATTCTGTGAATACTGTCTTATCCCTATGTGTTTTCGAAATGATATGGTTGTCTTAGTTTTTCAAAATCGGAAACGAATCATGTCATGAGGACAACTTAACTGCTGGCCATAACTACAGAGAGTTGGCATTTACTCTGTCCATCCGTCCGCTCGGCCCAAATCTCTCTCCCTTTCTCTTATCTCACGCACGGACGCTCCTCCTGTCTCTCTCTCTCTCTCTCTCTCTCTCTCTCTCTCTCTCTCTCTCTCTCTCTCTCTCGCTCTCTCTCTCCGTGCACGATCTCTCTCCTCGGCAACCGCTGTTATCCCCGCCGCAACCGCCGCTCCGAGCAACCGCCGTCCGCGCAACCTCCCTCTTATCCAGGTCCGCTTTTGTCGGGACCCCGATCCTAAGTCACACCGATCTAGCATGTAACACATCATATCACTTTGCGGCCTCACGCACGGTATTCCCACGGTGTCGCCTTACCATGGCCCGGGACCGCTTTGCGCTTTTGGCTCACGATATGATAGTGTCGCTAGCATCCATATGACAAAGAACCCGGGCCGACATGGCTAGTCGTGAACCCAAAGCGGCGCTAACCTATGGGGACAGGCATACATGAATCACATCGAGCATGTCGGTCATCAACGTATGTATTCGGGCTGTAGCACTGGCTAACAGGACTCGTATCCCGGCTGTAGCAGGCTAGGCAGGACTCGAATAACACCGCGTGACATTTCCCGGGACAGACATAGGAACGGTGAAACACATGCCGCCAGTCAAGTGTCCAAGCAGTAGTGCTGGGCTAGCAGGACTCGTGAACCGGGCTGTAGCGGACTACTATCGCCGTAAGCACGAGACTACATTTCCCCATATGAGAGGCTGCCAAGGATAAACAACTAGTTTGTCGGATCCCACACATACCAAGCATTTCAAACATGCACACATTATGCTCAATATGCGTAGATACAACATGGCATCACAACATAACTCTACGACTCAAGTATTATTCATTAGACTCCGAAGAGCGAAATATTACAAACATGGGTCTCATGACCCAACACTCAGAGCATACAAGTCAAAGCACAAGCGGAAGCTAATCATGTCTGAGTACAGACAACTATAAATGGAAAAGGCTGAGAAGCCTGACTATCTACCAGATCCTGCCGAGGGCACAAGATCGTAGCTGAGGTAACAAGATAAACGTCGAAGCCACGTGGAACTACTAGCGAGACTGACGTCTCTCTGCAAAACATAAAATAAGCAAACGTGAGTATAATTGTACTCAGCAAGACTTACATCAGAACTAACTACATATGCATCGTTATCAAAGGGGGTGGTGGAGTTTGACTGCAGCAAGCCAACTTTGACTCGGTGGCTATCCTGAACTACGACTGCAAGTAACTCTTTTGAAGTGGCGCACACGAGTCCACATATTCACCATGGCAATACACCACTATGGACCCGCTCCCGTCTCCCTACGAGAACGCCATCCATAGCACTCACGCTTATCTTGCGCATTTTAGAGTATCCACTTTCACTTGTCTATGAACTGATATAGGCAACCCAGAAGTCCTTTTCCGTGGACACGGCTATTCAATAGATCATATTAAACCCCGCAGGGTGTACTTCTTCACACACGCTCACCACTTACCGCCGTTTACACGACATGTACTGCAACCTTCAAGCGGAAGCCCAACGTGGGTGTCGGCCACGGCCTACCTAAACACTCAAGTCCCTAGTCCAGGTTTATCGCCTATTCGGGTTCCATCCGCAGGAGTCCGCCGAGGTTTCCCATACAGCCCCGAACGATGTGTGCAGGGTTCCCGAGATACCAAACGGGCACTTTCGGTACACATCAACACGGTGCCTACCGCAACACAACCCACCCCTAAGGTCAGCGCTATGCGCGCCCCCAAAGATGCTACAAACACCAGAAACTACTTGCAACTCCCGGACTGAGGACAAGGGTGGCCAAGAAGCCGAGAGGGTCCATTGGTTTCGGGCCCAATGCGTGGTAGTAACTGTTTCATGGATCACAAACACAGAACTCAGTTCCTGAGGACGGTTTCAATGAGACAACCCACCATGTACTCCTACATGGCCTCTCACCGCTACCTTTACCAAATCGTGTTCACACACTTAGCTCATACACAATAGGACATGTTCATAACTATTCCAATTCATTCCCGATGAATCAGACCCGACTCAACTCTAAGCAGTAGCAGGCATGACAAACAAGCATAAATGAGTAGGCACAACATGGCTCAAACAATTCCTACTCATGCTAGTGGGTTTCATCTAATTACTGTGGAATGACAGGTCATGCAATGGATCAAGGGGTTCAGCTACCGCAGCAAGTAACACATGAGTCGTTGTTGTCCTAATGCAGTAAAATAGAGCAGGAGCGAGAGAGTGGGATTATATCGAATGAACAAGGGGTTTTGCTTGCACGCACTTCAAGATAATATAGTTCTTCATCGGTGTCATCGAACTCATCGTCGGTACATCGCTCACCGGAGGGACAATTACCGGCAAACAAGAGAGAACACAATCAATGCAATGCACATTCACATGAATGACATGTCATATTAAGGTACTGAACTCACCTAATGCAATAATAATCCAAGTTAGTTGAAGTGGAATTCAAACAAGGTTGAACTCCAACTCCAAATGCTATTTCATAAATTACCCTAATCATGATTCATCCTATTCAGTGATGTTAACTTGTTCAAACATGCATGATCATGGCATAAACAGATTCTTCATATTTTTCTGATCATTTTTCATATATAAATTATTTCCATCCGAGTTACGGTTGAATTTCTATGATTTATTAAAGTTTAGGGCATTTTCTGAAATTTCCTGAATTAAAATAATTCCGAAAAGGGTTTATCATACGGATGACGTTGGCATGACGTCATCAGGTCAACAGGGCTGGTCCGGGTCAAACTGGCAGTGGGACCCGCACGTCAGTAGTTAGTTTAACTAATTAACTTTAATTAGAACTAATCTAATTAGTTAACCAGGGGGGGGTCCACCTGTCATTGACTCAGAGCAGTCAACAGGGCCCACCAGTCAATGGTCAGCGGTCAACTCGCCGGCGTCTAGCCGCCGGCGAGGCCAGGCGCGGCGGAGCAAAGTGTTTTTGCACGTTCCGGCCACCAAATGGGGCGCGGGAGGCATCTACGTGGAGCTGGGGATGAGCTGAGGCTCTTGGTGGAGTGGCTTGAGCTCGGGGCGGCCGGAATCGACGCCGGCGACGAGGTTGGCGGCCGCCGGAGTTCGGCCATGTGCGGGGTTGGGGTTGCGGCGTGCAAACGCAGGAGCTGAGGTGCTAGCGAGGCACTACGCGATGCGGCGGCCATGTTGGTTAGCACGGAATGACCATATGGTCGCCGGAGCGACGCCGGCGACAAGCTCGGGCGGCGGATGGTTCTCGGCTTCGATGAACGCGACGGCTAGAGGACGGGGAAGATGCGGGAGACAGAGGGGAAATGCAGCGGAGCTCACAGGGAGGTCGAAGGCAAGCTCAGCGGCTCGGGGGAGGCCGGATGGCGTCGAATTTGTCGATGGAGTCCGGCGGCCGTGCTCGGGGAAGACGACTCGGGGCGGCGATGTAGGGCTTCTCCGGTCGCGTGTGACGGTGGGGAGATTCAGGGTGGCGAGGCGGGGCTCGTGGGCATGTCGGGGAGGAGAGAGGGTGGCGGTGGCCGCGAGGGCAGCGAGGGGCGGCGACGGCGGCGCTCGGTGGCGTCGTGGGGAGAGAGAGCAGGGGAGGGAGATGGTCCAGGGAGAGAGGAAAGAGGACGAGGGGGTTCGGGGAGGCGCGTGGCGTCTCCGGGTGTCGAGGGGTAGCCAGGCAGGCGAGCAGGGAGGAGGTGGCGAGCTCGGCGCGGTCGCCAGAAACCTCCTCTCGCCATCTTGGCAGAGGTAGGCGACGAGCGGCGTGGCGGTTGGTGGGCTGGGCCACCAACTGGGCCAGCGAGGGGAGGGGGAGAAGGCTGGGCCGGTTGGGCTGAGAGGTAAGCCAGGTAATCCTTCTCTCTCTCTTTCTTTATTTCCATTTTCTATTTTCTGTTTGTTTTAGTTTAGTAAAATACTAAACCATTTAAATAAATCCTGAAAATAATTGTGGGCATTAACTGAATTATTACAGAGGCCCTTAACTATTTTTCAGAATTGTTGGAGCATTTAAAAAAAATATTAATAGTATTTAAATGCCCCAATTCAAATACAATATGGTTTATTCAAAAATCCAAAAATGTCTTGGAGAAATATCCATCATCTCTGGATATGGTTTTCACCCTTTTCCATTAATCATGAATATTTTTGCAAACCAATTTGGGTTCTTGAAAATATTTTTTTGAATTTGAACCTATGTGAATTGCTTTAGTGCTAGGGCTTGATCATCCCCATTTCAAATTTCATGGAAATTAAACATGATGCATGGATGCAATGCTACTAGTTACAAGCAAGCTCTAGGGTTGATCTGGGGCTGTGACAGCTCACCCCCACTAAACAAGAATCTCGCCCCGAGATTCAAGACGTGAGGTAAGAGGGAAAAGGGGAGTCACAAACTATCACAATCTTCATGATCCATTTGCCCTCCTCGAAAATGTTGATTCATTCCATCATCTTGGTCTTGACGTCCTTGCTTTCGAGGTCTTCACTCGACATGACAACAGAAAGAAGGGGAAAACCCTACATGATTCGACCTTCACGAAGATCAAGTAAACATGATCAACTCACGGACTGAGACGGTGACACATCTCGAGTTGAGACACAAAATACATCGAGAGGGATGGAAGAACAACAACGGGGTTTGATTGGTGGCAACAATTCCACGCTTAGGGAGACGGTGGATGGTGTCAAGGTGGTGAGGAAATATTTACCATGATCC
The DNA here is from genome assembly GCA_021605205.1 of Aegilops longissima. NCBI lineage: Eukaryota > Viridiplantae > Streptophyta > Magnoliopsida > Poales > Poaceae > Aegilops > Aegilops longissima. Next base: position 753,477,256 of record CM038677.1, on the reverse strand, counting down.
AACAACGGGGCACCTCGAGAAAGGTGGCGCAAGGAACTATTCCCTTAAGTGGCAAAAAGAATTACTTTTGAATTAGAGATCATTGAGACTCTCCATACCAGCCAAAGGCAATCACAAGCGATCATTTGGTGGAGTGCAAAGGAATGGTACACCCGGACTAGAATGGATGATGTGGACTACCTTGTTGAAGACAACTCAATGGATGAATTTTGCTTATCATCGAAGGGGGAGGGGACCCATGGTAAGTCCACTTTTGAGGATGATCTTGATCAAGAATTACTAAGAAGACAGTCTATAGCGAGATAGCACAAGGACGGTGCAAGCTGGGAACGAAATGCAACTGTCGGAATGTTCCAACCATCATATCTGCCTGAGATTCAGATCTGGTTGGTGTTAGGATATTTCAGACTCATCATGTCTGAAAAGGAAGGGTTGCAACACAATTGACGAGATGGCGCTATGAGATTCTCGGGATATGAACTGCGATAGCAAGCTCCAAAACATGAGCTGGTTTTGCTACAAACATGTGAACACGTTGTCCTAGACAAGCATGACCAAATGGTAGTCTTATAATAAAACACTACCGAGTTCAGGTGGGGAACCATAATCGAGGATATTGAAGTCCTTGCATAAGGCATGCTCTTAAGAAGGAACTTCCTTTCCTTGAACAAATCAATCAGTGGCTTGGTGTGCTAGGGATACATACGGAATGAAGATGATCAGTCTATCAAACCATAGAATACTTCGCACATGCATGACTGACTTGGGATGATTCCAGAGGAGGCAAAACAAACCTTTCTGAAATTCACGGCGGCAACTTGCATCAGATGCACATGAATTAGAGGAAGTCGCTACTTACATCCAAACATAGGCTTCATGAACGGCACACGAAGAAATGCTTACACAAGTTTCCAACACTAGGTTGATGTTCAACATGACTCATGGGGAGACAAATGCTACCGATGGGCTCAACAAAGAACTCATCGGAATTTCCATATCACTGGACTTCCACCACCATGTGAACACGGTGATAGCATTGGTCAGACCAAAAGGTATAATGGTGTATGCTCGAGGGATCAACCACGAGTAAGACAACATTACGAATATCGTTGGTTCTGATTTGACTTGACAATGGCCCATACTCAAATCAAAGGGTTGATATGACAATAGATCCAGCAACTGATCACAGGGACCAATCGATGGAGATATCATCTTTCTTCAACACACACTACACAAGAATATCCCTTTGGATCGAACTAAGTTAGGCAAGCTTTTATCTTCCAACTCTCCAAGTTGTTGTCTAGCTTAACCAACTAGCTCAGGGGGTATCCAACACAGATTCTTGGAGAATGGGTGGTTCACAAGAAACCAACTTGATCACGAGCCCAACATAACAGTCAGGGAACAACCCGGTAACACTTCCAAGAAGATATTTGGAAAGTCACGAACCACCGGTATGTTACTAAGCTTGAGAACAATCTTGCTTTTCAGGGCAAGACGAAATGATCAAATGAGTGAGGACTTGACACAATCCTAACTCATCAATCGAAGTGTGCACCAGAAGTAAGGACTAGGTAGCACGATCAATCTTAGGATGATGGTTTAATAACCAACACGCTAAGAATGAGAATATTGTCCATTCACTACCAAGCAACAAGTTGCTCGGGGTATTGATTTCACACATCACAATTCACTTGTCGGCTTTCCGGTTGCGACAACACGGAACCGAGGATTGAATGATGATGGTGAGAAGTATCACTGCATCAAGAATTCCTAGGAGGTTGTGCAATTCCCATGACTTTCTTGACATAAGATGGCAATACTTCAGGGTAGAACAGAATCAAAAGCTGGATGGTACTTTGATCGGCGGAATACAACTGCTTTGACCTAATCCTAGAAATGGACAAGGTACTGGAGTTTGTTTCTCCTAGTCATTCTGGAATAGAGTGACTTGACGGACCACAAGGACAATAGGCATCGATGAGCACAAATGCACACATACCCTTGGCTATCAATTGATAGATGAAGGTCAGAATGCAACTGAAGAGGGCAACTCAGAGGAACATATGACTTCCTGAGTTGTGGATGCATGGGTTAGTATGTCGAGCAAACTCAACATTTCTTCCGGATAATCCATGCAGAGAAGGTAGAACTGGCAGAGTCACAATTATGAATGGAGTACTTCTCAAGAGCACTCTTATTGTGATGTTTTGGTTCAAAGAACTGCTGCCATAATTAGTTCATGGTATTTGGAAGAAGGAGAATACCACGGACTTCGAGGACTATCGCAAGGTTACTAATATCCTAAAGGCACTAGCAAATACTAACAACATGAAGTAGGATGAATCTCGGTTCAAGAACCCGTGAGTAGAATGCCTACTACTAAATGGCATCACGGGATGCTTTCAAGAATAATGGCCAGAATCATCACACCGGGAATACAAAAGCATTGCTAAATTGCTAGGTGACTTCCTAAACACCTAGGGTCATAATAATAGTTCCAACATATATGTCGAGGCAATGGGGTACCTCGACTGACTGGTTAGTGTGCTTAATCTGGCCCAAAAGGACATCAGGAACGGAAGAAAGAATTTGCAAATGCATCAGACTATTTAGAGACCTGGGATGACTCGGACAGCATAACGGCTGTAAATGCTCAAAATGATTTGAGACATCCTGCAGAAATGGTGGCATAACCACTGAACAACATCATAACAAGATTCTGAGATCAACAGTTATCATACAGGAGTAGTAGGAACTGAACTTGGGGATTAAAACCAACAATCTTATAAGTCTATGGATTAGTAACACGTCATCCTGATAGATAGATGAGAAGCCTAGTTCTTAAACCCCGTAGAAGAGAAGAGGATGACTTCGGATCGAAGGCCATGAGGTATAAGGAGTAAAAAGAGCCTTACGCTCCTTCCACAATCAATTCCTTACATAACTAAAGCATTTCTAGACACAACTTCACCAGTTTGGCTTGGTAATCCTCTGAGCAGTCGGGCTCGATACCAACGCTGTCAGACCCCGATCCTAAGTCACACCGATCTAGCATGTAACACATCATATCACTTTGCGGCCTCACGCACGGTATTCCCACGGTGTCGCCTTACCATGGCCCGGACCGTTTGCGTCTTTTGGCTCACGATATGATAGTGTCGCTAGCATCCATATGACAAAGAACCCGGCCGACATGGCTAGTCGTGAACCCAAAGCGGCGCTAACCTATGGGGACAGGCATACATGAATCACATCGAGCATGTCGGTCATCAACGTATGTATTCGGCTGTAGCACTGGCTAACAGACTCCGGTATCCCGGCTGTAGCAGGCTAGGAAGGACTCAATAACACCGCGTGACATTTCCCGAAGGACAGACATAGGAACGAAGTGAAACACATGCCGCCAGTCAAGTGTCCAAGCAGTAGTCTTTGGGCTAGCAGGACTCGGTGAACCGGGCAGTAGCGGACTACTATCGCTCGTAAGCACGAGACTACATTTCCCCATATGAGAGGCTGCCAAGGATAAACAACTAGTTTGTCGGATCCCACACATACCAAGCATTTCAAACATGCACACATTATGCTCAATATGCGTAGATACAACATGGCATCACAACATAACTCTCGACTCAAGTATTATTCATTAGACTCAAGAGCGAAATATTACAAACATGGGTCTCATGACCCAACACTCGAGCATACAAGTCAAAGCACAAGCGGAAGCTAATCATGTCTCGAGTACGCACAACTATAAATGGAAAAGGCCGAGAAGCCGACTATCTACCAGATCTGCCGAGGGCACAAGATCGTAGCTGAGGTAACAAGCTAAACGTCGAAGTCCACGTGGAACTACTAGCGAGACTGACGTCTCTCTGCAAAACATAAAATAAGCAAATGTGAGTACAATTGTACTCAGCAAGACTTACATCAGAACTAACTACATATGCATCGTTATCAAAGGGGGGGGTGGTGGAGTTTGACTGCAGCAAGCCAGCTTTGACTCGGTGGCTATCCTGAACTACGACTGCAAGTAACTCTTTTGAAGTGGCGCACACGAGTCCACATATTCACCATGGCAATACACCACTATGGACCCGCTCCCGTCTCCCTACGAGAACGCCATCCATAGCACTCACGCTTATCTTGCGCATTTTAGAGTATCCACTTTCACTTGTCTATGAACTGATATAGGCAACCCAAGTCCTTTTCCGTGGACACGGCTATTCAATAGATCATATTAAACCCTGCAGGGTGTACTTCTTCACACACGCTCACCACTTACCGCCGTTTACACGACATGTACTCGGCAACCTTCAAGCGGAAGCCCAACGTGGGTGTCGGCCACGGCCTACCTAAACACTCAAGTCCCTAGTCCAGGTTTATCGCCTATTCGGTTCCATCCGCAGGAGTCCGCCGAGGTTTCCCATACAGCCCCGAACGATGTGTGCAGGGTTCCCGAGATACCAAACGGGCACTCGGTACACCGGTCCACGGTGCCTACCGCAACACAACCCACCCCTAAGGTCAGCGTTGCGTGCGGCCCCCAGCATGCTACAAACACCAGAAACTACTTGCAACTCCCGGACTGAGGACAAGGGTGGCCAAGAAGCCGAGAGGGTCCATTGGTTTCGGGCCCAATGCGTGGTAGTAACTGTTTCATGGATCACAAACACAGAACTCAGTTCCTGAGGACGGTTTCAATGAGACAACCCACCATGTACTCCTACATGGCCTCTCACCGCTACCTTTACCAAATCGTGTTCACACACTTAGCTCATACACAATAGGACATGTTCATAACAATTCCAATTCATTCCCGATGAATCAGACCCGACTCAACTCTAAGCAGTAGCAGGCATGACAAACAAGCATAAATGAGTAGGCACAACATGGCTCAAACAATTCCTACTCATGCTAGTGGGTTTCATCTAATTACTGTGGAATGACAGGTCATGCAAAGGATCAAGGGGTTCAGCTACCGCAACAAGTAACACATGAGTCGTTGTTATCCTAATGCAGTAAAATAGAGCAGGAGCGAGAGAGTGGGATTATATCGGAATGAACAAGGGGGTTTTGCTTGCCTAGCACTTCTGAAGATAATATAGTTCTTCATCGGTGTCATCGAACTCATCGTCGGTACATCGCTCACCGGAGGGACAATTACCGCAAACAAGAGAGAACACAATCAATGCAATGCACATTCACATGAATGACATGTCATATTAAGGTACTGAACTCACCTAATGCAATAATAATCCAAGTTAGTTGAAGTGGAATTCAAACAAGGTTGAACTCCAACTCCAAATGCTATTTCATAAATTACCCTAATCATGATTCATCCTATTCAGTGATGTTAACTTGTTCAAACATGCATGATCATGGCATAAACAGATTCTTCATATTTTCTGATCATTTTCATATATAAATTATTTCCATCCGAGTTACGGTTGAATTTCTATGATTTATTAAAGTTTAGGGCATTTTCTAAAATTTCCTGAATTAAAATAATTCCGAAAAGGGGTTTATCATGCGTCGATGACGTTGGCATGACGTCATCAGGTCAACAGGGCTGGTCCGGTCAAACTGGCGATGGGACCCGCACGTCGAGAGTTAGTTTAACTAATTAACTTTAATTAGAACTAATCTAATTAGTTAACCGGGGGTCCACCGTCATTGACTCGAAAGCGATCAACAGGCCCACCACCAATGGTCGTGATCAACTCGCTGGCGTCTAGCCGCCGGGCGAGGCCAAAGCGCCGCGGAGCAAAGTGTTTTTGCACGTTCCGGCCACCAAATGGGGCGCGGGAGGCATCTACGTGGAGCTGGGGATGAGCTGAGGCTCTTGGTGGAGTGGCTTGAGCTCGGCGGCCGGAATCGGCGACGCCGGCGACGAGGTTGGCGGCCGCCGGAGTTCGGCCATGTGCGGGGTTGGGGTTGCGGCGTGCAAACGCAGGAGCTGAGGTGCTAGCGAGGCACTACGCGATGCGGCGGCCATGTTGGTTAGCACGGAATGACCATATGGTCGCCGGAGCGACGCCGGCGACAAGCTCGGGCGGCGGATGGTTCTCGGCTTCGATGAACGCGACGGCTAGAGGACGGGGAAGATGCGGGAGACAGAGGGGAAATGCAGCGGAGCTCACAGGAGGTCGAAGGCAAGCTCGGCTGGCTCGGGGAGGCGGATGGCGTCGAATTTGTCGATGGAGTCCGGCGGCCGTGCTCGGGAAGACGACTCGGGCGGCGATGTAGGGCTTCTCGGTCGCGTGTGGCGGGGAGATTCGAGGTGGCGGCGGGCTCGTGGGCATGTCGGGAGGAGAGAGGGTGGCGGTGGCGCGAGGGCAGCGAGGGCGGCGACGGCGGCGCTTCGGTGGCGTCGTGGGGAGAGAGAGCAGGGAGGAGATGGTCCAGGAGAGAGGAAAGAGGACGAGGGGTTCGGGGAGGCGTGGCGTCTCCGGGTGTCGAGGGGTAGCCAGCAAAGCGAAAGGGGAGGAGGTGGCGAGCTCGGCTGCTGTCGCCGTCCCCTCCTCTCGCCATCTTGGCAGAGGTAGGCGACGAGCGGCGTGGCGGTTGGTGGGCTGGGCCACCAACTGGGCCAGCGAGGGGAGGGGAGAAGGTGGGCGGTTGGGGTGAGAGGTAAGCCGTAATCCTTCTCTCTCTTTTCTTTATTTCCATTTTCTATTTTCTGTTTGTTTTAGTTTAGTAAAATACTAAACCATTTAAATAAATCCTGAAAATAATTGTGGGCATTAACTGAATTATTACAGAGGCCCTTAACTATTTTTCAGAATTGTTGGAGCATTTAAAAAAAATATTAATAGTATTTTTTTACCTCTAGATCTTGAAAGCCCCGTAACTTTTTTTCTGTTAGATTTTTGGGGATTTTGAAAATGTTTAACGGGGATCCCCCGTTAAATTTGGATGTAACTTTTCGAGTAGATGATTTTTCATATAAAATACTTTTTCATCCGAGTTCGTATGCAAAAGTTATGCCCATTTTACAAATTTCCAGAGAGATTTTGCAAATAAAGTCGAAATTCATATTTGTAAATTTTCCCAACAACTAGACCACATATCACATGGGAAACTTATTTTCTTATATTTTTTGACATTTACATCATTTTCTTTTTTTTAAACTGAAAAGGCGATCCACGGGGCGAAGTGCATTCGGTGTTGGGGCAAGTTAGTAATGGCGCACCGTGGGGTGGTGCGCCATTACTAGCCATTACTAGTTAAACTAGTAATGGCGCACCACACCCGCGGTGCGCCATTACTAGTTTTGAAAAAAAATAAAAAAAATTGATAGTTTTTTATTTTTATTTTTGAAAAAAACTTAGTAATGGCGCACGAGTGGGCAGTGCGCCATTACTAGTTAAAACTAGTAATGGCGCACCGAGACATGGTGTGCCATTAGTAACAAATATTTTTAATTTTTTTTACTTTTTTCAAAACTACTAATGGCGCACGGTGGGTGTGGTGCGCCATTACTATGTCAACATAGTAATGGCGCACCACTCCCACCGTGCGCCATTAGTAGTTTTGAAAAAATTAAATTTTTTTTTACTAATGGCGCACCGTGGGATGTGGTGCGCCATTAGTATTTGCACACTAATGGCGCACCAACACATGGTGCGCCATTAGTATTTAGTAATGGCGCACCACATGTACAGTGCGACATTAGTGTCCATCCCATCTATAGTCCTTTTCCTAGTAGTGAGTATTTCTGTTGTTGTTGTGTTTATTATATCAATTATGTTTATTTCTTTTTGCGCAGCGGAGACAGTTGACAGTGTTGCAGCGTCTGAAACTTATTCATTGTCTTCTTTGATTTTGTTTGCAGAAGATTCTGTTTCCCGATCAGAAAATGATATATCAGATGTTCTATCTGATCTTCGCTTAGAGCTTGATGGAGAAGATGGTAATAAGGTTGATGAGGCTGCGAATACGCCTGAGGACATCCCTGCTGCGAATACGCCTGAGGTCATTCCTGCTCGCAACCGGAGGTCTAAGGCATTGAATGACATGCAAAGTCAGCCTGCCAGCAATCCTTCTAGCCCTGTTGGAAGGGGTGAGCATGATATTGGCTCTTTGGAACTTCCGGAGACGCAGTCATAGTCCGTTGATGGTACAGAGGCATCTCCAACATCGACTCTCAAACTGCCCACATAGGTACATACGTCCGGGCCGCACTGTCCGGACATGTTCTGCCATCCAACGCGGCCTGTATCAGTCCGCCGACTGGTCATTTCTTCCCGCAAATTGAAAGCATAGTCTGGGGGACTTTCCGGGACTCCGAACAGCAGCCACGTAGGACTCCTTCACCCTGACCGACTAATGAACCAAGTATGCACAAAGATGGAAGCTGGAACCTTTTGTGCATCGATTTATCTCCGGTGCCTTGATGAACCTTCATCATTCACCATTTTTTTGTCCGCTGATTTGTCCTATAAATCTTCGAGCTGACCCAATTACCCCTCTTATTATGTCATTGTCTTGACGTTTTTAAATCTCTCGCCAGCTGCTAGACGGGAGTTGGAGACTCCTCCGCCTTGTCTCTCCTTGTCATTGTCGATTTAGTGTACTCATTGTTGTTCTTGTTCACGCCAATGTTGAACCAAAGGTGTTCAAGGTGTATTGGAGTTTTGTTTTCTTTGTACCTTGCCGTTGTTGTTGTTAGCTGGAGCGGCTCGCTGCGCATTCATATATAATTCTTCTCCTCTACCAACGCATGAGATGAAACACGGTTCCATTCCCATGGCGGCAATTCAGCGCATCCTCCAAACCCTGTTCCTCACGGCTATCGTCTTGCTCGCCGGCGCAATAGCTGACCAGCAATCGCAACTAGTTCTCGTTAACCGTGACTGCGCGATTGTAGATAACATCACCAGGCTCGGCAGCACAGAGCAGCTTCTGGCAAATGTCGGCTCGCTCGTCGATCACCTCTGCGCCGGCGCCATCGGCAACGGCGGCTTCCTCAACGGCAGCTACGGGGACCCGCCGGACCAGGTATTCGGCCACGTCATGTGCTACGCCAACTATAACTGGACCACGTGCGAGAGCTGTTTGGCGGCGGCGCAATCTTTTCCGAGCGAACAGTGCCCCTACACATGAGACGCTGGGGCTATGTACGACGCCTGCGTCCTACGATACTCCAACGACTCCTCCTTCTCCGTGCCCGGCGCCGGCGGGTCCTTTTGGTCTGAGTTTGCCGACGGCAAGTCTGACTTGTCCATCCATGACATGGTTGCTATGAACGAGACGCGGTGGAAGCTGATGAGCCGCCTCGTTCCTGAGGCCTCCGGCTCGTCGGCGAGGTTCGCCAGCGGCAGCCTGCCGTATACGGACTCGTATGGCACCTCGCTGGAGAGTGGAGACGTATGGGCTGATGCAGTGCTCGAGGGACTTGGCACCAGATGACTGCGCCTATTGTCTGCAGAGTGGGCTTACGAATCTGGCGAGCGCTAACAGCACGACTGGTCATGTGAGGTCGTACAGTTGCTACATTACATACAGCATGAAACCCATCGAAATCCGCAGCCCTTCACTACACATCTTGCATGTACCTTAAAACTGACATTGCGTCTGAATTTTCACAGTGTGTGTCTGTGTATTCAGGCGCTGTGCCCGCGCTTCCCCCAGCTCGATGCTCGGCCAAAGGAAGCTGCTAATCGCCGTGTCCATGGCTGTCGGCTTCATCTTGTCAGTCTAATCTTGTCCTTGTGGTAAATTTGGTAAAATGGCATAGTGAATGTATGTAGTGGGTTGTCACTTGTGACTTGTCAGGCTGCAATTGTTATAAGCACCTAGTCAACAGTATGTGTGCACGCTTTGGGAGGTTGACAAAGTGTGTTTGTAGAGCACGCCCTGGATGGCCTAGCTCATCATGGGTGCACTGATGAGGTGAAGTGGGCAGTGTAAAAGGCCACCCTGCATTTGTGTAGCAGGTTTGCCAGGCAAAATAGAAAAACAAAAAAAGAAGGCACACAAAGCAATAATGGATGCTGGACTGGAGAAAACCAACCTTGTGTCTCCCTCCGTTCTTGGCTCACGCCCCTGCCAGCGTTGATTGATCCAAGCTGTGTGTGCGCACGTCCACCAAAGGAGAAGGGTGACGAGTGTAGTGGCTAGGACCTGGCATTTGGCACCAGAGCTAGAGGAAGAAGGTGCAGCGGTGGCGGCGCAAGAGAAACGTGGGGAGGAGCAAGCTTTGACAAGCATACAACAAAGGATAAAAAATCCAAAGAACAAAGCAAGCACACAACAACAAATGTGTTCCAAGTCAATAGTGCCACAGTGGCTCACGAGCTCACATGCGTACAAGTTGGATAAGTAGCCCTAAAGTTTAGATAATAAGTAGTCAACTAGCCGAGACCTTGAAAGTGGTTTGGCACCATACACTCCAGTTAGGCGAAGGAAGGCCAGGTAGATCATCCGGGACCTTTTACAAAATCCTGATTAAACGTTGCACCATATACTCCAACAAGTAGTCCAGGTAGAAGATCCTTGAGCTTAGCATCAAGCTGGGGACGCTATCACACACAAAACACACAAAAAGGGTCAGTTGTTTATATAATACAGCCCCAAAACAAAATAATATAACAATTTGTGATTGGTTAGTTTACCCCGACAGGATCATGCTCGTGATAATGGGATACGGCTACTTTTGCAAAGTGCAAGGCACCCCAAGTATTTGGCTCAAACGCTGTGGCCCACTTATTTTCTTTCTGAAAAATCATAATCTCTCTAAAACCAAAATCTGTATTTGGATCAGCAGGATCAACTTGGACTTGCCACCCTTGTGTGTTAATGTTGTTCTGCAACCAATCTTTTTGACGTTGGGTAAATTTTCTTTTAAACAATTCCTTGTACATGCCCTCCCTAGCACCGGAGTCTCCTAGGAATGGATGATTGAGGACATCTTTTTTGCTGCCAAAAATGATTAGAGTTAAACACATATGATGGTCAATGCTAGAAGAATTAGTTGGCTAGTGCATACCGTATATTTGGATTAAGGAGGAATTGATGAAAGTGACTTAGTTCAACATCATTTGTCCAGCGGTTCAAAATATTGTGGAATATCATGTCTGCCAAACCTTGCGAAGGCCGCCTAGCATCACCAACATTCCTTGCACGAACATGGGACGGCTTAATTTGCATCATGTCACCATTGAGACCATAAGTTCCACTAAGGTGCACATCATCTACTGTCATGTTTTTGTCCCATAACCTCTCAAGTAGCTCATACAAATCCCTACCATGATTAAAGAGATAAATTTACATCACTAACAAAATAATAGAATTTAATGTGACAGAACTAATATGAAGCAACTAGCACAACCTCAAGTGCTACATACAAATTCAAATTCCTACAAGAGATAAATTTTCATCACTAACAACATAGCACAATTTAATGTGACAAATCTAATATGAAAAGCCACTAGCAGAACCTCAAGTGACACATACAAATTCCTAACAGAGATAAATTTGCATCACTAACAAAATAGCACAATTTAGGTAAATTTTCATCACTAACAAAACAGCATAATTTAATGTGACAAACCTAATATGAATACAAGCAAAGCACATTATAATGGGAGAAACTTATGAGACATAGCAACTTGCACAATCTAAAAGACTAGACTAATGTATGGAGCAAATACAAGTGTACGAGGCAGTGTAAGCAAATACAAGTGTATGAGGCAATGTAAGCAAATATAAACCAGAGAGGATAAAGAGGGGAGGAGGGTTTCCATACCTAATACTATCTTTTAAAATTGTGGGAACGTCAACGGAACCTTGAATACTTAATGAATTTAACCAGGAGTCTACACTTTGGGGTATGTGAGCATAAGCTGTCACAGTTCTTGCAATCTCCCCATTATAGGCGACACCATGGGTCTTAACAATCCCTATATCAATTCCAGGGTTCAGCCCAATTGAGTCTAGCTGATTAAAGGGCAATTCATTCTCAACTAAGAAAGTAGCTGCTAGTTTCTGGACTTCTGTTGAATGAAATCCTTCTTCCGGATTCCCAGCAAAAGCTATTGCTTTATTTGAATAATGTATAAAACCATGTTTTTCTCCAAGTACTCCATTTTGAGAACAACTAAACTCATAGGGCTGAATAAGAGTACCATAGCTTTTAGCACGAAAGTCTCTGGCTTTATCTCTCATGCATCTATGGAATATTTGTTTCTCACTTTGCTGCAATTGTACAGAACAGGTGGGGATGAGCTTATTAGGTTGAGGGGGGAAAAAGGAAAGGAGGAAAAACTTGGATGCAAAGGAATGTTATGCTCTGCTTATACTTACATGGTGTGGTTGTGGCTGATCCACTTCCATTTGTTCCATGCTGAAAAATGAACAAAACAAAGAAATACACATGAGAAACGAAAAACAAAAATAAACAAACCAAAGAACAGGGGAGGGGAAAGAAACAGACATACCTGGGCTTTCTTTTCCTCTCTTCGTCTTCCCGGTGCGAGCCAACAGCCAAGGAGCAGCAGCGGAGCAGCCCGAGCAAACGTGCAGGGAGGGCGGCGGTGGCGGTGGGATCTAGGGTTTAGGTTTTCCTAGGTGGTGGAGTCGGGTGGGGGTGCCTTTGTAAGGCCAATGGCGCAGCCATTCATAACCTAAACCAATAGGGGGTGGGCTCACCTGGTTTGCATGGGCCACATTGTTTGGGCCTGTGCGATTATTTCCCCTTTTGCATTTTCCTTATATTACATTAAGGACTGTGATACAAAAAATGACCCTTATATGGGACTTTTACCTCTTTTTTTTTGAGGAAAGGCCATCATGGCTAACTTTATATTGAATTAAAACACGCTTACATCGTCCACGAGTTCCCTCATCAAGAAATCGGGAGGCTCGTCCAACCAACTAAACGAGGACTTATTACGATAACTATGATTAGCTAGCACATGCGCTACATTATTACATGATCGTAAGTAATGGTTAAAGGTGACCTTTCCAATAGATGAACCAATATCTATGCATTCTGCAAATAAGGTTGCAGCTTCATCCCACCATCTTGTTTGTCCAGAGCGGAAATTAATGACTTGAAGGGAATCATACTCCGCTTCTATCCTACTAAATCCAAGGGAATTAGCGAATAGTAATCCATCTCTCATGGCCATTGCCTCTGTGGTGATAGCATCGGCTACAATAGCAATGAATTTGCAGTGAGCCGCAATAAAATTTCCCCTGATGGCTCTGAGAATAGCTGCAGTTGCACCAATGCCCTCATGTGCAAAAAAAGTTGCATCAACATTAAGTTTTATGAATCTTGGGTCCGGTTTCCTCCATTTTGTTTCAGGCAACTCGGTCATTCGGTTAGAGGCATTTTGGAAATTCCTCACAATGGACAGGACTGAGATAGGCCATCTCCATGAGGGTGGGTATGTTCCATTGTGTGTGGCCTGCCTCCTAATCCACCATAGGTACCACGCTCCCACCAAAATGGCATGTTTAAAATTGATGTTCGGATGCATAGATAGATGACTGTCCATAAGTGACAGTATATGCGCGACAATAATCGATCCCGATCTATCCACTAGCAATGACTGATTCACTGGTTCCAGCAAGCCTAGTCGGTCCCACAAATTCCTTGCATGCGTGCAGATTGGGCAGGCTCCATTAGACCCGACATGCCTATTAGTGAGGAGCTCGCAGCAGGATGATTCCTCGTAACACCCTCCATCCAAACACTTGAACTTTATGTGCAATTGGGAGTTTCCAAAGTGTACTCCAGACTGCCAGAGGTGTGGATCCACCAGGGGTCTCCATCCTAGTTGCATGTGCTTGAAAAGTATGCATCCATTGTAAATGGTAAGCTGTGCGAACAGAGAAAATACCAGTCCGGCTTGGTTGCCACGCAAGAAAATCATCAAAGGCATGGAGATTGATAGGAATCTATAGTATTCTGCGGACATCTACAGGATAGAAAATATGTTGAGGTAAGTCCTCATCCCAAGTGCCCGTCATGGGATCAATTAACTCACACACCCGTGTCAACACTGTTTGGCCCCGAGAAGTGATAATCTTCAAATCAGAACTAGCTGGGATCCAAGGATCCTTCCATATATTCACTTCTTTCCCGGTCCCAATTCTCCAAATATACCCTTTCTTAAAAGTTTCCAGTCCCTTAAGGATACTTTGCCAAGTAAAGGATGACCCATTTTTTGGAGTAGCAGTAAGAATGCTTCCATTAGGATAATATTTATCTTTTAAAACTCTCGCCACCAAAGAATCTAGATCATTGACAGTCTCCAGCACTGTTTAGCCAACATGGCTAGATTAAAAGAATATAGGTCTTTGAAGCCCATACCTCCTTCACTTTTTGGAACACAGAGCTTCCACCATGCCATCCAGTGCATTCTCCTATGATCTTCATCATCACCCCACCAAAACTGGGCAATAATATCTGTAATTTCTTTGCATATCCCCTTGGGCAAACTGAAAACAGACATAGCAAAAATAGGGATAGCTTGTGCCACCGCCTTTAACAAAATTTCTTTGCCCCCAACAGACAATTGTTTTTCCATCCATCCTAGTAATCTCTCCTTAATTCTTTCAACAAAATGCCTGAAACACTCACTCTTATCTGCACCAACTATAGCTGGTAGCCCGAGATATTTATCTGAAAGAGCTTCGGTGTCTATATGAAAATTTTGGCTAATTTCTGCCTTAGACACCACACTAGTATTAGGACTGAAAAATATACTTGATTTAGCCAGACTCACCATTTGCCCTGAACTTGCACAATAGGTATCCAGTGCTTGCTGTAAGGAAGTTGCATTTAACACATCTGCTCTCATGAGAATTAGAGAATCATCAGCAAATAAAAGATGTGATACTGATGGTGCATTCCTGCACACTCTAATTCCCTCCATGCCACCAACTTCGTCTTCATACTGCAACATACTAGATAATCCTTCTGCACAAATGAGGAATAAATATAGGGAGAGAGGGTCCCCCTGTCTAATTCCCCTAGAAGGGTAAAAATATCAGTTTCTTGAGAGTTGAATCTTACTTTATACTGAAGGAAATATGCCCTAGAGGCAATAATAAAGTTATTATTTATTTCCTCATATCATGATAAATGTTTATTATTCATGCTAGAATTGTATTAACCGGAAACATAATACATGTGTGAATACATAGACAAACATACAGTCACTAGTATGCCTCTACTTGACTAGCTCATTAATCAAAGATGGTTATGTTTCCTGACCATAGACATGTGTTGTTATTTGATTAATGGGATCACATCATTAGGAGAATGATGTGATTGACATGTCCCATTCATTAGCTTAGCACTTGATCGCTTAGTATATTGCTATTGCTTTCTTCATGACCTATACATGTTCCTGTAACTATGAGATTATGCAACTCCGTTTACGGAGGAACACTTTGGTGCTACCAAACGTCACAACGTAATCGGGTGATTATAAAGGAGTACTACAGGTGTCTCCAAAGGTACATGTTGGGTTGGCGATTTGAGATTAGGTTTTGTCACTCCGATTGTCGGAGAGGTATCTCTAGGCCTTCTCGGTAATACACATCACATAAGCCTTGCAAGCATTGCAACTAATAAGTTAGTTGTGAGATGATGTATTACGGAACGAGTAAAGAGACTTGCGGTAACGAGATTGAACTAGGTATTGGATACCGACGATCGAATCTCGGGTAAGTAACATACCAATAACAAAGGGAACAACGATGTCGTTATGCGGTTTGACCGATAAAGATCTTCGAAGAATATGTAGGAACCAATATGGGCATCCAGGTTCCGCTATTGGTTATTGACCGAGAATAGTTCTAGGTCATGTCTACATAGTTCTCGAACCCGTAGGGTCCGCACGCTTAACGTTACGATGACAGTTTATTATGAGTTTATAAGTTTTGATGTACCGAAGTTTGTTCGGAGTCCCGGATGTGATCACGGACATGACGAGGAGTCTCGAAATGGTCGAGACATAAAGATTGATATATTGGAAGCCTATGTTTGGACTTCGGAATAGTTCCGGGTGAAATCGGGATTTTACCGGAAAACCGGGGGGTTACCGGAACCCTCCCGGGGGATGTTGGGCCTTAATGGGCCATAAGGGAGAAGAGGAGGGCCGGCCAGGGCAGGCCGCGCGCCCCTAGTCCGAATAGGACAAGGAGAGGGGGGGCGGCGCCCCCCTTCCTCTCTCCCCTCCCCCAAGTCCTAATCCAACTAGGAAAGGGGGGAGTCCTACTCCCGGTGGGAGTAGGACTCCTCCGGCGCGCCTCCTCCTAGGGCTGGCCGCACCCCTTGCTCCTTTATATACGGGGGCAGGGGGGCACCCCATGACACACAAGTTGATCTACGGATCGCCTTTAGCCGTGTCGGTGCCCCCTCCACCATATTCCACTTCGTCATATCGTCATGAGCTTAGGCGAAGCCCTGTGCCGATAGAGTCATATCGTCGCGGAGCTTAGGCGAAGCCCTGCGCCGGTGGAGCATCATCATCGTCACCATGCCGTCGTGCCTTGCGAAGGTTAAAACAGCACCAACTTGACAAACTATCGTTGTGGTTTTGATGCGTAGGTAAGAACGGTTCTTGCTCAGCCCGTAGCAGCCACGTAAAACTTGCAACAACAAAGTAGAGGACGTCTAACTTGTTTTTGCAGGGCATGTTGTGATGTGATATGGTCAAGACGTGATGCTATATTTATTGTATGAGATGATCATGTTTTGTAACCGGTTATCGGCAATCGGCAGGAGCCATATGGTTGTCGCTTATTGTATGAAATGCAAAGCCATGTAATTGCTTTACTTTATCACTAGGCAGTAGCGATAGTCGAGAAGCAATAGTTGGCGAGACGACAACGATGCTACGATGGAGATCAAGGTGTCGCGCCGGTGACAATGGTGATCGTGACGGTGCTTCGGAGATGGAGATCACAAGCACAAGATGATGATGGCCATATCATATCACTTATATTGATTGCATGTGATGTTTATCCTTTATGCATCTTATCTTGCTTTGATTGACGGTAGCATTATAAGATGATCTCTCACTAAAATTATCAAGAAGTGTTCTCCCGAGTATGCACCGCTTGCGAAAGTTCTTCGTCTTTGAGACACCACGTGATGATCGGGTGGTAGGCTCTACGCTCAAATACAACGGGTGCAAAACAGTTGCACGCGAATACTCAGGTTAAACTTGACGAGCCTAGCATATAACAGATATGGCCTCGGAGCACGGAGACCGAAAGGTCGAACGTGAATCATATAGTAGATATGATCAACATAGTGATGTTCACCATTGAAACTACTCCATCTCACGTGATGATCGGACATGGTTTAGTTGATTTGGATCACGTAATCACTTAGATAACTGGAGAGATGTCTATCTAAGTGGGAGTTCTTTAGTAATATGATTAATTGAACTTAAATTTATCATGAACTTAGTACCTGATAGTATTTTGCTTGTCTATGTTTATCTGTAGATAGATGGCTCGTCTGTTGTTCCGTTGAATTTTAATGCTCCTTGAGAAAGTAAAGTTGAAAGATGATGGTAGCAATTACGGACTGGGTCCGTAATTTGAGGATTATCCTCATTGCTGCACGTAAGAATTACGCCCTGAAGCACCGCTGGGTGCCAGTGCCTCTCAGAGAGCAACGCCGAAGTTGTGAACGTCTGCGAGCAAAGTGATGACTACTCTATAGTTCAGTGTGCCATGCTTTACGGCTTAGAACCGGTCTTCAACGATGTTTTGAACGTCATGGAGCATATGAGATGTTCCAAGAGTTGAAGTTAATATTTCAAGCAAATGCCCGGATTGAGAGATATGAAGTCTCCAATAAGTTCTATAGCTGCAAGATGGAGGAGAATAGTTCATCGGTGAACATATACTCAAAATGTCCGGGTATAATAATCACTTGATTCAACTGGGAGTTAATCTTCCGGATGATAGTGTCATTGACAAAATTCTCCAATCACGCCACCAAGCTACAAGAGCTTCGTGATGAACTATAATATGCAAGGGATGACCAAGACAATTCCGAGCTCTTCGCAATGCTAAAAGCATGGAGGTAGAAATCAAGAAAGAGCATCAAGTGTTGATGATCAACAAGACCACTAGTTTCAAGAAAAGGGCAAAGGGAAGAAGAAGGAACTTCAAAAGAACAGCAAGAAAGTTGCTGCTCAAGAGAAGAAACCCAAGTCTGGACCTAAGCCTGAAATCGAGTGTTTTACCGCAAGCGATCGACATCGAAGCGGAACTGCCCCAAGTATTTGGCGGATAAGAAGGATGGCAAGGTGAACAAAGGTATATGTGATATACATGTTATTGATGTGTACCTTACTAACACTCGCAGTAGTACCTGGGTATTTCATACTGGTTCTGTTGCTAATATTTGCAACTCGAAACAGGAACTACAGATTAAGCGAAGATTGGCTAAGGACGAGGTGACGATGCGCGTGGGAAATGGTTCCAAAAGTCGATGTGATCGCGTTCGGCACGCTACCTCTACATCTACCATCGGGATTAGTATTAGACCTAAATAATTGTTATTTGGTGCCAGCGTTAAGCATGAACATTATATCTGGATCTTGTTTGATGCGAGACGGTTATTCATTTAAGTCAGAGAATAATGGTTGTTCTATTTATATGAATAATATCTTTTATGGGCATGCACCCTTGAAGAGTGGTCTATTTTTATTGAATCTCGATAGTAGTAATACACATATTCATAGTGTTGAAACCAAAAGATGCAGAGTTGATAATGATAATGCAACTTATTTGTGGCACTCGCCGTTTGGGTCATATCGAGTAAAACGCATGAAGAAACTCCATCTTGATGGGCTTTTGGAATCACTTGATTATGAATCACTTGGTACTTATGAACCGTGCCTCATAGGCAAGATGACTAAAACGCCGTTCTCGGAACTATGGAGCGAGCAACTGATTTGTTGGAAATCATACATACCGATGTTTGTGGTCCAATGAATGTTGAGGCACGCCAAGGGTATCGTTATTTTCTCACCTTCACAGATGATTTGAGCAGATATGGGTATATCTACTTAATGAAACACAAATCTGAAACATTTGAAAAGTTCAAAGAATTTCAGAGTGAAGTGGAAAATCATCGTAACAAGAAAATAAAGTTTCTACGATCTGATCGTGGAGGAGAATATTTGAGTTACGAGTTTGGTTTACATTTGAAACAATGCGGAATAGTTTCAAGAACTCACGCCACCCGAACACCACAACGAAATGGTGTGTCCGAACGTCAGAATCGTATTTTACTAGATATGGTGCGATCTATGATGTCTCTTACTGATTTACCGCTATCGCTTTGGGGTTATGCTTTAGAGACGACCGCATTCACGTTAAATAGGGCACCATCAAAATCCGCTGAGACGACACCTCATGAACTGTGGTTTGGCAAGAAACCAAAGTTGTCGTTTCTTAAAGTTTGGGGCTGCGATGCTTATGTGAAGAAACTTCAACCAGATAAGCTCGAACCCAAATCGAGAAATGTGTCTTCATAGGATACCCAAAGGAGACTGTTGGGTACACCTTCTATCACAGATCTGAAGGCAAGATTTTCGTTGCTAAATTCGGATCCTTTCTAGAAAAGGAGTTTCTCTCGAAAGAAATGAGTGGGACGAAAGTAGAACTTGATGAGATAACTGTATCTGCTCCCTTATTGGAAAGTAGTTCATCACAAGAAACGGTTCCTGTGACAACTACACCAATTAGTGAGGAAACTAATGATATTGATCATGAAACTTCAGATCAAGTTTCTCGAACTTCAGAGGTCAACCAGAGTAAGATCCGCACTGAGTGGTACGGTAATCCTATTCTGGAAGTCATGTTACTTGACCATGGCGAACCTACAAACTATGAAGAAGCGATGGTGAGCCCAGATTCCGCAAAATGGCTGGAAGCCATGAAATCTGAGATGGGATCCATGTATGAGAACAAAGTATGGACTTTGGTTGTCTTGCCCGATGATCGGCAAGCCATTGAGAATAAATGGATTTTTAAGAAGAAGACTGACGCTGATGGTAATATAACTGTCTATAAAGCTCGACTTGTTGCGAAAGGTTTTCGACAAGTTCAAGGAGTTGACTACGATGAGACTTTCTCACCCGTAGCGATGCTTAAGTCTGTCCGAATCATGTTAGCAATTGCTGCATTTTATAATTATGAAATCTAGCAAATGGATGTAAAAACTGCATTCTTGAATGGATTTCTAGAAGAAGAGTTGTATATGATGCAACCAGAAGGTTTTGTTGATCCAAAGGGTGCTAACAAAGTGTGCAAGCTCCAGCGATCAATTTATGGTCTGGTGCAAGCCTCTCGGAGTTGGAATAAACGCTTTGATAGTGTGATCAAAGCATATGGTTTTATATGACTTTTGGAGAAGCCTCAGATTTACAAGAAAGTGAGTGGGAGCTCAGAGCATTTCGATATTATATGTGGATGACATATTATTGATTGGAAATGATATAGAATTTCTGGATAGCATAAAAGGATACTTGAATAAAAGTTTTCAATGAAAGACCTCGTGAAGCTGCTTACATATTGGGCATCAAGATCTATAGAGATAGATCAAGACGCTTAATTGACTTTCACAAAGCACATACCTTGATAAAGTTTTGAAAAAGTTCAAAATGGATCGAGCAAAGAAAGGATTTTTACCAGTATTACAAGGTGTGAAATTGAGTCGACTCAATGCCCGACCACAAGCAGAAGATAGAGAGAAATGAAAGATGTTCCTATGCTTCAGCCATAGGCTCTATCATGTATGCAATGCTGTGTACCAGACCGACGATGCTTAGCAATAAGCTTGGCAGGAAGGTACCAAAGTAATCCAGAGTGGATCATCGGACAGCGGTCAAGAACATCCCGAAATACCGAAAAGGACTAAGAATATGTTTCTCGATATGGAGGTGACAAAGAGCTAGTCGTAAATGGTTACGTCGATGTAAGCTTTGACACTGATCCGGACGATTCTAAATCGCAAACCGGATACGTGTTTTTATTAAAAGGTGGAGCTGTCGGTTGGTGCAGTTCTAAACAAAGCGCCGTGGCGGGATCTACATGTGAAGCGGAGTACATAGCTGCTTCGAAGCAGCAAATGAAGGAGTCTGGATGAAAGAGTTCATTTCCGATCTAGGTGTCATACCTAGTGCATCGGGACCAATGAAGATCTTCTCGTGACAATACTTGGTGCAATTGCATTGGCAAAGGAATCCAGATTTCACAAGAGGACCAAGCATATCAAGAGACGCTTCAATTCCATTCGGGACCAAGTCCAAGTGGGAGACATAGAGATTTGCAAGATACATACGGATCTGAATGTTGCAGACCCGTTGACTAAGCCTCTTCCACGAGCAAAACATGATCAGCACCAAGACTCCATGGGTGTTAGAATCATTACTGTGTAATCTAGATTATTGACTCTAGTGCAAGTGGGAGATCAAGGAAATATGCCCTAGAGGCAATAATAAAGTTATTATTTATTTCCTCATATCATGATAAATGTTTATTATTCATGCTAGAATTGTATTAACCGGAAACATAATACATGTGTGAATACATAGACAAACATACAGTCACTAGTATGCCTCTACTTGACTAGCTCATTAATCAAAGATGGTTATGTTTCCTGACCATAGACATGTGTTGTTATTTGATTAATGGGATCACATCATTAGGAGAATGATGTGATTGACATGACCCATTCCGTTAGCTTAGCACTTGATCGCTTAGTATATTGCTATTGCTTTCTTCATGACCTATACATGTTCCTGTAACTATGAGATTATGCAACTCCGTTTACGGAGGAACACTTTGGTGCTACCAAACGTCACAACGTGAATCGGGTGATTATAAAGGAGTACTACAGGTGTCTCCAAAGGTACATGTTGGGTTGGCGATTTGAGATTAGGTTTTGTCACTCCGATTGTCGGAGAGGTATCTCTAGGCCTTCTCGGTAATACACATCACATAAGCCTTGCAAGCATTGCAACTAATAAGTTAGTTGTGAGATGATGTTTTACGGAACGAGTAAAGAGACTTGCCTGTAACGAGATTGAACTAGGTATTGGATACTGACGATCGAATCTCGGGTAAGTAACATACCGATGACAAAGGGAACAACGTATGTCGTTATGCGGTTTGACAGATAAAGATCTTCGAAGAATATGTAGGAATCAATATGGGCATCCAGGTTCCGCTATTGGTTATTGACCGAGAATAGTTCTAGGTCATGTCTACATAGTTCTCGAACCCGTAGGGTCCGCACGCTTAACGTTACGATGACGATGTTTATTATGAGTTTATAAGTTTTGATGTACCAAGTTTGTTGAGTCCCGGATGTGATCACGGACATGACGAGGAGTATCGAAATGGTCGAGACATAAAGATTGATATA
The DNA here is from genome assembly GCA_021605205.1 of Aegilops longissima. NCBI lineage: Eukaryota > Viridiplantae > Streptophyta > Magnoliopsida > Poales > Poaceae > Aegilops > Aegilops longissima. Next base: position 753,454,836 of record CM038677.1, on the reverse strand, counting down.
TTGGAAGCCTATGTTTGGACTTCGAATAGTTCGGGTGAAATCGGATTTTACTGGAAAACCGGGGTTACGGAACCTCCCGAGGGATGTTGGGCCTTAATGGGCCATAAGGGAGAAGAGGAGGGCCGCCAGGGCAGGCCGCGCCCCCTCCCCTCCCCTAGTCCGAATAGGACAGGAGGGGGGCGCCTTCCTCTCTCCCTCCCCCAAGTCCTAATCCAACTAGGAAAGGGGGAGTCCTACTCCCGGGGAGTAGGACTCCTCGCGCGCCTCCTCCTAGGGCTGGCTGCACCCCCCTTGCTCCTTTATATACGAGGCGGGGGCACCCTATGACACACAAGTTGATCTACGGATCGTTCCTTAGCAGTGTCGGTGCCCCCTCCACCATATTCCACTTCGGTCATATCGTCATGAGCTTAGGCGAAGCCCTGCGCCGTAGAGTCATATCGTCATGAGCTTAGGCGAAGCCCTGCGCGATGGAGCATCATCATCGCCACCACGCCGTCGTCGACGGAACTCATCCCCGACGCTTTGCTGGATCGGAGCCCGGGGATCGTCATCGAGCTGAACGTGTGCTGAACTCGGAGGTGCCGTGCGTTCGGTACTTGGATCGGTCGGATCGTGAAGACGTACGACTACATCAACCGCGTTGTTATAACGCTTCCGCTTACGATCTACGAGGGTACGTGGACATACACTCTCCCCTCTCGTTGCTATGCCATCACCATGATCTTGCGTGTGCGTAGGAAATTTTTTGAAACTACTACGTTCTCCAACATATACCTCACTGATGAAACACAGGACATAATCATTTCAATCCAGATGTCATGAAATCCAAGTTTTTCCATCATGCTTCTCAAGAAAATCCACTCCACACGGTCATAAGCTTTGTGCATATCCAGCTTCACAGCACATAGTCCTGACTGCCCTGATCTCTTGTTCTTTATTTTAAGGACACACTCGTACGCAATAAGAACATTATCTGTGATTAGTCTCCCATGGACAAAGGCACTCTGAGTGGGAGAGATAATTTCCGGCAATATTCCCTTTAGTCTGGCCGCCAGCATCTTAGAAATTATTTTGTACAGTACATTACACAAACTTATGGGTCTGTATTGTGTAATTAACTCAGGAGAATCAGTTTTGGGAAAAAGAACTATGCACGTATCATTCCACTCTGCATGAATTTGTCTTGAGTTTATGGCAAAAAGAACCTCCTGGGATATGTCCTCTCCAATTATATGCCAAAATTTCTTGAAGAAAATAGCATGTAAACCATCAGGCCCAGGTGCTTTAAGATCACCGATACTAAAAACGGCCTTACGCACATCATCATGAGTATAAGGGGCCATCAACATCTCATTCATTTGTTCAGTTACCTTACATTAAACTTTATGGATAATAGATGGATCAACATGGTTCACCTAAGACGTGAACAAGTTATTAAAATAATTCCGAATATGCGGTTTAAGAGCATCTGAACCTTCCATCTCATTGCCATTGCCATCTTTAAGCCTCTTAATAAGGTTTCTCTTTCGTCTAGCAATTGCATAAGCCTGAAAAAAATCCCGTATTACAATCACCACTCTTCAGCCATTCCGCTCTAGATCGCTGCATGTAGTGTATTTCCTCCAGTTCAAGTAAATATTCAATTAGCTCGGATAACTCCTTTCTTTTCTCTTCTGAATCATCATTGATTGGTCCGGTCATGATTTTCTCGAGATCTTTCTGTGCCTTCCTAAGCCTTTTCTTTGGTTTCTTAAGAACTCTCTGGTCCCAATCATGGAAAGAATTATGCATATTGTTTAACTTCTCCTGGACAGTAGCAAGGGCTGGGTTAGACCCCGCCAAGTTCCATGCCTCTTGCTCTGTATCTGAGAACTCATGTTCCCATAACCAGCACGCTTCAAAACGCCTAGTGTTTCCACTACTGCCTTCAACATGAGTAAAATATTGTGTCCACACAGAGTGGACGGTGGTCAGAATGGTTATAGTGCATATTCTGTAGCGCAGCCGCTGGAAACATGTTTGCCCAGCCATCATTGATCAATCCTCGATCAAGTCTCTCCCATATACGCCTCCTCTGCCAAGTAAATCGATCCCCAATGTAGCCCAAATCCCTCAGGCCACAGTCATCAATGGCATTCTAGAACACTTCCATGTATTGAGGTGGCCTAGGATTTCCCCCTTCTTTCTCACTGAGGAATTGGATTTCATTTAGATCCCCTACCAGTAGCCATGGTAGATTATTACTCTCACATGCATGCCGAACCACAATTACCAGACCGAATAACCAACACACCAAATCTTCTTTGCTGTTAATTGGATGGAAATCAAATATTTTAACCTTTGTACTACTGTCTTGGTACATAGAAAAGTGAATTCTTTGTTTTTCTTTTGTGCATCATTGATGCCGCACTTTATGTGTAAGTTCATGGGGGAACTTCTCTGTAAAAAAAAATCGAAGTATCTTAGCACATATGGCTTTATAGAGTGTGTTCACATGTGTACGTGGCGTATTTCCTTTTTGCTTGAATTTGAACGAATGATCTACTTTAACAAAAGGGTGAAGAGAGATGAAACCCGGAAATTGGCTATGGCTCCTAGGTGCATATGCACCCATTGTCTAAATACATATTTTGAAAAGTTGAAAAATTCCGAACAAAAATCCCGCGTGTATATCCGGACATTCTATGTGCATGCACAAAGTTTTCGGTGAAAAAACGAGGTTTTTTGTGGCTTGTGTAAAAAAGACAATTTCGGGTGCTCCATTATAACTATTCACGAGGCATTTCTTTATATTTTTTACACAAGCCACAAAAAACGTCGTTTTTCATCAAAACTTTGTGCACGCACATAGAATGTCCGGATATACTCGCAAGATTTTTGTTCCGAATTTTTCATCTTTTCAAAATGTGTATTTAGACAATGGGTGCATATGCACCTAGGAGCCAAGACACCGCGTCCGATGAAACCGGCATACGTTGCGTGTATCACCATGTTATTTACAAAAGAAGTCACCGGGTTGTGTTTCAACAACTTCTTTCCCACCGAGTTAAAGTTATCACAGTGTTTGCACGTAAGTTATCAAGTCTACTATCTGGTGTGCAGGTAGATATATCGATGTATTAGAGGACAATAAAGCTGATGTCATCTTAAATTCTCTCTATTTCAGAAGTTCAAAATATTTTGTGGCTCAAATCGTCGTTCCGATGCAAAAGGCCGTTTTTACATGAAAGATTCGTCGCGACAAGATCTTTGAAACTAGATCTCAAGTTGGTATATAAGTTATCGTGATATCTTCACACAAGTTACCGGATCATAAAAATGGTTCCCCCATCCTTCTCCACATACACATATATGTATGCACTAGAGGACAACAAAACTGATGTCATCTTAAATCTCCCTATTTAAAAGTTCAAAAAAAATTATAGCTCAAACCATTGGACCGATGCAAAAATTGTTTTCACATAAAAGATTCGTTGCGACCAGATCTTTGAAACTACATCCCATATTATTATGTTCCAATAACTTTTTTTCTGCTCAAAGTTAGCGCGCTTGGGCTACATATGTTACCACGCTTCTGGTATGTAAGTTATCGTGGTATTTTCACACAAGTTACGAGGTTTACCTTTTTAACAACTTTTTTCCATTGGTCAATGTTGTCGTGGTGGTTTTATTTAAGTTATCGGGAATTCGGTTCCTATATTACCATATTATTTTCACATCAGTTCGTATAAATCATGCTATTTTCACATAAGTTATCGGGGTATGTTTTTCAACAATTTTCCCCTCCTTAGTCAAAGTTACCGTGGTGTTTGTGCGTAAGTTATCGGATTTGTGGTTCGTATATTACCGTATTATTTTCACATAAGTTACCGGGTATTTTTTTAACAACTTTTTCCTTCCTTGGTCAAAGTTATCATGGTGTATGTATGTAAGTTATCACGTATGTGGTTCATATATTGCCATGCTATTTTCACATAAGTTAGCAAGGTATATTTTTCAACATTTTTTTCTGAATTAGTTGTGTTGTGCTTATATTATCATGTTGTTTACACAGAAATTGTCGGGGTACGTTTTTAACAACCTCTTTCCTGGATAATTTTTTTACCAAAGTGTTTGTATGCAAGTTATCGGTTATATGGTGCTTATATTACCATGTTATTTACACAGAAATTATCGGGGGCACGTTTTTAACAACACTTCCCCTTGGATCAAAGTTACCTCGGTGTTTATATGCAAGTTATCAAGTCCGCGGAGCATAGAATATTATGTTATTTATATGTAAGTTAACGGGGTTATCTTTTACAACAAAATTTCCCCCGGCTCAAATTTACCATGGGATTTGTGCGTAAGTTATTGGGTCTACAGTACGTATATTACCATGCTATTTACACAGAAAATTACGGTGCATGTGTTTTCAACAACTTTTTCTAGGGTTCAAAAATGTTAATATGGTGTTTGTACTTGAATTATCAACTCTGAGGTCCATAATTTACCATGCTATTTACATTTGCATTAGTCTTAACTTGTTCAAAAGCAAAAGAAAACATCTGTACAAGACTACTTACGTGTATAAGATAGCTTAAAGAGACATGAATTCACTCGTACCTAGCTAGGTTAACTTGTAGGCTGTAGGACTATGGAACATCCAAAATGACTCAAGTCATAGGCATGACTCTCTCTCCCCCTTGGACCGCATGGTTTAGAAGGCTTGGACACCTTCAAAGATTAAGTTTTTTGCTTGGTTAGTGTTGCAAGATAGGATTTGGATCGCTGATCGCTTGGAGCGACGAGGTTGGCCAAATTATGGCCTTTGCAAGCTTTGCAATAGGGAACAAGAATCGGAAGCCTATCTTTTCTTTAAGTGCCGCTACACGATTCGGCTATGTGAGTCTCTCATTGAGAAGCTTGGTCTCGCGGACATGAATACATCCCGACGGGCTCATGTACGATTCCGTCTACGAGTGGTGAGACAAGAGAACCGACAACCGCAACCCTAACCGGCGAGCTATGACCTCTCTCACCAATCTCGTCTCGTGGACCATTTGGAATGAAAGAAATGCACGGGTGTTCCGCCACAAGAGTGCGCCACCGACCATCCTACTCACCGCTTGTTGAGGAGGCCAAGCTTTGAATGGCCGCGGGCGCAAAGAAATTAGAGAATATTTTTCAGGGCGAGTAATTGTCATGCTGAAATTGTGTGGGCGTGCTTTAAACATCTAAAATCTATTATCTCCTTATTTAATAGACGAGGCAAATCTTATCTGTTTGAGAGGGAGGGAGGGAGGGAGGGAGGAGAGAGAGAGAGAGAGGAGCTTGTGTGCACTGTCCCTGCTCCCTAGTACTATCTGCTGGGGACGAACTGGTAGTAGCCGCAACACTGGAAGCATCAGCCACAAGAGAGAAAAGAGAGAGAAGGGTAGCATCCTTGTCTAGCCGGGACCTCTCCCGAGCACCAACAGGAGGATGCACACGCAGCGCTGGGACCTCTTCAGGCCGAAGCAGGACTGCAGCCACGCCATGGTGGCGGGCGGCGGCGCAAATAGCATCAGTGGGAGGTTGAGTCGGTGCGCAAAAGCCAGCGTGGCCAATAGAGGCCGGGGAGGCACGACGCGCAGAGGCCGGCGCGGCCATAGCCATAGGTGGCCTGTGCAGCACATACAGAAATATGAAACTTCACTGCCTTACTTGGAAAGCTAAGCAGGTTATTGACCCACTAATCTTACCTTCCCTCAAACCTTGCACTGAAAAGAGCAGATCCCAGAAAAAAGGACAGCGAATGATCGATTCACCATTGATAGCATTAACCCTAAAAGTATCTGGTACAAACAAGCCTCCATACGCTTTACCCTCCATACAAACAGTTTTGCTAGAGTAAACCAAACCACAGACGTCCTCACTTTAGTCAAACCAAAGACGTCCCTAAACAAGATAGAGTAATAGAGACAATATGACGTAAGGCTCTATGTCAACACCATAATAATAACTCTAATTAATTAGAGAGGATACATGCAGTTTCCAACAAACCCACAGCCCACACACGTTAGTTCGACATAAAACAGAGTTTCCAACAGTTAACTGACACACTTTAGTTGACTGGATCAAAATAAAGCACACCGTCCTTCCTCTCCCAATGGTTACTCCCTCTGTAAAGTAATACTACCTCCGTTTCAGTTTACAAGTCCTACGTGTATACCTAGGTTGCCAATTTTATCACCCTATATAAACTATATAACACAAAAATTATATCACTAAAGTAGTGATCTAAACGCTCTTATATTTGTTTAAGGAGGGAGTATTTGCTTCCTGCATCGATCGAATCAACGCCTCTGACCAAACCCCCACTCTAGGAGAAAGCTGAGACAAGGCATCAACTAGCGCTTTCATGGTCCTTGTGTCCCTGGCTGTCATGGTCCTAGTCCTTCTGGACCTTCTGTCACTGTCCCTAAAAGAAAGAAAGAAAAATCAATCAGTCAACGAGTATAAACAGTGCTTATGTGACCGACCAAGAAAAAACAAGGCATCTGTTACCTTCTCTTTCTCTCCTTTTCAGTGAAGTCAAGTAGAGCCATTCCTACCTTGAATCCAGACTTTGGGTCGGTTATACCCCCTAATATGCCATGGTAGGCCTTAGATATCGCCTCTCTAACCTTGTTACTATGATCCCCAAGAGGATCCTGATCGAGTTGAGCAACCTTTTCCATAACTATAAGCTTTTCCATAACTGGAGGCAGGTACTTCTCAAATTTTTCACCAATAGCAAGAGCAATCTGTCCAATGCTTGATAGAATTGGAGGTTGAAGTGTCAATTCTCCCATACCTTGATACAAAACTTCCATAATATGATCAAAGCATGGCACCACTTCTTCCTCTTTTCCCTCTTTTCCCAAGACATGGCATATATCACATATCACTTCTAAATAAAGTGGAGAGAGTCGCTTCACACTGAAATATTGTAGCACCGTAGGCATGTGTTGTCCAAAATCAGCACCAATGGCATGAGCAAGAGCACCAATGGCAAGGGCTGCTCCATTTCGTGCACTTGTACTCTCACGGGTTAAGAGAGGGCACAACAACATCAACACACATTTAGCAGACCCCTTGAGTGTACTTCCAAGCTTGTGGATCAAGACTTCAACTAGACCACACAGCAAGACCTCAAGTTGGTTCTTCCTCTGAACAGATGAAACTGCACCATGACCATTAAGCACAATGTTGAATCTCCTCATAATATGAGACATCAAGCCTATAAAAGCCTGGCGAACTTGTAAGTCCCCATTGTCACTAACTCTCACAATCTCACTCAAAGCTTTATAAGGAGATGGAAGAAGGCAAAAAGGGGTCTCCCTAGCCAGATCCGAAGCACAAAGAAGAGCATCAATAAGAGGCTTAACAAAAGGTGAAAGCTCACATGAGTTTGATTTTGACCTTGACTTTGCATCTTCTCCATAACCTCTTGCAAGAAAATATAGAGCTCCATGCACTTCAACGGACACTTCAGGGACATCTTTGCTCCTTTCTATCAAGAGCTTCATGATCTGATCCAGGACCACCACCTCATTTCTCACGATTCTATGTGCACCAACAAGCTTAAACAGCCGCCCAAGTGTCCATGCAGCCCTGCCTCTTACACCTTCCTCCGGATGGTCCATCAAGACAAGCAATAAATGAACTAGAGGAGCAAGTTGCTTGACCGAGGGACCTTCCAGGATAAAACCTAATGGAGACAATGCTGATATCTTATGTGGCCCATTCAAGTTCTCCTTGACAAAATGCATCACAAGGGGGACAACTCTACCCTTCATAATTCTAGCTGCAAGGCCTAGGCATGTCATGGAAATGCCTTGTAGAGTCTCATCTTCCTCTTCGTCTTGTTCCAAAATGTCTTCAAGGTTTACTCCCTCTTGTTCCACATTTTCATCTCCCTCTTCTTCTTGTTCCCCAGTCATGGAAATGTCTCCATCTCCCTCGTCTCCCTGTTTCCAAATGTCCTCCTGTTTTAAATCTCCCTCTTCTTCGTTTAAGTAAGTTTGTAGGAGAAGTGGAACAAATGAACAGAGAGGACCAATAAAGCTAGATGCCTCTTCTTCTTCATCATCATCTTCTTTTTCTTTTTCTTCTTCTTCTTCCTCCTCTTCCTCTTCCTCTTCCCAACCAATCTCTTCTTGGAAAACAGTGATCCACAACTTAATACATTGGACTTTAAGTGATTCCACATCTCCTTCCAAAGCTTGGGATGTAAGACTCATCATGATCTCCTTGTAAGGTTCTAATATGGTATGACAAGTGTGTGCAATTGCAACAAGGCACTCAAATGCTGCCTCTTTGATCTCTGCTCCAGAATTTATTCTGCCTGCCACTTCACAAACTGCCACTATAGAATTCCTCCAAGCATGGTCTTCAAACTTTGTAAACTCAAGAATGTTGAGTAAAGCTTTAAGGGCTGTGAGATGGACTTGAGAATCTAGCATCTGGTTATTCAGTGCACTGATGACACTACCCATAACAACATCCACTTGATCCCCTTGACAACTTTAGGGATCTTCGCCTCAAAGATATACTGGAGCACCTCTAGAGTTGCTTGCTTTAGTGAAGAAGATGAACTTGCCATGTTGTCCATTAATTTACCAACAAGGTCCAGCCATTGATTCCGGGGTATCTCCATGCATGCAACTCTCGCAATAACTTTTGCAATAACTTTTGATGAGGGGTGCCTTGAATGAGATTGCCTTGAATCAAATTCTAGTGTCATGAGCAACTTATTCTTAATCTCTGATCGGATAGAGGGATCCAGGCTGAGCCATTTTATACAAAGTAGATCCTTGTGTGCATCCTTGAGTGCAGGATCCTTTGAGTCCAAGGAGTTCTTAAGGGTGATGGCAGCAAGTGCCCTAGACTCTTCTGGAATCCCCTCCCTCAAAAGCTCAGATGATAAATATAGGAGGAAGTTGGGAAGATCAACATTTTGGAGCCGCTTTAGCATGTCTTCTCCTATTGACCTTATGTTGTTGTCTGGGTGTGACGCATGTGCAAGAGCATCACTCACATCAATTGATTCATCCATATCAACTTTCTTGGGCAAGTCCCCTGGCAAACATCAACGATAGAAAGAAACAAATTAACCACCAAAAATAAGGTATGTCAGAACCAAATAAATGGATGGAGAACTAATTGTTATATTACTTATAACATATATAACCAGTTGGAAGAAGAAATAAATAATTTACATTAGGAGGAGCCTTGAAGTCACAACTAAATACTAAGACTAAAATAACTAAAATAGTAGGACCAAAATATTAGCAGGAGAAAATTACAAGAAAACTAGTAATCGTAGTCAAAAGGAGGAAACTTGAAGAACAAAATTTACAAGAAAAATTCATAGTTAAGTCATATACATCCCAAGACATGAAACAAAGAAAACACTGACCAACATCATTCTTAATAGTATATAAACTAGAAAAAACAAATAAAATAATCGTCATTCTTGATAGTATAAAGATAGATATTATCCCTTACTAATAACCATAGCCTACAACAAAAACAAAAAACTAGGCGCAAATTTACAGCAAAGCTTCCAGCAAAAAGGGCTATAATACTACCATGAAGTACAATGTAAATACAAAATGAATCAAGTCATAATTAGTACTACAACACAAAGATAGAGAGAGGACCATTATGCCTTTTATAGCAAAAATTGATGGATAAATGCCTATATCTATGAAACTTAATAATAAAACATATCTTAAAGCAAAAACAAAACAAATGGACTGGGCTAGTTCTAGTTCCAAAGGGTAGTGCCTGGACATCCTCTAACTAAGATCAAAAACTAACAATCCAAGAGTGGGCAATAAAAGCTACACCAAAATATCATCCAACTATGATTAATCAAGAGCTAATAATCCAAGAGGGGGAGAATGAGGGACCTTAAGAGGAACCTCAACGTGAGGAGAGAAAAAACTATTTTTTGTCGAAAAGGACCACATGCGCGAATGAATTGACAAAGAAGACCACCTGCTGATAAATTTGACAAAAAAGACCCCCTCGACTGTGGCGGCAGGCGACACGTGGCACCTGCCGCCACGCAGCGAGGCGGCAGCACTGTACCGCCTGCCAGAACGGGAATCGGCGCTGGCGACGGAACGGCTGCGGTGTGTGGAGCCCGGACGCCAAGGGGCGTGGCGGCAGTACTGTAGCGCCTGGGCCCGGCCGCCTCGCGGGCTGGCGGCAGCCCTGTTCATCGCCCTGCTGCTACTGCGCACTAAGGAGCCGGCCACCGCTGCTGATTGCTACTGCTGCTGCATGGCAAAGCGCATGGCGCTGCTGTTGAATGCACAAGTCCAGCAAAGCACAAAGAGCATGCGGCCACAAGTTTTGAGGCACTGATTCCCAGCGCGAGTTTCGTCTGCTTTGAGGCACTGGTTCCCAACGTTTCATATTTTTCGGCACTGATTGCAGACGACCACAATGCATTGCGCATCATTTGTGATAGCCAGCTCCGTAGCGCGCATTAGCAGCAGGGCGATGAACAGGGCTGCCGCCAGCTCGTGAGGCGGCAGGGCCCAGGCGGTACAGTACTGCCGCCACGCCCCTTGACGGCCAGGCCCCACACGCCGCTGCCGTTTCGTCGCCAGCGTTGATTCCCGTTCTGCCAGGCGGTACAGTGCTGCCACCTCGCTGCATGGTGGCAGGTGCCACGTGTCGCCTGCCGCACCTGCCGCCACAGTCGAGGGGGTCTTTTTTGTCAAATTTATCAGCAGGTGGTCTTTTTTGTCAATTCATTCGTGCAGGTGGTCTTTTTCAACAAAAATTCAGAAAAAACAGGTTAACTATCTCCAGAACCAAAAGAGCATAACCACCTCCCAAAAGCAACAACAAATCAACCTTCCCTAGATTGTTGTTGCTGGTCACTTGCGGTCATATGGGATCATCACTGTCAAAACTTATGCTTCTTAGAAGACCTAGCCTTGCAATTAGAGATGAGAGTGGTGAGGGGCTAGCCAGCCGGCGACTAGAGTTAGGGATCCAATAGATCTTACCAGCAAAAAGAGGAAGCCGGCCGTTTCTACTCGTGCGCCTCCGCTAGCTCGGGAGTTCGATGGCTGTGCGGACAGTAGCTCAGGAGCTTGCGGCGGCGAGCGGATGTCCAGCCAAGGGAAGCCCTAAATAAATTCTACGGAGTCTCTCTCAGTCATGTTCCAAGCCGTTGGATGGTGTTGCTTTAAGATTCGCGAAGCGCTGCCGGCTTTCGCTTTCAGCCTGTTTAGGGATGCGCGATGGGCTGGATGCGAGGGAGGGCTGGTGGGCTTTTCCCACCGGGCAATCTGGGACAGGCTGTTGTCACGGATCCCCAATTAAAAAAAAACGCTCTTGTCATGGAAGTATATGCCCAGCCCTAGTAGAATGTCCGTGAAGCCCAAAAAGAAGTAGAATGTCCGTGCACTGTCACAGGCTTTTGAAAAATAATAATTAAGATGCTACCTACCAGTGGCAGAGCTTGGGCCACATCTTAGGATGGGGGGGGTGACAAAACCAGGCTTTGGCCATATTCATTGATTCTTTGTGTTAATTTACTCGGGAATCCTCTATAACAATAAACTCCATAATTTTAAAGACCTCACAGCTAATTGAAGTGTTCAATTAAAATTGGTTCACTCGATTTTGACCGGGTCAACAATTTTTCAATGCTTTCTTGTTCAATTGTTTTATACGATACATTATGCTTCTTAATTTTTAAGGTCTCACAATTAATTAAGGTCTTCAATTTGAAAATTGAGTCACTCAATTTTCACTGGATCAACAATTTCTCAAGGAGCTCTCCCATCCAATTACTTCAATTCACTATTGTTCCCTTATTTTGGAAGTCTTCAATTATATTGAGGTATCTTATAAAAATATATGAACCCCACGCACCCTCCCACCACCTAGAAAAAAAACGTTGCAATGTGATACTGTATCGCCGATATAGTACATGCAACTACCGACGCAGAATTTTTTTCCACATAAATATGGGTTTCTTAGCGGATCACACGGAATCACTGTTGGAGAACGTAGTAATTTTAAAAAATTTCCTACGCACACGCAAGATCATGGCGATGGCATAGCAACGAGGGGAGAGTGTATGTCCACGCACCCTCGTGAGACCGTGGCGAAGCGTTATAACAACGCGGTTGATGTAGTCGTCGTCTTCACGATCCGACCTATCCAAGTACCGAACGCACGGCACCTCCGAGTTCAAAGACACGTTCAGCTCGATGGCGATCCCGGGCTCCGATCCGAAGAAGCGTCGGGGATGAGTTCCGTCGAGACGACGGCGTGGTGGCGATGATGATGCTCCACCGGCGTGGGGCTTCGCCTAAGCTCCGCGACGATATGACCGAAGTGGAATATGGTGGAGGGGCACCGCACACGGCTAAGGAACGATCCGTAGATCAACTTGTGTGTCATGGGGTGCCCCCGCCTCGTATATAAAGGAGCAAGGGGGTGCGGCCAGCCCTAGGAGGAGGCGCCGAGGAGTCCTACTCCCACCGAGTAGGACTCCCCCCCTTCCTAGTTGGATTAGGACTTGGGGGAGGGAGAGAGGAAGGGCGCCGCCTCTCCTTGTCCTATTCGGACTAGGGGGAGGCGCGCGCCTGCCCCCGGCCGCCCTCCTCTTCTCCCTTATGGCCCATTAAGGCCCAACATCCCCGGGAGGTTCCGTAACCCCGGTTTTCCAAGAAATCCGATTTCACCCGACTATTCGAAGTCAAACATAGGCTTCCAATATATCAATCTTTATGTCCCGACCATTTGAGACTCCTCGTCATGTCCGTGATCACATCCGGACTCGAACAAACTTCGTACATCAAAACTTATAAACTCATAATAAACTGTCATCGTAACGTTAAGCGTGCGGACCCTACGGGTTCGAGAACTATGTAGACATGACCTAGAACTATTCTCGGTCAATAACCAATAGCGGAACACGGATGCCCATATTGGTTCCTACATATTCTTCAAGATCTTTATCACCAAACCGCATAACGACAGACGTTGTTCCCTTTGTCATCGGTATGTTACTTACCCGAGATTGATCGTCGGTATCCAATACCTAGTTCAATCTCGTTACCGCAAGTCTCTTTACTCGTTCCGTAATACATCATCTCGCAACTAACTTATTAGTTGCAATGCTTGCAAGGCTTATGTGATGTGTATTGCCGAGAAGGCCTAGAGATACCTCTCCGACAATCGGAGTGACAAAACCTAATCTCGAAATACGCCAACCCAACATGTACCTTTGGAGACACCTGTAGTACTCCTTTATAATCACCCGATTCGTTGTGACGTTTGGTAGCACCAAAGTGTTCCTCCGTAAACGGAGTTGCATAATCTCATAGTTACAGGAACATGTATAGGTCATGAAGAAAGCAATAGCAATATACTAAGCGATCAAGTGCTAAGCTAACGGAATGGGTCATGTCAATCACATCATTCTCCTAATGATGTGATCCCATTAATCAAATAACAACACATGTCTATGGTCGGGAAACATAACCATCTTTGATTAATGAGCTAGTCAAGTAGAGGCATACTAGTGATCTGTATGTTTGTCTATGTATTCACACATGTATTATGTTTCCGGTTAATACAATTCTAGCATGAATAATAAATATTTATCATGATATGAGGAAATAAATAATAACTTTATTATTGCCTCTAGGGCATATTTCCTTGATCTCCCACTTGCACTAGAGTCAATAATCTAGATTACACAAGAATGATTCTAACACCCATGGAGTCTTGGTGCTGATCATGTTTTGCTCGTGGAAGAGGCTTAGTCAGCGGTGCGCAACATTCAGATCCGTATGTATCTTGCAAATATCTATGTCTCCCACTTGGACTTGGTCCCGAATGGAATTAGGCGTCTCTTGATATGCTTGGTCCTCTTGTGAAATCTGGATTCCTTTGCCAAGGCAATTGCACCATATTGTCACGAAGATCTTCATTGGTCCCGATGCACTAGGTATGACACCTAGATCGAAAATGAACTCTTTCATCCAGACTCCTTCATTTGCTGCTTCGAAGCAGCTATGTACTCCGCTTCACATGTAGATCCCGCCACGGCGCTTTGTTTAGAACTGCACCAACCGACAGCTCCACCGTTTAATAAAAACACGTATCCGGTTTGCGATTTAGAATCGTCCGGATCGATGTCAAAGCTTACATCGGCGTAACCATTTACGACTAGCTCTTTGTCACCTCCATATCGAGAAACATATCCTTAGTCCTTTTCGGTATTTCAGATGTTCTTGACCGCTGTCCAATGATCCACTCTGGATTACTTTGGTACCTTCCTGCCAAGCTTATTGCTAAGCATACGTCGGTCTGGTACACAGCATTGCATACATGATAGAGCCTATGGCTGAAGCATAGGAACATCTTTCATTTTCTCTCTATCTTCTGCTGTGGTCGGGCATTGAGTCGACTCAATTTCACACCTTATAATACGGTAAAAATCCTTTCTTTGCTCGATCCATTTTGAACTTTTTCAAAACTTTATCAAGGTATGTGCTTTGTGAAAGTCCAATTAAGCGTCTTGATCTATCTCTATAGATCTTGATGCCCAATATGTAAGCAGCTTCACCGAGGTCTTTCATTGAAAAACTTTTATTCAAGTATCCTTTTATGCTATCCAGAAATTCTATATCATTTCCAATCAATAATATGTCATCCACATATAATATCGAAATGCTCTGAGCTCCCACTCACTTTCTTGTAAATACAAGCTTCTCCAAAAGTCTCATATAAAACCATATCTTTGATCACACTATCAAAGCGTTTATTCCAACTCCGAGAGGCTTGCACTGCACCATAAATTGATCGCTGGAGCTTGCACACTTTGTTAGCACCCTTTGGATCAACAAAATCTTCTGTTTGCATCATATACAACTCTTCTTCTAGAAATCCATTCAAGAATGCAGTTTTACATCCATTTGCCGATTTCATAATTATAAAATGCAGCAATTGCTAACATGATTCGGACAGACTTAAGCATCGCTTCTGGTGAGAAAGTCTCATCGTAGTCAACTCCTTGAACTTGTCGAAAACCTTTCGCAACAAGTCGAGCTTTATAGACAGTTATATTACCATCAGCGTCGGTCTTCTTCTTAAAAATCCATTTATTCTCAATGGCTTGCCGATCATCGGGCAAGTCAACCAAAGTCCATACTTTGTTCTCATACATGGATCCCATCTCAGATTTCATGGCTTCCAGCCATTTTGCGAATCTGGGCTCAAGATCGCTTCTTCATAGTTTGTAGGTTCGCCATGGTCAAGTAACATGACTTCGAATATGATTACCGTACCACTCAGTGCGGATCTTACTCTGGTTGACCTCGAAGTTCAAGAGAAACTTGATCTGAAGTTTCATGATCAATATCATTAGTTTCCTCACTAATTGGTGTAGTTGTCACAGAACCGTTTCTTGTGATGAACTACTTTCCAATAAGGGAGCAGATACTGATTATCTCATCAAGTTCTACTTTCCTCCCACTCATTTCTTTCGAGAGAAACTCCTTTTCTAGAAAGGATCCGAATTTAGCAACGAAAATCTTGCCTTCAGATCTGTGATAGAAGGTGTACCCAATATCTCCTTTGGGTATCCTATGAAGACACATTTCTCGATTTGGGTTCGAGCTTATCTGGTTGAAGTTTCTTCACATAAGCATCGCAGCCCCAAACTTTAAGAAACGACAACTTTGGTTTCTTGCCAAACCACAGTTCATGAGGTGTCGTCTCAGCGGTTTTGATGGTGCCCTATTTAACGTGAATGCGGCCGTCTCTAAAGCATAACCCCAAAACGATAGCGGTAAATCAAGAAGAGACATCATAGATCGCACCATATCTAGTAAAGTACGATTCTGACGTTCGGACACACCATTTCGTTGTGGTGTTCGGGTGGCGTGAGTTGCTAAACTATTCCGCATTGTTTCAAATGTAAACCAAACTCGTAACTCAAATATTCTCCTCGACGATCAGATCGTAGAAACTTTATTTTCTTGTTACGATGATTTTCCACTTCACTCTGAAATTCTTTGAACTTTTCAAATGTTTCAGATGTGTGTTTCATTAAGTAGATATAGCCATATCTGCTCAAATCATCTGTGAAGGTGAGAAAATAACGATACCATTGGCGTGCCTCAACATTCATTGGACCACAAACATCGGTATGTATGATTTCCAACAAATCAGTTGCTCGCTCCGTAGTTCCGGAGAACGGCGTTTTAGTCATCTTGCCTATGAGGCACGGTTACATAAGTACCAAGTGATTCATAATCAAGTGATTCAAAAGCCCATCAAGATGGAGTTTCTTCATGCGTTTTACTCGATATGACCCAAGCGGCGAGTGCCACAAATAAGTTGCATTATCATTATCAACTCTGCATCTTTTGGTTTCAACACTATGAATATGTGTATTACTACTATCGAGATTCAATAAAAATAGACCACTCTTCAAGGGTGCATGACCATAAAAGATATTATTCATATAAATAGAACAACCATTATTCTTTGACTTAAATGAATAACCGTCTCGCATCAAACAAGATCCAGATATAATGTTCATGCTTAACGCTGGCACCAAATAACAATTATTTAGGTCTAATACTAATCCCGATGGTAGATGTAGAGGTAGCGTGCCGATCTGCGATCACATCGACTTTGGAACCATTTCCCACGCCAAGATCGTCACCTCGTCCTTAGCCAATCTTCGCAATCCGTAGTTCCTGTTTGAGTTGCAAATATTAGCAATGAAACCAGTATCAAATACCAGTACTCTGCGAGTGTTAGTAAGGTACACATCAATAACATGTATATCACATATACCTTTTTCACCTTGCCATCCTTCTTATCCGCCAAATACTTGGGGCAGTTCCGCTTCGAGGTCCATCTACTTGCAAGTAAAACACTCGATTTCAGGCTTAGGTCCAGACTTGGGTTTCTTCTCTTGAGCAGCAACTTTCTTGCTGTTCTTTTGAAGTTCCCTTCTTCTTCCCTTTGCCCTTTTCTTGAAACTAGTGGTCTTGTTGACCATCAACACTTGATGCTCTTTCTTGATTTCTACCTCCATGACTTTTAGCATTGCGAAGAGCTCGGGAATTGTCTTGGTCATCCCTTGCATATTATAGTTCATCACGAAGCTCTTGTAGCTTGGTGGCGTGATTGGAGAATTCTGTCAATGACACTATCATCCGGAAGATTAACTCCCAGGTTGAATCAAGTGATTATTATACCCGGACATTTTGAGTATATGTTCACCGATGTGAACTATTCTCCTCCATCTTGCAGCTATAGAACTTATTGGAGACTTCATATCTCTCAATCCGGGCATTTGCTTGAAATATTAACTTCAACTCTTGGAACATCTCATATGCTCCATGATGTTCAAAACGTCGTTGAAGACCGGTTCTAAGCCGTAAAGCATGGCACATCGAACTATAGAGTAGTCATCGACTTTGCTCGACAGACGTTCACAACTTCGCGTTGCTCTGTAGCAGGCCTGGCACCCAGCGGTGCTTCCAGGCGTAATTCTTCCGTGCATCAATGAGGATAATCCTCAAATTACGGACCCAGTCCGTGTAATTGCTACCATCATCTTTCAACTTTGCTTTCTCAAGGAACGCATTAAAATTCAACGGAACAACAAAGACGAGCCATCTATCTACAGAAACATAGACAAGCAAAATACTATCGGTACTAAGTTCATGATAAATTTAAGTTCAATTAATCATATTACTAAAGAACTCCCACTTAGATAGACATCTCTCCAGTTATCTAAGTGATTACGTGATCCAAATCAACTAAACCATGTCCGATCATCACGTGAGATGGAGTAGTTTCAATGGTGAACATCACTATGTTGATCATATCTACTATATGATTCACGTTCGAGCTTTCGGTCTCCGTGTTCGAGGCCATATCTGTTATATGCTAGGCTCGTCAAGTTTAACTCTGAGTATTCGCGTGCGCAACTGTTTTGCACCGTTGTATTTGAGCGTAGAGCCTATCACACCCGATCATCACGTGGTGTCTTAGCACGAAGAACTTTCGCAATGGTGCATACTCAGGGAGAACACTTCTTGATAATTTTAGTGAGAGATCATCTTATAATGCTACCGTCAACAAAGCAAGATAAGATGCATAAAGGATAAACATCACATGCAATCAATATAAGTGATATGATATGGCCATCATCATCTTGTGCTTGTGATCTCCATCTCCAAGCACCGCCATGATCACCATTGTCACCGGTAGCGACACCTTGATCTCCATCGTAGCATCGTTGTCGTCTCGCCAACTATTGCTTCTCGACTATCGCTATCGCTTAGTGATAAAGTAAAGCAATTACATGGCTTTGCATTTCATACAATAAAGCGACAACCATATGGCTCCTGCCAGTTGCCGATAACTTCGTTACAAAACATGATCATCTCATACAATAAATATAGCATCACGTCTTGACCATATCACATCACAACATGCCCTGCAAAAACAAGTTAGACGTCCTCTACTTTGTTGTTGCAAATTTTACGTGGTTGCTACGGGCTGAGCAAGAACCGTTCTTACCTACATCAAAACCACAACGATAGTTTGTCAAGTTAGTGTTGTTTTAACCTTCGCAAGGACCGGCGTAGCCACACTCGGTTCAACTAAAGTGAGAGAAACAGACACCGCCGGTCACCTTTAAGCAACGAGTGCTCGAAGGGTGAAACCAGTCTCGCGTAAGCGTCTGGCGTAATGTCGGTCCGGGCGCTTCATCTCACAATACCGCTGAACCAAAGTATGACATGCTGGTAAGCAGTATGACTTATATCGCCAACAACTCACTTGTGTTCTACTCGTGCATATGACATCAACGCATAAAACCAGGCTCGGATGCCACTGTTGGAGAACGTAGTAATTTCAAAAAAATTCCTACGCACACGCAAGATCATGGTGATGGCATAGCAACGAGAGGGGAGAGTGTATGTCCACGTACCCTCGTAGACCGTAAGAGGAAGCGTTATAACAACGCGGTTGATGTAGTCGTACGTCTTCACGATCCGACCGATCCAAGTACTGAACGCACGGCACCTCCGAGTTCAGCACACGTTCAGCTCGATGACGATCCCCGGCCTCCGATCCAGCAAAGCGTCGGGGATGAGTTCCGTCAGCACGACGGTGTGGTGACGATGATGATGCTCCACCGGCGCAGGGCAGCGCACACGGCTAAGGAACGATCCGTAGATCAACTTGTGTGTCATGGGGTGCCCCCCTGCCCCCGTATATAAAGGAGCAAGGGGGTGCGGCCAGCCCTAGGAGGCGGCGCGGAGGAGTCCTACTCCCACCGGAGTAGGACTCCCCCCTTCCTAGTTGGATTAGGACTTGGGGAGGGAGAGAGGAAGGGCGCCGCCCCCTCTCCTTGTCCTATTCGGACTAGGGGAGGGAGGCGCGGCCTGCCCCGGCCGCCCTCCTCTTCTCCCTTATGGCCCATTAAGGCCCAACATCCCGAGGAGGTTCCGTAACCCCGGTTTTCCTAAGTAAAATCCGATTTCACCGAACTATTCAAAGTCCAAACATAGGCTTCAATATATCAATCTTTATGTCTCGACCATTTGAGACTCCTCGTCATGTCCGTGATCACATCCGGACTCGAACAAACTTCGATACATCAAAACTTATAAACTCATAATAAACTGTCATCGTAACGTTAAGCGTGCGGACCCTACGGGTTCGAGAACTATGTAGACATGACCTAGAACTATTCTCGGTCAATAACCAATAGCGGAACCTGGATGCCCATATTGGTTCCTACATATTCTTCAAGATCTTTATCGGTCAAACCGCATAACGACATCGTTGTTCCCTTTGTCATCGGTATGTTACTTACCCGAGATTCGATCGTCGGTATCCAATACCTAGTTCAATCTCGTTACGGCAAGTCTCTTTACTCGTTCCGTAATACATCATCTCACAACTAACTTATTAGTTGCAATGCTTGCAAGGCTTATGTGATGTGTATTACCGAGAAGGCCTAGAGATACCTCTCCGACAATCGGAGTGACAAAACCTAATCTCAAATACGCCAACCCAACATGTACCTTTGGAGACACCTGTAGTACTCCTTTATAATCACCCGATTACGTTGTGACGTTTGGTAGCACCAAAGTGTTCCTCCGTAAACGGAGTTGCATAATCTCATAGTTACAGGAACATGTATAGGTCATGAAGAAAGCAATAGCAATATACTAAGCGATCAAGTGCTAAGCTAACGGAATGGGTCATGTCAATCACATCATTCTCCTAATGATGTGATCCCATTAATCAAATAACAACACATGTCTATGGTCAGGAAACATAACCATCTTTGATTAATGAGCTAGTCAAGTAGAGGCATACTAGTGACTGTATGTTTGTCTATGTATTCACACATGTATTATGTTTCCGGTTAATACAATTCTAGCATGAATAATAAACATTTATCATGATATGAGGAAATAAATAATAACTTTATTATTGCCTCTAGGGCATATTTCCTTCAATCACATCGAGTAAGGCCCCCCAAATCATCAGATTGTAAAAAAACACTTCATCATCTCCCCGCCCCGCCAAACTAAATATTCCATCAATTCTAAAACATAGGTTCCGATGGCAGCCATTGACTGGTCAACAGGGCCCGTGTGTCCCGATGGCAGCGACACCGGGAGGGCCATGTGGCGGCCAGGTTAGCAGACGGCGCCGAAGAGGCGCTAGCTACCTCGCCGAAATCCACTATGACCACTGGTTCGGGGCGTTTTCGAGCCCGTTCGATAGCGCGGTAACGGCTCCTCAAGTTGCAGCCGAAATTGGTGGTGGTGGCGAGTGGAGGTGGAAGCAGTGGTGGCTACCGGGGCAGGCGCGACAGCAGCGGTGGCGCGAGCTAGGCTAGACGCGGCGGCCGTCGCGCAGCGCTGAGATGAGACCGCCGCAGCAAAGCGAAGTCAAGGGGCCAAGGGCGCGGATGGGTGCGGGCGGCTGCAGGGGCCACTGGGTGGTTATAGGCGCACGTGGGGCGTGGCGCGCGGCCCACCACAGGCGTCGGGCGAGCACGGGGGGAGGGCACGAGACATGGGCGGTTGATACATCTCCATCGTATCTACTCTTCTGAACTCTTTTGCCCTTGTTTTGGACTCTAATTTGCATGATTTGGATGGAACTAACCCGGAGTGACGTTGTTTTTAGCAGAATTGTCAAGGTGTTATTTTTTTTGCAGAAATAAAAGTTCTCGGATTGACCTAAAAATTTACGGAGAATTTTTGTGCAATATACAAAAAATACTGGCGCAAGAATTAACCAGAGGAGGCGGCCCCCCTGGGGCGCGCCTAGAGGGCTTGTGGGCCCTTGGACCTTCTCCGACCCCTAACTCCAACTCTATATAACCCTATTCGAGGAGAAAAAAATCAGAGAGAAGGATTCATCGTGTTTTACGATACAGAGCCACCGCCGCCTCCTGTTCTTCACCGGGAGGGTTGATCTGGAGTCCGTTCAGGGCTCCTGAGAGGGGGATTCGTCGCCATAATCATCACCAATCTTCCTCCATCACCAATTTCATGATGCTCACCGCCGTGCGTGAGTAATTCCATCGTAGGCTTGCTGGACGGTGATGGGTTGGATGGGATTTATCATGTAATCGAGTTAGTTTTGTTAAGGTTTGATTCCTAGTATCCACTATATTCTGAGATTGATTTTGCTATGACTTTGCTACGCTTAACGCTTGTCACTAGGGCCCGAGTGCCATGATTTCAGATCTGAACCTATTATGTTTTCATGAATATATTTATATTCTTGATCCTATCTTGCAAGTTGTAGACACCTATTACGAATTATGATCCACATACCCCAAAGCGTCGAATAAGTCAGACAAAACCTGAGTCGGCGGTCGCACAGGGCCTCCTGCCCCAGCTGGTGCCGCCGCTGCTGAGCCAGAGATCATCGCCACTGCAGTCGAAGAGTGCTGCGCAGGCCGTGTACCGGCCATGAAGATTGCAACCCGGCTTGGCGGATCGAAGGGGGCCGGAATACTGTCGCCGTCGGAACAGCTCCCAAACCGGCCATCTTGCGGTTGGTACAATGAATCGGTCTCTCCGGTAGATGACTCGTCATCAGAATAAATGACGGTTTCACCACCAGATGCCGATCTATCCTCAGATTCCGCTCCGTGGATAACTCCCACGAAGGCACTCTTCATAGCAGGCTGAACCCGGGCTGGTCTCGCACGCTGAGCCGTTTCGACGATGTCGGTGCAGATGTTCGGCTCAGGGCCCGGTTCACCGATCTTGCCAATGAAGACGTGAATGCCGCCGAAGGGGACCTGGTACCCGTACTCAATTGAGCCGGCCTCGGGGCCCCAGTCTGCGTCATCGATGTAGAGCTTGCCGCGACGACTCTTGGTCATCCGGCCCACAGCGTATCCCTTGAGCCCTTCGAAGCTGCCCTCTAAGAACTCAAAACCATCGTGCGATAGCCCCACGGTGGGCGCCAACTGTCGTGGTTTTGTCACGGTAGATGTCCTAGTGAAAGGACTTAGTCGTGGAGCCATCACAGCGGGTTAGCTTAAAGGGGTTAAAGTGGGACAAAGGACACAAGGAGTTTATATTGGTCCAGCCCCTTGCGGTGAAGGTAAAGGCCTAATCCAGTTGATGTGGAATTGCTAGAGTTTCGATGACCAGGGAGCGAATCCGCTATGCCTGGTTCTCGAGTTATTGTTTCTTGTCCCTAAACCGCCGCCGGGTCGTCCCTTTATATACACAGGTTGACTCCCGGCGGTTTACAGAATCCCGGCCGGCTCATAACGTGTCCAGCTCGGTTTCTATCTTTTCCTATCTTACAACATAAGTTACATGTCATATGGCGGTTTATGTCTATGGGCCCTAATCCGACTTTGGGCCCTGGGCCTTGATACGTCTCCAACGTATCTATAATTTTTTATTGCTCCATGCTATATTATATTCTGTTTTGGACATTATTAGGCTTTATTATACAGTTTTATATTATTTTTGGGACTAATCTATTAACCGGAGGCCCAACCCAGAATTGCTGTTTTTTTGCCTATTTCAGAGTTTCGCAGAAAAAGAATATCAAACGGAGTCCAAACAGAATGAAACCTTCGGGAACGTGATTTTCGGAACGAACGTGATCCAGAGGACTTGGACCCTACGTCAAGACATCAACCAGGAGGGCACGAGGTAGGGGGGCGTGCCTACCCCCTCTAGGCACGCCCTCCACCCTCGTGGGCCCCATGTTGCTCCACCGACGTACTTCTTCCTCCTACATATACCTACGTACCCCCAAACTACCAGAGATGAGCCAAAACCCTATTTCCACCGCCGCAACTTTCTGTACCCGTGAGATCCCATCTTGGGGCCTTTTCCGGAGCTCCGCCGGAGGGGGCATCGATCACGGAGGGCCTCTACATCATCTCCAAGGCCTCTCCGATGAAGTGTGAGTAGTTTACCTCAGACCTTCGGGTCCATAGTTATTAGCTAGATGGCTTCTTCTCTCTTTTTGGATCTCAATACAATGTTCTCCCCCTCTCTTGTGGAGATCTATTCGATGTAATCTTCTTTTGCGGTGTGTTTGTCGAGATCCGATGAATTGTGGGTTTATGATCAAGATTATCTATGAACAATATTTGAATCTCCTCTGAATTCTTTTATGTATGATTGGTTATCTTTGCAAGTCTCTTCGAATTATCAGTTTGGTTTGGCCTACTAGATTGATCTTTCTTGCAATAGGAGAAGTGCTTAGCTTTGGGTTCAATCTTGCGGTGTCATTTCCCGGTGTGATGAGGGGCAGCAAGGCACGTATTGTATTGTTGCCATCGAGGATAAAAAGATGGGGTTTATATCATATTGCATGAGTTTATCCCTCTACATCACGTCATCTTTCTTAATGCGTTACTCTGTTCTTCATGAACTTAATACTCTAGATGCATGCTGGATAGCGGTCGATGTGTGGAGTAATAGTAGTAGATGCAGGCAGGAGTCGGTCTACTTGTCGCGGACGTGATGCCTATATACATGATCATACCTAGATACTCTCATAACTATGCTCAATTCTATCAATTGCTCGACAGTAATTTGTTTACCCATCGCAATACTTATGCTATCTCGAGAGAAGCCACTAGTGAAACCTATGGCACCCGGGTCTATTTTCCATCATATTAATCTTCCGTCAACAAGTTATTTCTGGCACCGTTTATCTTTGTATTATTTACTTCTACTCTTTATCATAAAAATACCAAAAATATTATATTATCATCTCTATCAGATCTCACTCTCGTAAGTGACCGTGATGGGATTGACAACACCTTTATCGCGTTGGTCGCGAGGTTCTTGTTTGTTTGTGTAGGTGCGTGGGACTCGCGCGTGGCCTCCTACTGGATTGATACCTTGGTTCTCAAAAACTGAGGGAAATACTTACGCTGCTTTACTGCATCACCCTTTTCTCTTCAAGGGAAAACCAACGCAGTGCTCAAGAGGTAGCAAGAAGGATTTCTGGCGCCATTGCCGGGGAGTCTATGCACAAGTCAAGCCATACTAAGTACCCATCACAAACTCATCTCCCTCGCATTACATTATTTGCCATTTGCCTCTCGTTTTCCTCTCCCCCACTTCACGCTTGCCGTTTTATTCGCCCTCTCTTTCATTCGCCTATTTTTCGCTTGCTTCTTGTTTGCTTGTGTGTTGGATTGCTTTTTGTCATGATGGCTCAAGATAATACTAAATTGTGTGACTTTACCAATACCGACAACAATGATTTTCTTAGCACTCCGATTGCTCCTCTTAATGATGCTGAATCTTGTGAGATTAATGTTGCTTTTTTGAATCTTGTTATGAAAGATCAATTCGCCGGCCTTCCTAGTGAAGATGTCGCTACCCATCTAAATAGCTTTGTTGATTTGTGTGATATGCAAAAGAAGAGGGATGTTGATAATGATATTGTTAAATTGAAGCTATTCCCTTTTTCTCTTAGAGATCGTGCTAAAGTGTGGTTTTCGTCTTTGCCTAAAAATAGTATTGATTCTTGGAATAAGTGCAAAGATGCTTTTATCTCTAAATATTTTCCTCCCGCTAAGATCATCTCTCTTAGAAACGATATTATGAATTTTAAGCAACTTGATCATGAACATGTTGCACAAGCATGGGAGAGGATGAAATTAATGATAC
This sequence comes from Aegilops longissima, assembly GCA_021605205.1. Taxonomy (NCBI): domain Eukaryota; kingdom Viridiplantae; phylum Streptophyta; class Magnoliopsida; order Poales; family Poaceae; genus Aegilops; species Aegilops longissima. The sequence continues at coordinate 753,429,616 of CM038677.1, read as the reverse complement.
GTAATTGCCCTACTCATGGTTTGAATTTGTGGATGATTATACAAAAAATTGATGCCGGATTGAATTTTGCTTCTAGAAATCTTTTAGATTCGGCCGCGGGAGGCACTTTTATGGAAATCACTTTAGGAGAAGCTACTAAACTCCTAGATAATATTATGGTTAATTATTCTCAATGGCACACCGAAAAATCTAGTAATAAAAAAGTGCATGCGATAGAAGAAATTAATGTTTTGAGTGGAAAGATGGATGAACTTATGAAATTATTTGCTACTAAAAGTGTTTCTTCTGATCCTAATGATTTGCCTTTGTCTACTTTGATTGAGAATAATCATGAATCTATGGATGTGAATTTTGTTGGTAGGAATAATTTTGGTAACAACGCGTATAGAGGAAACTTTAATCCTAGGCCGGTCCCTAGTAATTCCTCTAATAATTTTGGTAATTCCTACAACAATTATTATGGAAATTTCAATAATATGCCCTCTGAATTTGAGAATAGTGTTAAGGAGTTTATGAATTCGCAAAATAATTTCAATGCTTTGCTTGAAGAAAAATTGCTTAAAGTTGATGAATTGGCTAGGAACGTTGATAGAATTTCTCTTGATGTTGATTCTTTGAAACTTAGATCTATTCCACCTAAGCATGATATCAACGAGTCTCTCAAAGCCATGAGAATTTTCATTGATGAGTGCAAAGAAAGATTGCTTTATGAAAGCGTGTTCTTCTAATTTCTATGAGAATAAAGATGAAGATCTAAAAGTTATTGATGCGTCCCCTATTAAATCTTTGTTTTGCAATATGAATCTTGATAATGATGGGACTGAAGATGAGTCACCTTTACCTAGAAGGCGTTCCAAAAATTTGGAGTTTTTAAATCTTGATGCAAAATTTGGTATAAGTGGGTTCGAAGAAGTTAAAACTTTAGATATCAATGAACCCACTATTTTGGATTTCAAGGAATTTAATTATGATAATTTCTCTTTAATAGATTGTATTTCCTTGTTGCAATCTGTGCTAAATTCTCCACATGCTTATAGTCAAAATAAAGCTTTTACTAAACATATCGTTGATGCTTTGATGCAATCTTATGAAGAAAAACTTGAGTTGGAAGTTTCTATCCCTAGAAAACTATATGATGAGTGGGAACCTACTATTAAAATTAAAATTAAAGATCATGAGTTTTATGCTTTGTGTGATTTGGGTGCTAGTGTTTCCACGATTCCGAAAACTTTGTGTGATTTGCTAGGTTTCCATGAACTTGATGATTGCTCTTTAAATTTGCACCTTGCGGATTCGACTATCAAAAAACCTATGGGAAGAATTAATGATGTTCTTATTTTTGCAAATAGGAATTATGTGCCCATAGATTTTATCGTTCTTGATATAGATTACAATCCTTCATGTTCTATTATTCTTGGTAGACCTTTCCTTAAAATAATTGGTGCAATTATTGATATGAAGGAAGGGAATATTAGATTCCAATTTCCGTTAAGGAAAGGCATGGAACACTTCTCTAGAAATAAAATAAAATTACCATATGAATCTATCATGAGAGCTACTTATGGATTGCCTACCAAAGATGGCAATACCTAGATCTATCCTTGCTTTTATGCGGGCGTTAAACGATAGCGCTTGTTGGGAGGCAACCCAATTTTATTTTATTTTTTTGCTTTTTACTTATGTTTAGGAATAAATAATATGTCTAGCCTCTGGTTAGATTCGTTTTTATGTTTTAATTAGTGTTTGTTCCAAGTAAAACCGTTAGGATAACCTACAGTAATAGTTATTTGATTCAGCTGCAGAAAACAGAAACTTTGCACGCACGGGATTAGTTTTCATAAATCACAGGAACGTGCTTTTCAGTTGATTATTTTTTCTGTATATCAATAAACAAATTGTCTAGAACTTCCTAATTTGGAGGAATTTTTCACGTTACATAAGTTTGCGTTAGTTACATATTACTACAGACTGTTCTGTTTTTGACAGATTCTGTTTTTCGTGTGTTGTTTGCTTATTTTGATGAATCTATGGCTAGTAAAATAGTTTATAAACAATAAGAAAGTTGGAATACAGTAAGTTCAACAAAAATATAAATAAAGAATGAGTTTATTACAGTACCTTGAAGTGGTGTTTTGTTTTCTTTCGCTAACGGAGCTCATGAGATTTTTTGTTAAGTTTTGTGTTGTGAAGTTTTCAAGTTTTGGGTAAAAGATTTGATGGATTATGGAACAAGGAGTGGCAAGAGCCTAAGCTTGGGGATGCCCATGGCACCCCAAGAAGCCAAAGCTTGGGGTTGCCCCGAAAGGCATCCCCTCTTTCGTCTTCGTCTATCGGTAACTTTACTTGGAGCTATATTTTTATTCACCACATGATGTGTGTTTTGCTTGGAGCGTCTTGTATAATTTGGGTCTTTGCTTTCTAGTTTACCACAATCATCCTTGTTGTACACACCTTTTGAGAGACACACACATGAATCGGAAATTGTTAGAATACTCTATGTGCTTCACTTATTTTTTTTTGAGCTATATAGTTTTTGCTCTAGTGCTTCACTTATATCTTTTAGAGCACGACGGTAGATTTGTTTTATAGAAACTATTGATTTCTAATGCTTCACTTATATTATTTTGAGAGTCTTGAAATAGCATGGCAATTTGATTTAATTATAATATCATGAGAAATTTGATACTAGATAATCATTTTGAGATATAAAGGTGGTAATATCATAGTTGTGCTAGTTGAGTAATTGTGGAATTGAAAAATACTTGTGTTGGAGTTTGTGATTCCCGTAGCATGCACGTATGGTGAACCGTTATGTAACGAAGTCAGAGCATGAGGTATTTGTTGATTGTCATCCTTTGTGTAGCGGTCGGGATCGCGTGGTGGTTAACTCCTACCAACCCTTCCCCTAGGAGCATGCGTAGTAGTACTTTGCTTCGAGGGCTAATAAATTTTTGCAATAAGTATATGAGTTCTTTATGACTAATGTGAGTTCATGGATTATACGCACACTTACCTTTCCGCAATTTTCTAGCCTCTTCGGTACCATGCATTGCCCTTTCTCACTTTGAGAGTTGGTGCAAACTTCGCCGGTGCATCCAAATCCCGTGATATGATACGCTCTATCACACATAAACCTCCTTATATCCTCCTCAAAACAGCCACCATACCTACCTATTATGGCATTTCCATAGCCAGTCTGAGATATATTGCCATGCAACTTTCCATCGTTTCGTTTATCATGACATGCTCCATCATTGTCATATTGCCTTGCATGATCATGTAGTTGACATTGTATTTGTGGCAAAGCCACCATTCATAATTCTTTCATACATGTCGCTCTTGATTCATTGCATATCCCGGTACACAGCCGGAGGCATTCACATAGAGTCATATTTTGTTCTAAGTATTGAGTTGTAATTCCTGAGTTGTAAGTAAATAAAAGTGTGATGATCATCATTATTAGAGCATTGTCCCAAGTGAGGAAAGGATGATGGAGACTATGATTCCCCCACAAGTCGGGATGAGACTCCGGACTAAAAAAAAGAGGCCATAAAAAAGAGAAAAGGCCCAAATAAAAAAATATAAAAAATGAGAGAAAATGAGAGAAGGGACAATGTTACTATCCTTTTACCACACTTGTGCTTCAAATAGCACCATGATCTTCATGATAGAGAGTCTCTCATTTTGTCTCTTTCATATACTAGTGGGAAATTTCATTATAGAACTTGGCTTGTATATTCCAATGATGGGCTTCCTCAAAACGCCTGAGGTCTTCGTGAGCAAGCAAGTTGGATGCACACCCACCTAGTTTCTTTTGTTTGAGCTTTCATACACTTATAGCTCTAGTGCATCCGTTGCATGGCAATCCCTACTCGTTGCATTGACATCAATTGATGGGCATCTCCATAGTCCGTTGATTAGCCTCGTTGATGTGAGCCTTTCTCCTTTTTTGTCTTCCCACATAACCCCTACCAATATACCTTATTCCACCATAGTGCTATATCCATGGTTTGCGCTCATGTATTGCGTAAGAGTTGAAAAGGCTGAAGCGCGTTAAAAAGTATGAACCAATTGCTTGGCTAAAACCGGGGTTGTACATGATATGAATATTTTGTGTGGGGAAGATGGAGAATAGCCAGACTATATGATTTTGTAGGGGTAACTTGCTTTGGCTATGTTATTTTGATAAGACATAATTGCTTGGTTAGCATGCTTGAAGTATTATTGTTTTTATGTCAACATTAAACTTTTATCTTGAATCATATAAAATCTGACCATTCGTGCCACAACAAGAAGAATTACATTAAAATTATGCTAAGTAGCATTCCACATCAAAAAGTCTGTTTTTATCATTTACCTACTCGAGGACGAGCAGGAATTAAGCTTGGGGATGTTTGATACGTCTCCAACATATCTATAATTTTTGATTGCTCCAAGCTATATTATATTCTGTTTTGGACATTATTAGGCTTTATTATACACTTTTATATTATTTTTGGGACTAACCTATTAACCGGAGGCCCAGCCCAGAATTGCTGTTTTTTGCCTATTTCAGAGTTTCGCAGAAAAAGAATATAAAACGGAGTCCAAACAGAATGAAACCTTCGGGAACGTGATTTTCGGAACGAACGTGATCCAGAGGACTTGGACCCTACGTCAAGACATCAACCAGGAGGGCACGAGGTAAGGGGGCTCGCCTACCCCCTCTAGGCGCGCCCTCCACCCTCGTGGGCCCCATGTTGCTCCACCGACGTACTTCTTCCTCCTACATATACCTACGTACCCCCAAACTACCAGACATGGAGCCGAAACCCTATTTAGACCGCCGCAACTTTCTGTACCCGTGAGATCCCATCTTGGGGCCTTTTACGGAGCTCAGCCGGAGGGGGCATCGATCACGGAGGGCCTCTACATCATATCCAAGGCCTCTCCGATGAAGTGTGAGTAGTTTACCTCAGACCTTCGGGTCCATAGTTATTAGCTAGATGGCTTCTTCTCTCTTTTTGGATCTCAATACAATGTTCTCCCCCTCTCTTGTGGAGATCTATTCGATGTAATCTTCTTTTGCGGTGTGTTTGTCGAGATCCGATGAATTGCTGGTTTATGATCAATATTATCTATGAACAATATTTAAATCTCCTCTGAATTCTTTTATGTATGATTGGTTATCTTTGCAAGTCTCTTCGAATTATCAGTTTGGTTTGGCCTACTAGATTGATCTTTCTTGCAATAGGAGAAGTGCTTAGCTTTGGGTTCAATCTTGTGGTGTCCTTTCCCAGTGACAGTAGGGGGAAGAAAGCACGTATTGTATTGTTTCCATCGAGGATAAAAAGATGGGGTTTATATCATATTGCATGAGTTTATCCCTCTACATCACGTCATCTTTCTTAATGCGTTACTCTGTTCTTCATGAACTTAATATTCTAGATGCATGCTGGATAGCGGTTGATGTGTGGAGTAATAGTAGTAGATGCAGGCAGGAGTCGGTCTACTTGTCGCGGACGTGATGCCTATATACATGATCATACCTAGATACTCTCATAATTAACTATGCTCAATTCTATCAATTGCTCGACAGTAATTTGTTTACCCATCGCAATACTTATGCTATCTCGAGAGAAGCCACTAGTGAAACCTATGGCACCCGGGTCTATTTTCCATCATATTAATCTTCCGTCAACAAGTTATTTCTGGCACCGTTTATCTTTGTATTATTTACTTCTACTCTTTATCATAAAAATACCAGAAATATTATATTATCATCTCTATCAGATCTCACTCTCGAAAGTGACCGTGAAGGATTGACAACCCCTTTATCGAGTTGGTTGTGAGGTTCTTGTTTGTTTGTGTAGGTGTGTGGGACTCGCGCGTGGCCTCCTACTGGATTGATACCTTGGTTCTCAAAAACTGAGGGAAATACTTACGCTGCTTTACTGCATCACCCTTTCCTCTTCAAGGGAAAACTAACGCAGTGCTCAAGAGGTAGCAGGGCTTCATGTTAAATCTCCTCCGTAAAGCGCCATATTCCTTGTCTTCATGGGCTTCAATATGAATAACTCTTTATGGGCATAATCCGGCCCCTCCTGGCCGGTTTAGACTCAATAGTAATATCCCCAACACTTTCGGTGTCTGAATACCATCATCCTATATATCAATGTTTACCTCTCGACCATATCGAGACTCATCGTCATGTTCGTGATCTCATCCGGGACTCCTAACAGCATTCGGTCACCAAATCACATAACTCATATAATACTATATCGTCATAGAACGTTAAGCGTGCAGACCCTACGGGTTCGAGAACTATGTAGACATGACCGAGACACTTCTCTGGTCAATAACCAATAGCGGAACCTGGATGCCCATATTGGCTCCTACATATTCTACGAAGATCTTTATCGGTCGAACCGTTATGACAACATATGTAATTCCTTCTGTCCATCGGTATGTTACTTGCCCGATATTCGATCATCGATATCTTTACTCGTTACTGGCAAGTCTCTTTACTTGTTCCATAATACATCACCTCGCGACTAACTCCTTAGTCGTTTGCTTGCAAGCTTATGATGTTTATTACCGAGAGGGCCCAGAGATACTTCTCCGATACTCGGAGTGACAAATCCTAATCTCGATCTATGCCAACTCAACAAAACACCTTCGGAGATACCTGTAGAGCATCTTTATAATCACCCAGTTACGTTGTGATGTTTGATAGACACAAGGCATTCCTCTGGTATTCGGGAGTTGCATAATCTCATAGTCGAAGGAATATGTATTTGTCATGAAGAAAACAATAACAATAAAACTGAAAATCATTATGCTAAGCTAACGGATGGGTCTTGTCCATCACATCATTCTCCCAACGATGTAATACCATTATCAAATGACAATTCATGTCCATGGTTAGGAAACCTTAACCATCTTGGATCAATGAGCTAGTCCAGTAGAGGCTCACTAGGAACATGGTGTTTGTTTATGTATTCACACATATATTAAGGTTTCCGATCACCTCAATTCTAGCATGAATAATAAACGTTTATCATGAATAAGGAAATATAAAATAACAAGTTTATTATTGCCTCTAGGGCATATTTCCTTAAAAAATGACTTATATACTGTAAGGCGGGCACGGAGGTGGGCGAGGAGGCACAACCCACTGGCGCGCTGGGCTCCCAGCCCGGGTGGGCTGTGGGCCCCCTCTGGTAGTTGTTTGCTCCAATATTCTTCATATATTCCAAAACAATTCTCCATAAATTTTCAGCTCATTTGGAGATGTGCAGAATAGGTAACTTGACGTAGCTTTTTCAGGTCCAGAATTCCAGCTGCCGGCATTCGCCCTCTTTGCAAACCTTGCATATTGATAACCCACAAGTATAGGGGATCGCAACAGCTTTTGAGGGTAGAGTATTCAACCCAAATTTATTGATTCGACACAAGGGGAGCCAAAGAATATTCTCAAGTATTAGCAACTGAGTTGTCAATTCAGCCACACCTGGATAACTTAATATCTGCAGCAAAGTATTTAGTAGCAAAGTAACATGATAGTAGTGGTAACGGTAACAAAAGAGCAATGAAAGCAAAAGTAATATTTTTGGTGTTTTGTAGTGATTGTAACAATAGCAACGGGAAAATAAATAAGCGAGAACCAGTATATGGAAAGCTCGTAGGCATTGGATCAGTGATGGATAATTATGCCGGATGCGGTTCATCATGTAACAGTCATAACATAGGGTGACACAGAACTAGCTCCAATTCATCAATGTAATGTAGGCATGTATTCCGAATATAGTCATACGTGCTTATGGAAAAGAACTTGCATGGCATCTTTTGTCCTACCCTCCCGTGGCAGCGGGGTCCTAATGGAAACTAAGGGATATTAAGGCCTCCTTTTAATAGAGAACCGGAACAAAGCATTAGCACATAGTGAATACATGAACTCCTCAAACTATGGTCATCACCGGGAGTGGTCCCGATTATTGTCACTTCGGGGTTGCCGGATCATAACACATAGTAGGTGACTATAGACTTGCAAGATAGGATCAAGAACTCACATATATTCATGAAAACATAATAGGTTCAGATCTGAAATCATGGCTGAGGGAGTCCCGGATTAGGGGGTGTCCGCATAGCCGAACTATCATCGTTGGCCGGACTCCTGGACTATGAAGATACAATATTGAAGACTTCGTCCCGTGTCCGGTTGGGACTTTCCTTGGCGTGGAAGGCAAGCTTGGCGATACGGATATGTAGATCTCCTACCATTGTAACCGACTCTGTGTAACCCTAGCCTATCTGGTGTCTATATAAACCGGAGGGTTTTAGTCCGTAGGACGAACAATAATCATACCGTAGGCTAGCTTCTAGGGTTTAGCCTCCTTGATCTCGTGGTAGATCTACTCTTGTACTACCCATATCATCAATATTAATCAAGCAGGAGTAGGGTATTACCTCCATCGAGAGGGCCTGAACCTGGGTAAAAACATCGTGTCCCTTGTCTCCTGTTACCATCCGCCTAGACGCACAGTTCGGGACCCCCTACCCGAGATCCACCGGTTTTGACACCGACTTTGGTGCTTTCATTGAGAGTTCCTCTGTGCCGTCGCCGTCAGGAAGGATGCCTCATCTCGTCTTTAAAGACGAAACTATCGCCAAAGAAGCCTTGGCCACTGGTCAGACTCTTCGGCTAGGTGGTTTTCTCATGACCGCCAGTTCGGCCACCACGCCGACAATGACTTCTCGAGTCATCGAAACCAATCTCCATGTTAATTCGGAACTTGCCGAACAGTTAGATCCGATCGAGCTCTCCTCCGTAAACAAGCTCTTGGATCACATCGTCGCCCTGGGAGTCGCCACAGACTACGACCGGATCGGGCCTAAAACCGATCTGAGAGAGATCAACTCTCCCCAGGCTACCCATCATATTGCTGTGGTAGAGGAGCAATGCGGTGATTCTTCTTCTACCTTACGGACTAGCAACGTCCGGATTCCCGATCCCTCTATGCCGGATTCCCGCAGAGGGAGGATGTCGATCAAGCCCTGAACTTAAAGTCAGGCGACGGGATGGATTCATTGGATAGCACTCAAAAATCCAAACTTCCAAATTCGGAAACTTCCCGGCCCCTGAGTCTTAAATTGGACGGGGTTCCGGATCCAGTTCCACCCGCCCACCCAAACAATAGCGATCTATCCCGAATCTGGCAAGAGCCCGCTGAAACAGTACATCATTACTGGGCCAGATTCCTCCTGGTTATGGACAGGATAAAGGACTGCCGAGAGGAGGACGCAACCCCAATTTTCTGCAATAATTGCACGGACAAGGGACTCCTAAACGCCATAAGTCATCGCAAAATTACACGCTTTACTGACTTGGTAAACATAGTACAAAAGTACTGTGCGATGGAGAGCACCTGGAGAACCGAAAGTAAATTTTGGGATAATCCGGCCCCGAATACATCCCTAGTCCGAAATAAAAGGGTGCATCATTACCAAGCACCTGGGTTAAACACCAAAAAACCAAAACCCCCTAAAGGGTACGGAACCGTACTGGAGGGTTGGCTAAACGGACCCTGCAAAATTCACGATCTGAGAGGGCGCCACTCCAACTCATAGCCTTCGAGCATGTTGGATACTACGGCAGGTGGCCAAAAGTGGCGAAGAGCTTCTAGCTTCAGAATCCCAGCCCAGCAACACCAGTACGGTGTTAACAGTCTTCGATACTTTCGCATCAAATAACATGCGAAAACGAACACTCCATAACCTTGTCAAGTCTACCAAGTAACAACAATAAATCCATGGGTGACACGGCTATTACCTTTAATGCCAGTGATTTAACCTAAATTCGAACAGCCCGAGCACCAGCCGCATTGGTCCTCGGTCGATAGTGGGCGACTTTCGCCTTACTAAGGTACTCATGGATGGCGGCAGCGACTAAACCTCATCTATGAGGAAACCCTCCGAAAAATGGAAATAGACTGGAACCGCATTGAGCGAAGCAGCACAACCTTTGGAGGAATAATCCCTAGCCGGGAAGCATGCTGCACAGGAAAAATCACACTGGACGTAGTGTTCAGCTCGCCGAACAATTACAGGTCCGAGGAGGTCACATTTCAAGTGGCCCCGTTCAACAACGGATATCATGCTTTACTAGGACGAGAGGCATTCACAATTTTTCAAGCTATACCCCATTATGGGTACATGAAGCTTAAAATGCCCGGACCTAACGGAATCATCACTCTCGCTAGTGATCCGAACATAGTACTCCGCACAGAAAACAAGACAGCCGCACTAGCCCTCGAGGCACTATCCGAAGCCCTAGCGACCGAGGAACTCATCGCTATGCGCTCCACGGTGAACAGGGACGATGTGATACTTGATAAAAGATCCAAGTCCACCTCTTTTAAGCCATCGGATGAAATAGTCAAATTCCAAGTCCACCCAACGGACCCTGCAAAGACGGCCTCCATTGGGGCACAATTAAACCCTGATGTAGACGCTGCACTACAAGAATTTCTACGAGAAAACTGGGACATCTTTGCCTGGCACCCTTCAGACATGCCAGGAATCCCACGTCGGTTGGCCGAACACAGCCTAAATATCCTAAAAGGATTCAAGCCAATCAAACAGGCTCTTCGGCGCTTTTCCGAACACAAGAGACATGCATGCCATGGGAGAGGAGCTAGACAAACTTTTGGAAGCCGGATTCATCAGAGATATAAAACATCTGGACTGGCTAGCAAACCTGGTGATGGTACCAAAGAAGGATAAATCCTGGCGCTTATGTGTTGATTTTAAAGACCTTAATAAGGCTTGCCCAAAGGATCCCTTCCCCCTCCCTCGGATTGATCAAATTATTGACGCTACAGCAGGACACGACTCATTGTGCTTCCTCGACGCGTACTCCGGCTACCACCAAATCAAGTTGGCGGAGCCAGACCAAGCTGCAACAGCATTCATCACTCCATACGGCCCGTTCTGCTTCAACACAATGCCCTTTGGGCTCAAAAACGCCGGCGCAAAATATCATCGCATGATTCAAACATGTCTGGCACACCAGATCGACAAAACAGTGGAAGCATATGTGGATGACGTGGTCGTCAAAACCAAGCACATCGAAACTCTAGTAGACGACTTGAGGCTCACATTCGATAATCTTCGAAAATATGACATCAAGCTCAATCCGGAAAAATGCGTCTTCGGCGTTCCAGCCGGAAAGCTCCTGGGCTTCATTGTGTCCGGTAGAGGAATTGAAGCAAACCCAGCCAAGATCCGAGCTCTGTCACAATTGGATATTCCAAAAGACCTCAAACAAATACAAAAATTGACGGGATGCGTAGCAGCTCTAAGCCGCTTTATTTCCCGTTTGGGTGAAAAGGCGTTACCCCTTTAGCGCCTCCTCCGCCGCACCGAACACTTTGAGTGGACGGATGCCGCCACGGCCGGACTCGAAGAGATAACAGCCATATTGGCAACAAACCCGGTCCTGGCCGCGCCCAATGTGGGTGAACCAATGCTATTATATATCGCTGCAACACATCAAGTTGTCAGCGCGGTGCTCGTTGTCGAACGAGAAACGGACGGACACCGGTTCCCTCTTCAAAAACCGGTTTACTATGTGTCTACTGTCCTAACTCCATGCAAGTCCCGGTACCCACACTATCAAAAAATAGCATACGCGGTGTTCATGGCATCCCCGAAGCTGCGACACTACTTTCAAGAGTGTTCGATAACGGTAGCCTCCGAAGTACCTCTTAACGACATTATAAACAACCGCGACGCGACGGGCCAGATTGCTAAATGGGCCATAGAGCTCCTTCCATTCGACATAACTTATAAGCCACGACGAGCTATTAAGTCGCATGTTTTGGCCGACTTCGTGGCCGAATGGACTAAAGCCGAACTCCCTAAAGAGTGCGGCGCATACTCCAATTGGATCATGCACTTTGACGGGTCCAAAATGTTGGCCGGCCTGGGGGCTGGCGTCGTCCTGACGTCCCCAACCAGGGACACAGTCCAATACGTCCTTCAGATAATGTATACGGACTCCAACAACGTGTCGAATCTGAGGCCCTTCGCACGGCCTCCGGATGGCAGTCTCCATGGGCATTAAACGCCTAGAGGTGCGCGGGGATGCGAACCTCGCGATATCTCAAATAAACGGAGACTTTGATGCCAAAGATCCGAAAATGGCAGCATACCGCAATGCGGTCCTAAAATGTCAAGACGGTTGAAGGGCGAATTTCATCATATAGCCCGGGATAACAACCAGGCGGCAGACATATTGGCACGCATCGGTGCAAAACGCGATGCTGTCCTGCCCAACATCTTCCTGGAACGGCTGTTCAAGCCATCCGTACTATGGGAAGGGGAGTCCGGAAATAACAATCCGGACCCAACCGCACTGCCTGACGCCGAACACTCGGACACAATCGGAGGCTCTGCCACCGAGATAACACCCTCCGCCCACGAAATAATGGCGGTTATCGCCCCGTGGATGGAACCATTCCTAGCCTACCTAACTAGGCAGGAAGTCCCCGAAGACCAAAATGAGGCTCGCTGCATAGTACAGCGATCTAAAGCCTACAAAGTCCATGAGGGAGAGCTTTATAATAAAAGCACTATAGGAGTCCTTCAAAGGTGTATCTCCGAAGAGGAAGGGCGAAACCTCCTGGCTGAAATTCATGTCGGACTGGGTGGGCACCACGCTGCAGCCCGGGCCCTTGTAGGCAAGGCATTTCGTACAGGATTTTATTGGCGGACGGCCCAGGCAGATGCGCAGGATTTAGTCCAACGATGCGTCGGTTGCCAGCTTTTTGCTAACCAAAGCCACATGCCACCCACCGCCCTCAAAACTATACCCATCACCTGGCGTTCACATGCTGGGGCTTGACATGGTTGGACCCCTTAAGGAGGAACCCACAAGCAAAAATACCTATTGGTCATGGTGGATAAATTCACCAAATGGATAGAGGCCAAGCTCGTTAAAGCGGCCGAATCCGGACCGTGATAGACTTCATATCGAGGGCAGTGCACCGTTACGGTGTCCCCACAATCATCATCGATAACGGCACCAACTTCACGGCCGATGAGGTCAAATTATGGTGCAAAAACATGGGCATCAAGCTCGATTACGCCTCAGTCTATCACCCTCAAACCAACGACCAAGTCAAACGAGCAAATGGTCTAATCATGAGCGGCATTAAACCCAGACTAGTGCGGTCCCTCAAGGAATCTAACACGCCTTTGGGTTGAGGAGCTCGACCCGACTGGGGCTGCGGACCACGCCGAATCGTACTACCGGATTCACACCATTCTTTATGGTGTACGGCGCAGAGGCAGTCTTGCCCTGCGACATAATACATGACTCACCTCGCGTGCGCATGTATGAAGAAAGAGAAGCCGAGCTCGATCGGCAGGACAGTTTGGACGCATTGGAGGAGGAGCGGGACGTGGGAAAAGCTCGTTCCGCATTCTATCAACAGCAGGCTCGAAGATATCAAAGCAGGGAAGTACGGGCCAAAGCTTATAACGTTGGCGAATTAGTTCTACGCCTGCCGGGCAAGAAAAAGGACAAACTCAAGCCCAAATGGGAAGGTCCCTTCATCATCGACCAGGTCCTGACCGACAGAGCATATCGTCTGCGAAACGCATCGGATAACCGACTCGAGCCGAACCCATGGAACACAGCAAGTCTACGAAGATTCTACGCCTAAACGCCGGACTCCAAGTTCGTCTCCTTCCTCCGTCCACATGTTCTATTTTTGCTGTCTTTTATTTCTCTCCTTCCTCCTCCTTCTTCTTGAAGCCTCTAGAGGCTCGTTTGCGCTTTTTTCGCACATACTTGACGCGCTGTCCGCGCTCATTATAATCGGGGCTTCTTTATGTAAGCTTATTTTACACGGGCTTCATGCCCAACACATGCGCCAAACTTCCGCATGTACCTTTTATTCACCATTATATGCATCGATATGACTTAAGTTTTGGCCAAGCTGGGTTGCTCGCTCTGTGCTTACCCCTCGCTCCCGATTGTTTGGCTAGGTGGTAAAGGAGCACCTCTGCGATTGTTACTACCGGTCAGCCGGATGTGTACCTCGATCGGGTGAAGCCGAAAGCTAGCATTCTTAAGGGAATATTCGGTCGGTGAACTGAAAGATGATTTTAACTATTTACCCATCTGCCCCGGATGATTTTCTGCTTTCATAGCAGCTTTGACATGCACTTTAGGGCATGCATCCCAAAAAAGGAACCCTTAACGGAACTATTCTCCCGGAAGATGTTTCTTACTACCCATGTGATATAACATAACTAGTTGGGCACTTGTCCGATACAGCAATCATGACCCCTCGCCTTGTCTCCATGCATACCTCGGTTCTTATATAACCACGACGGTATTCGGACACACTCCGGACTATTGGGTCCCGAGGTCGGCTTAAAAGGTCCGCTATGACAAACGATCTACAATCCGCTAGAAGACATTTTCCATGTCATATTTTACATAGTCAACTCGACTCATTGTATTCCTCCTCAATGCCATCTAATAGGCTATCTAATTTACAATCTTGTTGGGAATACTTGGCGCCAATTCTACTTGGCCGTACACTAACTTACAGGATCTCCATCCCATCAGCCCCACAGTCCGACCTCGCCATGTGGTTTGGGTCAACCTTCGTGTACCGCGTCTTTACCATGGCTCAGCCTCCTGGCGCCTTTGACGGCAGGCTGATATCTTCCATAGTCGGAAGCGCCGCCGTGCTCCTTGAAGCCGCTCTGCCAGCTCCCCAATGCCTTCGGCGGGGAGATAGATGGCCACAAGGCCTGGCCGATGCCTTTCATCACCTGTCGGACTCGTTCGTGCAGCTGACGCAATTCGGGAAGAAGATCACCAAGAACTGGGCATCTCCTCCTCAGGATGACCTGTGAGCAAACCTACATACATGTTTATGTTAGTCGCCTTCCTCGCCGAACTCTTTCAAAGTTCGCCAAGCACTTATTGAAAATGCCGCGACGGCCGCCGATTCTCCTTCGGAGTCGGACAACCGGAGCACGAACATCCTTTAGTTCCTCACCCAGTTTGGTGTTGGCATCTTGGAGGTTATTTTTCTCCTGCCGCACCCTCGTAAGCACGCTCTCGCCGGCCTTTAGCTGGCGCAAGAGCTGTTGCTTGTCCGGATCTAGTCCGGCGCCATCTGCAATATTTTTGTCAGATTTACACACCCGCCGCACTTCATAAACTATTTATCTTTTGAAGCGTATATTACGGAGGGGTCTCTGTGGCTCCCCAGAGGCGGCTAGTGCGGCCTCAAGTTGGGCCTTGCACTCTTCAAGCTCTGGGACAGTCGGGTACTCTTTTTGTAAGATCCTGCAGATAAAAATGATCCTTAAATCAGTTATTCTAACTATTTTAAGTCTCGGGGCTCTTGCATATATAATCACAAAATTCCTTACCGTATGTCCTTTACATACTGCTCTGTGGCTCTGGCTAGACCATCTTGAGCGGCACGGAGGTGCGCATCTCCCGAATTGAAGGCATTCAAGGCCTCTTGGGAGAAACATGCGTCACGAAGAACTGTCCGGCAGTGCCTGCGATTCATGGCGCTCTCCACCTCGGAGTTGGTGGCGGACAATTTATCGGCATCCTCTGTCGGAGGAACATCCGACGCACGTCTCGTGCTCGCCTCAGCCTCCGGACCCGGCTTTGAAGCCTGGCCGGTGAAGGTTCGATTATAACCTCTCGGACTCGATCCGCGAGCGCTTTTTTTCCTGAAAAGAGCACCAGCGTTAGTACGCCTTCCAGGAATCAATCCTGGGAGTATGGTGACACGCCATACCATTGCGGTGGAGTTTCGATCCGGACCGCACTTCTTTTTAGCCTGTGGGGCCGCACTGCCCCTTGTTGGTTGGCCACCGCGGGCTCGGCTTCCTGCCTCGAAGGTACCCCCTGCGACACACCATTGGTATACGGTGATCAAAAATTAAGCATGGATGGGTCATTATCAGGATCTTGGGACCTTGGTCTCAGTTACCTGTGAGGCTGGAAGTATTCCGGGGTAATCGGCCGTAATGGCAACCAAAGCATTGTCGATGCTAAGTTGGTAGAACACCCCGTCGATCAACTCCACCTTTATATCCGGATCCTCTTCGGAGGTCGGATCGAGGGACCGTTCGAGATCCACGGGTTGTGTGTGTAGGGGGGGGGGGCTGTGTATCTTCTCCACAGTCCGGCGCAGTTCCTGCGCAGAAACCATGAAATGAGATATTTAACCACGGGAACATGGATCGGACAGGCCACAAAGGTGTTTGCTTACCCAGCTTCAAGGATTATTCGAAGAAAACTCCTTCAGTGGATTGACGCGGAGGAAATCCTCCTCATCCCCTTTATACATGGCAGACAAAATCTTCACCAGTTCGGTGACCGATCCCGGTCCTTTGCGGCCATGGCGGGTGGCATCGTCCTCCCCGTTGAAATCCCACATGGGGTGGCCCCTATATTGGAGCGGCTGCACTCCCCTCATAATGCAGATTGCCATGACTCCAATCATGGTCAATCCGGCATGAGCCAGTAACCTTATCCGGCTCATCAAATAGAGGACATCCCGGTCATTTTCCCTACGGGGGCTCCGAGGGCGCCAGCTTAGGCGCTTCTTCAGAGGAGCATCGCTGAACTCCGGAAGGCCGATCCGAACAGCATCCGCAGCGGGACGTCCTCCATGTAAAACCATTCCGAAGACCAGTCTTGGGACGCCTTCTTCGGGTTCCGGATAGGTATCCGTCCCGCGATCGCCATAGCTCGCTCCGCCCACTTGATATATTGACCCCTCATGAGAACGGGGTACTAGGCAGAATAATCTCTTCCACAACGCGAAATGAGCCTCGACGCCCAAGAACAGCTCGCAGAGGGCCATGAAGCCCGCAATGTGCAAAATGGAGGCAGGCGTAAGGTGGTGCAACCGAGGCCGAGAACTCCAAGAGCCCAGAGAAACGGATGGATTGGAAATCCAAGTCCTCTTACTAGATAGGATATGAAGCATACCCGCTCTCCTTTAGAGGGATCGGGACACTCTCGCTTGCTTTCCGCCCTTGTAGGTGGCAAGTCCGCTCGAACCGAACCATGAAGGCCGGGGAAGAAATCCCTTGGTTTGGAGTATAACTAGCTCGCTATGCGGGACTGAGCATCTCTCCCAATTCCCAGGCTGAGGGCTGGGAGCGCGAGAGGAGGAGCCGCGTCGACTGTCCATGATGGAATGGGCTTTGGTCAGGGGCGCTCCGATCAAAGCTCGCTAAGGGGGGATGGTGTGACTCAGATCTAGATCCTCGCCCCTTTTATAGGCAGCTCATTTGCGTAGCTAGGGGTGTAAGTGTAAAAATACCCTGGTTTTTCTCATTCATTCAAACACGTGGAAGATGGCCATTATTGGGCGTAGAAGCCAAGGAGCGCAGCATTTATCAGAAGCCGGACACTACTCGACAAGTATATGGAATTTGGAGAAGAACCCGCCTTGCAATGCCAAAGACAATCAACGCGCCGGACTCATCGTCATTGAAGCCTGGCTCGGGGGCTACTGAGGGAGTCCCGGATTAGGGGGTGTCCGGATAGCCGAACTATCACCGTTGGCCGGACTCCTGGACTATGAAGATACAAGATTGAAGACTTCGTCCCGTGTCCGGATGGGACTTTCCTTGGCGTGGAAGGCAAGCTTGGCGATCTGCGGATATGTAGATCTCCTACCATTGTAACCGACTCAGGTAACCCTAACCTATCCGGTGTCTATATAAATCGGAGGGTTTTAGTCCGTAGGACGAACAACAATCATACCATAGGCTAGCTTCTAGGGTTTAGCCTCCTTGATCTCGTGGTAGATCTACTCTTGTACTACCCATATCATCAATATTAATCAAGCAGGAGTAGGGTATTACCTCCATCGAGAGGGCCCGAACCTGGGTAAAAACATCGTATCCCTTGTCTCCTGTTACCATCCGCCTAGACGCACAGTTCGGGACCCCCTACCCAAGATCCGCCGGTTTTGACACCGACAATGGCACTCGGGTCCTAGTGACAAGCATTAAGCATAGCAAAGTCATAACAACATCAATCTCAGAACATAATGGATACTAGGGATCAAACCCTAACAAAACTAACTCGAATACATGATAAATCTCATCCAACCCATCACCGTCCAGCAAGCCTACGATGGAATTACTCATGCACGGCGGTGAGCATCATGAAATTGGTGATGGAGGATGGTTGATGATGACGACAACGATGAATCCCCCTCTCCGCAGCCCCGAACGGACTCCAGATCTACCCTCCCGAGAGGTTTTAGGGCTTGGCGGCGGCTCCATATCGTAAAACGCGATGATTTCTTCTCTCCTATTTTTTTCTCCCCGAAAGCAAATATATAGAGTTGGAGTTGGCGTCGGAGGAGCTCCAGGGGGCCCATGAGGTAGGGGGGCGCGCCCTAGGGGGGGGCGCCCCCCACCCTCGTGGACATGGTGTGGGCCCCCTGGTCTTCATCTTTGGCGAGGATTTTTTATTATCTTTAACTTGATATTCCGTGGAGTTTCAGGTCATTCCGAGAACTTTTGTTTTCTGCACATAAAACAACATCATGGCAATTCTGCTGAAAACAGCGTCAGTCCGGGTTAGTTCCATTCAAATCATGCAAGCTAGAGTCCAAAACAAGGGCAAAAGTGTTTGGATAAGTAGATACGACGGAGACATATCAACTCCCCCAAGCTTAAACCCTTGCTTGTCCTCAAGCAATTCAGTTGATAAACTGAAAGAGAAAAAGAAAAACTTTTGCAAACTCTATTTGCTCTTGTTGTTGTAAATATTTAAAGACAGCATTCAAGTTTTCAGTAAAGATTATAACTAAACACATTTGCAATAATTCTCAGGTCTCATGTTTACTCATATCAATGGCATAACCAACTAGCGAGCGATAATAATAAATCTCGGACTACAACACTTTCTCAAAACAATCATAATATGATATAACAAGATGGTATCTCGCTTGCCCTTTCTGAGACCGCAAAACATAAATGAAGAGCACCTTGAAAGATCAAGGACTGACTAGACATTGTAATTCATGGTAAAAGAGATCCAATCATAGTCATACCCAATATAAATTAATAGTAATGAATGCAAATGACAGCTGTACTCTCCAACTAGTGCTTTTGATAAGAGGGTGATGACTCAACATAAAATTAAATAGACAGGCCCTTCGCAGAGGGAAGCAGGGATTTGTAGAGGTGCCAGAGCTTGGTTTTGAAATAGAGATAAATAATATTTTGAGCGGCATACTTTCATTGTCAACATAACAACCAAGAGATGGCGATATCTTCCATGCTACACACATTATAGGCGGTTCCCAAACAGAATGGTAGAGTTTATACTCCCCCTCCACCAACAAGCACACTCCACGGCCATCTGAAACAACGAGGTACCGTCCAACTAACAACAGCCCTAGGGGAGTTTTGTTTGCAATTAATTTTGATTTAGTTTGCATAAAGCATGGGACTGGGCATCCCGGTGACCAGCCGTGTTCTCGTGAATGAGGAGCGGAGTCCACTCCTCTTGAGAATAACCCACCTAGCATGGAAGATACGGACAACCCTAGTTGATACATGAGCTATTCGAGCATACAAAACAGAATGTTTATTTGAAGGTTTAGAGTTTGGCACATACAAATTTACTTGGAACGGCAGGTAGATACCGCATATAGGAAGGTATAGAGGACTCATATGGAATAACTTTGGGGTTTAAGGAATTGGATGCACAAGCAGTATTCCCGCTTAGTAAAAGTGAAGGCTGGAAAAAGACTGGGAAGCGACCAACTAGAGAGCGACAACAGTCATGAACATGCATTAAAATTAATAAACATTGGATGCAAGCATGAGTAGGATATAACCCACCATGAACATAAATATCGTGAAGGCTATGTTGATTTGTTTCAACTACATGTGTGAACATGTGCCAAGTCAAGTCACTTAAATCATTCAAAGGAGGATACCACCCCACTATATACCACATCACAACCATTTTAATAGCATGTTGGCACGCAAGGTAAACCATTATAACTCATAGCTAATCAAGCATGGCACAAGCAACTATGATCTCTAATTGTCATTGCAAACATGTTTATCCATAATAAGCTGAATCAAGAACGATGAACTCATCATATTTACAAAAACAAGAGAGGTCGAGTTCATACCAGCTTTTCTCATCTCAGTCAGTCCATCATATATCATCATAATTGCCTTTCACTTGCACGACCGAACGATGTGAATAATAATAAGAGTGCACGTGTATTGGACTAAGCTGGAATCCGCGAGCATTCAATAAACAGGAGAAGACAAGGCAATATGGGCTCTTGGTTAAATCAACAATAATGCATATAAGAGCCACTTCAACAATTTAATCATGGTCTTCTCCTATCGACCCCCAAAGAAAAGAAAATAAAAGAAATAAAACTATTTACACGGGAAAGCTCCCAGCAAGCAAAAGAAGAACGGGTTTTTTTTTGGGTTTTCATTTTAATTATTACTACTACAGCAAGAGAAGTAAACTACTACTAATTTTTTTAGTTTTTCTTAAGGTTTATCAAACACACAAGAAGAAAGCAGGAAAAAGAAAATAAACTAGCATGGATATTACAATGAAAAAGTATGAGCACTGACATCTAGCAATGAGTGTGTGTAAACATGAATGTAATGTCGGTGGGAAATACGTACTCCCCCAAGCTTAGGCTTTTGGCCTAAGTTGGTCTATTGCCAGGGATGGCCCGACGGATATCCATAGGTGTAGCTGGGGTCGTACTGCGATGCAGCGTTTATCGCCTCCTGAGCTGCAGCGTGGCGTCGGGCTGCCTCTGCTCTCCTCTCGTACTCATCTGCCTCCTCTCTGGTAATAACATATCTTCCTTTTGTCTAAGGATCAAAGAAGGCAGGAGCAGGGAGAGTAATACAGACAACACACCGTTTATCAAAGATTAGTCGATATAAGAGAGGTGATTCAGTCCTCTCGGCAAACTGGTGAGAGACCATAGAATTAAAATCTAAATAGGCAGGAGGCAACTCCATATCACCCTCACGAACGTCCACCTCAAGAAAATTAGCTAAGCGGGTTGCATAAATTCCTCCAAAGAAATCTCCATTATATCTATTATGATGCAACCTACGTGCTACAATGGCTCCCATATGATAAGATTGGACTCCTAACATAGCACTCCTGAGAATGCTAAGGTCAGGGACACACATGTGACATGCTTCATCCTTACTAGTTATGCACCTACCTATGAAGAGAGCAAAAGAATGTATAGCAGGAAAGTGAATGCTCCCTATGGTAGCTTGTGTTACATCTCTAGATTCCCCTACAGTTATACTAGCAAAAAAGTTTCTAAATTCAGATTTACAGGGATCAATAGTACTACCTCATTGTGGAAGTTTGCACGCAAAAGTAAAATCCTCTAAGTCCATGGTATAAGATTTGTCATAAAGATCAAACATGACAGGAGGAGAATTACGCAAAGATGAAAATTCAAACCTCCTCACAAATGAGCTAGTGAGATCATGGTACTGTGGGCATTTGTCTGCCTCAAAGCTCTCAAGATCGGCGTTACGCAAATATGCGTTAAATTCCTCTTTGATTCCTGCACGATCCATAAAATTTTCCAAAGGCCACTCACAAGGCCGCACTAGAGCGTCTCTTGGTGATTCCTCGTCAGCATCACGCATAGCAAGCCTGGGGCCTTGCTTCCTTGAAGAACCACCTTGGAACATCTTCCTAAGCATATTGTTTTCTCTGAGAAATTTCTGAAATTTTAGTAGCTTCAAACAAAAGTGAACCAACTTCAATAAAATTGATAGCAACTACTCCTACAAGTGTCTAGAGCCTATATCAGTCATTAGAACTACTTGGAACCATATAAATTTGACATGTAAGCTCAAGAACATGGTCACCTATGCAGCACAAATTTGCAATGAATAAAGCACTAGAACAAAAACTAATTAGACCAATGGAGGAGTCACATACCAAGGAACAATCTCCCCAAGCAGTTTTGTGAAAGGTGCTTTGAGCAAGGAGATCGAAAATCACAGCAAGGTGAGCTAGAAATCGTGCTTGAGCTGGTTATTTGTGTTTGTGGGAGGAAGAAGAAGAGGATGGGTGCAGGAATAAGTGGAGGAGGGCTATCATGGGCCCACGAGGCAGGGGGCGTGCCCTGGGGGGTAGGGCGCACCCTCCACCCTCGTGGCCAGGTGGCAGCTCCCCCTGCGGTGTTTTCAGTACCATAAATCCTCAAATATTCCTGAAAAAATCATATTAAATTGGCATGGCATTTGGAGGACTTTTATTTTCGGGATATTTTTATATTGCATGGATAAATCAGGAAATGTATGTAAAAATACTATTTTACTTTATTTCAACTAAATAACAGAAAGTATAAAGAGGGCATGTAGAAGGTTGTGCTTCTAGTTTCATCCGTCTCATGCTCATCAAAAAGAATCCACTAACAAGGTTGATCAAGTCTTCTTAACAAACTCATTCCGATAATCATGGATCCAGAGGAATTTAGAATAACACTATGTTACCTCAACGGGGATATGCACATCCCCTATAATAAGAATATCATATTTCTTTTTGACGGTAGGAAGAGGAAATTCAAAACCTCCAAATATAATCGATGGAATTTTCCAATAGAGTTGATACTATGAACTTGAGGTTGTTTCCTCGGAAAGTGTACCGTATGCTCATTACCATTAACATGAAAAGTGACATTGCTTTTGTTGCAATCAATAACAGCCCCTGCAGTATTCAAAAAAGGTCTTCGAAGAATAATAGACATACTATCGTCCTCGGGAATATCAAGAATAACAAAGTCCGTTAAAATAGTAATGTTTGCAACCACAACAGGCACATCCTCACAAATACTGACAGCTATAGCAATTGATTTATCAGCCATTTGCAAAGATATTTCAGTAGGTATCAACTTATTCAAGTCAAGTCTACGATATAAAGAGAGAGGCATAACACTAACACCGGCTCCAAGATCACATAAAGCAGTTTTAACATAGTTTCTTTTAATGGAGCATGGTATAGTGGGTACTCCTGGATCTCCAAGTTTCTTTGGTATTCCACCCTTAAAAGTATAATTAGCAAGCATGGTGGAAATTTCAGCTTCCGGTATCTTTCTTTTATTAGTAATGATATCCTTCATATACTTAGCATAAGGATTTGTTTTGAGCATATCAGTTAATCGCATACGCAAAAGGATAGGTCTAATCATCTCAGCAAAGCGCTCAAAATCCTCATCATCCTTTTTCTTGGATGGTTTGGGAGGAAAAGGCATGGGTTTCTGGACCCAAGGTTCTCTTTCTTTACCATGTTTCCTAGCAACAAAATCTCTCTTATCATAACGTTGATTCTTTGATTGTGGGTTATCAAGATCAACAGCAGGTTCAATTTCTACATCATTATCATTACTAGGTTGAGCATCATCATGAACATCATCATTAATATTTTCACTAGGTTCATGTTCATTACCAGATTGTGTTTCAGCATTAGAAATAGATATATCATTTGGATTCTCAGGTGGTTCAACAATAGGTTCACTAGAAGTTTGCAAAGTCCTATCATTTTTCTTTTTCTTCCTTTTAGAAGAACTAGGTACACCAATAATATTTCTCTGAGAATCTTTCTCAATTCTCCTAGGGTGGCCTTCAGGATACAAAGGTTCCTGAGTCATTCTACCAGTTCTAGTAGCCACTCTAACCGCATAATCATTTTTCTTACTATTCATTTCATTTAGCAAATCATTTTGAGCTTTAAGTACTTGTTCTACTTGAGTGGTAACCATAGAAGCATGTTTGCTAATAAGTTTAAGTTCACCTCTAACATTAGCCATATGATCACCCAAGTGTTTAATCATATAAGCATTTTGTTTTAATTGTCTACCAAAATAAGCATTGAAGTCTTCTTGCTTAAACATGAAGTTATCAAACTCATCCAAGCACTGACTAGCAATTTTAGTAGGAGGGACTTCAGCTTTATCATGTCTATAGAGAGAATTTACCTTCACTACCTGTGTCGGGTTATCAAGACCTGGAGGTTCTTCAATAGGTAATGGATCAAGATCATATGTTTCTTCAACAGGCGGTAAATTAAGACCATGTATTTCTTCAATAGGAGGTAAATTCTTAACATCTTCAGCTTTAATACCTTTTTCTTTCATAGATTTCTTTGCCTCTTGCATATCTTCAGGACTGAGAAACAGAACACCTCTCTTCTTCGGAGTTGGTTTAGGAATAGGCTCAGCAATTGGCTCTGGAGCTGGCTCAGGAGGTGCCCAATTATTTTCATTTGTCAACATATTATTCAATATAATTTCAGCTTCATCCGGTGTTCTTTCCCTGAAAAGAGAACCAGCACAACTATCCAGGTAATCTCTGGAAGCATCGGTTAGTCCATTATAAAAGATATCAAGTATTTCATTTTTCTTGAGAGGATGATCAGGCAAAGCATTAAGTAACTTGAGAAGCCTCCCCCAAGCTTGTGGGAGACTCTCTTCTTTAATTTGACAAAGTTGTATATTTCCTTTAAGGCAGCTTGTTTCTTATGAGCAGGGAAATGTTTAGCAGAGAAGTAATAAATCATATCCTGGGGACTACGCACACAACCAGGATCAAGAGAATTAAACCATATCTTAGCATCACCCTTTAATGAGAACGGAAATATTTTAAGGATATAAAAGTAGTGAGATCTCTCATCATTAGTGAACAGGGTGGCTATATCATTTAATTTAGTAAGATGTGCCACAACAGTTTCAGATTCATAACCATGAAAAGGATCAGATTCAACCAAAGTAATTATATCAGGATCAATAGAGAATTCATAATCCTTAGCGGGAACACAAATAGGTGAAGTAGCAAAAGCAGGTTCAGGTTTCATTTTATCTCTAAGAGATTCCTTACTCCACTTAATTAATAACCTTCTAAGCTCATTATTATCTTTGCAAGAAAAAATAGCGCAGAAGCTTCTTTATCAAAAAGATAACCCTCAGGAATAGCAGGCATATCTTCATCATCAATATCAGTTTCAATAATTTGTTTCTCTCTAGCCCTAGCAATTTGTTCATCAAGGAATTCACTAAGGGTAACAGTAGTATCAAGCATAGAAGTAGTTTCATCATAAATATCACGCATAGCAGAAAGTGGCATCATCAATAACATGCGACATATCAGAACGAATAGCAGAAGCAGGTTTAGGTGTCGCAAGCTTACTCATAACAGAAGGTGAATCAAGTGCAGAGCTAGATGGAAGTTCCTTACCTCCCCTCATAGTTGAGAGATAAATTGTTGTCTTAGCGTCTTTCAAGTTCTTCATAGTGTCCAGCAGATATAAATCCCAAGTGACTCAAAGAATAGAGCTATGCTCCCCGGCAACGGCGCCAGAAATTAGTCTTGATAACCCATAAGTATAGGGGATCGCAACAGCTTTCTAGGGTAGAGTATTCAACCCAAATTTATTGATCGACACAAGGGGAGCCAAAGAATATTCTCAAGTATTAGCAACTGAGTTGTCAATTCAGCCACACCTGGATAACTTAATATCTGCAACAAAGTATTTAGTAGCAAAGTAATATGATAGTAGTGGTAATGGTAACAAAAGAGCAATGAAAGCAAAAGTAATACTTTTGGTGTTTTGTAGTGATTGTAACAATAGCAACGGGAAAGTAAATAAGCGAGAACCAGTGTATGGAAAGCTCATAGGCATTGGATCAGTGATGGATAATTATGCCGGATGCGGTTCATCATGTAACAGTCATAACATAGGGTGACACAGAACTAGCTCCAATTCATCAATGTAATGTAGGCATGTATTCCGAATATAGTCATACGTGCTTATGGAAAAGAACTTGCATGACATCTTTTGTCCTACCCTCCCGTGGCAGCGGGGTCCTAATGGAAACTAAGGGATATTAAGGCCTCCTTTTAATAGAGAACCGGAACAAAGCATTAGCACATAGTGAATACATGAACTCCTCAAACTATGGTCATCACCGGAGTGGTCCCATTATTGTCACTTGGGGTTGCGGATCAAAAACATAGTAGGTGACTATAGACTTGCAAGATAGGATCAAGAACTCACATATATTCATGAAAATATAATAGGTTCAGATCTGAAATCATGGCACTCGGACCCTAGTGACAAGCATTAAGCATAGCAAAGTCATAGCAACATCAATCTCAGAACATAATGGATACTAGGGATCAAACCCTAACAAAACTAACTCGATTACATGATAAATCGCATCCAACCCATCACCGTCCAGCAAGCCTATGATGGAATTACTCACGCACGGCGGTGAGCATCATGAAATTGGTGATGGAGGATGGTTGATGATAACGACGGCGATGAATCCCCCTCTCGGGAGCCCCGAACGGACTCCATATCAGCCCTCCCGAGAGGTTTTAGGGCTTGGCGGCGGCTCCGTATCGTAAAACATGATGATTTCTTCTCTCCTATTTTTTTCTCCCCGAAAGGAAATATATAGAGTCGGAGTTGGCGTCGGAGGAGCTCCAGGGGGTCCACGAGGTAGGGGGCGCGCCCCCCACCCTCGTGGACAGGGTGTGGGCCCCCTGGTCTTCATCTTTGGCGAGGATTTTTTTATTATTTTTAACTTGATGTTCCGTTGAGTTTCAGGTCATTCCGAGAACTTTTGTTTTCTGCACATAAAACAACATCATGGCAATTCTGCTGAAAATAGCGTCAGTCCGGGTTAGTTCCATTCAAATCATGCAAGTTAGAGTCCAAAACAAGGGCAAAAGTGTTTGGAAAAGTAGATACGACGGAGACGTATCACATATTATGAGAGAATAGACATTATAATTACAGTATGTGATTTGAATCCGGGTCTCCATCATATCTACTTTTCCAAACACTTTTGCCCTTGTTTTGGACTCTAATTTGCATGATTTGAATGGAACTAACCCGGACTAACGTTGTTTTCAGCAGAATTGCCATGGTGTTATTTTTGTGCAGAAATAAAAGTTCTCGAATTGACCTAGAAATTTAAGGAATATATCAAAAATACTGGCGCAAGAAATAACCAGAGGGGGTCCACCCAGAGGCCACAAGCCTGGCGGCGCCCCCCTTGGGGCGCACCTAGAGGGCTTGTGGCCCCCCTGGACCTCCTCCGACCCTAACTCCAACTCTATATGACCCTATTTGGGGAGAAAAAATTTAGAGAGAAGGATTCATTGCGTTTTACGAAGAGGAGCCGCTGCGGCCTCCCGTTCTTCATCGGGAGGGTTGATCTGGAGTCTGTCGGGGCACCGGAGAGGGGGATTCGTCACCATCATCATCACCAACCTTCCTCCACCAATTTAATGATGCTCACTACCGTGCATGAGTAATTACATCATAGGCTTGCTGGACGGTGATGGGTTGGATGCGATTTTTCATGTAATCGAGTTAGTTTTGTTAGGGTTTGATCCCTATTATCCACTATGTTCTAAGATTGATGTTGCTATAACTTTGCTATGCTTAATGCTTGTCACTAGGGCCCGAGTTCCATGATATTAGATCTGAACCTATTATGTTTTCATGAATATATTTGTGTCCTTGATCCTATCTTGCAAGTTGTAGACACCTATTACGAATTATGATCCGCATACCCCAAGGTGACAATAATTGGGATTCTTTCCGGTGATTACCGTAGTTTGAGGAGTTCATGAATTCACTAAGTGCTAATGCTTTGTTCCGGTTCTCTATTAAAAGGAGGCCTTAATATCCCTTAGTTTTCATTACACTACAAAAAAAAGACACATCCGTGACATTTTGGGCCGAACGAATTTTTTTCCTGTCATACATATGACACTTCTATGACAATAATTTTGACAAAACCCGATATCATCATAGATGTGGTGGGCTCCTACTTCTATGACAAAAAATCATGACAGAAAATGGGCTTTTCGTCCTGGGCGGGCTGGAGACGCAGCTGCATGACATTCTTTGGGCCGTCCATGACGAAAAAAACCGTGGTAGAAGCGAGGGGGAGGAAAATTTCGGGGAGTTGCCGGTTACGGTGTGAGGTCGGGGGCGGAGCGATGCGTGTTTCTCTCGTACGTACGCGCGTGTGTGCGAGGTGTTGGCTCCAACTGAACCCGAGCGAGGCGTTGGGCTCTAGTTGAACCCGAGCGATTGCACTGCAGGCTACGCGTTATTGAACCCGAGCAATCGATCGATGGCTGTTAACTGAACCCGATGGAGCGATTCTTCGCTCTCGATTCTAGTGAGCGCTGCGGGGGGGGGGGTGGGGGGGGGTTGGATGAACGATGGAGCGGTGGCGTTGCCTCTCCGATGAACAGGAACCCATGGTGTGGAGGGCTGGATGAACAGTAGACGGTAGAGGGGTGGTTGAACAGACCCGTGGTGTGGAGGGCTGGATGAACAGAGACGGTGGAGGGGTGCCCGTGGAGGGGTGGTTGAACAATGAGCGGTGGAGTAGCGCGGTGGAGGCTGGATGAACAGGAGCCCGTGGAGGCCGGAGGAGGTCGACGATGGAGATGAACAGTATCCGTGGAGTCCTGCTTTGCGGTACACCACCCCCCTGCTTTCGACCGTGGCGCCCAACACAAGTCCGCTTTCGTCCGCTTTTGCGATGCGCCACACCCTCCCGATCAACAGACCCCGTTTCGACCGTAGGAGGTCTGTTTCGTCCGTTTTGCGGTACGCCACACCCCTCCCGATCAACATGACCCCTGTTTCGACCGTAGGAGGTCCGTTTCCTCCGTTTTGCGGTACGCCAGGCCCCTCCCGATCAACAGGACCCCGTTTCGAACGTGTCCGGTCGAACACAAGGCCGTTTCCTCCATTGTGCGGTACGCCAGGCCTCGTTTCCATCGCCTGTTCCGTCCAAGCCCTCCCGATGAACACGACCACGCATTCCGTTCCGACCCAGCCAGTTGGCTCCCCATGAACACGACGACGATGTTGTTTCTCCGTTCCGACCCAGCCATGTACGTATGCGCGAGTAGGCGTTCGAGACCCTGCCCGTATGTACATACGTGGCCATATTTTCTTTCTTGCACCCTCGCCGCTGTACGTACGTGTACATGCTACGTGCGCGCCTCTACTACGACACGTGCGCGCCTCTACATCTACGACACGTGCGGGCCTCTACATCGACCAGTATGTACGTACACGTTCGCGACCAGAATGACAACGCTACGTACGCTTCGACCAGTGGGTCCCGACCGCGAGCACTTCCTTGCGTGCGATGTAGCCGATGGGTCCCAGCAATCGGGGCGAATCGCTTTGGTTTTTTTTGCCCGGACGCACTTCCTTGCGTGCAAAGATGTAGCTGGTGGGTCCCAGTAGTCAGGGGGAAATGTTTTTTTCGCGAAATACAGTGGCCCGTCCGGTGGGTCCAGCGGTCAGGTGGAGGAATCATTATTTTCCGCGTAATAAGGAGGCACTTCCTTGCTGCGGCCATGGACCCAGCTGTCAGCCTCTCCACGTATAGTCCACGTCCCATGGAAGTCGTTCCTTGACCACGTTGACCACGCTGCGCCGAGAGCACCAGGCCTAGGAAGGGGACGACGGGGATCTGGGGAAGACGCGGTAGTGGAAGCCCACGCGGAGAGGAGTACGAGGGTTCACTGGTTCGGCTGCGATGTGAGGCTGCCGTCGCCGCAGGGCCTGGCCAACGGTGGGAATAGTAGGGGGCGGTGAGGCCTCCGCGGCAGCACAGCCGACCACGGGAGGCAGGAGCATGTGGCATGACCGGCGCTGCTTTGGGCGGCTGGAGCAAGAAGACCAGAGGTTGAAGAAGCACTACGGCCGTTGGATGGACATTGTACGGTCACTGGAGCTAGAATCGTTCATATTGACTAAAGTTGACAAAGGCCCCCGTCCCAGTCAACTTAGTAGGCCCACAAGTCAGCCTCCCACCATGGTGGGTCCCAGCTAGCAAGGGGAGTATTCATTTTTTTGTGCTTAATAAGGAGGCACTTCCGGTGGGTCCGAGTTGGCAGTGCGGGGAACTTTTTTTCACGAAATACGCTGGCCCGTCCGGTGGGTCCCAGCAGTCAGGGGGGAAACTTTTTTTCGCGAAATAAGGTGGCTGGTCCGGTGGGTCCCTGATGTCAGGTGGAGGAATAATTATTTTGCGCGTAATAAGGAGGCACTTCCTTGCGGCCGCCTGGACCCAGTATCGGCCTCTCCGTCGTGATACTCTTCCGATGGAAGTCGGTCGTTGACCACGTTGACCACGCCGCACCGAGAGCACCAAGGCGGTGGTCTGGACGACGGCGAGGCCTAGGAAGGGGACGACGCGGAGCTGGGAAAGACGCAGCAGTGGTAGCCCGCGCGGAGAGGAGTACGAGGGTTCACTGGTTCAGCTGCGGCGTGAGGCTGCCGTCGCTGCAGAATAACAGGGGGTGTGGGTGAGTAGAGGGATACCCTGGGCCAGCGGTGGGAGTAGTAGGGGGCGGTGAAGCCTCCACGGCATCACAGCCGGCCACGAGAGGCAGGAGCACGCGGCACGACCGGCGCTGCTTTGGGCGGCTGGAGCAAGAAGACCAGAGGTTGAAGAAGCACTATGGACGTTGGATGGACATCGTACGGTCACTGGAGCTAGAATCGTTCATATTGACTAAGTTGACAAAGCCCTCCATCCCGTCAACTTAGTTGGCCCATTAAGTCATCCTCCCACTATGGTGGGTCCCATCTAGCAGGGTGGGTATTCATTTTTTTGTGCGTAATAAGGAGGCACTTCCTTGCGTGCGAAGATATAGCTGGTGGGTCCGACATGTCGGCGGGGAACGTTTTTCACGAAATCTGAGGCCCTTCCGGTGGGTCCCAGCTGTCGGTGGAGGAATCATTATTTTGCGCGTCAGTCCACGGCCGATGGATGTCATTCGTTGACCATGTTGGCCAGGCGGCGCAAGAGCACCATGGCGGTGGACGACGGCGAGGCCTAGGAAGGAACGACACGGAGCCGGGAAGACTCGGCAATGGTTGCCGCACGCGTGGGGAGTACGAGGGTTTATCGTCCGCTGCCATCGCCGAAAAATAACAGGAGGTGTGGGTGAGTAGAGGAATGGCACTGCCAGCAATGAAGTAGGGTGGGGCGGTGCGGCTGTCAAAGCAAGCAGCCGGCCACGAGGCGGGAGCGAGCAGTCCCACCGAGCTGGTTTGGGTGGCTGGAGCAAGAAGATCAGATATTGAAGAAGCAGCACGGCCGTTGGATTAACATCCAACGGTCACTGCTACTAGAATCGTTTTCGTACTAAGTAGACAAAGTCAAAGTACACGTCAACCTAGTAGACCCACAAGTCAGCCTCCAAATCTGTCCCAAACTGCATACAGCCCGGAATTTCTAGCCAGATTCAAATTAATTTTAAATCGAAATATACCTTAATTTAAATTCAATGAAAT
This sequence comes from Aegilops longissima, assembly GCA_021605205.1. Lineage (NCBI taxonomy): Eukaryota > Viridiplantae > Streptophyta > Magnoliopsida > Poales > Poaceae > Aegilops > Aegilops longissima. The sequence continues at coordinate 753,398,181 of CM038677.1, read as the reverse complement.
TTTACCCTTTAAAAACAATGAAATTTAAAATATCAAAATCCGAAAGAAAATAATATTTGGGAACTAATTGCCTGTTTGATGTATTTTTTTCATTTCACAGCCCATTTATTATTACTTATAGCCCATTTATTATTACTTATAGCCCATTTATTATTACTTATAGCCCATTTCTTATTACTTATAGCCCATTTTCTGGGTAAATGCATCCTCCTCGTCTTGAAAGATTTCCGGCCCGGCAGCGTAGAAAAGCAAGTAGGCCTATGTTGGTTATTCTGCAAAAACAAATAGCTGGCTAGCCATTTTCGAAAGGAAAAAACAAACTGGGTTGGTCATGTGCTAAACATATGAAATAAAATCCGGGGCTAGGCAGGCCACGGGTCCCTTTAACCAGTTGATACCCTTCTCCATCCCAAAAAAAAATTACTCAGCAGCTCTTTGGTCCCTCTTGTCATCCTCACCATGTACAGTCATCTCCTTATTCCTCTCGGTTGTTGACCATGTTGACAACACCGAGGGCGAGGCCTTGTGGCCAAGCGGGAGGACAATGGTGAGGCCTCGGACAGGAACGAGCAGGAGCCGGGAAGATCACAGCCAGCCGTGGGAGGCGGAGAAGCGGTCCCACCAAGGCGCTGGTTTAACTTTAGCGGCTCGAGGAAGAAGAGATCAAGAAAAGCGTCGACGTTGAATGTCAATCGAGCGGTCAAGGTTGGCACAATCGATTTTTACTAAGCGGACACCAAGTAGCATACTTTTATATATAGGAAGAAAACTACGAGGAAAATGCGTTAAATCGCCGTCCTCCTCACGAGGAACGTTAAGCCACATAAGTGACTATCACCCTTGGTTTTGAACCGAGAGGTCTTGGGTTCGACTCGAGGAACTCTCAATTTTTCCTCCTTCCTTTCTCGCAAAAAGGAAAAGAAAATCAAAGACTTGGGAAGGCGTACAAAACAAGCTAGTGTACCAGGTAAAGAGACGTTGCGAGTTTTAGAAAAAAGAAAGACGTGCTCACATAGCTGGTTCAATCCAAACCTAGACTATGACTATATATGGTGCTATGCTACTCGCAAGTAATAAACCGACATATCCAACGTTCGCTTCTCCTCTTCTCTACTTACTCGCCTAGCATCGAAGCTATGGCCGCGCAACGATGTCCGCTGGCTGCTCGTCCACCGCTCTTGACGAGCAACAACCAGATATGCGCCAAATCGCCACCCGTACCATCGCCTGTGGGTCTCATCACACCCCCACCGGCACGCGCACCACAGCCGATTGCTCATCGCAGCCCGCTGTCATTGGTGTGGTGCCACTGCTACAAATCACGCAGAGTCATCCATCGCTTCTCAACCACAATCCGCAACCCTGGACGAGTCTTCTACAAATGCCCGAATCATTGGGTAATAATATGTTTAAGTGTTGTTCTGCTGCTTTCAGTTGCTGATTTTTAATAGTTTGGTTGATGATCTTCCAATTTGATTAAATGCGAAAAGGGAAGATTCGTGTGATTTGTATTTACGGGAAGTTCTTGATGTGGGGAATGCAACTACTGCTGATTATTTGGTTAGCCGAGGAATCCCAATACCAGCAGGTTGGGGTGTTGGACAAGTAACTGAAGGAACGGCAGAAGAGGAAGATGCAGAGCAGAAGGTTAAAGACGCAGTTCCTCTGATCATGGCCAAGCAACAACTGCTGAACGCCTTGACAGCAATGAGGAGATGAAAGAGCTTGTGAATATAATGGGAAAAGTCGATGTGCTCTGTAGGATGATTGTCTCTTTATTTGCAGTGTATGTAGCACTCGTGATGTATTCAGTGGCTACGACATGAGCACTTTGCTGAAACTAGTAATGAATGAAACCTGTGTAGCAGGCTGGGCGTAGTGTTGTGAACATCTAATGATTTCTATTAACGGAAATCAGGGGGTATCCCCTTTTGCTCATATAAATAAATAGATAGCAGAGGCCCTGTCGGTCAGCTTTGTTCTCATTCGAAGACGTCGAGCAAATTGCAGTCCAACATCAAACTATGTCATCAAATTCAAGTTTCACAGCCAAATATGAGTACAACTAAACAACAATGTCATCATGTTTTAGTTGTCATACAATCACCAAACACAAATCAGCATACATAACAAGTGATGTTCTCACAGCAAAATACTAAACAACATGTTCATCAGGTTTCAGTTGTCATAGCAAACACAATTTCACATAGTAGATAAAAAAACGTCTTCTGATAGGCAAATATGACAAAAGCAATGTAATCATCATCCGCAGCAGCAGCGTCAACATCTTCGCCATGTGTATCAGTCTGAATCGTAATTCCCCATGGTGTCATCTTCTTCTTCGTCCTCAACGTCCTCGAACGTTGGCTTCTTCTTGATCAACTCTTGTATGTCCACAACACGACAGGCAATCTTTTCGCCGGCGTCATTGACGTGATGGTTGTCAAAGATATTAGGAACATATGTGTTATCTTGTACATCAGGAGCAGTGTAAGCATCATCTTGTTGTGCAACTTCATTAGAAGAATTCCTCTACTCAAACCTTTGCAATACTCTCTAGTCATCGCTACGTGCAAATGTGTATTCCAAGAAAAATATCTGTGTTGCTTGATTTGCCAAAATAAAAGGCTCGTTGGTCTGGTACGCCGCCTTGACATTGATGGATTTGAAATAATCATCAGCTCTGGGTTTTGCGATCCTGGAAAACAGGTTATACCAACGACAACACAACAGAACCACACACCGATGATCCTCGAAACTGGAGATGTACTTCAACTGAACAATGTCTGTTATGTTAGCATACATTTCAGTTATCTCTTTGTCATACGTATCCGTGCTCATGATGGCACTGTTTTGTGTCTTCCCGCCTTCGTCTCGTGCAAAGGGTGTTGTAGCGCACATCTCCAACAACGCAAGATTCATAATGTCTTACCCGAGTATCGGGACCCATTGCTAGTGAGTAAAGGGCATCATCAACTGCCTGCCCATCCTCCGCATCTTATTAACCTATGGTTAGAAAATAGACAAGCTGATCATCTTATGTACTCAATATATTAAAAAACTGACGATTGCACTTCAAAAGCTTACATGGTTCTTGAACCATTTGCAAATCCTGCCATAACCAGTTTGTCAATGTTTCTTGGATTTTCGTCATAACTCCTCTTTGTACATGCTGCACAACATAGTGATCGCGTCAAACATCTAAATATATAAGAATGTGCTGCAAGTTTAGTAGATTACGATGTATAAGCTGCGATCTGCACTTACTTGATATAAGGTAGTATCTCGGGACAGTTATTCAACACATACCAAACCATTTTGTCCAAATCTTTAGGTTTGTCCTCTTGTCCACTCTTTCACTGTAACTCGAATGAATAATCGAAAACATTGAGCCCGGGATTGTCTTCACCCACCTCTTTGCTAAGCTGATCAATTGTTTCAATGTATTTTGAGCAGAATGTCAACGCTTCAGAGCAATGTAGGCCTCTGCAATGGAATCCTCGGGTCTAGCTCTGTTCCTAACATAGCCCTTGAAAGTGCCTAGCCGCCTTTCAATAGGGTACATCCAGCCATCTTGTCTTCGACATCTAAGTAGTGCCTCATCAGGTAGATGAACAGCCAAATGCACCATCACATCAAAGAAGGCTAGAAGATATATCTTCTCAAGGTCGCATAGGATAGTTGGTATCTTGTCTCTAAGGCGCTCCAAAGCATCTATCCTGATATTTCTCTGCAGAGTTCCTCAAGAATTGTCCCAACTCGCAACTCCTCTCAGATAAGTCGTATGCCCAATCCTCTAAGGATAACAGTAAAACCCTTTGAAGTAGGGCGTGGCAGTCATGAGTTTTCAACACTTGTACCTTGTTTCCATCTGCTTGACTCTCCTTTCGGGGTTGGAAGCAAATCCATGTGGGAATCTCACACGTGACACGACCTCGCAGAATTCTCTTCTTTTACCTTGTCCAAGGCGTTACACATTTGGTGCCATATCCGTGGTTTACCTTCATCTTGCACCTGCAAATCCTTTCTCGATACCTGTGTGTCAAATCAATCCTAGATTTTAAGGTATCTTTCGTCTTGCCTTCAATGTTAAGAAGTGTGCCGATAATGCTGTCACATATATTTTTCTCGATGTGCATCACATCAAGATTATGCCGCAGATCCAAATCTTTGCAATACTCCAAGTCCCACAAAGTGGACCTGCGGGTAAACAATAATCTCTCTTCTACCGTGCCACGCTTCCTTTTCCCGCTACCATTACCAGGATGGTTTCCTGGTGTAATATGCCCGACCTTCTCTAATTCCACTTGCAACTCATCGGCGGTGAGCCTCTTTGGCGCATCACGGTTTTAATGCTTTGCATTGAACACATGTCTTGGTATTTTCTAGGATGCGGCTTGTCCTTGGCAAGGAAGCGTCGGTGTCAATGTAACAGATCTTGCTAAGTATTGCGTGTGACAATGATTCTGTCTGGCGAACACATGCATTGTAACCATGTGTCGTTCGCCCTGACATAGTGCCCAAAGCCGGATAATCATGGATGCACCAAATTACAACAACACGCAGAAAGAAATCAGCTGGTGGGGTGCTATATAGGTCTCGAGTCAGAACACCCTTCCATAGCTGTTGAAGTTCCTCCACAAGAGGCTCCATGAACAAATCAAAATCCTTTCCAGGACTTTTTGGACCTGGGATGAGCAAGGCCATCATCTAGTTTGATTCTTTGGTGCAGACATTTGGAGGCATGTTGTAAGGGATAACCAGCACTGGCACATGCTATATGTGGTGCTCTGGTGGCCAAATGGGTTAAATCCATCTGAAGCTAAGCCAATTCTAATGTTTCTTGGGTCAGCAGCAAACTCTTTGTGTTTATCATTGAAGCTTTTCCACTCACTACCATGAGATGGATGGCTCATTACATTCTGATCTCTGTACTCCTAGTTCCTAGAATGCCATAGTACATCCTCTCTTGTTTCAGCATCATGAAACAACCTCTGCAATCTTGGTGTAATTGGAAAATGTCTCAGAACATTATGAGGAACCCTCTTCACATCATCGCCATCTTTCCATCTTGATGATTTGCATTTTGGGCATTCACTTAAGTTGGCATAATCCTTCCAGAACAGAACACAATTATTCTTACAAAGATGGATCATATCATATCCAATTCCAACTGCACGAAGGAAATTCTTCTTTTTACTGTAGGTGTGTGGCAGCTCAGACGCATCTGGGAAAGATTTGCGGAAAGTAGCCAACATCGCATCGAATGATTTGTTGGTCATCCGCTCAGATGTCTTCACCTGAAGAAAGGTGACCATAGCTGAGAATACTGACAGCTTATTTCCTGGGGTGACAGCAACGTTGCATTGTTCCAACATGCGGGCCCATCGTTTTTCTTCTGCAGGTGAAAGTTCACGGAATGCACGAGCATTTCGTAGCATTGTTTCAATGTTGGTCAAACTCACTGGCTCCGCCACCACCACCTCCTCCTCTTCCACACGAGCATCGAGGCGAGATCAAGATGGTGATCTGCTGCTTCCACGTAGTCAATAACATTGACGTTCACAGCTTCACCATGATGAACCCACCTAGTATATGTGACCGACATCCCATACAAGTGTAGATGATTTTGCACAGTTGATTGGGGTCTTGTAACTGAATTCATACAACTGCTACACGGCGAGAGCACATCTGATTTTGGACCACCGTACTCAGCTCGAGATAAAGTTCATGAAATTTTCAACCCCTCGACATATGCACGGGAGAATCTTGACGAAGTTATCCAAGTCCTGTCCATCTGTTAGACATACAAATTAGTTCTTCTACTAGATATTACAGGAAAAACATATATGCTTTTTTATGAAGTCCAGAAAAAAAATACCTAGGTCGATGTCTAAAGCTATGGCAAGATATTTGGACGAGCAGATCTAAGTAACGAAATATATGTAAAGCTAATTCAACAAACAGATTTGAGTGCTAAATTATGGCAGGCTGTTTTAGCAGTCAATGAGCGCGAGCACACAAGCATCGAACTATCGAAGGCCATCGCATCAACAAAGATCGAGTATAAAACGGTGTAGAGCTATTTCACCTAACAGATTGGCTACTAGACCATGGCAATCTACGTCACAATAAATATATGGCAGGATATTTTAGCAACTAATCGGCCTTGGCATGCCATCTCAGCTAAGCAGATTTACTGCAGAACAGGGCAAGAAGCTTCTTAAGCAGAGCATATTGACAGTAAACTACTTCGGCAAACAGTGAGATTAACAACGTCGATCAGCTAACATTCAGCGCTACACCGACATGAACGGGGCCTCAGTCTAGAATGTGCGTACCGTGGGAGAAGCTGACCGCCGTGCGTCTCCACACGAACATCGCCAGCGATGGCGGCGCTGACCGCCCGTGCGCCTCCACAAGAACATAGCCAGAGGTGGCGGCATGGCTAGAGGATGGCAGTCTACGAGAGCGTACTGTGGGAGCGAGAGGATCGCCGTGCGTCCCCTCGACGAACCGCGGCGCCGACGTATCGGCGTGGCGGGGAGGGCGGCTTTGCCGGAGCAAATGGAGTGGAGGGGGACGGGGAGGGGTTTGGGAATATTTGGCGAAGGGCGTTGAATTAATTTGGGGAATTTTTGTGTGTGTGGGGGAGGATTTTCGCATGCGGTGGGCGGGGAGTTTGGCGCATGGTCGGTTTCTCCAAGTGCGTTCCGTTTGCGTGAGCCGTGTGCAGAACCAAACGTGTGTGGGGTGCAATGCGACCGCGACAGAAGTGCTATGAGTGTACCACATTTTTTCCTTTTAAACTGGGTGCTTCACCCCCTCAAAAAAATGTTGCTTTGCACGATCCATCGATACTACTACTAGTAATCCGGTAATCCCGACTAAAACGGCGCGGCCGGGTCTTTTCCCACGCGATATGCTGGGAGGTTGGCTTAGTTGGGTTTTTTAGATTTGTCTCGGTTCAATAAAAAGAAGAGTTGGTGATGATGGTGTGCCTGTCATCCTGCAATATAGGCCGTCCGATCTATATCTAACGGATAGGAAGGAAACTATGACAATTTACCCGCACTCCTCTCCACATTTGCAGATAAGGCTTTCCCTCGTTCCTCCTTTTCTCCCACAAGATCTTGATCTTCCGTGCACTAATACTCCTACAATATGTATATTATTGTGAAAGTTCATATACACCGGCCGAGATTAATGCAAACACGGCAGATTTTCATTACATTTTGAACTTTTATAAGACAGAAAAATAAAAGAAACCCGACCCTAAACCTATTCTACGGCGGCGACCAACGTCCTCCATCTGCGATCTCTATGTGCAGGCGGGGTTCAAGACCCGTGAAGTGAAGGTGCGGTCTCCGCGAGAAGACTAGAACACGGATACGGACCAGCCGGTTGGCACACCATGCCTGCCGCCTCCATGCCCTACTCATCCTCGGAGGAGTCCCGACCTCGGCGGTGCTGGATGTTGGACGGCGGCAAGTAGGACGCGTGGCTGACGGTGCTCCCGTCGTCGGCCGCCAGCGTGGCCACCGCTTGTGCGATCGCGTCCGCGTCCGGCTACACCGCTATTGCGTCGCGAGAGGTGACTTGAGCGAGGGCGGCGACCTCGAGCTTCATCCCCGAAGACAAGCTCTCCCTCAGAGCGTTCGCACTTGCGGTCATGGCGGATGTGGTGTCAGGTAGGAGGACAATGCGCTATGGTGTGGAGGTTAGCTAGGCATTGCCGCATTAAGAGCATCTCCAACAGCCGCGCTAAAATAGCGCCGCGCCGCAAATTGGTCCGTTTTAGTGCGCGCGCAACACGGCGGGTCGCTCCAATGAGCGCAAAAAAGCGCGCTTCTCTTGAAGTTAGTAGCGGTCGAAAACACTCTCGCGCGCGGTGTATGTCGGGCGCCCACTACAGCGCGTGGCACACTCGAGCGCTCGCTCTCGCACTTCCTCTCCCACTTCCACCCTCATCCAGCCGCGCCGCCGCCGCCCCCCGCGTCCCCCGGCGACCGTTCAGGCGCTTCCCCGGCCTATCCCCGCGCCGCCGCGCTTCCACCCCATCCCCTCCTAGTCCTGCCGGTGCTCGCGCGCCTCCGTCGTCCGAGAACAGCACCGGCGCTTCGCTGCCGCGCCGCCCACAAGGTGTTCGACAAAACGCCTACAAGGTATGTATTGCTCAAACTTCATTAATTTGGTGCATGTTTTGAATTGTAGTTTTATAGTATAGTATTGAACATTGTAGATGAGTTAGTCATATGATTCTTCGAAGAAGAATTTGATATGGAAAAGGAGGAGGATCTTGCAATGATCCTAGCTATGCATATAAAAAAAACGCTGCGGTGGTTCGGTTATGGGTCGGCAGAAAATTTGGAGGATAGGATCGATGCCCACAATAGATTGATCAGGCATTATTTTGTGGAGAATCCCACATACCCCATGTCGTATTTTTGTCGCCGGTTTAGGATGAGCACCGAGTTGTTCAGGCGCATTGCAGAGAAACTAGCGAGCCATGACCGCTCTTTTCAGCAAAGGTGGAATGCCGCCGGAGAGCTCGGGCATAGCACCTTTCAGAAGGTGACAACCGCTTTGCATATGTTGGCATACGGTATACCGGCTGATCTTGTTGATGATCACTTGGCTATGGGTGAGAGCCAAGCCATCATGTGTGTCAAGCGCTTTGCGATGGGAATTGTGCAAGTGTTTGGCGAGGTATTTGAGATCTCCCAATGCTGAAGGCGTTGCGGGGCTATTGGCGATGAACAAAGCTCGCGGCTTTCCTAGCATGCTTGGCTCAATAGATTGCATGCATTGGAGTTGGAAGAATTGTCCAAAGGCATGGCATGGGCAATTCCACGGCCAAAAAGGGTTCCACTATAATCCTTGAAGCGGTGGCGATCGGGAGACTTGGATTTGGCATGCATTCTTTGGAATGCTGGATCTTTGAATGACATCAATGTTGTCAACGGTCACCACTGATGAATAAGATTGCAAGCGGTGAGTTGCCACGGTGCAGTTTGTAGCAAATGGTCGTGCGTACAACTATGGCTATTATCTAGCGGATGGCATCTATCCAAAGTGGCAAACCTTGTGAAGCCGTTGAAAAAGCGGAAGGTAAGAAAATCTTGATTTCCACAATGCTCATCTGGTGACTAGAAAAGATGTGGGGAGAGCATTTGGGATTTTGCAAGCCCAATTTGCTATTGTGAGAGGACCGGCTAGATTTTGGGATCAAAAATGTTTTGGTACATCATGCGCTTGTGTGATCATGCACAACATGATCATCGAGAATGGCGTGGCCAAGATTTAGACTACTCACAGTATGAGATCTTGGGACATCCGTGCGAGTCTGCGACGGAGGGCTAAAAGGTAGCCCGTTTTATTGCCTCCTATCATGCCATTCGGCGTCCATAACGCACAATGAACTTCAGAATGATCTGATTGAAGAGTGGTGGGCATGGCATGGACGACAAAGAGCATGATGATTTCTGCATTCGACATTGTATTGTTCATGAACTATTTGTTGTGTTTATTGCATTATTTGTTGTACTAAACGATAAACTATTTGTTTGAGTTGTAATGATAACGAAATTGAACTATTTATTGTTGATTTATTTTGTTTGTTTGATAATTTTTGCTCCTCTTCTTTGAAATGTATATGTGCTGGAGCGGCACGCTCGCGCTGCATTATAGCGCCGACTCTTTGGAGCCGATCTTTGGCGACCAGCTAAACCAGCCGGCCTTGCGACAAACAGGTTTTTTGCGCGTGGCGCTTAGCGCGGCTGTTGGAGATGCTCTAAGTAGCGCATTTCAGTGAGGCCAAGCGTCCGGGTGCGTCATTAAGTCGCCGGAGTTGGTTCCTCGGGCACCGAGCCTCTTAACGACGACATACTGAGCAGGCGGCATGAATGCGGGCAGGCTGGCGCCCGGCTGGGACGCACCAGCAACGGCGAGGGGCGAGGCTTTGGTGTGCCAGGGTAGTCAGCTACGGTCGTGGCAACGTTGGAGATGCCCTTTGCTCAAATGTGATCCCCGCATGTCATTGAAAAAGCAAGATGATCTGGTATGGTCTCAGGTCCAGAGGATGTAGTTGGCCGCGCTACACCACTCCGTGGATGCGTCACGGCGCCCCGTGCATCCGCGACGAGCCGAGTGTTGGGGTGTGTTTGGATTGTGGCCAAAGTGCACCTTACCAAAATTTTGGTCATGACCCAAAGATTGGTCTTTGTTTGGATGGTTGCCATTTCTTTGGCATGCCAATGAACTCTAGCCAACTCTAGTTCATTTTTCTTGCCAATGTCGGCCAAATCATGGGAAACCAATACCTCAACCAAAATTTTGGCTACCCAATGCTTTGATGGGGCAACCTTGGGCACAAACCAAACATACCGTTGGTCGTGCCACAACACAAATGTCACCCTCGGCACACTGAAACCAACCATGTCTATCAATGATATGAGCGTGTCGCTCACCGTGGTCGCCGTGTCCAGAGGCGGTGCTGGAGCTACGCCCCGTTGTTAGCCCCAAAGACCCACATGAAGGGTTGTCGGTGGCGAGGAGGTCGTGGGCCAGCTCCTCCATTGGACTAGTCTACGCTATGTCGTCCCGACGGGTGTGCCCCACATGTCGGTTTCCCTGTTTTCCCGGCCATATTCGAGCGTCAGTGCTCCGCGTTGCGCATTAGGCCTTTCACTATGTAGGCCAAGCGAGACAACTTATTGTTTATTTGAGCTGTTCAAGTGTAATCATGTGTCGTTTGCTTATTTCTCATTCCTCTCCAACCCTCTTCTTCATCGATCATGTAGCCCTCGATCGAGTCCATCCTCCGCATGCCTCATTTGAACATTCCGCGAGTATCATTCGCATGTACCCACCTAGTCCTCTTTCAATAGATCTCGGACCCGAGATGAAATCGAGAGGAGCAGAGTGGGAACACGTGATACCTAAGGCGGATTCAAAATTTTGAACCGGTGATCATATCATCCATAAATCATATATAAAGGGTATTCAATGTTCGTTTCATTTTGAGCGTACAATATACTCCCTCCTATCCTTTCTACCTTACATATAAGTTTTATGTGTAGTCAAAGTATCTCTACTATGATAAAAAGGTATCAACATTCAACAACGCCCAATCAATATTGTTAGATTAATACGTACTCCTAGATTTGTACTCGAGATGGTTTCCAATTTGACTATTGACAAGATTAATAGTACTCCTTTCACATAGGTGAGTAAGTCATCTTAGGTTGTGCACCGTGACCAAGGAGGAGGGGAAAACGAGAGACATTAATGTTTATGTGCTAATTAATAGTATTGCATGAAATGAACTAACCATTGCATGTCATGTTTGATAGTCTCGAGGTCATTAAAGCATGCACACCCTCATCTCTTATTGGTTCATATGTCAAGAAACAAGAAGCGAGGTAGAAGTTAATGCACCGCGCCTCGTGTTTTGGGATTATTTGGTTTTCGTAAGATGACTAACACACCTAGGCGGAGGGAGTACATGAGATGTATAATGTGAAAATTATATCACTGGAAACTCCTTTCACATCTGAAATTGACCATATGCTTTGTGTAAGTTGCATGTCATATATTATTACTCTAACATTTGATCAAAGTTAGCCTCAAAAAGCATTAGACCACTATGCTTTGTGTAAGTTGCATGTCATATATTATTACTCTAACATTTGTGTAAGTTGCATGTCATATATTATTACTCAACATTTGGTCGAGTATAGTGGAAGTGGATCCTCGGCGTAGGTATCCTGCCTTACCCTCCTTTCGGTCACTTCTTGGCGGACCCCATGCTTGCTAGGCCCGCATGTCGGTTACTCAATGGGTTCGACCACGTCGAGGATCCTCATCCGTAGTATACTCCCTCTATTTTTATTTACTCCGCATAAAGCGGAGGGAGTAGTGGTATAATAAATGAAGCGGGCGGGGAGGGAGGGACATCGGTTTGCTCTCAACTGCGGTCCCTGGCGGCGAGCGCAAACGCAAGCGCGTTCCATTCGGTGGCGGCGTGGAGGGTCCAGCGTGCCGCTGCTGCGCGAAACGCGACAAGAGCGATGTACAGTCAAAACCGATTGACGGTCGTCACGGAACCACTATTCACACGAAACCTTCGCTGCTCGGCCTATGCCAGCCACGCCCTAAAACCACACCAAATCTCAGCCCATTCCCCACCTTTGATCCCTAGCCCGCATCAGCGTCCCTAGTTCGCCGGAAAGCCATGGTGCGCCGCAAGATCACTTACTATAAGATGCTGACACCGGAGAACTGCGCAGAAATCGCGGCGGCGGTCGGCGCCACAGACCTCCGTTCCCAAGCTCGCTTTGCGGCGGGCCAATCCCCGAGTTCTCTAGAGCCAAGCTACGAGGAGGAGGAAGCCGATCCAATGTTCACTGCGGAGGTCGTGGCGCAGAAGGCCCCCGATGGGTATGAGACGATGGACGTCGACTTCATGCCGGCGTCCGAGTCCCCCATGGTGCAGGCGTACCAGCGGTTCAACATGGAGATACTAAAGGAGGACCGGAAAGCAGAGGCTCAACTCGACGCAGAGCGCGCGCATGCCGCTGCCATCGAGGCTCTCCTGCAGGCGGAACCGGATGTCGTGGATGTGAATCGGGCGGCGGAGGCTCAACTTGAGGCAGAGCACGCGGATGCCGCTGCCATCGAGGCCCTCCTGCAGGAGGAACCGGACGTCTGGACATGAACCGGGCGGCAGAGGCTCGACTTCGGCGTGAGGCGCGGATGCCGCTCTCGCCGACGCCCTCCCGAGGCGGAACCGAAGTCTGACTTGAACCGGGCGGCAGAGGCTCGACTCGACGCGGAGCGCGCGGATGCCGCTCTCATCGACGCCCTCCTGCAGGCTGAACCGGAAGTCCTGGACTTGAACCGGGTGGCGGAGGCTCGACTCGACGCGGAACACATGGATGCCGCTGCCATCGAGGCCCTCCTGCAGGTGGAACTGGACGTCTTCGACTTGAACCGGGCTGTGCTCTCATCCGTGCAGATCGCCCGCACGCTCCGCTTGAACGAGTAGCTGGAGGTCGAGGACAACCACGGTGCGGAGACACACGTCGGCAGCGACGGCTGGTTCGCGCTGGTAGAGAAAGACGACGAGGCCGTCTCTTTCTGCGAGCAGTGATAGTTTTTCTTTATGTTGTTGTTTTTATTATTATGGATCTTTTGCTGTGTAAAAACATACTATTTGTTATGCAAGTCGCTTTGAGTCTACCATTTCAGCGGTTGGATGAATATCCTCGTCTCCTAACCCTTCTTTCCTTCTTCCTCACCTCTTCTTCTTCCCCAACAGACCACCGCTTGCGGACACGGATACTCCGCTTGGATAAACATACTCTATGAGCGAAAATTATGTGTCAGCGATAGGATGGCTGAGTTTGGTTTGTTCACATGCGACGGCCGCGTGTCGATGAGGTGTGTTCCCTTGGTTGGGTTTGCAGCGTGCAGGAGCGAAGTGTGAGGGTGCGGTGCGACTGCGGCGTGCAGGAGCGACCGTGTGAGGGTGCGGTGCGACCGCGACAGCCATGTGCAAGTGTACCTCCTTCTCATTTTGAAAACTTTAGGCAAGCTTGGCAAAAATGTGTGGCAAAGTTTGGCAATGCAAGGCCTAGACCCAAACAGGATAAGTACGTACTACCTCTGTCTGGGTTTATTGGTCCCCATTGTATTTAGTGCCAAATTTTGACCATAGATTAAACTAAGAAAATGTTCACGCATGTCACCAAACATTATATTTTTCAAAACTATGTTCAAATACGAATCCAATGAGATAATTTTTCTTGACATGCATTAACATTTTGTTAGTTAAATCTTTAGTCAAAATTTGGCACAAACTATAAAAGGGACCTATAAACCAGGACGGAGGTAGTACGTACTAGGAGTACTAGTGTTAAAAAAGAAAGGCAGGGTTTTCCTTCAATATAAATCCTCGTTTCACGTGTCAATTAATGCGTATTTTTTTCTCGAAAGACCAAAGAGCTAACCATCTCACTCCTCATTGCTTGATTAATGCAACGCCATGCAAACGAACCTTCTCACTTCCGCGTGCATGCAAGGGATATTAATGTCCTTGGTTGCTAACCCCATCAATTTTGCCTCGATTAGTGTTAGTGGCCCTTTGCAAATTGTAATTTTGATATACTGGCCTTGTGTACAAAAAATGGAGGTAGTAACTATATTTGAATTCCTTGCCCATTGTGGTGACGTCGACGAATTTTTTTTTTGTGGTTTGGCGAAGTGCGTTCGACGGAGAACACTATTGAGGGAGACCACGGTAAGTCGTTCGCAAGTGCCGCCTGCAAGCTGAGACAACCGCCTTATTTGCATCCAGTAAGTCATTTACTAGTACTACTACTAGGAGTACTAGTGCGGTGAGATGGTTTCTCGAAGAAGACGATGGAGAAGCGGAGTCAGCGAAGAGTGAAGTGATAGTTGCTTCATCCGTGCTTTGTGATTTGACGCCTCACTGCTTTGTGATTTGTGATAGAAGGGACAGGGGAGTAGACTATGTGCTCTATACTGTACTACTCCTACATGCGTCCAAGCATGGGAGAAAGAGGAGAGACGTTGCATTTTTCTATTCCTTCAATCAATCAATCAGGGAGCTTCGGTTCCATCTTTTTGGCTTTGGCAACGCCGTCCATAATAGTTCCCATGATGCCAAAAGCTATTTTCACATTTGGCTACACATTGTGGATGCCTTAACCGTACCACTTGGTTTTGCTCCTGTGTGCTATCTATACAAATCTCAATTATATTGATCTAAAAAATTGTAGAATCAAAGATTAGTAAAAAGGAGGTGATTTTGCCGCGCGGATGGCGGGGGAGGTTTCTTATTTTTGGAGGACGTTGTCCTGGCGGTTTGCTAACATGCGGTCCCACGCGTCAGTGCTTTACCAAGCTGATCCGCGTCCCACATGAGGCAGAACAACGCAGAAGCAACACGTGGTTAAGTTGAAGAAGATGAGGAGAAGCGACCAAGCTGATCCGCGTCCCACATGAGGCGTAACAACGGCGAAGCAACCGTGGTTAAGTTGAAGAAGATGAGGAGAAGCGGATTCAGCAACGAGTGAAATGATGGTTGCTTCATCCCTCCAACTTCTTTTTAGCATTATTACTTCGTCCCTCAACTTAAGCTGCGGGAAAGGTGCAGCTTTGTGATTTGGCGCCTCATTGCTCATTACTACGCGGCGCCATGGTAGGGTGTTTCACCCGGCTGCTCTGCTTGTATTCGGTATGTACGTGGACCCGGTAGCTTGATGTCCCACATGTCGTCGAAAGGGACTAGAAGATTTATGAAAGCGGCGCTCCACTCTTCTGACGGAAGAGTAGACGACATGACGGCCCAGTGAACTGTCACTTGTACTGTATAGTACTATAGTTTTGCTGTTTCGCATTATCCATCGACACAAACCCTATTAAACAGGAAAGGGCGGGATTTTTCTCGCACGGTAGATGATACTGGCCATACATTTCAAAGGCAATTTTAATGTATGCAAACTGAATAATTATAAGTAACAATATGATATCTAGTAAAACTAAAAACACATATGATTTATTGTGTTAGAGTGTAGTAGTAGTGACGTATTGCATAGTTGTTAGATGTAACATGCGAGAACGTGTAGAGATGTAGTTTTGGAGGGCCTCTGAGAGAAAAGCGTGAAATACGGTCACGAACTTCAGAATAAGCTGATTACGGTCACTATATACATTTTGCGGTGATTATCCGGTCACTTGCTCACAGTTCAGCATCGGATTGCACTCTGTTGACCGGCCAAATAGTCTGCATGGCGCCATGTTGACTAGTTAAATTGACCACGTTCCTTGTGGGTCCCACCTGTCAGTTCGCATAGGGAAAAGGTCGGATAAACAAAATTTACACAGCGCGACAAGGCTCCAACCCGTGCACGGAATCACCTGGTTGTGTATGTATGCATCGGGGCTGATGTGTGCGCATGCGTGTAGGTTGAGCACTTGAGTGTGAGAGTGTGTGTTGGTCGTGTGGTGTACTGGTGTGTGCATGCATTCATGCGTGTGTGCATGTGAGTGTTGCGTGCGTGCATGGCTGCGTGTGTACGTGTGAGTGTTGCGTGCGTGCGTGGGTGCATGCGTTTGTGTGAGTGTTGTGTGGATGGAGTTTGTGTGCATACGTGCGTGTGTGTATAATCACCACACCAGCTCCTGTGTGTTAAAACAGACGGCTCAGCATACCAATACAAGGCCACCTTGTCCGATGTGCCCGCGGTCATGACTTCGCACCACCGTCAAAATAATTTTTTGTCGTTTGTTTTCATTCTTACTAGCAAGATGCCCGTGCGTTGCACGTAACATCAAGATGCATTTGTATGACTTGTTTATCTTGTGAGAGAAAAGGATGAACGAGGGAAGGCCTTATTTGCAAATGTGGAGAGGTGTGTGGGTACCTTTTTGCAAAACTGCCATAGTTTCTTTCCTATCCGTCAGATATAAATCGGACGACCTATATTGCAGGATGGCAGGCACACCATCATCACCAACTCTGTTTTTTATAAGAGTGTATTTTATGTATTTTATAATAGTGTAGATGTAGAGTAGATATAAGTCGACACGTGGGCACGATGTTAGTGAGTTAATGTGATTCAACACAAGATTAGGTGCCACGTGGAGCGTTCAACTGGTCAACTAGTCATGTCATGGGCAAATACAAAGTTGTACGGTGAGCCCGTGACTGTATAATGACCACTAAATGTAAACGGTGACCGTAATGAGTGGATTATGAAGTCCAATGTATGTATCGTGCTTTCACTTCAAATACAATGGTCGTCATTGCATATATCGCGAGAGAAAGATGAAACACGCGTGAATTTTCTGGGGGCTTACTTTTAGACGACATGGAGATAGTTTTGTGTGCATACGTGAAAGGGGCATACAGGAGGGGGGGGGGGGATATGCGATGGAGAGAGAGATGCTCTTCGTTTCTCTTTATTATGACTAACTTTGTATATAGTATAAAAATATACAAATTCACAGTGCGGAATAAATATCATTGTGGGCACAATGCAATGCAAATTAGCGTTCGTACTCCTCCATAACTTTGTAATGTTGTATATATGTAGAAACTCTAAAATAGTTTTTTGTCCACACTTTATTCAAAAGGAATGTTGTATGCGAAATAAACGTGAAGAGAGGGATTTTTAGATCAATGGGGTACGTGATGTAACATGTGTGAATGTGTAGTTGATGGATTTGGCGGGGCCTAGATAGGTATGTGTGTGTATTACGTGTTCGAGAGAGGCATGGATAGAGGGGCCAGCGGGGGAGATAGCACGAGAAATGAGGGTGGCCTAGAGAGAGAGAGAGACGAATATGACGTCACGACAAGAGATTCCATTCCCTTGAGTGTGTATATGCAAGGGGGGAGGGAATAAAGGCACCAAGAGAATTTTTCTGTGTGTGTGAGGTGTTTATGTTGGTATGTGTGGGTGTGAGAAGATAATGAGACGTGGGGGCAGAGGGTGTGTCACCGCGTGAGGTCCGGTGGGTCGAGGTGAGGCCCTTTGTTCGGTTCCGTCCTGCGCCACATTGGTCGGCCCATGACACATTTAGGAAGACCCATGGATGACTAGTCGTACAAGACAAAGATAGCAGAATTGTGAAGGACTCTGTGTCCACTGACAAAGCTGGCTAGGATTTTTTAACCCTAGGTTCTCGGACTAAGATAACCCCTCTATCTCTGATATTACTATTCATCCAACCTAACTTTAAGGGGCATCCTACAGAATGCTCTGCTAGAATCATACTCGTCGATTAGGAAGAGAGGTGTGAGATAATGCGTGAGAGACAGGCGTAAAGATAATGTGCGTACATGAGACACGTAGGCAGGTCCATGTATATAGAAAGGGTCGATGAGGATTGTGCGTGTATATGTTTGCGAGAGGAAGAGTGCTTGTGATAAAGGTTAGTGAAAACAGTTGTAAATGGTTACGAGAGGGAGGGCGGGTTATATCTAGAGAATGTGTGCGAGAAAGACACCTCGGGAGAGAGTGTGTGAGCATGTGTGAGAGACCACCGATGCAGAGTGAAACTACACGTAAAAGACTGCTCTACACATTGATTAAAGATATAAATTGTATCCAAATATTAGGATGGGATCGTGATATTTGCAATTCGCGTAAGGAGCGGTCATTTATCCATTAGACATCTAGATTCTCTCGAATTTGAGCATGTCTATGTTATTATTCGACACAATTGATCCACATAGTTAGTATTTTGAACTCCAGACAATGCATCGCTTTAGCAATCGAATATAAACATGAGTATAGTTCATGTTGTGTGTGTAAAGCACATTATACATACGAAAGTTACACAATGGACATTTATAAATAGCTACCTATGAACTAGTATACATTTGAATTCAACCTAAGGTGGTTTAAAAAAAATCAAATTCAACATGAAGTCCATTCAATTATTTGAATTTGATATCATGGCATTTGTAAACCATACCTAAACTATTGTTGGGGAACGTAGAAGAAATTCAAAATTTTCCTACGTGTCACCAAGAACTATCTATGGAGAAACTAGCAACGAGGGGAAGGAGAGTGCATCTACATACCCTTGTAGATCGCTAAGCGGAAGCGTTCAAGAGAACGGGGTTGAAGGAGTCGTACTCGTCGTGATCCAAATCATCGGAGATCCTAGTGCGAGCAGACGGCACCTCCGCGTTCAACACACGTACAGCCGGTGGCGTCTCCCACGCCTTGATCCAGCAAGGAGAGAGGAGAGGTTGAGGAAGACTCCGTCCAGCAGCAGCACAACAGCGTGGTGGTGGTGGAGGAGCGTGGCAATCCTGCAGGGCTTCGCCAAGCACCGCAAGAGAGGAGAAGGAGGAGAGGTAGGGCTGCGACAAATAGAGGGAGAGAACTCATGTATCTTGGGCAGCCCAAACCTCAAGTATATATAGGGGGGAAGGGGGCTGCGCCCCCTTTAGGGTTTTCCCACCCCAAGGGGTGCGGCCAGCCCTAGATCCCATCTAGGGGGGCGGCCAACGGGGGGAGGAGTGCCTCCCAAGTCAAGTGGAGGCCCTCCCACTTAGGATTTTCCCCTTCCCATGCGCATGGGCCTTGGGGGGGGCTGGTGCCCCTGGCCCATTAAGGCTAGGGCGCCCCCTACAGCCCATGCTACTGTATTGGACGTGGTGGAACTATTTCCGGACCTCCGGACCCCTCCGGAATCCTCCGGAACCTTCAGAAGCTTCCGGTACAATACCAAAAACCCGAACCTTTTCCTAACCCGAACAACAACTTTCCATATATAAATCTTTACCTCCGGACCATTCCGGAACTCCTCGTGACGTCCGGGATCTCATCCGGACTCGAACAACATTTGGTAACCACATACAAACTTCCTTTATAACCCTAGCGTCATCGAACCTTAAGTGTGTAGACCCTACGGGTTCGGGAACCATGCAGACATGACCGAGACGTTCTCCGGTCAATAACCAACAGCAGGATCTGGATACCCATGTTGGCTCCCACATGTTCCACGATGATCTCATCGGATGAACCACGATGTCAAGGACTCAATCAATCCCGTATTCAATTCCCTTTGTCTAGCGGTATTGTACTTGCCCGAGATTCGATCGTCGGTATCCCGATACCTTGTTCAATCTCATTTCCGGCAAGTCTCTTTACTCGTTCCGTAACACATCATCCCGTGATCAACCCCTTGGTCACATTGTGCACATAATGATGATGTCCTACCGAGTGGGCCCAGAGATACCTCTCCGTTTACGGGAGTGACAAATCCCAGCTCGATTCGTGCCAACCCAACAGACACTTTAGGAGATACCTGTAGTGCACCTTTATAGCCACCCGATTCGTTGTGACGTTTGGTACACCAAAGCATTCCTACGGTATCCGGAGTTGCACAATCTCATGGTCTAAGGAAATGATACTTGACATTAGAAAAGCTTTAGCATCTGAACTACGATCTTTGTGCTAGGCTTAGGATTGGGTCTTGTCCATCACATCATTCTCCTAATGATGTGATCCGTTATCAATGACATCCAATGTCCATGGTCAAGAAACCGTAACCATCTATTGATTAACGAGCTAGTCAACTAGAGGCTTACTAGGGACATGGTGTTGTCTATGTACCCACACATGTATCTGAGTTTCCTATCAATACAATTATAGCATGGATAATAAACGATTATCATGAACAAGGAAATATAATAATAACTAATTTATTATTGCCTCTAGGGCATATTTCCAACAGTCTCCCACTTGCACTAGAGTCAATAATCTAGTTCACATCGTCATGTGATTAACACTCACACGTCACATCACCATGTGACCAACATCCAAAGAGTTTACTAGTGTCATTAAACTAGTTCACATCATCATGTGATTAATACTCAATGAGTTCTGGGGTTTGATCATGTTTTGCTTGTGAGAGAGGTTTTAGTCAACGGGTCTGTAACATTCAGATCCGTATGTACTTCGCAATTCTCTATGTCATATTGTAAACGCTGCTTCCACGCTCCACTTGGAGCTATTCCAAATGGTTGCTCCACTATACGTATCCGGTTTGCTACTCGAGTCACTTTCGGATAGGTGTTAAAGCTTGCATCGGCGTAACCCATTATGCCAACTCTTTATCACCTCCATAATCGAGAAACATGTCCTTATTTACTCCAAGGACAATTTTGACCGTTGTCCAATGATCCATTCTGGATCATTCTTGTACCCCTGACCGACTCATGGCAAGGCACACTTCGATCGGTACACAGCACAACATACTATAGAGCCTACGTCCGAAGCATAGGGGACGACCTTTTTCCATTCTCTCTATTCTGCCGTGGTCGAGCTTTAAGTCTTAACTTCGTACCTTACATCTGAGGCAAGAACTCCTTCTTTGACTGATCCATCTTGAACACCTTCAAGATCATGTCAAGGTATGTGCTCATTTGAAAGTACCATTTAGCATTTTTGATCTATCCTCATAGATCTTGATGCTCAATGTTCAAGTAGCTTAATCCAGGTTTTTTTTATTGAAAAACACCTTTCAAATAACCCTATATGCTTTCCAGAAATTCTACATCATTTCTGATCAACAATATGTCAACAACATATACTCATCAGAAATTCTATAGTGCTCCCACTCACTTCTTTGGAAATACAAGTTTCTCATAAACTTTGTATAAACCCAAAATCTTTGATCATCTTATCAAAGTGCATATTCCAACTCCGAGATGCTTACTCTAGTCCATGGAAGGATTGCTGGAGCTAGCATACCTTTTAGCATCCTTAGGATCGACAAAACCTTTCTGATTGTATCACATACAACCTTTCCTTATGAAAACTGGTAAGGAAACTCATTTTGACATCTATCTGCCAGATTTCATAAATGCAGATAATGCTAACATGATTCCGACGGACTTAAGCATCGCTACGGATGAGAAAATCTCATCGTAGTCAACTCCTTGAACTTGTGAAAAACTCTTCGCCACAAGTCAAGCTTCATAGACGGTGACATTGCCGTCCACGTCCGTCTTCTTCTTAAAGATCCATTTATCTCAATGGCTTGCCGATCATCGGGCAAGTCCACCAAAGTCCATGCTTTGTTCTGATACATGGATCCTATCTCGGATTTCATGGCTTCTAACCATTTGTCGGAATATGAGCCCACCATCGCTTCCCCATAGCTCGTAGGTTCATTGTTTTCTAGCAACATGACCTTCAAGACAGTATTACTGTACCACTCTGAAGTAGTACGCATCCTTGTCACCCTACGAGGTACGGTAATGACTTGATCCAAACTTCATGATCACTATCATAAGCTTCTACTTCAATTGGTGTAGGCGCCACATGAACAACTTCCTGTGCCCTGCTACACACTTGTTGAAGTGACGGTTCAATAACCTTATCACGTCTCCACCATCCTCCCACTCAATTCTTTCGAGAGAAACTTTTCCTCGGGAAAGGACCTAATTCTAGAAACAATCATTTTGCTTCCGAATCTGAGACCGAGGTATACCCAACTGTTTTGAGTGTCCTATGAAGATGCATTTTATCCGCTTTGGGTTCGAGCTTATCAACCTGAAACTTTTTCACATAAGCGTCGCAGCCCCAAACTTTTAAGAAACGACAATTTAGGTTTCTCCAAACCATAGTTCAAACGGTGTCGTCTCAACAGAATTACATGGTGCCCTATTAAAGTGAGTGCGGTTGTCTCTAATGCCTAACCCTTGAACGATAGTGGTAATTCGATAAGAGACATCATGGTACGCACCATATCCAATAGGGTGCAACTATGATGTTCGAACACACCATCACACTATGGTGTTCCAGGCAGTATTAATTGTGAAACAATTTCCACAATGTCTTAATTGCGTGCCAAAGCTCGTAACTCAGATACTCATCTCTATGTTCATATCATAGACATTTGATCCTCTTGTCACGACGATCTTCTACTTCACTCTGAAATTACTTGAACCATTCAATAATTCAGACTTGTGTTTCATCAAGTAAATATACTCAACATCTACTCGAATCATCTGTGAAGTAAGAACATAACGATATTCACTGCATGCCTCAGCACTCATTGGACTGCACACATCAAAATGTGTTACTTCCAACAAGTTGCTATCTTGTTCCATTTTACTGAAAAACGAGGCTTTTAGTCATCTTGCCCATGTGGTATGATTTGCATATCTCAAGTGATTCAAAATCAAGTGAGTCCAAACGATCCATCTGCATGGAGTTTCTTCATGCATATACACCAATAGACATGGTTCGCATGTCTCAAACTTTTCAAAAAATGAGTGAGTCCAAAGATCCATCAACATGGAGCTTCTTCATGCGTTTTATACCATTATGACTTATATGGCAGTGCCACAAGTAAGTGGTACTATTATCTTATATTTTTGGCATGAAAATGTGTATCACTACGATCGAGATTCAATAAACCATTCTTTTAGGTGCAAGACCATTGAAGGTATTATTCAAATAAACAGAGTAACCATTATTCTCCTTAAATGAATAACCGTATTGCGATAGACATAATCCAATCATGTCTATGCTCAACGCAAACACCAATCTCGGTCGTAGAGGGAGCGTGCGATGCTTGATCACATCAACTTTGGAAACACTTCCAACACATATCGTCAGCTCACCTTTAGCTAGTCTCCACTTATTCCGTAGCTTTTATTTCGAGTTACCAACACTTAGCAACCGAACCGGTATCTAATACCCAGGTGCTACTAGGAGTACTAGTAAAGTACACATTAACATAATGTATATCCAATATACTTCTATCGACCTTGCCTGCCTTCTTATCTACCAAGTATCTAGGGTGGTTCTGCTTCAGTGTCTGTTCCTCTCATTACAGAAGCACTTAGTCTCGGGTTTGGGTTCAACCTTGGGTTTCTTCATTAGAGCAGCAGCTGATTTGCCGTTTCATGAAGCACCCCTTCTTGCCCTTGCCCTTCTTGAAACTAGTGGTTTCATCAACCATCAACAATTGATGCTCCTTCTAGATTTCTACTTTCGCGATGTCAAACAACGCGAATACCTCAAGGATCATCATCTCTATCCTTGATATGTTATAGTTCATCACGAAGCTCTAGCAGCTTGGTGGCAATGACTTTGGAGAAACATCACTATCTCATGTGGAAGATTAACTCCCACTCGATTCAAGTGATTGTTGCACTCAGACAATCTGAGCACAAGCTCAACGATTGAGCTTTTCTCCCTGAGTTTGCAGGCTAAGAAAATCATCGGAGGTCTTATACCTCTTGACGTGGGCACGAGCCTGAAATCCCAATTTCAGCCCTCGAAACATCTCATATGTTCCGCGACGTTTAGAAAACGCCTTTGGTGCCTCAACTCTAAACTGTTTAACTGAACTATCACGTAGTTATCAAAACGTGTATGTCCGATGTTCGCAACATCCACAGACGACGTTTGGGGTTCAGCACACTGAGCGGTGCATTAAGGACATAAGCTTTCTTCTATCCGCATAATCGCTACTGTCAACTTTCAACTATATTTTCTCTAGGAACATATCTAAAACGGTGGAACTAAAGCGTGAGCTTACGGCATAATTTGCAAAGATCTTTTGACTATGTTCAGGATAATTAAGTTCATCTTATGAACTCCCACTCAGATAGACATCCCTCTAGTCATCTAAGTGATTACATGATCCGAGTCAACTAGGCCGTGTCCGATCATCACGTGAGACGAACTAGTCATCATCGGTGAACATCTTCATGTTGATCGTATCTACTATACGACTCATGCTCGACCTTTCGGTCTCGTGTTCGAGGCCATGTCTGTACATGCTAGGCTCGTCAAGTTAACCCTAAGTGTTTCGTGTGTAAATCTGTCTTACACCCGTTGTATGTGAGCGTAAGAATCCATCACACCGATCATCACGTGGTGCTTAGAAGCGACGAACTTTAGCAACGGTGCACAGTTAGGGAGAACACTTCTTGAAATTGTTGTAAGGATCATCTTATTTACTACCGTCGTTCTAAGTAAACAAGATGCATAAACATAATAAACATCACATGCAATTATATAGTAGTGACATGATATGGCCAATATCATATAGCTCCATTGATCTCCATCTTGAGGCTCCATGATCATCATCGTCACCGGCATGACACCATGATCTCCATCATCATGATCTCCATCATCGTGTCTTCATGAAGTTGTCTCGCCAACTATTACTTCTACTACTATGGCTACGGTTAGCAATAAAGTAAAGTAATTACATGGCGTTGTTTAATGACACGCAGGTCATACAATAAATAAAGACAACTCCTATGGCTCCTGCCGTTGTCATACTCATCGACATGCAAGTCGTGAATCCTATTACAAGAACATGATCAATCTCATACATCACATATATTCATCACATTCTTCTTGGCCATATCACATCACATAGCATACCCTGCAAAAACAAGTTAGGCGCCCTCTAATTGTTGTTTGCATGTTTTACGTGGCTGCTATGGGTTTCTAGCAAACGTTTCTTACCTCGCAAAACCACAACGTGATATGTCAATTGTTATTTACCCTTCATAAGGACCCTTTTCATCGAATCCGTTCCGACTAAAGTGGGAGAGATCGGCACCGCTAGCCACCTTATGCACCAAGTGCATGTCGATCGGTGGAACCTGTCTCACGTAAGATGCGTGTAAGGTCGGTCCGGCCGCTTCATCCCACAATACCGTCGAAACAAGATTGGACTAGTAACGGTAAGCATATTGAACATCATCAACGCCCACAACTACTTTGTGTTCTACTCGTGCAAAGAATCTACGCAATAGACCTAGCTCATGATGCCCTTTGTTGGGGAATGTAGCAGAAATTCAAAATTTTCCTCGTGTCACCAAGATCTATCTATGGAGAAACCAGCAACGAGGGAAGGAGAGTGCATCTACATACCCTTGTAGATCTCTAAGCGGAAGCGTTCAAGAGAACGGGGTTGAAGGAGTCGTGCTCGTCGTGATCCAAATCACCGGAGATCCTAGTGCGAGCAGGACGGCACCTCCGCGTTCAACACACGTACAGCCGGTGGCGTCTCCCACGCCTTGATCCAGCAAGGAGAGAGGGAGAGGTTGAGGAAGACTCCGTCCAGCAGCAGCACAATGGCGTGGTGGTGGTGGAGGAGTGTGGCAATCCTGCAGGGCTTCGCCAAGCACCGCAAGAGAGGAGAAGGAGGAGAGGCAGGGCTGCACCAAATAGAGGGAGAGAACTCATGTATCTTGGGCAGCCCAAACCTCAAGTATATATAGGGGGGAAGGGGGTTGCGCCCCCTTTAGGGTTTTCCCACCCCAAGGGGTGCGGCCAGCCCTAGATCCCATCTAGGGGGGCGGCCAAGGGGGGGAGGAGTGCCTCCCAAGTCAAGTGGAGGCCCTCCCCTTAGGGTTTCCCTGCCCCATCGATCGGCTTTGGGGGGCTGGTGCCCCTGGCCCATTAAGGCTAGGCGCCCCTCACAGCGCATGCTACTGTATTGGACGTGGTGGAACTATTTCGGACCTCCGGACCCCTCCGTATCCTCCGGAACCTTTGGAAGCTTCCTACAATACCGAAAAACCCAAACTTTTCCTAACCCAACAACAACTTTCCATATATAAATCTTTACCTCCGGACCATTCCGGAACTCCTCGTGACGTCCGGGATCTCATCCGGGACTCCAAACAACATTCGGTAACCACATACAAACTTCCTTTATAACCCTAGCGTCATCGAACCTTAAGTGTGTAGACCCTACGGGTTCGGGAACCATGCAGACATGACCGAGACGTTCTCCGGTCAATAACCAACAGCGGGATCTGGATACCCATGTTGGCTCCCACATGTTCCACGATGATCTCATCGGATGAACCACGATGTCAAGGACTCAATCAATCCCGTATTCAATTCCCTTTGTCTAGCGGTATTGTACTTGCCCGAGATTCGATCGTCGGTATCCCGATACCTTGTTCAATCTCGTTTCCGGCAAGTCTCTTTACTCGTTCCATAACACATCATCCCGTGATCAACCCCTTGGTCACATTGTGCACATAATGATGATGTCCTACCGAGTGGGCCCAGAGATACCTCTCCGTTTACACGGAGTGACAAAACCCAGTCTCGATTCATGCCAACCCAATAGACACTTTAGGAGATACCTGTAGTGCACCTTTATAGCCACCCAGTTACGTTGTGACGTTTGGTACACGCAAAGCATTCCTACGGTATCCGGGAGTTGCACAATCTCATGGTCTAAGGAAATGATACTTGACATTAGAAAGGCTTTAGCATACGAACTACGATCTTTGTGCTAGGCTTAGGATTGGGTCTTGTCCATCACATCATTCTCCTAATGATGTGATCCCGTTATCAATGACATCCAATGTCCATGGTCAAGAAACCGTAACCATCTATTGATTAACGAGCTAGTCAACTAGAGGCTTACTAGGGACATGGTGTTGTCTATGTACCCACACATGTATCTGAGTTTCCTATCAATACAATTATAGCATGGATTATAAACGATTATCATGAACAAGGAAATATAATAATAACTAATTTATTATTGCCTCTAGGGCATATTTCCAACAACTATGGGGGTACCAATCTTTGCTCTGATTTTGTACATATTAGCATATGTAGTCGTGTACAAAATAGATTCAAATTTAGCTCCTCCATTCCAAAATAATCATAGTTATAGGATTTTCAAGTGTCAAAATTCAAAAGGAAGCGGATAATTTAATGAGGTTTTCAAATATACAAGGTCAAATATAACGTTGTCTATTTAGGTCAATCCTCATAGTTCAAGAGTACTCTAAACGTGAATGCTTGTGTTTCAAAATTTCGAACGAAGCGCCAAAAGAGCCTCTACTACTTGAAACCGCTTTGAGACCAATGTTTGGTAGTACAAGGAAATTACTTTTCTAATAACTCCGACTGTGAAACCTACCGGCCCGACGTCCAAAGGTCTAAACCATGTAGGTTTGTAGCTTCATCTAGGCATACGCAACCGCCTCCAAAAACATTCATACACAATGGCCGCCTAAGCACACATGCATGTGGCGAAATCGCTCCGCCCACTATTTGGGACACCTGGATTACCATCCTACCCCCGACCCGCAGTAGGTCCGAAATTTAAGAGGGGGCAAAGTTTGTACTTTCCCCAAATTTCAAACAAGCGCGTCCCATCTTCTGTTCAAAAAAGCCAAAAACAAGCGCGTCCCAGACCGAAACATGGTTCCCCCACCCGTCCGATTCCCCATTCGTACTCCGTGGGCGCCAAAACTACCTCTCCACCAGCCACGAAACCCGGCGTCCTCCGTCCGCCACCCCATCCCACCCATCAACCGCCGCCCTCCTCCATCACGCCGGAGCCGATACCCCGACATCGTCGTCCACCGCAACCTCAACCGCAACCTCAACCGCAACGCCCTCCACGGCTAGTAGTTGAAGCCGGGGCCGAGCCGTCCGTACCCGAGCCAGTTCAACCACGCCGTCCTGCGCCTCACCGCTGCCGCTCCAACTTCGCCACCCTCCACCGCACCAGAGCTGTTCCTGCTACACCGTCCTTCGCCGCCTCGGATCTGCTTCCCCTCTGCCGACATACAGCCATGTCAACACAGTGAACAATTTGGCCATGGGTTCGTCCAAGCCTGCACCCTCCAGAACATCGGTTTCCCCGGTGAAAGCAAGAAGATCAGCGTGACATGTGGAGGTGACCACACCGGCAACCGAAGAAGGTACTCCTCTTCCCTTATTCGTGCAAATCTTACGTCTCTGCTTGCACGGTATTCATCCCATAGAAGACACTAGTTGACCGCTTCTTCTTGATACTAGATGTTCCTAGTAACTCGCGATGCACAAGGTTTCTCCTCATATACTATTTCACCTTAGCTAGAGGTCCGTCGCCCCCCTGAATTTCAATTTCTAGCCAGTTGATTCCCAATTAACGGAAGCATTCCCCAGCGTAACATGCGCTAATCGACTATTACGCCCGGGAAGCAGCGCTTTAGTGTTTATCTTAGGGCGTCTGACCTTGAGCTCTGGCGCCCGATCCGGAGGTCGGCCGGATTAAAGGGATGGCTTGGGGTGCTGCCAAGCAGGCGGTGGTGTGAGGTCGATGGGTGGGCGGGCGGCGGAGGCACGGTCTGGGCGGTGGTCGCTGGCGGTTCGTGAAAGATCGTCAACAAGGATGGCGGGAGGTAGAGCGAAGGCCATCTGCCTGCTCCTCATAGATCGGACGGTTCATTAAAAAAATCGACTAACCTATTTATTTTCAGTCGACTGTTATCTTAGATATGACCACATGTGGTGGTGTGCTGGAGGAGTACCTGCATTTCATGTGCTCATATATTACAAAATCATACGGAGTAGAATCTAATTTTGTTTGCCATGCAATGTTGTAGAGCTATCATATGTCTCCTGTCATTTATTTTTAAGCCACCTGCTATCTGCTACTTTTACAGTGCACTAGTTCTGCACACACTTCACCCATACTCTCACTATTGTGTATTTATGCAAGGGTATTTCAGACTCTCCTACCGAAAGAGAAGCAGCAAAGAAAAGAGAGAAGTCGCTCCAGCTTGGTATACGGGTAGGCAAGACACGTTACAATGCTATAAAGGGTGCAGATGTCGTGAGACGGAGGCAGTGGCAATAGCTCAGAGTTGATGACCTCGCTCGCAATGAACCACCATCCCAAGTGCTTGCTTTAACTTCGCGGTGTCATATGTGGTTGCATGTTGGTGTCTAGCTTGTATTCGAAAGGCCGAAGTCGGTCTTTATTAAGATAAGGAAATATATTTTTTACATGAACCACCATCCCGTGAGCACCAGAAGACAAATAGCTAGTCAGGGCACTGGCCGAGCGAGTGACAAGCCCAGCAAAGACAGGCATCACCTGGAAGCCAACTAAAAAGCCGCGATGGTGGCGAAGCAGCCGGCCTCCCACCAGGCTCTCAGGTCCTAGATGATCATGTTCACCACTCCAGCCAGATGTCTAGCTTGTATTGCTTCCAATTTGGTTAAATTGCATCTGCTTAGCTTACACATTATACCTTTGAATATGGCATGCCTTTCTGTTTTTGGTACATACTAGTACATCTGTGTATTAACCATGTTCTTACATCAAACTAATGTTCTTGTGGATCCCTCATCAATCACTTATGACGAGGCAGGCAGGCAAGGAGACTACTCCTCATTTAAAGAATGCAGCGTCAGCCTCCCGACATGATTCTCAAGAAACAGAAATGCTAGATGAAGATAGTGAACATAGATCTGTAGTTGATTACAACATTTCCCCTACACTAGCATTGCAGGTGCTTGCTCTAACTTGGCAGCGTGATATGTGGTAGCATGTTGCATATGGTGTCTAGATTGTAATTCTTCCAATCTGGTTAAACTGCATGTGCTAGTCTGCTTAGCTTATACTCCTGTAAATGTGACATTATACCTGTTAATGTGACATGCCTTCTTGTTTCTAGTACATAGTACATCTGTCTATTAAGCATGTCCTTACATAAAACTATTGTTTTTTTGTATCCTGCATCAATCAATATGACGAGACACCTTTAGTATATGCAGTGTGATATTAGTTGCATCTTTCATATGATTTATAGCATGTGCTGCTTCTAATTTGTTGAAATTCCATTTATGATGGGACGCTTTTAACTTGGCAGTCATATTGGTTGCATATTTCATGAGGTGTCTAGCTTGCATTGCTTCTTATTTGCTGGAATGGTTTCTGCTTAGTTTACACAAAAAGTTGTGAACATGCCATGCCGTCCTGTTTTTCGTACATATTCCATCCTGGTATCATGTGTTTGCCTTACATCAAAGTAGTGATTGTCAGTATCATTCATGAATGAGTTCAGAAGAGAGAATTTTATTGCTTTTTCTTGTCGGTTTTACTTGACAATTCAAAATCAATAAAGCGGAAGGAAGTTAGCAAGGCAGCGGATAAAGGTGCTCCTTCCAAACGGAGGGTGAGGGAGTCCTGGATTAGGGGGTGTCCGGATAGCCAAACTATCACCGTTGGCCGGACTCCTGGACTATGAAGATACAAGATTGAAGACTTCGTCCCATGTCCGTATGGGACTTTCCTTGGCGTGGAAGGCAAGCTTGGCGATACGGATATGTAGATCTCCTACCGTTGTAACCGACTCTGTGTAACCCTAACCCTATCCGGTGTCTATGTAAACCGGAGGGTTTTAGTCCATAGGACGAACAACAATCATACCATAGGCTAGCTTCTAGGGTTTAGCCTCTCTGATCTCGTGGTAGATCCACTCTTGTACTACCCATATCATCAATATTAATCAAGCAGGAGTAGGGTTTTACCTCCATCGAGAGGGCCCGAACCTAGGTAAAAACATCATGTCCCTTGTCTCCTGTTACCATCCACCTAGACGCACAGTTCGGGACCCCCCACCCGAGATCCGCCGGTTTTGACACCGACATTGGTGCTTTCATTGAGAGTTCCTCTGTGTTGTCATCCTTAGGCCCGATGGCTTCTTCGATCATCAACAACGACGCGGTCCAGGGTGAGACTTTTCTCCCCGGACAGATCATCGTCTTCGGCGGCTTTGCACTACGGGCCAATTCACTTGGCCATCTGGAGCAGATCGAAAGCTACGCCCCTGGCCATCAGGTCAGATTGGGGAGTTTCAACTACACGGCCGACAGCCGCAGAGACTTGATCTTCGACGGATTCGAGCCACAGCCAAGCGCGCCGCACTGTCTCGATGGGCACGATCTAGCTCTACCGCCGAACAGTGCCCTGGAGGCCGCACCAGCGTTCGCTCCGACCCTTAGCTTGGAGCCGACTCCGCCGATCGAGGACGAGTGGCTGGACACCGCCTTGGGGGCTACGATCTCTACGGTGATTGAGCCAAACTCCATCCCTGTCCTTTGCGAAGACCGTGACTCCAAGGTGCCGGACTCCTCTCCGGACTCCGAACCCTCCGCGCCCACCAATCGAATCAATTGGGTGCCGGTTATGGAGTTCACTGCCGCAGACATCTTTCAGCACTCGCCCTTTGGCGGCATCCTGAATTCACTAAAGTCTCTCTCTCTATCAGGAGAGCCCTGGCCGGATTACGGTCAGGAAGGTTGGGATGCGTACGACGAAGAAATTCAACGCCCACCCACCACCCACTTTGTAGACACTGTCGATGATTTAACCGACATGCTCGACTTCGACTCCGAAGACATCGACGGTCTGGATGACGATGCTGGAGACGACCAAGAACCAGCGCCAACAGGGCACTGGAAGGCCACCTCATCATACAACAAATACATGGTGGACATCCCAAAAGATCGGAACGGCGATGGAACAGCGGAGGATGACCCCTCCAAGAAACAGCCCAAGCGTCGGCGTCAGCGGCGCCGCTCTAAATCCCGCCACAGCAAAAACGGTGATTCCGGAACGGAGATAATAACACACCGGACAGTGCCGAAGACAACCTCCTCCAGCAGGATTCAACACAGGGAGGAGGGAGAAGCCAACCCTCATGATAGAGCGGTAGACAGGGAGGTGGAGGACGATAATTATATGCCTCCCTCCGAAGATGAGGCAAGCCTCGACGACGACGAATTTGTCGTGCCTGAGGATCCCGCCGAACAGGAGCGTTTCAAACGCAGGCTTATGGCCACGTCAAGTAGCCTCAAGAAAAAGCAGCAGCAGCTTAGAGCTGACCAAGACTTGCTAGCTGACAGATGGACTGAAGTCCTTGCAGTCGAAGAGTACGAACTCGAATGCCCCTCCAAGAGATACCCAAAACGTAGGCTGCTACCCCAATTAGAGGAGGAAGCACCCAAACCTACATCACCAGCGCATGATGCGGCCGACCGGCCACCCCGTGGCCGCGACAGAGAGGCCTCTAGGCCCTCCATTCAAGCCGCACCCCGGCGTCGCTCCAAAAGTACCAAGGCAAGGGGAAACATGCCAGACCTGCGAGACATATTGGAGGACAAGGCAAGGCAAACAAGATCGATCTACGGATGGCGTGGGCGCCCCATGACACGTGGTGATAACCGTCACGCCGGATACAGCAATTCCGGCCGGGCCGAACACAGTAGACAAAGCTCATTTGAGCTGCGTCGTGATATAGCTCAATACAGAGGCGTCGCACACCCACTATGCTTCACAAACGAAGTGATGGATCATCATATCCCCGAGGGTTTCCAACCCGTAAACATCGAATCATACGATGGCACAACAGATCCCGCGGTTTGGATCGAGGACTACCTCCTCCATATCCACATGGCCCGCGGTGATGATCTACACGCCATCAAATACCTCCCACTCAAGCTTAAAGGACCAGCTCGGCATTGGCTTAACAGCTTGCCAGCAGAATCAATTGGTTGTTGGGAGGACCTGGAAGCCGCATTCCTTGATAACTTCTAGGGCACATATGTGCGACCACCAGACACCGATGACCTCAGCCACATAATTCAGGAGCCATAAGAATCGGCCAGACAATTCTGGACACAGTTCCTAACCAAGAAAAATCAAATCGTTGACTGTCCGGATGCAGAGGCCCTTGCAGCCTTCAAACATAACATCCGCGACGAGTGGCTTGCCTGGCACCTAGGACAGGAAAAGCCAAAATCCATGGCAGCCCTCACAACACTCATGACCCGCTTTTGCGCGGGAGAGGACAGCTGGCTAGCTCGTAGTAACAACTTGACCAAAAACCCTGGTAGTTCGGATACCAAGGACAACAATGGCAGGTCGCGTCGCAACAAGCACAAGCGTCGCATTAACGACGATAATGCTGAAGATACGGCAGTCAATGCCGGATTCAGAGGCTTTAAACCCGGTCAGCAGAAAAAGCCGTTCAAAAGAAATACTAAGGGCCCGTCCAATCTGGACCGAATACTCGATCGCTCGTGCCAAATACATGGCACCCCCGAAAAACCAGCCAACCACACCAACAAGGATTGTTGTGTCTTCAAACAGGCAGGCAAGTTAAATGCCGAACTCAATGAAAAGGGGCTACATAGCGATGACGAGGAGGAGCCCCGGACGCCGAACAATAGAGGACAGAAGGGCTTCCCCCCACAAGTGCGGACGGTGAACATGATATATGCAACCCACATACCCAAAAGGGAGCGGAAGCGTGCACTAAGGGACGTATATGCGATGGAGCCAGTCGCCCCAAGGTTCAACCCATGGTCCTCCTGCCCGATCACCTTTGATCAAAGGGACTGTCGTGGTTCTAAGTCTGACATTAGAATGGGGGGTAGGTATGGAGAGGCAAGGTACTAGATATGGAGTAGTTGGTACGCACGAGTTTACGAGTTCAGGCCCTTCTCGGAGGAAGTAACAGCCCTACGTCTCGGAGCCCCGAGGCGGTCGACTGGATTATATGCGTATGAATTACTGGGGTGCGAACCCCTCTACTTGTGGAGGGGGTGGCTTATATAGACTGCGCCAGGACCCCAGCCAGCCCACGTAGCGGAGGGTTTAAGGTACATTAAGGCTAGGCGTTACTGGTAACGCCTTACATAAAGTGTCATCATGACCATAAAGACTACTTAATCTACAGACCGTTTGGACACCGAGTGGCTCTTGGACTCCTGTTGGTCGAGTGGGTCTTCATGGTCGAGTGTCTTTGAATCTGTCGAGTGGAAACCTACTAGGTCGACTGGTAGGCAGTTTACTCTAAGGATGACCTTAGGGAGGGTATCTTGGACAGGTCCATGACCCTACCCTAGGTATATGAATTCATCATTAGCCCCCGAATGGATCGAGGTTTGAGTGAGCAAGGAGTTGATAATCTTTCCGACCTGCTTTTCGCGCTGCGAGTGTGCTTTATTCTGGATCAGTGACCTTTCAGTGACGGTGTCAACTTCTCTTTCAGTCGCCTTGATCCATTCTCTACATCTGTCGAGTGAACTTTATGAACTTGGAGATTTCCGAGCGACGGATCGGAGGGAATATGCCGTCTAACAAGTTGCTCTGCTGTTAGCGGATTTAGTGGGATCCGAATTTTGAGAAGCGCGCGAAGCGGAGAAGGCCGCGGCACTCGGATGGATAAGGCAAGTATGCCTCGATCTCTGCGCCACCTTTTTCGCCACGTATAGCGTGCGCGACTGTTGCGGGATTTGCCAGGATTGCCCGGGCCTACCAGTCAGCCACTCAGAAGCGTCTTCATATAAGGCGTCGGGCGGGGGTATTTTGAACAGTGCGCCCTCATTTTCCCCTCCTCCGCCCTCAGATTCATCCGCCGTGCTCGTAACCTGCTCAGCGCCGCTGCCCCGCTCCTGTCCCACCGGTGACAATGGTGAAGGAGAAGACGGCGGCCTTGGAGAGGGCGAAGAAGGCGACGGCGAAGGCGAAGGGGAGAGCGCCCAGTCGGGGCGGATCCTCGTCGCGGTCCAGCCTGCCGCAAGGTTGGGTCCAGGGAGATTGGATCCGCTCGACCATCACCCAGAAAGACCTCAACGACCTGGCCAACGAGGGACTGATCCCCCACGGGTCGGCAAGGCTTCCGGGGACAGAGTGGCAGCCGCAGCCTCAAGAGGGTGAGTGCGTCCTCCTAGCCACACATGTGGATCGCGGCTTTTCTCTTCCGCCGAATCTTTTCTTTCGGGGTTTTCTGAACTTCTTCGGAGCACAACTCCATCACTTTACACCCAACTCTATTGCCTATCTCGCCGCTTTCGTGTCTTTGTGTGGAAACTTATTGGGTTGTCGACCACATCGGGGCCTCTTCAAACACATATTCACTTGTCGCTCTCAGACGGTGAAAAGGCTAGTCCGAATGACGAAAGAACCCAAGTAATCCAGATGTGTGGGGGTCTTGGGATCCAGATGAGGGTAAAAGTGCCTTTCCAGCCATGATTCTTCCCGATTCAGTCGGGGGTGGCGATCGACCTGGTTCTATCTGCCAAGACCGATCGACGCCAGGCGTCGATGGACTCCTCCTTCTCCATGGATCGAGTGAACAAGCCGTCCTCTCTCAAGGTGCTTCCGGAGGAGAAGGCCCAGTTAAGTTGTTGATGGGCGTGTAGTTCAGCTCATTCGCGACGGAGTGACCGCATGGATCTTACGGAGGTTTTCCTTCGACGGCGCATTCAGCCGCTCCAATACCGAGGTCACCCGATGTGGATGTACTCCGGTACCGAGGACACCACCCGGGTCCACCCAGAGGAGGTCGACGATGCCACATTGGAGAGGTGGATGACGACCATCACAGGGAACAAGGATAACCCTCGTGGAGCTAGGAGGATCCCACCACTCGACCAAACTTACAAACCAGACAAGGTATGACCACTGATCTCTGAATGTGATCCTGTTGCATTTTCTCTGTTCCGCTGCAAATCAGCCGACTGGCTTTCGTCTTGTTTTGCTGTCCTCTAGGTCACCACTTAGATGTACTCGATGCCCAACGGGGCGCAAGAACCAGTCGAAGAAGAAGAAGGAAGTGGAGGCGAAAGCCAGGAGGAATGGGATTCTGAGGAAAACGACAGCTCTGATGAAGAGGAGGAGGAGGAGGAGGATGAGGAAGAGGAGGGAGACGTGGATCCACCCTGCTCGGAAAGGCGATCCAAGCTGACGCATGATCCGGTGGTCGAGCGAGGTAAGGCTATCGCGCCCATCGGGCGTTCAACGAAGCTCACTCGGACGACTTCTCCAGTGCCAATTGAGAAACCGCCAAAGCAACCCCGAGCAACATCATCAAAGCCGGCGAAGGCCTTGCCCAAGATGAGGATGGTTATTCCCACCATTTCAGGGTAATCAGCAGAACTTGTGATTTCCTGTCTACCATGAGTGCACTTTTGGTCGACTCGTTTTGACTGATCCATTGACTTCTGAAATCTGCAGTGCTGCCACCTCCGAGACCTCAGCTAAGCACGAGGATCGGGAAATGGAAGATGCCGCCACCTCCAACCTTGGTATGATCTCTGCAGTTTTGCTTTGCAGTCGATTGGACTTTTTGTTTCTACCTTTGAACCTTGCTTTTAGTTCCACCTCATGTCATTGATCTTCCTGATGACGACGATGAAACACCAATGAGGAAGAGGAAGGACAAAAAGGTGCCTACTGGCAAGGCTACTCCAGTTGTATCACTGCCTGAGACGCTAGCTCACGAGGGAGGCGACACCACTCGGACTTCTGTGTCCTTTGCTGTGCCACTGACGAGTGTCCGGCCTTCGTCGTCGACTGCTGACCCGCCATCCCTTTTTGCCACACACCACGTCCCGGAAGACCAAGTGAGTGCTGCCAAGGAGGCCATACGCCAGGCAGGGATCATGATGGAGCAAGTTAAGGTGGTCCGGGAGGCCAGCCAGGCGGCTTATGATGCAAGCTCGGCTCTTCAGAGCAATGTCCAAGTAAGTTGCTTGTTCTGTTAGGATATGCTACCTGAAATTTCTTCTTTCTGAAGATTTCCATATCTGTATCTGTACACCCACTGGGTGTTGGTGGGTATGTCGATTGAGTTTTTGAACTAGTGGGGGCACGCTGAGTGCACCCACTGGGTGTAGTCCCTAAGACTATGGTGGACTGCAGGAAGTCGACTATAGTCTTTGTACTTTGAATTTCTTCACTCGGTCTGGTCCGGCCATGTCGAATGGATCTTTGGAACCGGTGGGGGCACGCTGAGTGCACCCACTGGGTGTAGTCCCCGAGACTATGGTGAATCACTGGCGATCGACTATAGTCTAAGAACTTCTTTTTTACACACCGGATGGCGACGCTTAGCTATGTTTTAGGATCATAACCTTTTTGCCTCTTTCGATCGATCGGTCGAACCGAATTAGTAAAACCAGTGGGGGCACGCTGAGTGCACCCACTGGGTGTAGTCCCCGAGACTACTGTCGAATGTTTTGATTTGACTATAGTCTTAGAAATGCTACGATTTTTCTTAAGTCACTCGGAAGTGACTTGTCTTTGACGTTTTGTCGATTGACTCTTCGCAGAAATCTTGCGAGCTCGTGGCCCGCTATACTGAATTGGAGAAAAAGCGGATCCAGCTCAACCTTGACTTGAAGCTCGCTCAGGAGAACTTGCAAAAGGCGAGAGACGAAGCAAAAGGTATGGCTGGTGAGAACTTGACGACTGTCTTTGTCTTTCTACCCATTCTCAACTCTGGACTTATTGTTATTTTGCAGACAAACTGGAGGAGGCTCTGAAGAAGAAAGACCAAGACCTTGCAGAGGCACAGAAGGCGGCTTTGGAGAAAACAAAGCTCGCGGAAGAGAAACTGGCCTCAGTCGGAAAACTCGAAGAGGAGAATACCAACCTGAAGGCTGCTCTCGACGCGGCCAACAAGGAGGCTAGCCGACTGAAGAATGACAAAGTTGCTCTGACTGACAAGGTTGGCGAACTGGAAGGGAGGAGGAACGATTTGGAGGTTTATCTGGGAGGGCTCGCCAAGAAGCTATTCCTCATGCTTGAAGGTAAATCCTCTTATCCGACTGACTTGTCATCATCGACTCACCATAGAACCATTATCTTGAACTTGAGTCGTATTTGCAGAATTCTGCCAGAACTTCGAAGAAGAGACCAGTCGAGTGGAGACAATCTTGGACCCCATCAACTCTCCCGTGAAGGATGAAGCCGCTATGAACGTGCTCCGATAGGAGTCTCGCATCGCTGGAGTGGTGGACTATCTCGCTCGACTGAAAGCTGCGGTGTCACGGATCGACTCAACCCTCTGGCCGGACCAGACTCTTCAGAATGACCTTGAGTCCTTAATGACTCGACTGAATGAGGTTCCAAGTCGAGTGCAAGAATGGAAAAAGTCTTCTGCCAGGTGCGGTGCTGATGTTGCTTTGTCTCTGGTTCGTGTCCACTGCAAGGAAGCGCGGGAGGACAAGCTGGCGGCCCTCAGAGTTGCGAACACTAAGAAGTATGATTTCCAATCTTTCATGGAAACTTTCATCGCCGCTGCCACCCGGATCGCCGATGGGATCGACCTTGACCAGTTTGTGGCTCCTTCCAGCCCTCCACCTGAGGAGTAAAAAACTTTTATGCTCTACCTTAAATTTGCCTCGGAATGCCGATTGATTTTTGTAACCGATAAACCTTAGCAGGCTTGAGGCCTGGGTACTTCTGCATCCTTAGGATGCTATCCTTTACTTTTCGTCAAAATATGCTTTTGTTTGCCTTCGAGTGAACTTTGCTCTTCACTCGGATTATGCTTCAATGTTTGAGATGCAGCTCTGAGGTGGATCCAGTCGACCTACACTTTGTGGCTCTTGCAGGTGCAGGAGAAGGAAGCAGTCGACGTGTACCTCGTCGTCCTTGCGGATCGGGATGGAGCGCACGTTGTACTTGTGGCGTAGCTCCGAAGGAGAAGGTAGCAGTCGACCTGCACCTCGTCGTCCTTGTGGATTGGTATGTTTTCAAACTTAGGCGAGTCCCGTACTGCAGCTAAGCCCCCGAGTGGGAGGTTTGCTCTCCGCTCGGTAGAATTTTTCAAACTTAGGCGAGTACTGGACTGCAGCTAAGCCCCCGAGTGGGAGGTTTGCTCTCCACTCGGTAGGATTTTTCAAACTTAGGCGTAGTCTTGGACTGCAGCTAAGCCCCGAGTGGGAGGTTTGCTCTCCACTCGGTAGGATTTTTCAAACTTAGGCGAGTACTGGACTGCAGCTAAGCCTCCGAGTGGGAGGTTTGCTCTCCACTCGGTAGGATTTTTCAAACTTAGGCGAGTACTGGACTGCAGCTAAGCCTCCAAGGAGGATTTTGTGTCATAGCTTTGAAGGGGAAGGCAACAGTCGACCTGTACCTCGTCGTCCTTGCAAAGTGCACATTGTATTAAATACTTAGGCGAGTACTTGGACTGCAGCTAAGCCCCCGAGTGGGAGGCTGGCTCACCACTCGGTAGGATTTTAAACACTTAGGCGAGTACTTGGACTGCAGCTAAGCCCCCGAGTGGGAGGCTGGCTCACCACTCGGTAGGATTTTAAACACTTAGGCGAGTACTTGGACTGCAGCTAAGCCCCCGAGTGGGAGGCTGGCTCAGCACTCGGTAAGATTTTAAACACTTAGGCGAGTACTTGGACTGCAGCTAAGCCCCAGTGGGAGGCTGGCTCACCACTCGGTAGGATTTTAAACACTTAGGCTAAACGGATTCATTGCTAAACCCCAGTGAGAGGCTGGCTCGACACTCGGTGAGGATTTTTTACAAACTTAGGCGAAACGGATTCGCAGCTAAGTCACCCACTGGGGGGGGGGGGATTTTAACAAAAAGTAATAACAATCGCTGGGAAAATTATAATCTTCTTGATTTAGATAGACAAACTACAGAAGTACTTTTATTACATCTCACCCGAGTGAGCTCTTAAGTGTAAAAGGGGCGGAGCAGCTCCGCATTCCATGCCCGAGGCTCATCGACCTGGCGTTCGATGTTGTAAAGATGGTAAGCCCCATTGTGAAGAACTCTGGTGATGATGAAGGGGCCTTCCCAAGTGGGAGCGAGCTTGTGTGGTTTCTGTTGATCCACTCGGAGAACCAGATCTCCTTCCTGAAAGGCTCGACTCTTCACATTTCTGGCGTGGAATCGACGCAAGTTCTGCGAATAGATGGTCGAGCGGATCAGGGCCATCTCTCTCTCCTCTTCAAGGAGGTCGACTGCATCTTGACGGGCTTGCTCTGCTTCAGCTTCAGAGTAGAGTTCGACTCGGGGCATTGTGAAGCAGGTCACTCGGCAGAACTGCTTCAGCTCCATAGACCATAAAGAATGGAGTTCTCCCAGTCGAACGATTAGGAGTGGTCCTCAATCCTCAAAGAACCGACGGAAGTTCGTCGACCCACGCTCCTGCTGCATGCTTGAGATCACGCAGCAGTCGAGGTTTCAGTCCTTTGAGGATTAGACCATTTGCTTGTTCAGCTTGTCCATTCGACTGGGGGTGAGCGACTGAAGCATAGTCGACCCGTGTGCCCTGAGAGGCGCAAAAGGCTTTGAACTTGTCGGAATCGAAATTTGACCCATTGTCTGTGATGATGCTATGCGGAACTCCATATCTGAATATCAATTCTCGATGGCCCGACAGCGAGAGCACGCATCAAGATTCTTGATAGGTTTAGCTTCGATCCACTTCGTGAACTTGTCGACTGCCACAAGCAAATGAGTGAAACCACTCCTGCCAGTTCTCAGCGGTCCAATCATATCCAACCCCCAAACAGCGAAAGGCCGGACGAGTGGAATGGTCTTCAATGCTGGGGCGGGCTTGTGTGACATATTGGAGTAGAACTGACATCCTTCACATTTGTCGACTATTTCCTTTGCCATTTCATTTGCCTCTGGCCAGTAAAATCCCTCTCGGTATGCTTTAGCCACGATGGTCCGAGAGGACGCATGGTGACCACAGGTCCCCGAGTGGATATCATCAAGGATTATCTGACCCTCCTCTGGCGTTATGCACTTCTGGCTGACTCTAGTCACGCTTTCTCTGAATAACTATCCCTTGATCACAGTAAAGGCCTTGGATCGACGGACGATCTGTCTAGCCTCTCCTTCATTCTCCAAGAGCTCTTTCCTCAGGATGTATGCGATGTACGGTACTGTCCAGTCGGGAGTGATGACCACGACTTCCATGACCAGGTCGACCACTGCTGGGACCTCAACTTCAGTCGGATCAGTGGCACTTTTTGGCTGTGGAACTTCTTCGGTGAAAGGATCCTCTTGAATCGACGGTGTGCGGATGTGCTCCAAAAACACATCACTAGGAATGGCTTCCCTCTTGGACCCTATTTTCGCCAAATCATCAGCAGCTTGATTTTTCAGTCGGGGTATGTGATGGAGCTCTAACCCCTCAAACTTCTTTTCCAGCTTCCTCATTGCATTACAGTAGCCAGTCATGGCTGGACTTCTGATGTCCCACTCCTTCATCACCTGATTACCCACCAGGTCTGAGTCGCCATAGACCATGAGGCGACGGACGCTGAGTGAAATGGCCATACGCAACCCATACAACAATGCTTCATATTCTGCTTCATTGTTGGAAGAATCAAAGTGAATCTGGAGCACATATCTGATCTTATCTCCTCATGGGGAAACCAATACTACCCCATCACCGGAACCATTCAGCATCTTGGAACCATCAAAGAACATAGTCCAGTGCTCCGAGTGAACTTGAGTCGGTAACTGTTGTTCAATCCACTCGGCGATGAAATCTGCTATTGCTTGGGACTTGATGGCTTTCTTTGCCTCAAACTTGATATCAAGGGGAAGAAGTTCAATCGCCCATTTCGCCATTCGACCAGTTGCGTCTCTATTGTGCAGAATCGCTGACGACTATAATGGAATGATCAGAGAAGTAGTGAGCAACCTTCTTTGCGGTCATATAAATCCCATACACAAGCTTATGATAATGAGGGTATCTTTGCTTCGACGGGGTTAACACTTCAGAAAGATAATATACTGGGCGCTGAACTTTGAAGGCTTTTCCTTCCTCTTCCCGCCGACCGTAAGTAAATCTTGTCTTGTGAATTGTCCTGTGGCTGCAATGTAAAGCAGCAATGGCTCTTTGCTGATTGGGGCAGCAAGCACCGGCTGGTGGAGAGCGAGCTTTGAGCTCGCAAGCGCTGCATCAGCTTCAGAGTCCACTCGAACTTGTCGACTTCTTCATCGATCGGTAAAGAGGCAATGCCTTTTCACCGAGGCGAGAGATGAATCGACTTAAAGCGCCAAGCATCCAAGAAGCTCGGACATCGTGCACACGCATTGTAGGCGTTTCATTCGGAGAATAGCGACAAATTTTTCGGGTTAGCGTCGATTCCTCGTTCGAAATGAGAAAACCGAGTAACTTTCCACGGGAACTCGAATGTGCACTTTGATGGATTAAGCGATATCATACCTCCACGAGATTGGCAAATGTTTCAGCAAGGTCACCAACAGGTCGGAACCTTTCCGTGACTTGACCACAATGTCATCCATGTATGCTTCCACATTCCGACTGATTTGAGTGAGTAAACACTTCGAATCATCCTCATGAGCGTGGCTCCGGCATTCTTGAGGCTGAATGGCATGGTGACATAACAGAAGCACCCGAATGGAGTGATGAAAGCTGTTTTGATCTCGTCGGGTCCATACAGACGGATTTGATGGTACCCGGAATATGCGTCCAAAAAAGACAACCGCTCACATCCCACAGTCGAGTCGACTATTTGGTCGATGCGGGGGGAGAGGAAAATGATCTTTCGTGCAGGCCCGATTGATATGTTTGAAGTCGATGCACATGCGAAGTGAATTGTCCTTCTTAGGGACCATGACCACATTGGCGAGCCACTCGGAGTGGTAAATTTCTCGGATAAACTCTGCTGCTAAGAGCCGAGCCACCTCCTCGCCAATGGCTTTTCTCTTCTGGACGGCGGACCGTCGAAGATGTTCTTTGACAGGTTTGACTTTTGAGTCGACTCGCAGACGGTGCTCAGCCAGCTCCCTGGGAACACCCGGCATGTCAGCAGGCTTCCATGCAACGATGTCCCAGTTCTCACGGAGGAACTGGACGAGCGCTTCTTCCTATTTGGAGTTGAGTGTTGTTGAGATGTTGGTCGGAGCAGCATTGGGGTCGGTCGGGTGAATATGAACCTGCTTCGTCTCACCGGACGACTGAAATGCCGACTCTGTAGCGGGCTTCTTTGCTCGCAACAAATCACTTGGATCTGCAGTCTTATGATATTCTTGCAATTCTACCACTGCCATCTGAGCATCAGCAATCTTAGAGCCTCTCTGGAAACACTCTTCCGCTTTCTTCCGATTTCCAATGACAGTGATCACACCCTTGGGTTCGGGCATCTTCAGCTTGAGGTACACATAACATGGTCGGGCCATGAAACGGGCATACGCCGGCCTTCCCAGAATAGCGTGATAAGCGCTCTGGAAATCCACGACCTCAAAGGTCAACTTTTCTTTGTGGAAATGCTTCGAATCACCAAAAACCACATCAAGAGCAATTTGACCGAGTGACTCGGCCTTCTTTCCAGGAATGACTCCGTGGAAACTCATGTTACTGGTGCTGAGTCTGGACATCAGAATGCCCATCCCTTTCAACGTCTCTGCATACAAGATGTTCAGGCCACTGCCGCCATCCATCAAAACTTTGGTCAGTCGAGTGCCTTCAACGACTGGGTCGACCACCAACGTTTGCCTCCCAGGGGTGGCAATGTGTGTCGGATGATCGGACTGGTCGAATGTGATGGCGGTCTGGGACCATTTCATATAATTGGGCGTCGCCGGAGCGACCATGTTCACTTCTCGGTTGATAACTTTCAATCGACTTTTGCTTTCAACGTCAGCAAAAATCATCAGGGTGGAATTGACCTGGGGGTATCCACCATCACTATCTTCTTTGTCCTCAACTTTATCCGACCCTTTTTCCTTATCCTTGGGTTGCTTCCCTTGGAACTGCTGAATCAAGAGCCAACACTGTCGAGTGGTATGCTTTGGGTAAATGAGTTTACCCTCTTCATCTTTCTTCGTGTGAATGTGACATGGCAAGTCTAACACATCATTCCCATCTTGGTCTTTCACCTTCTTGGGGTTCCATGGACCCTTGGGTTTCCCCTTGAACTTTCCTGGGGTCACAGCCAAGGCTTCTCCGGGAGCGGCTGGCTCGGCTTTGCGCTTCTGCTTTCGACTGGAATTTCCTCCGCCGGCTTCATTAGCGGCTGACTTGTACTTACCACTCCGGAGCCGATCCTCTTCTTCACCATTAGCATACTTGGTGGCAATCTCCATCATCCGACTCAGGGTCATAACTCCTGTCCGACCGAATTTTAAACTCAACTCTCTGTTCTTGACACCTTCCTTGAAAGCACAGACTGCCTGGTGATCAGACACATTCTCAACTGTGTGGTGCAAGGTTATTCATCTCTGGATGTAATCTCTCAAAGTTTCATTCGACTTCTTCACACACGACTGCAGCTTTGTCAATCCTGTTGGTCGCTTGCAAGTCCCTTCAAATGTCCTGACAAACACTCGGGCCAGATCTTCCCAAGTGTAAATACTGCTGGGTGCTAACTGATTCAACCATGCTCTGGCCGAACCCTCCAACATAAGGGGCAAATGCTTCATAGCTACCTCATCGTTGCCGCCGCCAATCTGAACAGCCACTCGGTAGTCCTCAAGCCAAGTGTCAGGCTTGGACTCACCGGTGAACTTACTGACTCCAGTCGCCAACCTGAAGTTGGGAGGAATCACTACAGCTCTGATGGCCCTGCTAAAACACTCTGGCCCTGAGACATGAACTCTGCTGCTGGAGGGAACATCTCTGTCGTGACCTTCTCGGTGAGCTCTGTTCCTGTCGACCAAGCCTTGAA
This sequence comes from Aegilops longissima, assembly GCA_021605205.1. Lineage (NCBI taxonomy): Eukaryota > Viridiplantae > Streptophyta > Magnoliopsida > Poales > Poaceae > Aegilops > Aegilops longissima. Next base: position 753,353,376 of record CM038677.1, on the reverse strand, counting down.
CGATGATGGATCTTGCATCAAAACCTGGCTCTCTGGGGTCGACTGGAACCCTTCGCCCAGCACTGTGCTGGCGTCTGTCATCTTGTTGTCGAGGTGCGTATGATCCACCCCTTGGGGGAGGGGTGGACACTCGACGTCGATCATTGCGATCGAATCGGTGCTCATACGGCTCGCGATTCCTGTACTGATTATCACGGCGGCCTCCACGTTCCTCACACCTCGGGGGCGATCTTGGACTATGGGCCGACTAGACTGAATTCGCAACGACGGATCTGCTGTTAATCATGTTCCGTGACTGTGATACGACTGAGTTTTGATCTCCTGCTGCCCGGAGTAAATCTCTGATCTGTTGCAAACCTCTACCCGCCTTCGACTGGGAAGGCTGAATTGATTCTGCAATACGGGCTGCAGCTGCTAAATTCTGAATCGGAGTTCGATATACCTGAGTTGGTGGTGGAAAGAGCTGACATCGACTGGATTCCGGAACCCGTGATCGCGTGCGCTCGTCGAGAACTCGCTGGAGGTTCTCAAGTCGAGTGCGCTCAGCCAAGTTGGCCAAGCGCGCATCCTCCAAGGCACGAGCCTGGGGGGTTTCTCCAGCGATTGGAGTGTGAAGCGCATCCATGTTTCAGCGGCGAAGTTCCTCCCTCTGCAACGAAGTGAGGGGCTCGGGTTGGTACTCTTCGTGATCTTGGGCAGGATCACCTCCACCGTCGCCTCCATCGGTGCGGGGGTATCCAGGAGGACTGCGTGGTCCGTCGACCATCAGAACCTCTACCGCCGGATCGCTGCTATCGCACTCGGATGCAGTCTCAGCGGAGCCAGTCGACATATCGAACAGGCCGTAGAGAGATTCGTCGGGCTCAATTGCCGCGACTTGGGACGTGGCCGACTGGCGAGCCACCGCATGTCTCACCCACCGCTGAAGCCTCGACCGACCCATACTGGGTCGACGGTTGCCGCAGGAGGATGCTGCGGACGCACGCGCGAAAGTGCGTTGCCCCGCGGACGGGGAGCGCGTCGACGTCGAGAGGAGCCTCCTGAAGCCAAGCGGAGTCGTCGGCGATGAACGTGAGTGCACCGAGACGGATCTCGCGGCCCTCGACCAAAACTCCACCTGAAACCATGCTGTAGGAGATCGAAAGAATCCCAACTTCTCCAACAAATTGCTAGAACACCTGCCCCACGGTGGGCGCCAACTGTCGTGGTTCTAAGTCTGACAGTAGAATGGGGGGTAGGTATGGAGAGGCAAGGTACTAGCTATGGAGTAGTTAGTGCGCACGCAGTTCTGAGTTCAGGCCCTTCTCGGAGGAAGTAACAGCCCTCGCCTCGGGCGCCGCAGCGGTCGATTGGATTATATGCGTATGAATTACTGGGGTGTGAACACCTCTACCTGTGGAGGGGGTGGCTTATATAGAGTGCGCCAGGACCCCAGCCAGCCCACGTAGCGGAGGGTTTAAGGTACATTAAGGCTAGGCGTTACTGGTAACGCCTTACATAAAGTGTCATCATGACCATAAAGACTACTTAATCTACAGACCGTTTGGACACCGAGTGGCTCTTGGACTCCTGGTGGTCGAGTGGGTCTTCATGGTCGAGTGTCTTTGAATCTGTCGAGTGGAAACCTACTAGGTCGACTGGTAGACAGTTTACTCTAAGGATGACCTTGGGGAGGGTATCTTGGACAGGTCCATGACCCTACCCTAGGTATATGACTTCATCAGGGACCACCCCACTAGCATCCGCCACGACGGATTCGCCGCATTGGTTCTTGACCCAATCATCGATGGATTTCACCTCACTAGAGTCCTGATGGACGGCGTGTAACGCCCTCGATGCGGCTATATCTCCCACGTATCGAAGCACGACTTAGAGGCATAACCGCATTGAAAGCAATGTCGCAAGTGAGGTAATCTTCACACAACCCATGTAATACATAAGGGAAAGAGATACATAGTTGGCTTACAGTCGCCACTTCACACAATACATAAATAAACATCCATCATCCAGATTACACTCAAGGTCCGACTACGGAACCAAAACAAAAGAAGACTACCCCAAATGCTACACAGATCCCCGATCGTCCCAACTGGCTCCACTCATCGATCATCGGGAAAAGACACATAGTAATGACCACGCCCTCGTCGAACTCCCACTTGAGCTCGGTTCGTCATCTGCAGACCGCATCGCCGGCACCTGCAACTGTTTTGGTAGAATCATGAGTCACGGGACTCAGCAATCTCACACCATGAGATCAAGACTATTTAAGCTTATAGGAAGGACAGAGTTGTGAGGTGGAGCTGCAGCAAGCGACTAGCATATATGGTGGCTACATTCGCAAAAGAGAGCGAGAAGAGAAGCAAGGCACGATCGTGAAGCTAGTAGCGATCAAGAAGTGATCCTGAACTACTTACGTCAAACATAACTCCAACACCGTGTTCACTTCCCGGACTCCGCCGAGAAGAGACCATCACGGTTACACACGCGGTTGATGTGTATTAATTAAGGCCAACTTTGGGTTTTCTACAAACGGACATTAACAAATTCCCATCTGCCTCATAACCGCGGGCACGGCTTTCGAAAGATAATACCCTGCAGGGGTGTCCCAACTTAGCCCATTATAAGCTCTCACGGTCAACGAAGGATATTCCTTCTACCGAAGACCCGATCAGTCTCGAATCCCGGACTACAAGACATTTCGACAGCAATAAAACAAGACCAGCAAAGCCACCTGATTGTGCCGACAAATCCCGATAGGAGCTGCACATATCTCGTTCTCGTGGCACATCCGGATGAGACAAGCTCTGAGTAAAACCAGGCCTCGAGTTTCCCGAGGTGGCCCATGAGCGGCTCGGTTCGGGCCAGCACTCGAAGGAGCACTGGTCCGGGGTTAAAATAAAGATGACCCTCGGGCTCGCGAAACCCGGGGAAAAAGGCTTAGGTGGCAAATGGTAAAACCAAAGTTGGGCCTTCTTTGGAGGAGTCTTATTCAAAGCGAACTGTCAAGGGGGTCCCATAAATCACCCAACCGTGTAAGGAACACGAAATCAAGGAACATAACACCGGTATGACGGAAACTAGGGTGGCAAGAGTGGAACAAAACACCAGGCATAAGGCCGAGTCTTCCACCCTTTACCAAGTATATAGATGCATTAATTAAACAATAGATATTGTGATATCCCAACAAGTAAACATGTTCCAACAAGGAAAAACATCTCCATGTTCCAACAAGGAACAAACTTCATCTTCACCTGCAACTAGCAACGCTATAAGAGGGGCTGAGCAAAGCGGTAACATAGCCAATCAACGGTTTGCTAGGAAAGGATGGTTAGGGGCTTGACATGGCAATATGGGAGGCATGATAAGCAAGTGATAGGCATCATAGCATAGGCATAGCAAAAGAGCGAGCATCTAGCAAGCAAAGATAGAAGTGATTTCGAGGGTATGGTCATCTTGCCTGCAAGGTTCTCAGAGTTGTCGAAAGCTTGATCCTCGTAAGCGTTCTCAACAGGTTCCTCGTTCACGTACTCGTCTCCCGGCTCTACCCAAAGCAAGAACACAAACAATGGAACCACAATAAATCACGGTGCAATGCACAAGCAACATGATGCAATACATGGCATGATATGCGAGATGTGATATGCAATGCGTATGCGTGCTCCGGAAGGAAAATGATGAACCAGGCATCAACTTGGCAAACCAAGTATGCCGCTGGAAAGGCGAGATGATTTAGGTTAAAATCGATATAGAGATCACCGGAATCGGATGCACGGTTTGCAAATGACCAGCAAAACAAGAATGACACAAATCCGCCATTAACAGCATGATGCCACATAGCAAGCAACACGAAATTAAGCTACTACACCCAAACGCACCAACAAAGCATATGGCAGTGATCTACTCAATATGCTTGACAAAAGATGAACACTGAGCTACGGCTAAATCACACCATAACAGGTCCAAACAAGCATGGCAAAAGTGCAAAATATATCAGCTTCACAGACTTGGTGAAAATACTGAACATGACAGAATCAGCATCAAGAAGCAAAGTTCAGAGCAAGCAAGCAACATGCTACAGGAACTTATAATAGCAAAACAAGGCATGGCATGAATCTACTCAAAGCATATAACAAAAGTCCCTTACTGACCATGAGCCAAAAAGGAACAGAAGATATGAGGGCACCCACGTAAACGTAGCAAGTTTCGCTACAGATTCAGCAAACAGGGCATGACAAAAACAGATAACAAGTAGGCATGTTTAAGAGCTCTATGCACTCACCACAGAGCATTTCATGATAAACTAAGCATACATCCATCAAGAAGACATGGCATAGAAGCTATACATGGAAAGAACAACATCATAGCATACACGGATCAACTACAACAACCTTGGCAAAATTGAATAACATGTAAACAATCTGCCAGGAAACATTTTATAGCAAAAGTAGAGCTCGATTGACTCAAGCTATGGCACTCCATAATTTTAAACAAGGGCATGTATGGATATAGCATAACCATATGTTCAAAACATTCTTACTGAAGTATCTCAAAATAAGCACGGATCTCTCTTTAGCATCAAGTTTACATGGCATAAAAATATCAAGAAAAGCAGGGCTGAAATCAGCAACATCATGAAGCCTAGTTTGCATGCTTGTGCTAGTCACCACAGAGATCACAAAATACATGGCATACACCCCTGTAAAGATGGTATGGCATATTACAAAACACATGTAGGACTCAAGATCATAGGATGCACACATCAATCATGGCAAAATGACAAAAGTGCATGTTACGATAAGAATCAAACTAACATCACATAGCCCTCTTCCAACAGCATTTCGGGCTTCAAGATGAGCTCAAATGAAAATGATGCAATGGAATGAAATGATCTACTCTTCGAGGCCAACAATTCGGTATGCTATACGCCCCAAAGGGAGCCACGGGTGCAAAGTTATGGCATGATGAAAATGTAACAAAATAATGACAGATTAAAAGACTTAGACGAAAATTCGGGGGGAGAAGGAAAGTCAACCCTTCGTGGATCTGGAGATCCGGCTCGGGCGGATCGAGGTTCGAGGCGGCCGAACAGCGCGCGGCCGGGACGGGCGCCGAGGAGGGACCGCCGGAGGAGGAGAGGGCCGGGCGGCGCGGGCGGCGGCGCGCGGGCCGGGCGGGCTGAGTCGGGCTGGCGGGCGGACGCTGCCGCGGCGGGCGGGGATGGGGCCGGCGGCCGAGGCGGCGGCAGAGCGGAGGCCGGCCGGCCGGGTCGCGAGCGCGCCGGGCGGCGGGCGGCGACGGGCTCATGGGCCGGGCGGCGGCGGGGCGCGCGGAGGCCACGTGGCAGCCTCCTATTGGCTGCTTGGGCGGCGCGGACGCGTCCGGCTCGCCGGACGTGTCCGGCGGCGGCGGAGGAGCGGGCTAGGGTTTGGGGATCCGGAAAATTCGGGGGAGTGCACATATTTATAGGTAGAGGGAGCTAGGAAGCTCCAAATGGAGTGCGGTTTTCGCCCACGATCGTGATCCGACGACGGAGAGCATGGAAGTGACTTAGATGGGTTATTGGGCTGTTTTGGAGGGTGTTGGGCTGCAACTTAAAAGAGGCCTTTGCGAGAGTCACGGTTAACCGTTGGAGTACCAAACGAGCTCCAAATGACCCGAAACTTGACAGTGGTCTACCGTGGTGTACCAAGGCCACTTGACAAACCTCGGTCCATTCCGAGAAAGTTTAGTACCGCCACGGAAAAACGTAAAAGGGGACGCCGGGGGACATAGGAGTGCCGGATTGCAAAACGGACAACGGGGAAAATGCTCGGATGCATGAGACGAACACGTATGCAAATGAGATGCACATGATGACATGATATGAAATGCATGACATGGACAAAATGCAAAACGAAGACAAAACCCAACCACGGAGGGAATATCATATCACAATGCCGAAAATGGCAAGAGTTGGAGTTACAAATATGGAAAGTTACATCCGGGTGTTACAACACTCCACCACTACAAGAGGATCTCGTCCGAGATCTAGGACTGAAAGAACTCCGGATATTCGAACGGAGGTGATCCTCGCGCCCTGTGGCTTCTCGGTGGAATGGTGTGACCACTTCACTTTCAGGAATTTGATTGACTTGTTGCAAGTCTTCCGCTCGGTTTCTTCAAGAATAGCAACGGGTGCTCATGATAAGAGAGATCTTCTTGAAGGTCAATTTCTTCGGGTTGATAGTGCGCTCGAAGTCTTGAAGCACTTGCGAAGCTGTGACACATGAAACACATCGCACGTTCGCGAAGTTGGACGGAAGCTCAAGTTGATAGGCGAGATCGCCTCTTTTGCCAATGATCTTGAAAGGACCCACGTATCTAGGGGCAAGCTTCCTTTGATACCGGGTTTACGAGTGCCTTTCATTGGAGAGACGCGGAGGTAGACATGGTCTCCGATTTCAAAAGCCACATCACGGTGCTTGTCATCATAATAGCTCTTCCGCGCGATTATGTGGCTTTGAGATTCTCACGAATGACTTTGCACATTTCTTCGACTTCGTGATCAAGTCGTTGCCAAGAAGTTGGCGTTCACCTGTCTCGGACCAATTGAGAGGAGTACGGCACTTTCTGCCATAGAGAATTTCGAATGGGGCCTTGCCGAACTCGCTTGGAAGCTGTTGTTGTAGGAGAACTTCGGCATATGGAAGACAATCTTCCCACTTCATACCGAAGGAAATGACACAAGCCCTGAGCATATCTTCAAGGATTTGATTGACTCGCTCGACTTGGCCACTTGTTTGAGGATGGAAAGCTGTGCTGAAACGAATGTTGGTGCCCATGGCCTTCTGAAAAGAATCCCAAAACTTGGAGGTAAAGATGCTGCCACGGTCTGAAGAGATCACTTGTGGAATGCCGTGCAAGGAGACAATTCTGGAGGTGTATAGCTCTGCCAACTGAGCTGCTGTGATAGATTCTTTGATAGGAAGAAAATGAGCCACTTTAGTAAGCTTGTCAATGACAACGAAGATAGCATCATTTCCACGCTTGGACTTAGGAAATCCAGTCACGAAGTCCATTTCGATATGATCAAACTTCCATTCCGGAATGGCAAGAGGTTGAAGGAGACCCTCTGGTCGTTGGTGTTCTTCTTTCACCCTTCTGCAGACATCACACTCATTCACGAATTGAGCAATTTCTCGCTTCATTCGAGTCCACCAATATGACTGCTTGAGGTCATGGTACATCTTCGTACTTCCAGGATGAATGGATAGAAGGGAATTGTGTGCCTCGTTCATAATGACTTTACGTAGATCACCCTTTGGAACCACAATCCGGTCCTTGAAGAAAAGAGTATCTTTGTCATCAATGTGGAAGCACTTGTACTTGAAATGCCCTTGTCGATACCACGCTTCACCTTTTTCACCATGGTATCCAGGAGTTGAGCCTCACGGATTTGGTCTTCCAAAGTAGGAGAGACTATGAGGTTGGCAAGAAAGCCTTGAGGAACAACTTGAAGATTCAGCTTATGGAAAGCTTCACAGAGATCCGGTTGGAAGGGCTTGAGGATTAAACTGTTGCAGATAAGCCTTCCTACTCAAAGCATCTGCAATCACATTGGCCTTGCCTGGAGTATATTCAATACTTGGGTTGTACTCTTGAATCATTTCGACCCATCGAGTTTGCCTGAGGTTGAGGTTGGGTTGAGTGAAGATATACTTGAGGCTCTTGTGATCGGTGAATATGTCCACTTTCCTTCCCAACAAGAGATGTCTCCATGTTATCAATGCATGGACAACTGCCGCCAACTCAAGATCGTGAGTGGGGTAGTTCTTTTCGTTGGGCTTCAACTGACGAGAGGTATAGGCCACAACTTTCTTCTCTTGCATTAACACAGTACCGAGACCTTGAAGAGAAGCATCACGAAAACTTCAATGGCTTGGATTCATCAGAGGAGTTAAGACAGGAGCTGTGACGAGTTTCTCTTTGAGAGTATTGAAAGCAACGTCACACTCAGGAGACCAGACATACTTCACATGCTTCTGGAGGAGGTTGGAAAGAGGCTTTGCAATCTTAGAGAAGTTCTCAACGAATCTTCGGCAATAGCTTGCAAGTCCAAGAAAACTGCGAAGCTGCTTGATATTCTGGGGAGGTTCCCAATTCACAACTGCGGACACCTTCTCGGGGCTAACAGCGATGCCCTTGGCGGAGATGATGTGACCAAGGTAAAGAACTTCATCAAGCCAAAATTCACATTTGGAAAACTTCGCATAGAATTGATGCTCTCTGAGCTTGTCTAGCACCAATCGCAAATGTTTGGCATGATCCTTCTTATTCTTGGAGAAGACCAAAATATCATCAAGATAGACCAAGACGAATTCATTGGTGTAGGGGTTGAAGATGAAGTTCATCATTCGAGAGAATGTTGGAGGAGCATTGACAAGGCCGAAAGACATGACAGTATATTCATAAGAACCAAAGCTTGTTCTGAATGCTGTCTTGGGAATATCTTATCACGAATGCGAATCTGATGATAACCCATACGAAGGTCAAGCTTGGAGAACACTTTAGCACCTTTGAGTTGCTCGAAAAGTTCATTGATGTTGGGAAGTGGATACTTGTTCTTGATTGTCTTCTTGTTCAATGGACGGTAATCGACACAAAGTCGGTCCGTGCCATCCTTCTTCCGGACAAAAGAACACCACAACCCCAAGGAGATGAACTCGGTCCGATCAAACCAGACGCTCTTGTTCATCGAGCTGCTTCTTCAATTCCTTCAGCTCATTAGGTCCAAGCTTGTATGGACTATTGCAAACGGGTTCATGCGGTGCTCAAGATCGATAACGAATTCAAGCGGCGGTGAGGAGGCATTCTGGAAGCTCTTACGGAAAGACATCTTGGTACTCAAAAACGATCGAATCGAGAGATAGCATCCAATTCGCCCTTCTCATTGAGAGAAAACAACCGAATGGTTTCATCACGAGCGCATAGATGATCACATCATTAGAAGAGTGAGTCAATTGAATTTCCCGGCAGCACAATCAAGTCTGAGCTTTGTGCTGAGAAAGCCAGTCCATCCCAAGAATAAGATCAATATCCGAGTCACCAAGGACAATTGGTTTAGCCAGAAATCTATAGTCGCCCATCTTGATACCGACATTCGGAACTAACATGGTAGATCTCAAACGCTTAGCCGGAGAAATAACTTGCAATGCTCTAGGTAATGCCTCAGATCAAAATTGTGCTTCATGCAAAAGGATATGACATGAAAGAATGCGATGCACCAAGATCAAATAAGACTTTTGCAGAATATCATTAATCGAGAGATTACCCATTATCACATCAGAGATTCCTCCGCTTGAGCTGCATTCATCATATTCACCTTTGCAGACTTGGGATTATGCTTGACCACCGCATTGCTGGAAGATTTCACAGAGGAGGAGGCGGAAGGCGCCTTTGGTTGAAGCACTTGTTCGCATAGTGACCTTCTGCTGACATTTGTTGCAAGTCACCTCTGAGCGGACGGTGATAAGGAGCATTTGACCTTGGAGCTTGAGAATTAGACTTGTTCTCGATAGCTTGGGTTGGGTGGGTGGGAAGATCCACGACCACCTGAGTTCTTCTCACTGAAAAGGCTGACGGAACGGAGGAGGAGGAAGGTAGAACTTCGATGCTTAGCTGCCACTTGAGAGGAAGAAGAAGACTGAACTGCATCCCCGATTCTCTTCTTAGAAGCCTCACATTTGAGCTGGGCAGCTTCTTGCTTGATGCCATGTTGTAGAATTCATCATACTTTTCTCGCTCAAAAAGCACGAGAGCTAATTGCAGATCTTCTCCGAGACCACCTCTGAATTGATAGATCATACTCTTTTCATCGTGGACGCCTTGCTTAGCGAAGCGAGCAAGTTTCTGGAACTGGATATTGTATTGATACACAGACATGTTGCCTTGCTTGAGATTGCGGAACTCCTCACGCTTGCTCTCAACAACACTTTTCGGAATGTGGTGAGCTTTGAAGTCTCGGCGGAACTCATCCCAGGTAATTTCACGACCTCCTCTGGAATCTTTGTATTGTTGGTACCACTCGGCAGCTTGGTCCTTGAGTTGAAACGAAGCAAACTTGACAAAGTCCTCAGGTCTGACATTGCTACATTCAAAATGTTTGCAGATGTCCACAAGCCAATCGTCGGCGTCTGTGGCCTCGACACAGAAGCTGAAAGACTTCGGCTGATTAGCGAGGAACTGATTGAGGGTAGCAAAGTGCGGCTGGTTGTTGCCTTGGCCTTGATTTCCTTGATTGCCTTGACCTTGGGTACGCTCTTGCAAGAGTTGCAAAATCATCTGAGTATTTGCATTGGTGGCTGCCATGATAGCTTGTTATGCCTCCGGAGGCGGAGGTGGAGGTGGAGGGTTCGACTGACTCCCATCATTGCGATCCGGATTCAGACGCGTTGGCGGAGCCATCCTGAAGAGGGTGACATCCGTTAGCACTTTGATAGACAGAAAGACAAGTTGAATCAACGGATAGAAATTGCAACATATAGTCTTCACAATAAACATTCGAACAAGGATGAACGAATGAATTCCAAAAGCTAACATCACACGTCCATTAAGGTGAGAAGCCACTTGATTAAGGGTTGATGAAAAAAATAACAAGGTACGACTGGAACAAATAAGTGGTAAGGATTACCCAATCACAAACCAAATATCTGCGGGAAGAAATGCTAAGAGCTACTTGAATCCCACCTATAAACTCCCGAAACTTTCTGGTTATGCAATCTGGTGTTGGGGATACAGGGGACACAAAATATATCACCCAAACTAACAATACCTAGATCCAGCTGTATCCATCCGTCAACACATAACCAAGAGACCTTCGAAAATCGTGTACCTCGACCTTCGAAAAGCATCCGTTATACGAGTCATGGCAATACTCCCGAGCTCGCCCCAGTACTGGGTTATCGGGGTTATCTCACCAACAATTGTACAAAAGAGATTTTCGATGTCGGCAAAGCTCAGGTATTCCAGAACTGCAACGATAAAATTGTGACGACAACACCTCGGAGCTCAACTCCCGGGACACCGCCACAACCCCTAAATGTCAGGAGGCACCAAGAACATTGTTCTCGTCACAAAACCATCGGAACGATTCCAAGATACCCGCGTGATCCAAAAAAAATTTAGTGAAATTTGAGGAGAGGAGACTCAAAACTTCTACGTCAGGAGACCTCACCAGAGCGACGAAGGGATTGGGGAGTAAAAAGAATCCTACTCTCCGATATATATAATCCTAAGACTCAAAACATTTTTGTTCTAGACTCAACAACATGAAAAACAATCAGCGGGGCTCCTAAGTCGGGATGGCTCGATTACCAACTTATAACGCCCTCGATGCGGCTATATCTCCCACGTGTCGAAGCACGACTTAGAGGCATAACCGCATTGAAAGCAATGTCGCAAGTGAGGTAATCTTCACACAACCCATGTAATACATAAGGAAAGAGATACATAGTTGGCTTACAATGCCACTTCACACAATACATAAATAAACATCCATCATCCAGATTACACTCAAGGTCCGACTCACGGAACCAAAATAAAAGAAGACTACCCCAAATGCTACACAGATCCCCGATCGTCCCAACTGGCTCCACTACTGATCATCGGGAAAAGACACATAGTAACGACCACGCCTCGTCGAACTCCCACTTGAGCTCGGTTGCGCCATCTGCACCGCATCGCCGGCACCTGCAACTGTTTTGGTAGAATCTGTGAGTCACGGGACTCAGCAATCTCACACCCGCGAGATCAAGACTATTTAAGCTTATAGGAAGGACAGAGTTGTGAGGTGGAGCTGCAGCAAGCGACTAGCATATATGGTGGCTACATTCGCAAAAGAGAGCGAGAAGAGAAGCAAGGCACGGTCGTGAAGCTAGTAGCGATCAAGAAGTGATTCTGAACTACTTACGTCAAACATAACTCCAACACCGTGTTCACTTCCCGGACTCCGCCGAGAAGAGACCATCACGGTTCCACACGCGGTTGATGTGTATTAATTAAGGTCAACTTCGGGTTTTCTAAACCGGACATTAACAAATTCCCATCTGCCTCATAACCGCGGGCACGGCTTTGAAAGATAATACCCGCAGGGTGTCCCAACTTAGCCCATTATAAGCTCTCACGGTCAACGAAGGATATTCCTTCTACCGAAGACTCGATCGATCTCGGAATCCCGGACTACAAGACATTTCGACAGCAATAAAACAAGACCAGCAAAGCCACCCGACAGCCGACAAATCCCGATAGGAGCTGCACATATCTCGCTCTCGTGGCACATCCGGATGAGACAGGCTACGAGTAAAACCAGGCCTCGAGTTTCCCGAGGTGGCCCATGAAGCGGCTTCGGTTCGGCCAAGACTCAAGGAGCACTGGTCCGGGGTTAAAATAAAGATGACCCTCGGGCTCGCGAAAACCCGGGGAAAAAGGCTTAGGTGGAAAATGGTAAAACCAAAGTTGGGCCTTCTTTGGAGGAGTCTTATTCAAAGCGAACTGTCAAGGGGTCCCATAAATCACCCAACCGTAAGGAACGCTAAATCAAGGAACATAACACCGGTATGACGGAAACTAGGGTGGCAAGAGTGGAACAAAACACCGTGCATAAGGCCGAGTCTTCCACCCTTTACCAAGTATATAGATGCATTAATTAAACAATAGATATTGTGATATCCCAACAAGTAAACATGTTCCAACAAGGAACAACATCTCCATGTTCCAACAAGGAACAAACTTCATCTTCACCTGCAACTAGCAACGCTATAAGAGGGGCTGAGCAAAGCGGTAACATAGCCAATCAACGGTTTGCTAGGAAAGGATGGTTAGGGGCTTGACATGGCAATATGGGAGGCATGATAAGCAAGTGATAGGCATCGTAGCATAGGCATAGCAAAAGAGCGAGCATCTAGCAAGCAAAGATAGAAGTGATTTCGAGGGTATGGTCATCTTGCCTGCAAGGTTCTCAGAGTTGTCGAAAGCTTGATCCTCGTAAGCATTCTCAACAGGTTCCTCGCTCACGCACTCGCCTCCCGGCTCTACCCAAAGCAAGAACACAAACAATGGAACCACAATAAATCACGGTGCAATGCACAAGCAACATGATGCAATACATGGCATGATATGCGAGATGTGATATGCAATGCGTATGCGTGCTCCGGAAGGAAAATGATGAACCAGGCATCAACTTGGCAAACCAAGTATGCCGCTGGAAAGGTGAGATGATTTCGGTTGAAATCGATATAAAGATCACCGGAATCGGATGCACGGTTTGCAAATGACAAGCAAAACAAGAATGACACAAATCTGTCATTAACAGCATGATGCCACATAGCAAGCAACAAGAAATAAAGCTACTGCACCCAAACGCACCAACAAAGCATATGGCAGTGATCTACTCAATATGCTTGACAAAAGATGAACACTGAGGTACGGCTAAATCACACCATAACAGGTCCAAACAAGCATGGAAAAAGTGCAAAATATATCAGCTTCACAGACTTGGTGAAAATAGTGAACATGACAAAATCAGCATCAGGAAGCAATGTTCAGAGCAAGCAAGCAACATGCTACATGAACTTATAATAGCAAAACAAGGCACGGAATGAATCTACTCAAAGCATAGAATAAAAGTCCCTTACTGACCATGAGCCAAAAAGGAACAGAAGATATGATGGCACCCACGTAAACATAGCAAGTTTCGTTACAGATTCAGCAAACAGGGCATAACAAAAACAGATAACAAGTAGGCATGTTTAAGAGCTCGATGCACTCACCACAGAGCATTTCATGATAAACTAAGCATACATCCATCAAGAAGACATGGCATAGAAGCTATACATGGCAAGAACAACATCATAGCATACACGGATCAACTGCAACAACCTTGGCAAAATTGAATAACATGTAAACAATCTGCCAGGAAACATTTTATAGCAAAAGTAGAGCTCGATTGACTCAAGCTATGGCACTCCATAATTTCAAACAAGGGCATGTATGGATAGAGCATAACCATATGTTCAAAACATCCTTATTGAAGTATCTCAAAATAAGCATGGATCTCTCTGTAGCATCAAGTTTACATGGCACAAAAATATCAGCAAAACAGGGGCTGAAATCAGCAACATCATGAAGCCTAGTTTACATGCTTGTGCTAGTCACCACAGAGATCACAAAAATACATGTCATACACCCCTGTAAAGATGGTATGGCATATTACAAAACACATGTAGGACTCAAGATCATAGGATGCACACATCAATCATGGCAAAAATGACAAAAGTGCATGTTCTGATAAGAATCTGAAACTAACATCACATAGCCCTCTTCCAACAGCATTTCGGGCTCCAAGATGAGCTCAAATGAAAATGATGCAATGGAATGTAATGATCTACTCTTCGAGGCGAACAATGCGGTATGCTATACGCCCCAAACGGAGCCACGGGTGCAAAGTTATGGCATGATGAAAATGTAACAAAATAATGACAGATTAAAAGACTTAGACGAAAATTCGGGGGAGAAGGAAAGTCAACCCTTCGTGGATCAGGAGATCCGGCTCGGGCGGATCAAGGTTCGAGGCGGCCGGAGCAGCGGCGGCCGGGGACGGGCGCCGGAGGAGGGACCGCCGGAGGAGGAGAGGGCGGGCGGCGCGAGGCGGTGGAGCGGCGGCCGGCGGGGCCGAGGCGGGCCTGGCGGGGGACGCGCGCCGGCGCGGGCGGCGGTGGCCGACGGGACCGTGGCTGGAGGCGGCGGCCGAGCGGAGGGCTGCGGTGGCGGGCGGCGGCAGGCCGGGTCGCGAGCGCGCTGGCGCGGCGGCGGGCGGCGACGTGTGCTGCTGGGGCCCGCACGGCCTCATGGGCCGGGCGGCGCGGGCGCGCGGCGGAGGCCACGTGGCAGCCTCCGGTTGGCTGCGGGCGGCGCGGCTGACGCGTCGCTCGCCCGGACGTGTCCGGGCGCGGCAGAGGAGCGGATAGGGTTTGGGGATCCGGAAATTTGGGGAGTGCACATATTTATAGGTAGAGGGAGCTAGGAAGCTCCAAATGGAGTGCGGTTTTCCCCACGATCGTGATCCGACGACGGAGAGCATGGAAGTGACTTAGATGGGTTATTGGGCTGTTTTGGAGGGGTGTTGGGCTGCAACTTAAAAGAGGCCTTTGCGAGAGTGCGGTTAACCGTTGGAGTACCAAACGAGCTCCAAATGACCCGAAACTTGACAGGTGGTCTACCGGTGGTGTACCAAGGCCACTTGACAAACCTAGGTCCATTCCGAGAAAGTGTAGTGCCCGCTCACAGAAAGACGTAAAAGGGGACGCCGGGGGAAATAGGAGTGCCGGATTGCAAAACGGACAACGGGGAAAATGCTCGGATGCGTGAGACGAACACGTATGCAAATGAGATGCACATGATGACATGATATGAAATGCATGACATGGACAAAATGCAAAATGAAAGACAAAACTCAACCGCGGAGGGAATATCATATCACAATGCCGAAAATGGCAAGAGTTGGAGTTACAAATATGGAAAGTTACATCCGGGGTGTTATACGGCGGTAGCAGCCTGAACCTGCTCTATCAGGATACAGTGCGCAAAATGGGCATAGACCCCTCAAGGATTAAACCCACAAAGACGACCTTTAAAGGCGTCATACCAAAGCGAAGGCCAATTGTACAGCTCGCTTACACTCGAAGTGGTCTTCGGATCCCGGATAACTTCCGGCGAAGAGTTAATCTTCGACATAGTCCCGTTCCGCAGCGGCTATCACGCACTGCTTGGACGAACCGCATTTGCAAAGTTCAATGCGGTGCCACACTACGCATACCTCAAACTCAAGATGCCAGGCCCTCGAGGGGTAATCACGGTCAATGGAAACACCGAACGCTCTCTCCGAACAGAGGAGCATACGGCGGCCGTCGCGGCGGAGGTGCAAAGCAGCCTCTCACAGCAATTCTCGAGTCCGGCTACTAAACGTCCGGACACCGTCAAGCGCGCCCGGAGTAACCTACAACAAGACTGTCGGGCACGATCCGAGCATCGCCAGAGTAATCCGCCCCAACCCCAGCCCTCGCGAAATTGCGAAGCCGATTACTATCGCGTACATAACTACGCCCGGAGATACCATGGGCATAAGGGGAGGGCACGACCACGGCACGCCTGCACGCGGCTCAACCGCACTGTGGGCCCCGATTGTGTCATTCTTTTTATTTCTTCTTTTCTCTTACTTTCAGGACTCCGTTTTCCAGAAGCCCTGTCCGGCACTAGAATTGCCGAACTCACGATGCAACAGCCAGGGAAGTAGAAAGCTACGTCGAGTGTCCAGGTGGTCTCTACTACGAGCATTATACCTGTTTTACATACCATCCCGTAGCTTACCCATGGAGGGGGACATGTTAAATAGTCCCATCCCTTGCTTATCGCACTATTTGTATCATTCTGCTTTCATTGCAGTACCTTTTTGAATAAACAATACATAGCTTTTGCCTATTATTGCACTCCTTTCTATATATATGTTCATTCATGACATGTCGCACCCGTACACTTTCGTATGGCCAATACACCAGGGGCTTAAGTACCCCAAAAATATGGTGTGATAAGTCCGAACACTATCACAAGTGCGGCACCCCGAACTTATAGCATTATATGCATCGGCTCCGAATCATGTCTTGGGTCAATAGTTGGGTTTGCCCGGCTCCCATGTTTTGGTACCTTACGTTCCGTTATATCGGCTAAGGTAGCGCTGGGAGAACCACTGCGATTGTTCCCGGTTGAGCTGGGTTGAGCACCTCGGAGGAAAGCTAAAACTGACCGTCATGATAGGGCGAGAGTCGGTCGCTGTTCGAGAGGTTTTTCGGGTCCCTAAAGACTTATGCTGCTTAGAGCGAGGAGTCGGCATTGTCCGCCAAGGCGTGATAGCGCCTCAACTCGGTCTTCCGAATACTAGGGGCTTCACGAAATTTAAAATTATAGAATTCTATGGCTAAGTGAGAGTGTTCAAGCACTATAGTCCGGTTACCTTGTTCGTTCGTTGAGCGCCTCCTCGAAGGACCCAAGAATGGGAACAAGAGCGCTCAAGTTTATCCCAACACCCCAAAGACTGTGGCATGGGGGCTGAAGCCAACGACTTGCCATCTCTCAAATTTGATAAACGGCCGCATGAAGGTAATATTTTAAATTCACAAGCCTTGCTTAGCGATATGAACAAGTTTTTAGCGTCAGTGATAACAAATGCGAGTCTATTCAAAATTACATCTTTGGAGCATTCACCGCTATAAAGGCGGGCACCCTTCAGACGCCCTCATAGTACATTTCGGCTTGCGATGCTCCTTGCCCAGCGGTGGCCCATCTGTCACAAGCTTCTCAGCATCCAACTTGCCCCAGTGCACTTTAGCACGGGCAAGGGCCCGACGGGCACCTTCAATGTAGACGGAGCGCTTGATGACTTCAATCCATGGACGGGCGTCCACCAGCCGCCGCACTAGCCCGAAGTAGCTCCCAGGCATGGCTTCCGTAGGCCACAGCCGAACTATGAGGCCCTTCATGGCCTGTTCGGCGACCTTGTGGAGCTCGACCAGCTGCTTCACTGGTCGCTCAGGCACTGGATGTCCAGCCTCAGCATACTGAGACCAGAACACCTTTTCCGTCGAGCTCCCCTCCTCGGCGCGGTAGAACGCGGCAGCATCAGACACACTACGGGGTAGATCTGCGAATGCTCCTGGAGAGCTCTGGATTCGGGTAAGTAATAGATAATTCCCTTTCACATGCTTGCTTTGCATAAAGAATGCCTTACCCGCCGCTATCTTCTTTAATGATTCAATTTCCTGGAGGGCTTTTTGGGCTTCGGCCTTAGCGGCTTTGGCACTCTCAAGAGCCGAGGCGAGCTCGGACTCGAGTTCTTGAGTCACGCTCCAAACTCTCGTGTTTTCCACGAGCCTGGAGCTCTTGCCGCACCTCCGCCACCCGCGCCTCCTGCTTCTCTCGCTCGGTGCGCTCATGGTCGCTTTTCTTTCGGCCGTGGACACCGCTTCCTTCAGGGTCGCCACCTCGTTCGTGGCCCCTACAATACCCACGTTAGTCCTGTCATTTTTGCAACCAAATCCTTTCTATAAGGTATTACTTTAATAAGGTATTACTTACCTTCCTTGTCCTCGAGCTGCTTCTTGGCAAGGCCGAGCTCGTTCTCGGACCGCCGAGGCTCTGCTTCAAAGCATCGACCTCCATGATCGGTCTGGGCAGAGGTCAAGAGCGCCCTGCATTCCCATATTGACATACTTATATTAGACTCCTGCGATATCTTTTAGATCCTCATCCGGATTTTCTTTCCAACACCGAACTAAGCATCAGGGGCTACTGTCTATGCGGTAATATTTTTACATATTCTAAACTTACCTCAAAGCCTGTTAGAAGGCTGGTATAGGCTTCAGTCAGCCTGCTCTTGGCGGACTGAACTCTCTGGATCACCACACTCATAACAGTGCGGTGCTCCTCGTCGATGGAGGCGCCGTTAAGCGCCTCCAGCAAGCTATCCGGTGCCTCCGGATGGACGGAGGTCACCGGCGTTGCAATCTTGCCCTTCTTACGAAGGGGCCGCTTGCCGGCCTTCGAAACCACTGAAGGTTCCGCTATGGAGTCCAGCACAGGGCCGGACTTAGAGCCCTCTGGGGTTTCGCCCCCTTTGCGCCCGGAGTCCGGGAGGTCGCCTTGCGGCGCCTCCAGGACCACCTCCTCCTGGCTGGGCCCCTTTTGGGACTCCACCGCGGTGTCGTCTGCGTCACAAGGAGAGGAGGCGGTCGGAAGTGAAGTGCTATTCACATCCGACGAATCCAGGGAGCCGCTCGACAAAGCGGCGAGCTCGTCCTTGGGCGGGCTACATGGTTATATTCGGTGTTAGAAGACACTATGCGACAAATAAAAAGTCATGAGCTATTCAGGAGTCCGGACACTTACGATCTCGCCAGGGGCTTGGCCCTTGGTGGCCACTCCTCCTCGTCGTTGTTGGCGTTGGTGGAGAAGTCCGGAGGAAGGGTCCTTCCTTTCTTGGGCCCTCCGGCCTCCCCAGTCGGGGCGGCCTTCCTTTTCTTCTCTCCCCCCGCTGGGGGAGAGGCTTCTTTTTCCTCCTCCTCGTCTTCGTGGGGGGAGTCCGCCTCGGAGTCATCGGACGATGGGTCCGACAGCACCTGACGCCGGGAGCTCCTTCGAGTTCCCGTGGCCTTCTTCTTGGCCTTCTTCTCCGGCACCACGTGAGGTGCCGGAGCCAGTAGCCCCGTCAATCGGGCGTCCTCTAGGTCTTCTGGCAAGGGTGCCGGACAGTCAATCTGTCCGGACATCTGCAGCCAGTCCTGTCAAAGGTTAGGGAGTTTTAGATCCCGCATAAAGTCAAACTATGAAAAAAGAGTCCCATAAAGGGTAAAATAACTTACCTCGCTGGCTTGACGCTGCGAGCTGAATCAGCGATCTTCGTTAGCAGATGCGGGAGCTTCGGCGCCCTTCAACAACACCTTCCAGGTATCTTCGTACGTAGTGTCGAAGAGCCGGCTCAAGGTTCGGTGTTGTGCCGGATCAAACTCCCACAATTTGAAGGCCCGTTGTTGGCATGGGAGAATCCGGCGGATGAGCATCACCTGGATTACGTTGACAAGCTTGAGATTCTTGTCCACCAGGTTTCGGACGCAGGTTTGGAGTCCGGACAGCTCTTCCGAATCACCACATGTCAGGCCCGTCTCTTTCCATGATGTGAGCCGTGTGGGGAATCCAGATCGGAATTCGGGGGCCGCCGCCCATTGAGAGTCGCGCGGCTCGGTGATGTAGAACCACCCCGATTGCCACCCCTTTATGGTCTCCACAAAGGAGCCCTCGAGCCATAGGACGTTGGCCATCCTGCCCAGCATGGCACCTCCGCACTCTGCTTGGCGGCTGCCCACTACCTTTGGCTTGACATTGAAGGTCTTCGGCCATAAGCTGAAGTGGGGCTAGATGCAGAGGAAGGCCTCGCACACGACGATAAACGCCGAGATGTTGAGGATGAAATTCGGGGCCAGATCATGTAAATCTAGGCCATAGTAGAACATGAGCCCCGGACGAACGGGTGATGTGGAAACCCTAGTCCATGGGAGGAAGTGGGGAGGAACACCACCCTCTCATGGGGCCAGGGGTGGGGATGAGCTGCCCTTGTTGGGGAGCCGACACGCGATGTCGCCGGACAAGTATCCGGCTTTCCGCAGCTTTTGATGTGCCCTCCGTGACGGAGGAGGCCATCCACTGCCTCCCGCCTCCGGACATGGTTGGAGAAGGTTGAGGTGAGATGTGCGGACTTGGGCGCTGGAGCTTGAGTCTTGTGAAATGGATGAGCAAAGGAGGAAGAAGGCGAGGTTAAAAGGTGGATCCTTATCCCTTATATGGACGGACGGCTATCGTCCCCGCCACCTAGGTAAAACTCGCTTATCTCCCAAGCACCTTAATCAATGGCGCGGTTGGGTTACCCACGTCCGTATTGATGGGAATCCCGGAATAAGGGGGGCACGATCTCCGCTCTGATAAGACGTGCCAAGGAAACCGCCTCGCTAAATGCGTTGAGGTGGAACAGTAAAAACGATTCGTATAAAGGCCTCGCCATGGTGTGATGTCACGCCGCGGAATACATCAGCAAATCTGTGCAAAGGTTATTCTCTCTACGGTGATATGTGGAACTTGTTTTGCAGAGCCGGACACGATCCTTGTGTTCAAAATCTTCTATGAAGTATTCGGAGGAAGAACCCGCCTTGCAATGCGAAGACAATATGCGCGCCGGACTCGTCGTCATTGAAGCCTGGTTCAGGGGCTACTGAGGGAGTCCTGGATTAGGGGGTGTCCGGATAGCCGAACTATCACCGTTGGCCGGACTCCTGGACTATGAAGATACAAGATTGAAGACATCGTCCCGTGTCCGGATGGGACTTTCCTTGGCATGGAAGGCAAGCTTGGCGATACGGATATGTAGATCTCCTACCGTTGTAACCGACTCTGTGTAACCCTAACCCTATCCGGTGTCTATATAAACCGGAGGGTTTTAGTCCGTGGGGACTAACAACAATCATACCATAGGCTAGCTTCTAGGGTTTAGCCTCTCTGATCTCGTGGTAGATCCACTCTTGTACTACCCATATCATCAATATTAATCAAGCAGGAGTAGGGTTTTACCTCCATCGAGAGGGCCCAACCTGGTAAAACATCGTGTCCCTTGTCTCCTGTTACCATCCACCTAGACGCACAGTTCGGGACCCCCTACCGAGATCCGCCGGTTTTGACACCGACAGAGGGCCTCTACAGCTTCTACCCTCCACACCCCAAGATGATGTCCAGGACAACACATGCATAGACACTCAACAAAGCTGTGTTTATGATGAGCACGCCTCCCTAGTGCAAAGATCACCGGTGCTCCCTCTAACTTGGCAATCGTTATATGTGGTTGCATGTTATGTGTGATGTCTAGCTTGTATTGCTTCTAATTTTGTTGAATTCCATCTGCTTACTTTACACATTATACTTGAATAAGACACGTGTTCCTGTTTCTAGAACATACAATATCTGTCTATCACACCATGTTCTTACATAAAATTACTACTTTGTGTAACCTGCAACAATCACTTATCATAAGACACGTTTGACTTCGAAGTGTGATATAGGTTACATCTCACATTCTTTTCTAGCTTGTACTACTAATTTGTTGAAATGGCACTTATGACAAGACAATTTTAACTTGGTAGAGTGATATTATTTGCATCTTTCATATGGTGTCTAGCTTCCATTGCTTCTAACTTGTTGAAATGCGTTCTCCTTAGTTTACACATCATAAGCTATGAATATGCAATGTTGTGAATATGCAATGGCAATAATGACGAGAGACCTCTAACATGGTAGTGTGATGTTGTTTGCATCTTGCATATGATTTATTTCTTGTACTTGCTTCACATTTGTTTAAACGCCATTTATGCTTTGAGACACCATTAACTTGGCGAGCGATATTTGTAGCATCTTTCATATGGTGTCTACCTTCCATTGCATTGCTTCTAATTTGGTGAAATGTCTTGTTCTTAGTTTACACATCATAGTTCTGGTTATCTCTTCCGTCCTGTTTTCATACATATTACATCCTCCTATCATGTGGTTGTCTAACATCAAAGTTTTATTCGTCTACATCACGCATCAATTTGTTTTGAAGAACTAAATTTTATTCATTTTTCTTGTCGGCTTGACTTAACATGGCACAGCGAAAGAGGAAGAAACAGAGAATGGCAGAGAATGAGAAGCGGATGAATCCTGCAGATTCTGCTGGTACTGATGGTGCAATAGAAGGTGAAAGTCCAGCGGAAAATTCTACAAACACGGCATCCGATGCTACACGAACTGCAAAAAAATCCAAACAGAAACAAATAGCTGCCACCAAACAAGCAGAGACAGCCCTAGTTCTTGCAACACCTACCACAGTACTATCAGCTGCACGACATACTCGTAAGGCCAACTGAGCTAGCAGCACGCTCCCAAGCTCCCTTGCCACCTGACACTACTTCCCAAGCACTCTTGACACAAGACGAGTTGGCAATATCAGATGAACCTTGTGAGCTTCAACAGCAAGAAGGTAGTTGCTGGAGTCAAGTTACAGTTGCATGCTTCTTTATATGTAGTCTCACAGTTTGATGTACACTAACACTTCCTATGTTTGTTGTTGGACTAGCACCTAGGCGCAAGAGGAAACAAACATCAGGGATAATGCTCGATAGGTTAACTAAATCTAGAGGAGGAAGAATGGAGATCCGTTTTGAGGTAGGTTTAAAAAGTCCACGTGATGCTACAGAGTCAGCCAAGTTAGTATCAAAGGCAGCGGTTGCCGTTAGGTGTCATGTACGTATCCTCCCAACATGGATTCAGTACAGGAATGACAAAGACGAAACCCAGTTCAACACCTTCCTCGACCATTTATCTGTAAGTGTGGTTATGTATGGAAACTAGTAATATCGTCTTGCTCTGTCCCATACTTTCTAGGTTGCTGATAATGAGACTCCCATAATTTTCAACAGATGAGGTTCAAGTTGGATAGCCAAGATGATGCAACCGCACAAGCTTGCACCCATGTTTTCAAGTCTGCTCTGCTGACAAGATCGGTATAACTTGAGGAAAACTCACTTTGAAGGCAAGGCTAACGGTGAACTTTCCCAAACATCTCCAAAGGAAAATATATCGGATGAAGACCGGAGGGCCTTATTAAACACTAGTCTGATCCAAGTATCGGTACATTATATATATGTGATCGATCACATGTTGAAGTCCTATTGACGCATGTGCCACACAAATCTATCTTCTTGTAGGTGAACTGTTCAAAGAACAAGGCCAATCGTCATTTAAAGTGAAATTCCAACAGCATTTACGTGATCTCGTAGCTACATTGCACACTGCGAGGCTCTTGTAATTAGCTGTTGTTTCACTCTTTTCGATGTACCATATTATCAAATCTATATTGACTTGTTCGAAATGCAGAGGAAAGCCCGCAAGGACCAAAAAGTACCTGAACCAAATGATGTGGAAATCTTCAAGGATTGTCACACCAGCAAGAAGAAGGGCATGACTACACCAGTCAAAGCCGCTGTTGTAAGTCCTTAATCCTCATGCCTTTTAACTACTACTTACTCTGACTTGTGCCTTGAACTGCATGATTTGCAGCCAATGTCTATTACTCTTTTCAATTTTCTACACAATTGTCTTAGCGTATCATTGCACCTTACAAGGTTTAAAAGGGAGGAGTGATGTTCCTTTGATCTTGACCCATAATCTAGTTCCGTGTTGGACTTGCCCACACAACGTTACAATTGCCTGTTTGTCTGTTCTTAGTTGTTTTGTGATATGAATGATGTCATACTATGCTTACCGTATTATAAACTTCGTCTCTTTATCCTTAGCCCTCAATACAATGTGAAGAAATAGACAATAAATTAGCGATGGTACATGGTCATATGTTTGGAACCTGGTTTTATTATGTACTTTGCAATAAATACAACTAATATTTTACATGGGTTCACGTAATAAGTTACGTATATAGACCAAAGCTATTTTGTTTGGTTTTGCTGCCTCCTTAATATCTTACATTATGGTACTACTAATGTAAAACCTCAACTTTTCAGCGAGCTATGGAAAAAATGGTGGAACCGCCACCTTACGAAGGTGGCGAGGTAACTATAACCGCAATGTCGCTCTCTTGCTGCGGTGGGTCAAGACCTGTCCACTAACAAAGGCCAAAAGCACGTTCTGCGTATCTTGGGTTGGTTGTTAAGGCAATATCGTCCAAACTGCCTCATGATCAAGATATGCAAGCTCAAAGCAATGTTGTATGTGCGCTTGAGACAAGTCCATTCCCTAACAGAGGCCCTTGTGAAACAAGGAGAAACATTGCTCAATGTCGTCAAGATATGCATGGTTTTGAAACCGACTATCGACATTTGCTATGTTGTTCGAGAGCCTAGGGAAATGAAGGCGAGGGTTATGGTGTTCCATCGGACAATACAGCATGAAAACGTAACAGTCAGGTCAAATGAACCGAGCTTCTGAACTTCTGGTGGTGCATTTATCTGCTAGACTGTTAAGTTTTATGCCAACCTTCCTTTTGTTATATAGTTGTAATTTGTTTTGGTGCGATACAAAATTTATTCTTAACATGCAGCCACCGGCTGAAGAAAACAGCAAGCCATTTTTGTATAGTGTAGGGTGTTCCCTATATTTGCACTGGTGGCGATCTTTGATGCCGAGTGGATGTAATCTGTGCAATCGCCTTAATAGCCTAGCGTTAGTTTGGGCCTTATTTATTTCCTAGTCTTCTTTTTCCCTAGTTTGCTAGTGGCCGCAACTACCCATGGGCCATATACGGGCCATAGGATCCATGGGTCTCCTACGGGCCGTCGATAAATGGGCCTGCAATCGGTGGGCCTCGGGCCGTCGATAAATGGGCCTAGGGCTGTTGGATAAATGAGTCTACATGGGCCGTAATCGGGCGTAATTGGTATCGGCCCAGCACGGTAACGGGCCGTTAACATGCCGTAGGACTGCAAAAGCTTAATTCTGTCATAGGCATAACGGGTCGTTAATGGGCCAGAATATAGGACGGGTTGGCCAGAAATGGGCCGACTCTTGCCATGGGCCGAATCTGGCCCATTAGGGTAATAGGCCAGTAACGGGCCGACCCTTGCCATCGGCCGAATTTGGCCCATTTGGGGAACATGCCAGTAACGGGCCGACTCTTGTCATGGGCCGAATTTGGCCCATTAGGGGAACAGGCCAGTAACGGGCCGGAAGTAATCGAGGGCTGAAAAGGAGCCCAAGAACATATGGGTCGTCAATAGGCCGAAAGCTAACATCGGCTGGAAACGGACCATGTAAATCACGGGTCGTTAACGGGTACAAAGAAAATTACTGTTCATTATGGGCTAGAGTCACCGTGGGCCTGTAAAGGGCGAAGATCTGAAAGGCCTCATATGGGCGAAGACGTCGTGGGCCATACATGGGCCGAAAGTGAAATGAGTGGTGTTATATTCGACGGGCCACATGACGTTGTTGGGCCGATTTCCTTTAGTGCCTAACGGGCCGTAAAATGGGCTATTTGCGAAGAGACCATTAACAGGCTTTTCATGGGCCAGCCCGTTAACTTTTGACCAAGTCAAACGGACCGGCTTTGTAAGCTAAATGGGCCAGTGGCGGGCCGTGGCATGTGTCGACATATCATAGGCGCCTATCTCGACCCAATCGACGAGCCGACATGTTTCGTCCGGCCAATAAGAATTTTACACGTGGAAATTTCCCATTGGTCGGGGCTGTTAACGGGTTATCGGATCCAAAACCCGACACGATAGCTTAATGGCGTTCCGTTACGGTGGATGCCACGTGTCGGTCACCCTTGACGAAAGCACTTCTGTGACGCACGATTTATCATCATGGAAGTGGACACTTCTATGATGATAATTTTGGTAATGTCATGGAACACTTCTACGACAGCACAGGTATGACTATCTTGATTCTGTCATAAATTTGTCATGGATGTACATGCATGACAAAAAATGCGACCTACTGTGACAAACACGTATCATCACGGAAGTGTATTTTTTTGTAGTGTTAGGACCCCGCTGCCACGGGAGGGTAGGACAAAAGATGTCATGCAAGTTCTTTTCCATAAGCACGTCTGACTATATACGGAATATATGCCTACATTATATTGACGAATTGGAGCTAGTTCTCTGTCACCCTAGGTTATGACTGCTACATGATGAATATCATCCAATACAATTATCATTGCCAATCCATTGCCTACGAGCTTTTCACATATTGATCTTTGCTAAGTTACTTTGCCGTTGCTGCTGTTACAATCACTAGAAACTGCTACTGTTACTTTTTCCATTGTTACCGTTACTTCCACACTACTTTTCTACTAAATACTTTGCTGCAGATATTAAGTCTTTCAGGTGTGGTTGAATTAACAACTCAGCTGCTAATACTCGTGAATATTCTTTAGCTCCCCTTGTGTCGAATCAATAAATTTTGGTTGAATACTCTACCCTTGAAAACTGTTGTGATCCCCTATACTTGTTGGTTATTAGTGGTGCACGCAGGAGGACGACGAGGCGAGCAAGGGGCGCGGACGAGTGTGAGTCGCGCATGGGGAGTGAGCTTGGCCACGGTGCGGTGAGCGCAAGCGGGAGCACGACTACGGCACGACAGCGTACGACAACTATAGGCTAGAAATAAGGGGGGAGCAGAGGGGGCTGGCGAGAAGCTTACATGGAGCCAGGAGGGGAGGGCAGCGGGCTCGAGGGAGGTATGGTGGAGCGAGACGGCGGCGGGTTCCAGCAACGCAGAGGATGAAGATGACTCAAACTCGACGATGTAGATGCGTTCGGATTGGTCTCGTGGGCGAGGAAGGTGTAGCAGTCGACAACGAAGCTTGTGGGCATGGCGGTGCGGTGCGGGGCGGCCGGTGGCTACGTGGGCGGTGAGGCCAAGGCGACGACAGTGGTGGGCAAGCTCGGGGGGGAAGAGAAGAAAGAGCGTGGGGGCGGCGTGAAGGGGTAGTAGGCGGTCTAGGGTTGGCAGGTGGCGTCGCTAGCGACCATAGCCGCGCGAGACAGCAGCGGATGGCCGGCACGTGGCCATCCTAGCCATGTGCGGCCGCACGACGTCCACGGCGCCCCGATAACAGAGGTGGAGGGAGACAGGGGCGCCTGATGGGCTGGGCTGCGCTGTGCCTTAGGCCAGAGGCCATGTAGGCCCTTTCTCTTTTATGATTTTCTGCATTTCCCTTTTTATTTAAAACAGAGACAACTAGGGAAAGTGAAAGTGCAACTATCCCTAGGTGGTTTTGGTAATTCCTAACAACATATAGCTCATTGAGCTAATGCTATTTCAAGATTAATATTTCAGGAAAGCTCAATGATTGGCATGGCATTGATGAGAAAAGTGGACCCCTCAAAATGCTAAGGACAAAAGGATTGGTTCAAGCTCCAAGCTCAAGACTCTATATTTTCTATTTTAGTGATCCAAGATCACATTGAGTCTAATAGGAAAAGCCAATACTATCAAGGAGGGATGGGGTGTTGCTTAATGAGGCTCTTGCTCAAAATGCTTAGTGATATGCTACAAAGCCCTCAACTACTTTCTCACATCCACATATGACCTAAACCAAAAGCCAAACTCGGCCCCACCGATTCTTTCTATCCAGCGCCACCGAGTTCAGATGTCATAGCCAATGCCACAAACCCTAGGCAAATCGGTCTCACCGATAGGTATCTCGGTCTCACCGAGATGGGATTGTAATCTCTCTGTTTCCCTTCGTAACGTTTCGGTCCCACCGAGATGAGCGATCGGTCCCACCGAGATTGCAATGTAAACTCTCTGTTTCCCTTTTTTAACATTTCGGTCTCACCGAAATGAGCAAATCGGTCCCACCGAGTTTACCTGACCAACTCTCTGGTTAGCTTATTACCAAAATCGGTCTCACTGAGTTTGTGTAATCGGTCTCACCGAGATTACGTTATGCCCTAACCCTAACCATAGCGGTCCTACCGAGTTGCATGTCGGTCCCACAGAAAATCCTAACGGTCACTAGATTTGCTGAATCGGTCCGACCGAGTTTATCAATTCGGTCCCACCGAGTTTGGCAAATTGTGTGTAACGATTAGATTTTGTGTGGAGGCTATAAATACCCCTCCACCTCCTCTTCATTCGTGGAGAGAGCCATCAGAACGAATCTACACTTCCAACCTACATTTTCTGAGAGAGAACCACCTACACTTGTGTTGAGGCCAAGATATTCCATTCCTACCATATGAATCTTGATCTCTAGCCTTCCCCAAGTTGCTTTCCACTCAAATCTTCTTTCCACCAAATCCATATCCTGTGAGAGAGAGTTGAGTGTTGGGAAGACTATCATTTGAAGCACAAGAGCAAGGAGTTCATCATCAACACACCATTTGTTACTTCTTGGAGAGTGGTGTCTCCTAGATTGGCTAGGTGTCACTTGGGAGCCTCCGACAAGATTGTGGGGTTGAACCAAGGAGTTTGTAAGGGCAAGGAGATCCCCTACTTCGTGAAGATCTACCGCTAGTGAGGAAAGTCCTTCGTGGGCGATGGCCATGGTGGGATAGACAAGGTTGCTTCTTCATGGACCCTTCGTGGGTGGAGCCCTCCATGGACTCGCGCAACCATTACCCTTCATGGGTTGAATTCTCCATCAACATGGATGTACGATAGCACCACCTATCGGAACCACGACAAAAACATCCGTGACTCCTATTGCGTTTGAATCCTCCAAACCCTTCCCTTTACATTCTTGCAAGTTGCATGCTTTACTTTCCGCTGCTCATATACTCTTTGCATTCTTGCTTGAATTGTGTTAAGATCGCTTGACTCCTCCAAAGTTGCTAAAATCCGCCAAGAACTAAAATTGGGAAAAGGCTAGATTTTTATTTGGTCAAGTAGTCTAATCACCCCCCTCTAGACATACTTTCGATCCTACAAGTGGTATCAGAGCTTTGGTCTCCATTTGCTTTTATTTCCATAGCTTTTGGTGGTTATAGCCTTGGTTTCACAACCTAGGAGAGTATGGCGTCTAGCGAGAGAAATTACCACCGTAGAGGTCCTTACTTTGATGGTACTAATTTTGCTAGTTGGAAGCATAAGATGAAAATGCACATTCTTGGACATAACCCCGCCGTTTGGTCTATTGTGTGTATTGGCTTGCAAGGTGAATTCTTTGATGGGAGAGAACCGAACCGTGAAGCTACCGCGGAAGAGTTGAAGATGTTGCAATACAATGCTCAAGCTTGTGATATCCTCTTCAACGGATTGTGCCCCGAAGAATTCAACAAAATCAGTCGTCTTAAGAATGCAAAGGAAATTTGGGATACTTTGATTGATATGCACGAAGGTACCGACTCCGTCAAGGAATCCAAATTGGATGTGCTTCATAGTCAGCTTGATAAGTTCAAAATGAAGGATGGTGAAGGTGTCGCTGAAATGTACTCTAGGCTTGCTCTTATCACAAATGAGATCGCCGGCTTAGGAAGTGAAGAGATGACCGACAAATTCATCATCAAGAAGATCCTAAGATCTTTGGACGGAAAATATGATACCGTATGCACATTGATCCAAATGATGCCCAATTACAAAGATCTCAAGCCAAAGGAAGTCACTGGAAGAATTGTTGCTCATGAGATGTCACTCAAGGATAAGCAGGAGCTCCATAACAAGTCAAGTGGTGCTTACAAAGCCTCATGTGAAGCTCCCACATCATCAAGTGAGAAACAGACCTTCAATGAAGAATTGAGCCTAATGGTGAAGAACTTCAACAAGTTCTACAAGAGTAGAAGTAAAGAGAGAAGTTCCTAGTCAAGGTCCTACAATGACAAAAGATCTTCTAGTCGAGAGCGAAATTGCTACAATTATGGAAGACCCGGACACTATTCCAATGAGTGTACGGCACCCTACAAGAGAAGCGAAGATTCTCCAAAAAGAAGAAGTAAAAGAGAAGAATCACCATCAAGAGAGATAAGGAGTAGAGATGATCGTTATGAACGAAGAACATCCCGGAGAAGCAAGGATTCGGAAAGGAAGGAGAAGTCATCAAGGAGCTACACAAAACGAAGACATCAAGCTCGTGTTGGTGAATGGGTATCCGGCTCCGACTCCGACAATCACTCCGAGAGAAGCTATCACTCCGACTCCGAATATACTCAAGATGAAGGTGTTGCCGGTCTAGCACTTGTGTCAACCAACTCCTACGACATATTTGATTCACCAAATGAAGGACTTGGAAGATGCTTCATGGCTAAAGGCCCAAAGGTATCACACCCCGAGTATGTTGATTTCAATAGTGATGAAGATGACTTGTTAGGTGATGATGATTTACTTATTGACAAATCTAGTGATGGATACTATGATTAAACGTCAATTAATCATGCTAATCAAGATGAAACGAATGACAATGATAAGGAGAAGATTTGGTATCTAACTAAAGAATTAAACACTCTTAAGTTAGCTCATGAAACTATCTTAGGAGATCATCGAGAACTTTTAAGGACTCATGAGAAATTACGTTTTGAGAAGCTCAATCTTGAGCAACAGAATGAGTTCTTAAAGGCAATCAATGATGATCTTCACAAGAAAAGTTCTTCTTACATTGCCAAGCGTTTACTCTTGTCCACTTACATGCCTCAAGTCAAGTCTAGTAACAAGAACAAGAAAGATTCTTCCTCTAGTAGTAACAATAATCATGCTAATTCCAATATTGTTGCTTCTAGTAGTTCTCTTGATTCCACTAATGATTCTCTTAGCCAAGTTAAACTTGAGCAACAAAATAGCTTATTGAAGGGAATTATAGAGAAAGGTGTTTATAAGAGCCTTGCCGGAAGTAAGCAATTCGAGGAAATTGTACGCAAGCAAGGAAGGCACCGGAAGAACCAAGGTGTTGGTTTTGAACGAAAGTTCAATGCCAATGGAGTTGAGTGGGAAGAAGATCAATACCCCAAGACGAAGTTTGTTCCTCAACAAGAGAAGTATGATCCTACTTCTTTCAAAGGGACACAAGCTCAAGATGATCTTCCACCACAAGACCACAAGCAAAAAGGGAAGGATAAGCTTCAAGAGAAAATTGATGCATTCGAAGAAGCACCTAAGGCCTTGGTCAAATGGGTTCCCAAGACTACATCAAGTTCCACTTCATCAAGTACAACTACAACTCCGAGGATTCCCATCAAGATGGTGTGGATCCAGAAGAAGAAGAACTAGAGAGTTCTTGAGGGTGACTCCGCCAACATACTTCACTCTTATCATTTTGGCAAGAACAAGTGCAATCAACTTCCACATCTTGCACTAGTTCAAGGAGTCACAAACCCTCTTGTTGGTAAGACAAGGGACAAGGTAACCTAATGCTTTCATAGACATCATCTTGTGTGTGCATCACTCTATGTCTATGGATATCCTTGTTTGTTCCTTGTGGGACTAACCCGTGTAGGTATTGAAAGTGCAACTCACTCCAAAGGATTGCTTCAAAAGATCTACTTCAACATTGAGCATCCACATCTTCAACACCTACATGAAGTCATCATCGACAAAACCCAAGGTTAGTTCATCCCTCTTAGGGGGGATCTCACATCTAGGGGGAGCTTTACTCTAATAATTGAGCTAAAGCAACTCTAATGGTGTGAACACAACAACGCTTAATGTAAAAGTGGTGACCCCACTTGTGCTTAAACGATGAGTATGACCTATGATCAAATGTTCTCATTTGACTCCTAAATTAATATACTCATATATAGATGACCTAGTCATCGCCAATAGCTTGATAGATGCTAGAATTGGTTGTGCATGCTTTGCCACATATTTCATTTGCCATTTTATTGTGTGAGCATGTTGGTTGCATAATTTACTCATTCGAGGACATCCACTTGTTGTTTTGATTGATTGGTTTCTTTTTCTTTTGCCAAGTGGATGGACAAGAATGCCTAAGAACCTTCTCTAGCTATCTATGCTTTTCTCATCTCAAACTCTATTCATGCTACATCACAAAGTTTGATCAAGTCAGATTCGAACCACTCTGTGTGAGGAGCACTCGGAGTCCCCGATTCGTCATAGACTTAAACTTCCAAAACTTCTTTGTGCGTTTCGGTCTGACCGATTCATCCATTTCGGTCATACCGAGATCACTAAGTCAATCTAGGTTTTCAATCTCGGTGCAACCGATTTGAACTTTTTGGTCACACCGAGTTGTTCCACTCGGTCACACCGACAGGGTTAGGCTATATATATCCCCGGGCCAAAATTTGGAAAATTTTCTGAACCCCTTTGAGGGAGTCGGGGTGTCCGGATAGCCGGACTACTATCATCTGTCGGACTATCATCATCGACCGGACTCCAAGACTACGAAGATACAAGATTGAAGACTTCTCCCCGTGTCCGTATGGGACTTTCCTTGGCGTGGAAGGCAAGCTTGGCGATACGGATATGTAGATCTCCTACCAATGTAACCGACTCTATGTAACCCTAGCCCTCTCCGGTGTCTATATAAACCGGATGGCTCTAGTCCGTAGGACTATCAGAACAACAACCCTTACAATCATACCATAGGCTAGCTTCTAGGGTTTAGCCTCCTTGATCTCGTGGTAGATCCACTCTTGTAAACATCCACAATATCAATATCAATCGAGCAGGACGTAGGGTTTTACCTCCATCAAGAGGGCCCGAACCTGGGTAAAACATCGTGTCCCTTGTCTCCTGTTACCATCCGCCTAGACGCACAGTTCGGGACCCCCTACCCGAGATCCGCCGGTTTTGACACCGACATTGGTGCTTTCATTGAGAGTTCCTCTGTGTCGTCACCGATAGGCTTGATGGCCTCTTCAATCAACAACGACACAGTCCTGGGTGAGACTTTTCTCCCCGGACAGATCTTCAGATTCGACGGCCGCCAGATCGCGGGCCAACTCACTTGGCCATCTGGAGCAGATCGAAAGCTACGCCCCTGGCCATCAGGTCAGGTTTGGAATCCTAAACTTCACGGCCGATATCCGCGGGGACTTGATCTTCGATGGATCTGAGCCACAGCCGAACGTGCCACGCTGTCACGATGGGCATGACCTAACTCTGCCGCCGGACAGCACCTTGGAGGCCGCACATGAATCCGCTCCGACCCATAGTACGGAGCCGATCGCTCGGATCGAGGACGGATGGCTGGACACCGCCTCGGGAGCTGCAACTTCTACGGCGATAGAGCCGAACACTTACCGTGTCCCGCATAAAGCTCATGACTCGAGGTGCGGACTCCTGCCGGACTCAACCTCCTGCGCCCCGCCACCGAATCCGACCGGCGCCGATCATGGAATTCACCGCTGAGACATCTTTCAAGACTCTCCTTCGGCGATATCATAAATTCACTGAAGCATCTCTCGCTATCCGGAGAGCCCTGGCCGAACTACGGCCAGGATGGTTGGGATGCGGACGACGAAGAAATTCAGACCCCACCCACCACCCACTTCGTAGCCACCGTCGACGATTTAACCGACATACTTGACTACGACTCCGAAGACATCGACGGTATGGACGACGATGCCGGAGACTACCAAGAACCAGTGCCTACAGGACACTGGAAGACCACCTCGTCATACCACATATACATGGTGGACACCCCAAAGGGAAGCGATAACGAGGAACAACGGGATGCGGCAGAGGATAATCTCGCCGATAAAGAACCAAAACGGGATGCTGCCCTAAGTCCCGCCTCGATCAAAGCAGCCTTCCTAACGACCCAGCGATAGAGCAGGGCAAACCAGCGGACGACGAACAGGACAAGCCGGATAATCAACCCCTTCACGGAGCAATCAACAGTCCGGACACAACACCGGAGCATAAGAACATACACAAAAAACTCGTCGCCACTGCAAGAAGTTTGAAGAAGGCGAACGGAAGCTCAAAACAGCGAAAGACACGCCGTAATGAAGTGGAGCAAAGTATTCAAGACCTCAGAAAAATATGGCAATGGCCATCAAACTAAGAGCTACCCGAAGCGCAAGTTGCTGCCAGAATTTGACGAGGAAGCCATAGAGCCTTCACATTCAAAAAATAAAGAGGCCGCCTGGCCGGATAGACGGCTAGATGACAGGCCCAAAGCGACAAGCGGGGCTGCACACAGGCCGAATTATAATCCGGGGAAAACGGACGGCCCAACTAGGTCCATCTACGGGCCAAAAAAGAGGACCCCAGGAAGTAACACACCATGACAAGTGTTCGAAGCCAGCGGCATACCCAAATACAGGGGCGCCGCACACCCGCTATGTTTTACCGATGAGGTGCTGGATCATGAATTTCCAGCAGGGTTCAAACCCATAAACATAGAGGCATACGACGGCACAACAGACCCAGAGTCTGGATAGAAGATTACATACTACACATACACATGGCTAGAGGAGATGATCTCCACGCCATAAAATACCTACCCTCAAACTCAAAGGGCCAGCTCGGCATTGGCTCAAAAGCCTCCCAGAAAATACTGTTGGAAGTTGGGAAGAGCTTGAGGACGCGTTTAGAGCAAATTTTCAAGGGACTTATGTCCGCCCTCCGGATGCAGACGATCTGAGTCATATAACCCAACAGCCCGGAGAATCAGCGCGCAAATTCTGGAACAGGTTCCTTACCAAAAAGAACCAAATAGTCGACTGTCCGGATGCAGAAGCCCTAGCAGCTTTTAAACACAACGTCCGAGACGAATGGCTCGCCAGACACCTCGGCCAAGAGAAGCCAAGAACAATGACCGCGCTAACAAGCCT
Source organism: Aegilops longissima (assembly GCA_021605205.1). Classification (NCBI taxonomy): domain Eukaryota; kingdom Viridiplantae; phylum Streptophyta; class Magnoliopsida; order Poales; family Poaceae; genus Aegilops; species Aegilops longissima. The sequence continues at coordinate 753,318,523 of CM038677.1, read as the reverse complement.
CATGACGTGCTTTTGCGCGGGAGAAGACAGCTGGCTAGCAAGATGCAGCACCAGCGACCCGAGTACATCCGAGATCGAGATGGAACGGACGATCCGCAGCGCAGAAAGACCAGCGCGGAATAAAGAAAAAAGCCCAAAGGGCACGGCGGTCAACGCCGGATTCAAAAGCTCGCAGCCAAACAATACAACACGGCCTCTTAAGGAGAACAGAGACGAGCTATCAAATTTAAACAAAATTTTAGATCGGATATGTCAAATCCATAGTACTTCCAGAAGGCCTGCAAACCATAACAACCGAAATTGTTGGGTTTTTCAACAGTCCGGCAGACTCAACGCCGGACACAAGGGGCTCGATGCGCCAAGCGAGGACGATGACGAACCCCACCAGCAGAGCACCGGAAGTCAAAAGGCTTTCCCACAAGAAGTCAAAACAGTAAACTCGCTTCACGTGATAGTACGGAAATCCAACACGGCACTCGCTAAGACAAGTGTCGCATGATCCACCCCAGTGGACCGAGATTGGACGTCAAAACCAATCACTTTCGACCATCTGGATTAGTCCAGAAGTATCCGGAACGCAGGATAGACTGCCCTGATAGTGGATCCCATAATAGACGGACTGCAATTAACGCAGGTTTTGATGGACGGCGGCAGTGACTTGAACCTGCTATTTCCGGACACAATCCGCAAGCTGGGATAGACCCTACTACAATTCGGCATAGCCGCACTTCCTTCAAAGGAGTGGCGCCAGGCCCTTACGCCAGGTGCACAGTTTCATTATTACTAGAGTTGTGTCAGGGTCACCTGACAACTTCCGACGAGAAAAGCTAACCTTTCATGTTGCCCCATTTAAAAGTGGCTATCAAGCATCACTGGACGGAAGCTTTAAATGCTTCAATGCAATACCACATTACGCGTCTCTTACGCTTAAAATGCCCGTTCACGTGGCATCATTTCATTAAAAGGTCGCTTGAGACCCCGGACACGGCTGGACGAGTCCGGAATAAATAAGCTAGGGGCTACCTAGCCGCACATCCCTTCACAAGGGTTTGCACATATAAGCCATAATGAGCTAGCATAGGCTCAGCTTTCTTAATCTATATTTCAATTTTTATGCACTTTCTCGCACGATTTCTTTTCCAACCAAGTTCTTCTCTTTTACGATGAACAGCGTGCACACCCGTCCGTGATACGGCACAACGGAGACACAGCGCAGACGTGCGGTAGGGACCCGTTGCAAGGACTCTTTTCGGACTAAGACCCTCGTAAACCTTTCTTCTGTCTCTTGTTGCTATAATCCCTGGTTTATCATTATAACCAGAGTGGAGACTGGCATTTTGGCATCGGCCGCGCTGTAAGAACCTGCCGTACACGGACACAAGGGGCTTAGGGCTTTGTTTTGCCGCTATTATAAAGACCGAACACCTTCGGGAGTGTTCGGCGTCTCGAGTTAGGCCTTATATGCATCAGCTTGAATCATGTCTTTGGTCAAATGTTGGGTTTGCCCGGCTCTTGTGTTTTGCTGCCTTACGTTCCGTATCATCGGCTAACGCTGCTCGGAGAACTATCTGCGATTGTGCCCGCCTCGGCTGGGCGAGCACCTCGAGAGAAAGTCGAAAACTGACTGTCATGATACAGCGAGAGACTGGACAACCACTCGATCGACCATAGGAATGTTTAGGATTCCTCCGTTTTGACGAAGGGCCGTTTCGGCCAGCACATACTGGCGCCCAATTGGAGAGCGCGCTGCCCCTGAGGGCTATGTCGTAGCCCCACCCTTGAACTCCATGGCTAAGTGAAAGTGATAAAGCATTATAGTCCGGTTGCCTCGTTTGCTACGCTACCACCTCCTTTACAGGACCGAGACGTCGGATTAAGTGTGAAAACGCTGTTTTTGCGAACACCCCGCACCTTGTGCGTGGGGGCTGAAAGCCGACGACGCCATCTTTCGGGTTATACACACGTATACATGAGCGGCCGCATAGGAGATATTCTATTACTTGAACGCACAAGTATAAAAGGCGCTTACATCATAAATATCGTTTTACATCATATAAACGTTCATTCGAACGTAACATATTTCGAGCACTATGACTCTATTACACGAGCACCACACCGTACTTCGCCAAAATAGTGCTCGACGGGTAACCGGTTATGATCCGAACCCGGGGTCGCAACAGCGGTGGCATCCATCTCTGTCCAATGTGTCTTCACACGGGCGAGCGCCATCCGCGCACCCTCTATGCAGGCCGACCGCTTCGTCGCCTTGATATGCGGCTCCGCCCCAAGAAATTGCTGCAATAAGCCATAATAACTCTTCAGCCGGGGCCTATCCGGCCGGATATGAGTCACTATATCCGTCATAGCAAGCCCGGACAACCTATTTAGCTCAGCCCACTCAGCCAAACGGTCGGTCAGCGGAAGTGAACGCTCCGGACTATGGAATTGAGACCAAAACAGCTCTTCCGTCTTGTGATCCTTCTGACTTCGAAAATGCACAACGGCATCCGCTGCACTCGCTGCTAAGTCCATATAAGGGTCCTCTGAACCCCACAGTTGGCCCAGCTGAGCATATTTTGGATCCGTAAACCTTCGGCGTAGTAGAAAAGGCTTGCCAGCTACAATATCTCCGGCCTGGCGCAGCTCTTCCTTCACAGCCCGCATTGTAGAGCGGGCATCCTTGGCTTCGGCGGTGGCCTTCCGCAGGTCTTCTTGCCCCGCTAGGCGCTCTTTCCCAAGAGCCTCATTGCGGTCGGTAGCATCTTTTAACTTCACGGCCATTTCGGCTATCTCTTCCCTGCTCCGGCAGTGTGCGGCCCTTTCGGCCGCTAACTCCTCGGCCGCCCTCAAGGCTGCCGCATTACTCCTTCTGGCCTGCTCCTTGGCTTGAGCAAGTTCGGCCCGAAGGCTCTCCATAGCAGCGGCACTATCTGCATTTCACGCACATGTTGTAAGGAGATGGCTTCGGCTCCCTTACCAAGTGACCACGCAGTAACGCTTACCTTGCGACTCATCAAGTCGCCTGTTGATCAGCGTGATGTCCGCATCCGCAGCATCGAGTTGCCGCTTTAGTTCGGCAACTCCATCAGTCCGGCTGGCCTCCGGACGACCCGCCACCTGCATTGGCATGGCGGAATTTAAACCTGCGATTTTGATCCTCGACGCGCTGTCGATTTCGACAACCTACCGAGTCTCGGGGCTACTATCTATACAGGCGCATTCTATATGCAAAACTGTTAAAAGGTGTGTCATTTTCGTACCTCAAACCCCGCCAAAAACTCCCGACGGCATCGTGCAACCGCCTTGGCGGATTAAATCCTTTCAATCACCACGCTCATCAATGCGTGCTGATCTTCGAGATAAACGCCTTCTCAAGCAGATCCTTCACCGTACACCGATTGGCGCCAACTATCCGGCTTTGCCAAACCCGGGGGCTCCCTCCGTGACGACACTTCAGGCTCGTCCGCCCTATCCGACGGCGCCCCGGACGGAGGCGTCTCGCTCTCTATCATCTCCGGACGAAGGTCCCCCGAAGACGAGCTCATCTGCGAAGGACGGAGATCCGAACTACAAGGTAAAAAATTTAGTTATCCTCAGAAGCACAAATAGGGATGTCCCTTATTATAAAACTCCTTTCTTTCTACTTACGGCTCGTTGGAGGGCTGACCCATTAAGGGAGATTGTGCGGCCGGGGCCTCCCCGGACGCAGGACCCTCTGGCGAAAATTTCTTCCCCCGTTTAGGGGCTTTTGCCCCCGGGTCCTCGGAGGCAGTCCTCTTCTCCCCTTGGGGGGAGGGATTCTCGATCCCCCCTCTTTCAAGAGCCTCCTTAGGCGAGGCAGTAGCTTCCTTGTTTTCCCCTTCGTCTTCCTCTGAAGGCGCAACCTCAAGCATCCGGACCAGCACGGGATCCGGCGCGGTCTCGGGGAGGGGGGCTGGACACCGTATCAATTTTGCTTCCGCTATCCACTCCTGTGTAGAAGGAAATTGGTCATAAGGCGAATCATCGAAAGGCAAACAAACGGTATGTCCGGACTCGGAACTACTTACTTGAGTATCCGGGAGGTTGCAGCTTAGTCCAGCATCCTCGGTCAATTTCGGACACACCTCTTGCGATCCGAAGAATAATTTGTACATCTCCAGGGGTGTCAAACCCATGAAGTGTTGAAGAATCCGTGGACCCTCCGGATTGAACTCCCATAGCCGGAGAGGGCGGCGTTTGCAGGGCAGGAGACGCCTAATCAGCATAACCTGCATCACCACCACCATATCGATCTCCCTCGTTTGGAGATCTCGAATCCGGCCCTGCAGTAGGGGCACGTCCTTTGACGGCCCCCAGTTGAGCCCTTGGTTGACCCACGACATCAACCGTCGTGGAGGTCCCGGGCGGAATAAGGGCGGCGGCTTTTGCCTTCGGCCCCTCGGAATGGTGATATAGAACCACTCTTGCTGCCACAGGCCGAGCTCCTCTTGGAAGGAGCCAGCGGGCCACGGGGCATCGGCCCTCTTACTTATGGCCGCCCCGCCACACTCCGCTTGACGCCCCCCGATCATCTTCGGCGCCACATTAAAGGTCTTCAGCCACAGGCCGAAGTGAGGGGTGACGCGGAGGAAGGCTTCGCAGACGACAATAAATGCGGAAATATGGAGGATGGACTCCGGAGCCAAATCGTGGAATTCCAACCCATAATAAAACATGAGCCCTCTCACCAAAGGATCCATCCGGAAGCCTAAACCCCGACGGAGGTGGGATACGAAAACAACATACTCGCCGGGCTCAGGGGTGGGGATGGCCTGCCCTTCGGCAGGCAACCTGTGCGAAATCTCGTAAGACAGTTACTTGGCCTCCCGCAACTTTAGCACGTCCTCCTCCATGACGGAGGAGGGAATCCACCGGCCCTGGAGGTCGGAACCGGACATCATTGGAAGTCCACAGCGCTCGAATCTGGAGCTCTAGGTGCTGGAACTTGGAGCGGGGAGAGGATTCGATGAAGGATTGAAGAAAAAAGAAACGAACCTTGGTCCCGTTATAAAGAGGGAGAATACCAAGAGCCGTCTCCGTGACCGTTTGGGACTCGCCTTCGATAGAGGGGGCGTGGCGAGCGGCGCGTTGGGTTACCCACGTCCGTATTGATGAGAATCCCGGATTAAGGGAAACACGATCTCTGCTCGACAAGGCGTGCCAAGAAACCGCTTCGCTAAATGCGCTGAGGTGGTAAAGTAAAAAACAATTCAAGTAATGGCTTGGTAGTGGTGTGACGTCATGCCACAAAAAACGTCAGCAGATTGAACTTGTGTATATACTATTATTCTCTCTACGGTGGAATGTGGAATTTATTTTGCAGAGCCGGACACTATCCTGGTGTTCACAATCTTCTATCATTCGGAGGAGGAACCCGCCTTGCAATGCCAAGCAATATACGCGCCGGACTTATCGTCATTGAAGCCTGGTTCAGGGGCTACTGAGGGAGTCCTGGATTAGGGGGTGTCCGGATAGCCGGACTACTATCATCTGCCGGACTATCATCATCGACCGGACTCCAAGACTACGAAGATACAAGATTGAAGACTTCTCCCCGTGTCCGGATGGGACTTTCCTTGGCGTGGAAGGCAAGTGTCGGTGTCAAAACCGGCGGATCTCGGGTAGGGGGTCCCGAACTGTGCGTCTAGGCGGATGGTAATAGGAGACAAGGGACACGATGTTTTACCCAGGTTCGGGCCCTCTTGATGGAGGTAAAACCCTACGTCCTGCTCGATTGATATTGATATTGTGGATGTTTACAAGAGTGGATCTACCACGAGATCAAGGAGGCTAAACCCTAGAAGCTAGCCTATGGTATGATTGTAAGGGTTGTTGATGATGTCCTACGGACTAGAGCCATCCGGTTTATATAGACACCGGAGAGGGCTAGGGTTACATAGAGTCGGTTACAATGGAAGGATATCTACATATCCGTATCGCCAAGCTTGCCTTCCACGCCAAGGAAAGTCCCATCCGGACACGGGGCGAAGTCTTCAATCTTCTATCTTCATAGTCTTGGAGTCCGGTTGATGATGATAGTTCGGCCGATGATAGTCCGGCCATCCGGACACCCCCTAATCCGGGACTCCCTCAGCAAGCTTGGCGATACGGATATGTAGATCTCCTGCCAATGTAACCGACTCTATGTAACCCTAGCCCTCTCCGGTGTCTATATAAACCGGATGGCTCTAGTCCGTAGGACTATCAGAACAACAACCCTTACAATCATACCATAGGCTAGCTTCTAGGGTTTAGCCTCCTTGATCTCGTGGTAGATCCACTCTTGTAAACATCCACAATATCAATATCAATCGAGCAGGACGTAGGGTTTTACCTCCATCAAGAGGGCCCGAACCTGGGTAAAACATCGTGTCCCTTGTCTCCTGTTATCATCCGCCTAGACGCACAGTTCGGGACCCCCTACCCGAGATCCGCCGGTTTTGACACCGACACCCTTCGCCCGCGCTCAGCCTGCTCTGCCTCCCTGGGTCTCCGGATCGTCCTCCTCATTGCCAGCTGCCTCCCGCCGCTGGTCTCCGCCGCCGTCAACGGAGATCGTCTCCGCCGTTGCCGCCGTAGCAAGTCCATCGCCGCACCTAGGGTATGGACTTGATCTTTGTGCTAATCTCACTCCGATTCCTAGCACATTGTTTTGCCATGTATCTTGGCACGATTGAGATCACTCTATCCAGCGAAATCACTCCGTAGTTTAGTTGTGGAATGAAAATTTAGGGTTAGGTTTCCGCCGAAATCATCTCGGACCAACCGGGTTGTTGAAATCGGTTCCACCGATTTGGCTAAGGCCATTGCACATGTGATTCTCGGTCTGACCGAGAATTGCAAATCGGTGTGACTGAGTTCAAGTCTTTGTGAAACCCTAGCAGTCTCGGTGCCACGAATCGTGACTCGGTCGACCGAGTTCACGGTTTAGGTTCCAAAAGCTGCTTCGGTATCACCGAGATTTCAAATCGGTAGATCCGAATTGCTTTCTGTGGAAAACTAAAACTAAGTTTTTGACTCATTCTTTTGCCAAAACCTCTGCACTTTGTGATGCTCATCCAATCTACCTCGTCTATAATCTATTCACAGGGTCTGCTGTCAGTGTTTGCATCATGTCAGATCAGAGTGACAGTCAGAACAAGTCTGAGGAGCAAGTTCATATGAGTGAGGGCACTAGTCCCTCTACCAGCTCTGATGAAGGCAGCAGGAGCACTCCAAGCAACTTGCCTAAGGCTGCCACCAGGTCCAGAAAGAGGAGAACTTCAGATTCCGAGGATGAGGACTATGTGGCTGCTGAGGAAGAGGCCACCTCAAAGAAGAAAGTTCTGAAAAAGGAATATGGCACAGCTGCTGCCACTAAGCCAGGAATGAAAACAAAGGCTCCAGCAAGAAAACAACCCATGTCTAAGGCAAGGAAAGTTACCACAGGAGAAACAATGGTGTTCACTCTTGAACCTAAGGAAACTGGAGATGGAAAAAAGAGGAAAGAAAGGGTCAAGAAGACCACTGCCAGAGTTCTTGCTAAGCCCTCAATGATGAGAGATTCTGAAGAAGAGGAAGAGGAAGATGTTGCTGCACCAGCACCTAAAGCCCAAAAGCTTATGGGAGATGCCATAAGATCAGGGGCTGCTCCATCTAAGCCCAAAGAAGCTCCCAAGGCAGCTGCTCCAAAACCCAAAACTGCACCCAAGAGGAGCACCAGGAACATTCCAGCTGCAGAGAAGAACAAGGCCCCAGTGCATGAAGCTGCTATAGAAGAAGATGATGAGTCACATGTCTTGAGGAAGTTGAAGCCCTTCCAGATCACAATGATGCTCATCCAGTAGCTGAGAACATGAAAATCAGGAAGGACTCAAGATTAAGGATATGGAGAGAATCTGATCCATATGCTACCAGGAGAAGGACTGCTGTGGACTATAGATTTCACACAAAGGAGCAGCGGGACTTCTATGAGACAATTCTTCTTGACAAGAAGCCCATTGTGTGTGACATGAGATAGGTTAACTGGGAGTACATCAAGGAAAATGAAGAACACTATCCTGGAGTCTATGATAGTTTCAAGGCATGTGGAGTTGATAAATTTGTGGCTCAGAAGCTCACAAAGTGGAATGATGAGCTTATTATGCAGTTCTACTCCACAACTCATTTCTACCCAGATGGAAGAATTGTCTGGATGTCTGAAGGTACTAGGTACCAGTCAACAGTTGAAGAATGGGCTCGGTTGATCAATTCCCCAGAAGAACAAGAAGATGACTTGGATGTCTATGCCAAGAATAAGAAGGATCACAACTCAATGGCTAGCATGTACAAGGAGATTCCTGATGCAGATCTTGAGACTCACCAATTTTGTTCAGTGAAACACTTGCTGTCAGGCCTGCCTACAATCAATTGGATCCTCAGGCACACTCTATTGCCAAAGTCAGGAGATCACAGAATGATCAGAGGACATTCCATCAACTTGCTGCACATATTTGATGTCCCACAGAAGTTCAAAGTCATGCCTAATTATGGAAACCATAAAGAGAACAGCTGCAGATCAGAAGAGAAGTTGTGGGTATGCCCCACAGATCCAGGAGCTGATCAACTCCAAGATGGGCACTGGAACATATCTCTTGGACAAGGAGCACCTTCCCATCTACCCAGATTTTGAGGAAAACACTGTGGTCATGGATGAAAATGAACCATCTTCTGTGCAAGCACAAGCAAAGAGGGAGAAGGCAAGGACTGAAAAGGCTGCAAAGATGACAACCATGGATGAGGCATCTCAGTATCTTCTGAAGAGCAAGCAAGATCATCTTGGCTACTTGATTGCCTCCACTCTGAGGATTGAGAAGGGATTGGCCACCCTGACTCAAAACCAGGAGAGCTTGGAGAGAATCATGGAGCAGAAGTTCTATGATTTATATGTGAAGGTCACTGAGATACAGTCAGTTGTTGAGCAACTTCAAGATGAAGTGCAGGAGAAGAAGGGCAAGTCTACCATTGATGATTTTGCTAGAGTGCCCAGAGGACAGAGATCTGCTGATGTGCCAGTTACAGACACTAGAGCAACTGCCTCTACACCAGCTACAACTTTAGTGCCACCAGCTCCAGCACCCACTCCACCAGCTCCAGCTACATCAACTGATGTCTTCGTCCTTGGCGTTCTATCTACACCACCACCTGAAGACCAAGCCTGAGAGTCGATCTAGCACTATGCATTTTTTATGAACTTTTTGGTAACTTGTTGCCAAAGGGGGAGAAAATGTATAGATCATAGGCTTCGAGAGAGAGAGAGAGAGTGTTGTTCTTTGTACTCTCTTGTTTTTGGTGGTTGAACTTTATTATTTGCTTGTTTGAGATACTTTATGCTTTTGTGTGATACTTGGATGATCATGTGTTTGATCATATGCTACCTTAATGCTTGTTGGATGACATTATCATTTTATATCCCCATATGATCATTCACTTTGCTTGGTGATGAGTGCATGTATTTAATTATTATCATTTTGAGCGCTCCACCAAGATGTATGTGAAATGGGAGAGTAACCCATGATCCTAACTCTTTGTGCATTTGCAGTCCAAATCAAATCTTAAACTATGCACAAATTTATGGGGAGCTCTTGCTTTTCACATACTTCTCAAAGCGACAATGTTTTTCACTCTTATTATCATTTGTCGAAGCTTTTATCTATATGTTGTCATCAATTACCAAAAAGGGGGAGATTGAAAGTGCAACTATCCCTAGGTGGTTTTGGCAATTCCTAACAACATATAGCTCATTGAGCTAATGCTATTTCAAGATTAATATTTCAGGAAAGCTCAATGATTGGCATGGCATGGATGAGAAAAGTGGATCCCTCAAAATGCTAAGCACAAAAGGATTGGCTCAAGCTCCAAGCTCAAGACTCTACATTTTATATTTTAGTGATCCAACATCGAGTCTATAGGAAAAGCCAATACTATCAAGGAGGGATGAGGTGTTGCTTAATGAGGCGCTTGATCAAAATGCTTAGTGATATGCTCCAAAGCCCTCAACTACTTTCTCACATCCACATATGACCTAAACCAAAAGTCAAACTCGGCCCCACCGATTCTTTCTATCTGGTGCCACCGAGTTCAGATGTCATAGCCACTGCCACAAACCCTAGGCAAATCGGTCTCACCGATAGGGATCTCGGTCTCACCAAGATGGGGTTGTAATCTCTCTGTTTCCCTTCGTAACATTTTGGTCCCACCGAGATGAGCGATCGGTCCCACTGAGATTGCAATGTAAACTCTCTGTTTCCCTTTTTTAACATTTTGGTCTCACCGAAATGAGCGAATCGGTCCCACCGAGTTTACCTGACCAACTCTCGGGTTAGCTTATTACCAAAATCGGTCTCACCGAGTTTGTGTAATTGGTCTCACCGAGATTATGTTATGCCCTAACCCTAACCATATCGGTCCTACCGAGTTGCATGTCGGTCCCATCGAAAATCCTAACGGTCACTAGATTTGCTGAATCGGTCCGCCTGAGTTTATCAATTCGGTCCCACCGAGTTTGGCAAGTTGTGTGTAATGGTTAGATTTTGTGTGGAGGCTATAAATACCCCTCCACCTCCTCTTCATTCGTGGAGAGAGCCATCAGAACGAATCTACACTTCCAACCTACATTTTTTGAGAGAGAACCACCTACACTTGTGTTGAGGCCAAGATATTCCATTCCTACCATATGAATCTTGATCTCTAGCCTTCCCCAAGTTGCTTTCCACTCAAATCTTCTTTCCACCAAATCCATATCCTGTGAGAGAGAGTTGAGTGTTGGGGAGACTAGCATTTGAAGCACAAGAGCAAGGAGTTCATCATCAGCACACCATTTGTTACTTCTTGGAGAGTGTTGTCTCCTAGATTGGCTAGGTGTCACTTGGGAGCCTCCGACAAGATTATGGAGTTGAACCAAGGAGTTTGTAAGGGCAAGGAGATCGCCTACTTCGTGAAGATCTACCGCTAGTGAGGCAAGTCCTTCGTGGGCGACGGCCATGGTGGGATAGACAAGGTTGCTTTTTCATGGACCCTTCGTGGGTGGAGCCCTCCATGGACTCGCGTAACCGTTACCCTTCGTGGGTTAAATTCTCCATCAACGTGGATGTACGATAGCACCACCTATCGGAACCACGACAAAAACATCTGTGTCTCCTATTGCGTTTGAATCCTCCAAACTCTTCCCTTTACATTCTTGCAAGTTGCATGCTTTACTTTCTGCTGCTCATATACTCTTTGCATGCTTGCTTGAATTGTGTTAAGATTGCTTGACTCCTCCAAAGTTGCTAAAATCTGCCAATAACTAAAATTAGGAAAAGGCTAGATTTTTATTTGGTCAAGTAGTCTAATCACCCCCCTCTAGACATACTTTCGATCCTACAGAAAGGTTTGGGCTACCAGAAGACTTTGAAAAAAAAGGTGGGACTAGGCCACTTAATTTCTTTGTAGTATTTGGCACTGCCATAAAAAGTTTGAGGGACAACTGAATCCATTTGGATTTTGCACAAATAAAAAAGCATTTTAAAATGCTTAAATGGCACTGTTTTAATTGCTATAGTCCATCTTGGCTTGGAGGTGATGTTGTTTTCCTTAACAATCATTTGTTATGGCATTTTGGCTAAATGATGAACTATTTTGCATCGACGTTTGTGCAACTTCATATTTCACTTGCAAATTGAATTTGAAATCAATGAAGGAGTTGGAAATGAGATATGATTTCATTATGATCATTCTTTGCAAAACAGAGTAGCTTAGCATTAATTTGAAGATCATTGTTGCTCATTTACATAGGGGTGTTATAGATTAGTGCACAATCGAGGCGGGGGCGTCACAACAGACATCTATCAAATTTTGTTCTATCAATAGATCAATGTATTGTTCTTCACAATATCAAAAGTTGCATCCATCCTGCACAAAAGTGTAAGTATAAGCAAAGCGCTATCGAAAATGCGCCGAATCTGGGAGCACAACCGAAGCTAAAACTAGCACATACCCTATCATTTTTGCACTTGATGAACACCCATCCGGGATGTTCCTACATTGTAGACACACGACACACAACCTTCTGTGGATAGTTGTCGCACTTTATAAGCGGCAACGATGCACCGACGAGCCTTTGGGCTTGCACCGAGCCCAGACGACGACCGTTTGTTTATTTGCCGGCGAACCAACGACGGAGTAGATCTGAGCGGCTAGAGGCGGAGTCAATACCTGCATGTGGTCCGGTACCCAGCCAATCCATGGCACGGGGCAGCCTCCGGCGGCTGGGTGCGCTCAAATCCAGCCTCCGCTCCAAATCTTCCGGATGCGCGTAAATCAGGCACCCGGGGTTGGACAGCTCGGGGATCCGATGGGGCTGTGACAAGGGTAGGTGCGGGAGCACGCGGCCGTGCTGGACAACGACGTGACTGAGAAAAATGACATCAGTGGTGGCTAGGGCGGGGGGGCGGGGAGGAGGCATATGAAAGGATAGAAAAAGGGGCGTTGTGTCCCTGACAGGCGGGCCAGGAGAGGACAAGGGCACACGCCGCACCCGTTCGCGCGTGTCCGTTTGGACGCAAAGACGGCCCAAAGTTAGGCGGGGAATGGGTCAAAAGCGGTCCGAAAACCGACATTTGTCCCCTTTTGTTCCCACGCATTGGGCCGCGTTTTGTGTCTGTTTACCCCTAAACGGACATGGCCGGAGCCCAGTTGCCCTAAAATCCAGCAGCAAAAGTTGGGCCGGCCCAACTGGTGTGGCTGATGGTGCAGCACCAAGCAAACACCCGTGTCGATCCTAAAGAGAAAAAAAAGCAAACACCCGTGTTTCGAGCACCCAAGTTCAAAAAAAAAAATCCCTAACCCTAGCCCCAAAGATGGCGGCGGCTGAGGAGAGCAAAGGGGAGGGGAAGATGGCGGGGGCGGAGGAGAGGGAGCGCTCCTATCCTGACCCCTCCGACCCCTTCCTTGAGGTCAAATTCGGCAATGATTTCGTCGACATTCCCTCCGACGCCGACGAGAGCCCCGCCTGGTCGCTGCTCGTCGGCGTCAAGAGCGGCGCCCTACGCGTCCACCGTTTTCGCGTAGCGAGATCCGGGCGAATCTCAGGTCAGAGCGACGACACGCTCGAGATCTTCCACGACCTCAAGAAGCGGCAGGGGTGCAGCTCGAGCGCCAGCGCAACCCTGGCTCCTGACGGCCGCTCGCTCTGCCTCCTGCAGCTGGTCGAGAATGCGCAAGCCGACGGCCTGCAGCTGCTGCTGCCGACTGAGGAGGAACCGCCGGCCGAAGTAGCGCTTCCCCCGCTGGATCCAAGCATGCGTGGCCGGTGCATGCCCATCTCGGCCGACGGCCACATATGGGCCGTGTCGGCTACCTACTCTTCTTGCACCAGTTACTGCATCCGAGTACAACGCCTGGTCATTGAAGAGGAAGAGGGCGCAGCCGCACAACGTTGGGAGCAGGTCGGGATCCCCTTGGTCCAACTTTGCAAATTCGAGCCCTACCGCCCCAGCATATGGGGCATTGACTTCCTTCAGGGCTACGCGGTGCTCCCTGGCCATGGCCGTGAGGGGGGCACCCTCATCCTGCTCTCCCTCCAAAACGGCCTTTTCTTCACTTTCAGCTGTTCCTCCACTGACTTGGGCTGGACCAAGGTAACCCATACCTCAGACGCCAAGGACTACGTCCCTATCCTTGGCCGTGGCCTCTATGCACAAGAAAGCAATGCCATCTACATGCTCCGCAAAGATGCCATCTATGCATACAAGCTGGGATATGAAGAGGGGAGTCTGAAGATGGATCCCCCTGTGGACATTATATTTCCTTATGTTGACAGAAGCACAGCCCATGGCTTCCTCACCCATCTGGGCTCTGGGGTCATGTGCTCTGTCTTGATGAGTGTGGGGCTCCCATGCTGGCCAGACCACCTACACGCCATTATCACCACCTTCCACCTTGGTCCTGACCCCTCCCATATCAAGGTCCTGCACTCCACCTCCCGCCAGGTGGACATGTTACCCATGAAAGACATCAATGAATTTGAATTCTCCTTTCTCCAGTAAGTTTCTCCGTCCACTAAAGCCATGTATTTATTTTGACCATTAATCCATTCATTCATGTTGGTCATCTTGCTTACAAATTAATATTAATCTTGTGTCCACCAATCAATCACTTAGAGAGTATAAGGATGACAAGGTGTGTCATCAAGTCCATGAAGTTCATGATGCAGAGGAAGTCCATGAGGAGAAAGTGCTTCATGATCCTTGCAGGTCTTGTTCCGCAAGCTTGAGCTTAGCTTAGATATTTTATTTCAAGTTTCTTGTGCATGACACACATATTTTGCTTCTTGCATGCAGGCATCTTCTACCACCAGGTCCTCCTTCTCCCTATGTGAAACCACATATGGACAATGAGCTCTTGTTTATCATCTGCCAAGCTGGTTCACAATCATTTATCTATAAAACAAGTCTCATGGATCTGAGTCCAGATCTGGGTTCAAGGTTAGGAATAGCGACTCCTCTCAAGCCACATTACATTGTACATGGAGATGATCGTGGTCCGAGGCATTTTTTTCTCCTTGACTCAAAACTACATGCTGTCTCGTTCCTAAAAGATGGCATGGATGTGCTTAACCTGGACACCAGATGTGAGCATTTAGATTTGCAAGCACGGCGGCCTGTTTCTCCTATTGATCCTTTTGTCATGGTTATCCAAGTTGGTAGGACAACTCTTGCTCTTACTGAAACTCTCCAAGTTTACCGTAAGGTCTTCCTTGTTTGTCCTCCTGGATCCATCTCATGGGTGCGCTGCATGACAGATCACTCTAATATTCTTGACAGGAAGGTTGAGCTGTCCGGATATGTAGTAGTGAGTGATAATTCCTTTGTAGTCTGTGATACTCTCACATGTTCTTGTTTTCACTTTGACCTGGATTCCAAGAAGTGGCATCTTGTTATGCCTTGGGCTCCATGGGGAAAATACCTGCCAAGGGATATGTCTAGATACCGCTTTCTAAATGGCAAATGTGTATTTGTGGATGGTTTTATCTACACATGCTCAGGAAAAGGGCTTGCTGCTTATGAACTAGTCGATGAAGATCATTGTGTGTACCTAGACATCCCAATATTTTTGCCACTCTCATGGGAGAGTGAAAATTGGAAGACTGAAAGGATGTGTTTGGATTATGCTGGCAAAGATGTCAACTCGGGTGCCATCTTGTTTTGGGTGGTGCAAGGTGAATCTCTCTCTCTCTCTCTCTCTCTCTCTCTCTCTCTCTCTCTCTCTCTCTCTCTCTCTCTCTCTCTCTCTCTCTCTCTCTCTCTCTCTCTCTCTCTCTCTCTCTCTCTCTCTCTCTCTCTCTCTCTCTCTCTCTCTCTCTCTCTCTCTCTCTCTCTCTCTCTCTCTCTCTCTCTCTCTCTCTCTCTCTCTCTCTCTCTCTCTCTCTCTCTCTCTCTCTCTCTCTCTCTCTCTCTCTCTCTCTCTCTCTCTCTCTCTCTCTCTCTCTCTCTCTCTCTCTCTCTCTCTCTCTCTCTCTCTCTCTCTCTCTCTCTCTCTCTCTCTCTCTCTCTCTCTCTCTCTCTCTCTCTCTCTCTCTCTCTCTCTCTCTCTCTCTCTCTCTCTCTCTCTCTCTCTCTCTCTCTCTCTCTCTCTCTCTCTCTCTCTCTCTCTCTCTCTCTCTCTCTCTCTCTCTCTCTCTCTCTCTCTCTCTCTCTCTCTCTCTCTCTCTCTCTCTCTCTCTCTCTCTCTCTCTCTCTCTCTCTCTCTCTCTCTCTCTCTCTCTCTCTCTCTCTCTCTCTCTCTCTCTCTCTCTCTCTCTCTCTCTCTCATGAAAGATGCCATCACCTCTAATGTTCTTGCCATCACCTCTAATGTAATGTTCTTTGTATATATAGGTTTGCAAATCAAGCACCGTGACCACCATAATACGTTATGGATCACAGCAGTGGAGGTTGAGACTGAGAAAACACCCAGGAAGAGCATGAAACCAGTCGGAATTAGGCATGTAGTCTCTGCTACACGTCTCATTGATCAAGAGGAAACCATGGATCAAAAGGAAGTAATCAGTACCAGATGCTGTGCTCTCTCTTTCTGATGCCGTTCCCCACTATTTTTTGCTATGAAGTCAACTTGGTACTTTATTGTGGTAGACTCTCATTGCACCAGCTCGTCAGCTAGTGACAAGTGAACTTGTATGATCCTCTTGGTTCTGTGAATTCTCACAAGTTAACTTGTACTTTATTTTGGTAGACTCCCATTGCACCAGCTAGTGAAAGTGAACTCCTATGATCCTCTTGGTTTTCTGTGAACTCTTTGAACTTGTATGCACCTTGCTTGGGACTGTGAATTTAAAGTAGGTGGACATTGGGATTATATGATTAATTGTTGATTTAGAAGTTTGGTTTCCGGGGATTTGAGAGGTTTTGGGAGGCAGGGATTCGGGAGGATTTGGTGAATCCCTTCCTTCCACCAAATCCCCTCAATTCCCCTCACATCCCCAAGTTTTCAATCCCCTTCCATAAAAACTTGTTTGATAGACGTGGTTTGATATAATAGACTGATGGCAAAAAGTCCAATCTTTGCAAGTTTAACAATTCTAATCATGTCCTGTTACAAGAACAACAGGTCCTCACAATATTCTGTTACAAGAACAACAGGTTACTCCCAGATAATCTAACCTTTTTTTTGGAATGGAGGCTCAAGAAGAGCCCGGCTTTGAATTAACAAAGCCATCAACCGGCCAGGCGTACAAGACTGCAACTTACAACAAGAAAGAGTAAAGCGGAAAGAAATGGATACAATGTGCTCAGCGGAACAACTCGAAGGCGAAGAGCACACACCACTCTTGCCATCGAACGACGCAAATCCAAACTAGCTAACCTACGGAGGCGCCAGGAGGGGGGCACCATCATTCATGATTAGTGTCGCTGGCTTCCACCAAAGGGATCAAACAGGGCACACATGATCTGACTCCGCCACCGCAAAGGGTCCCTACCCTACCACCCGGGTTCGACGGGTGCCGCACCGGCGGCCGACGGAGTGATTCACCCTAGAATCCAAATCAGAGTGCCCCGGCTGCCCAAGGAGAGGCACCAGGGACAGACCCACATGAAACGGAGGACCGACCACCAAAACACCGTCGGCGGCGGCAGCAAGGCAAAACACCGGACGAGAATTATCGGGCGCACTGGAACCTCAGAGAAGGCCAAAAAGGATGCGACACCATGCCCCTAGTCAAGGATAGGAATCGCCACGCCGAAGGCCTACCGCCGGCATGGAGGCAGGGACCCCAATCCCCTCGAACCTGCGGCTGGAACCCTCCGCACCTGGACCAGAGAAGGATGTCGTTGATGAAATCAGGCCATCATTTGCTGCCCTCGAACCACACCCATCTCCACCACCACTTGAGCCATCCCCGGACAACACCCTCAGGAAGGAACACGCCACCAAAATGTCGTTGTCACCAGGGAAAGGGGACCTGAGGCTTTCACCTGAGCTCTTGGACGGGATGGGAGGAGGAGGAGTCCCACCGAAGCCTCCAACAAGGTAAACGACGCACAAAGGCGCCACCTTCGGTGTGGCCGCCGCGCCGGCCAGGGGTTTCCCCCGGATCCGCCCCCAAGCACCAGATCCGCGCATCGGACGACGAGATCCAGCGACCAGAGCCGCCAGAGGCCGAGATCCGCGTGAATCGGGATGGATCGAGGTTGAAGACGCCACTTCTCTAGGGCACAAACGACTGGCGAGGAGTCGCTGCAGCAGCCGTCGCCCGCCGCCTCCGCGCCGCCCTCACGGCCAGGGAGGTGGCCCACCTGCACCCGCCGACGCCACCCGCCGCACAGGCCACGTCGCGCGCCGCCATCCGGGGTCGCCGCCCCGGAAGCCGAGGCCCTTCACACAGGGTGGAGCCGCCGAGATCACCGCCGCCACCTTCATCAGAGCCGCGCGGGCTCGCCGAGGAGCTCCTCTGGTGGCGGCGGAGGGGGGAGAGGGGAGGGGGCTAAAGAGTGGCGGCTAGATTATTCTTTTAGAAGAACATGTCCTCACAATATTCTGTTACAACCAAAGTTTGACTTAAGGTGGTAGCCATCTTTGTATTTCTCTCGAAATAGGCTTTCGCCCTGCTATATAGATATAGCAACCACCCGATACATCTGAGAATCCATTGCTGAGGCAGACAGCATAAGCACGCCCAAAAGGAAATAGAAAAGGAAGAAAAAAAATAATGACAACAGAGTCGAATCAACGAAAACGATGATGATCCACAGCCGCTGCGCCCACCGAAGATTTCCACCGCACTCCTAGCACTTCGGACCGCCGCATACCAAACAACACCTTCAGGAAGGAACGCGACGATGATGACGCTGTTGCCCGGACAGGTCCTAGGGTTTCCCCCGATACGCGGAGAGCCATGGGTGGGGAATACCCGACGCCCTTCAGGAAGGAAAGATGGCGCCCACGGGGCGTCGCCGCATAGGTGCCGGCCAAGCCGGCAGGGGTTTCTCCCGTCCGCCACACACCCACCACCCCGACCGATCTGCCGCGCTCCACCACAATTGCCGCCCACCAACATGTGCCGCCACGGTCTTGGAGCCACCATCGCCGTCTCACCATTGAGTCTGAAGCGGGACCGACGGGTCCGAGAGGAAGCAGTCGGGAACGAGGAGCGGTAGCGTCAGCAGCCATGCGGGAGGGGACAACCTCCACCGCCGTCGGCGGTCACCTACCGGACGCAACAAGAGGAGCAAATCAGGCACAAAGGCCCGGCCGAGCTCGATATGGCTCGGGAAGCTGTGCGAATTAACCATGTGATATGTGCCTCCGGTTGGCTGCTGACTCGCCGGAGGACAGAGCGCCTGTTGTACCTGAATGTACCAGGACGATTCAGAGCTCCGAGCTAGGTTAGCAAAATTTGCCCCGTCGCCTCTCACTATGTATACCCTCTGTCTTCTGCACCTGGTTCTGGCACCATTGAAGCACCAGCGCAGCCGACAGTGCACGCTTTTCGTTTGGCACCGCCGATGCGGACATCGCAGGCGCCGGCGCGCTGCAGATGCCTTCCGATATTGATTCTTGTACATGCGATTCTCAGGTATTGTCTGCATGTTCAGCTACCATCTATAAAAACAAGTTTTTTTTTTTGATAATCATCTATAAAAACAAGTTTGTTATACAAGCTCTTCTTTTTCCTGGACCGTAATATCTAGTTGACGGCGGCTGGGGAGGAACCCTTGGGCAAAAATCACAAATTTGACCTATGAATGAAAAAAAATCACAAAGCAAACTGTCTTTAAAAAAATTTCACTCCTCTGATCCTTTCGTGTAGCGCCCGACATACAGGCATCACACTACACCATGCAGCGCCTGACTGATAAGTGTTGCACGCCCGGCCAGCGTCGCACTCTGAACTGTCTAAAAATTGCTAAGTCAATGTGCAACGCCTGAGAGCTAAGCGCTACACATTACTTGAATTACAACAGCTGCAGCAGCTGGCACTCTCATCATCTGAAATGTTGTACTGCACGGTTGTATGTAGACGACATGCACAGAGCATAATTCCGTCCGTGCATGCATGTACTACACTAGTAGCTGACGCGTGCTTCGCTGCGCTGATTTTCACTGTCATGTTTATTGTTTACTTCCTTTATTTGATGTTTGTTGGATGACATATATTGCGCTGTGTGTTTTTATGGGCTATTGGTAAATATAGCTTCGGCCTCGTCATTTGTTGGACACATATGACCTAGGGAAATATACACGCACGCCACACACACCTAATAGTTGGATCAAAGTGGATAAAACATCGAACACTAACAATCATGTTCAATCCAGCCATAATGCACGAAGAGCTCCCTTTTTTAAGGAGCTTACTATTTTCATATTATATATATTGCATACCCTCCGTCTCATAATATAAAGGGTATGTTATTATAACTGATATGCTCACATATTGTTGTAATAACATCTGATATTATGGGACAAAGGGAGTACATGATATCACATAATTTTTAATGTAACCAATGTATTGTCATTGCCATGTATTATATCACAGATAACAAAACTATCTTCAATCGAGTTAATTTCTTTGTAAGAAACATCTAAACAAATTATTTAGAAAAATAAATGTATGTGTTCAATGCAAAGAGTAATTCCACGTATAATAAGAGTGACCTCACGAGAAGTTTCCAACACATGCTCAATCATAAAAACTGGAAGATAAGAAAAGAAAAGAAAACCATTGTTATGGACGCTAATGGGGTATGCCAAGCAATTCAATCCAAGTCATAGTTTCTGGTTCCATTTTCATGATACGTACTTGGATGCATGGTTTGATCAACAAAGTCAAGACACAACATCTCTAAAGCGAAACACCTCATTATATATGAATCTCCTTTCAGGTAAAACATCCCTCCAAAATCTATGGATCATTGTCACTACTATAGAAGAGGTAACACAAAAATAAATTGCCAGGTGATTGTATCCGTGGTTGTTGGGCACAACCCTCTCGTCCTCGTACAAAAAACACGGAAATGAGCAATCTTGAGAAGATCCAACAGCCTGGGAGCCACCAAAGAACACAACAGAGAAGCAAACTCACGGTACCGGTTGAGCACATCTCGACGCCAAGTGGTTTCTGCATCTTGCACTTTTGAGAGAACTACTCACCAGTGGTGCCGACAGAGACTATAGTGGAAACTGGTTGAGTGGTGCATCACTATAGTATTGTTCCACGATAACTTAATCTGCACCTATTTAACTTCCAAGTCACCTTAAATACAATAGGTGCACAAGTATTGTTCCCAGATGTTCACATGATTGAAAAAGTATTCCGTTCGTGATTCCTGTGGTTCATATGCAAGAACAATAATTTGGTAAATACATGTGTTCATTCATGAAGTTTGATCTCAAGACCATAAACCTAGTGTGTATTGGATCCATTTTTTATGCTCCCTGCCGTGAGCATGTACAAAAATACACCTGACTATATTATTCAGATTTAGTAAATTTAAACTATACTTGTGGAAGTAACAGAACTTAAAGCTGATCAAAGTTATTGAAATGCAAAACAACAAGGTGTAATTCTTGATACCATCATAGAATTGACAACACAAAAGTATTTTTGTACAATAAACTTGTAGGCAGAAAACTATAATGCTCACTATGTAAATTATTATCCATACCTCTAACAGATTTATTGATCCGGCTGATGAAGTTATCTTGCTTCTAACCCCTCGAAGTGCCACACTCGCCAACTGTAGCAAAATTGAGAAAGCAATGAAGTTGAATACAAGTCTATTGAAATTCTAACAGCTGGCATGTCATCATGTCAATCGGAAGTTGAGGCACATATATAGAGCTACCTGCACGCCACCATCTCTTAAGTGCAAAACAACACATGTGAGTCAAAATAAATCCAAGCATTCCCACTAATATTCAATTCTTGCACCTGTTTTCAGTTCTCGCACTAAGTTTAAACCAAGAATCTGTGATGACCACAACATAAGAATGTGTGTTAAAAATATAGAAAAATCAGTTTAGCTACTGAATAGTTCAGTTTAGATGTATGCAAGTTTCTAGAAAATAGTGAAACATTTCTTTTCCCATGGATGTGGGATTGGTAAAGCTGATTTCAAACTGCATTTTTCTGGTGTACAGGTGATGGTATTAGATTAGTTGTCCTATGCATCATTCACTTCTAAAGAAAGTATGTACTGAAACAAAGGGGGTCAGATTCTATCATTATGGCTCCAGATTGTATTAAAATGACAATAAGCAATCTGATGCATGTTGGGGAAACAAAGAGAAACAATCAAATACTTATTATGAGTTGCACGCTCAGTGTGCTTGCAACGTGCTATCGAGACGCGATGACATCCAGTGGGAAAAGGCACAGATGAAGCTAGAAGAACTAAGAATAAAGGAACTAATCATCGTCGTAAGGTATAATAAATCTTTCAGCTACCAAAATATTTGCATGAATGATGAGTACAAAGCAAGAAACTTCAGATATTCATCTCTACATTAAATTTTAGAGGTCCATATGAGTAATATAGGCATCCAGGACTTGATAGAGATGGATATATAACATGAATAAGCAAATTAAATCAATAGTGGATACACAATGAATTGCAGAATTTTGTCAACAATTGTTTCTGCTGAAAGGAAAAGAAGTAGATTACATGTGCTCTTTGAAACATAATGGTGCAGGTGCACAATTGCAGATGGAAGGCCATCTGTTGACTTGTACTTACTGTGAACATAATCAACCGATCCCGCAGCAAGAAGACATAATCAACAGGGAGGAAGACTGTAAAACTTAATTCCTTGTGAAAAGGACGGCACCAGTGCTATGCTAGAAACTGCTGCCTGCACCTAAGCCATCAGAAGTTGCCGCATTAACAATTAAACTGAACCAACTTACTTTTTAACTTTATGAATTAGTAATCCAGATTTGTACAGAAGTAAATAGCAACCTCAAATATATATGCATGGGTTAGAAACTTAGAATAGGAGAATATGAGAAAAGTGACACGGCTCCATCCACTACCAGTACCGGCAAGAACCGACGTGTTCTCCATGATGTCCAATGCTGCCGGTATAGCTCTGAGCAATGAAAAATTAACCACCATTACCCGCGGAAGAAAACATATACATTGATGATTAAGCATCTTTTCCAAAGCTTGATCTTGAAACAAGTACATTAAAGATTAATGTGATTTCACCCTCAAACAGTCATATGCGGCATGGTTTTGTTCCATATATTAATATCCTATTTTCTTATAGACTTGTAACAGATAAATCATTTACATTTTCTGGCTTGTTTGGCCATGGACATATACAATCATACCAAAAATCTTGGGCGTGGGCATCAGAAACTTGAACACTCATAACTCATGTAGTTATACTAAACTACTCTACTAACAAGGCCATACTACTTGTTCATGGCAATGCAGGTATATCTTTTCTATGAAATATGTGTTGCAAGCACAACTTAAACTTCAGTTTTTGACTATGCAAAAATAATCAAACACAGGCAGTGGAAGAACAAGCTTACCCGATATTTTCATCTTTTCATCCCAAAGTTATCACTTTTTGAAAGCAAGATTACACTAATGTCTTTCAGTTGCGTTACTAACATGACTTCACTGTAGTCTCGCATCCTGATTAGATCTGAGATATTATTGAGGTTCACTTGTCAATGGCAGCTTTCCTTCAGCTTTTAATTTCCAAAAAAGGTGATAAATCTAAAGCCCAGGGTACGATCAGGAAAGGCAAAAGCATGTGCAGAAAAATTGGTTCGCTCAAGCTAGTGCGTGCTGGCATCTAAATAGGCAGATTACAGGGGTATTAATCATCCTTCAAAATAAATTGCACTATTCATACTCTTACCGGCTTACCACAGAATCAATATTCCCCTAAAGAGACATTGCAAATATAAGTTCTCATATACAAGGAGCAGATAAGTTTTCAGCGCGGCATTTGATTTCTTTTCATGCATAATACAGTTCTTTGCATAGATTACAAAACAAATCTTTTTTTTGCGGGTCGATTAGAAAACAAATCTATAATAGGAAGAAGGGCTAGTCGTTATTAAATAGAGCAGGGTTCTTTCTGTAAGGTGGGGGATGATTTGGTTTCAAAGAAAATGCATGTCCTCCAAAGAAATTAAGGGGGTGAGATGGTATGTCCTTCCAGGATGATGGACGCGGTTTTTTAGCTTCGCGTTCCGTATGCAGCTCATATCTCGACCGCATATCAGACCTCTTACTCTGTCCTATCTTGCCATAAAGCTGACACCGGCCCCACCTGAGTCAGTGGTATTCACTGTATTCTGTGCATTTTCCTCCGCTGTATTCATCTGATGCGGGCCCATTGATGGACAGCCTTTCGATCAAGATTCCCTGCATGCACTGTCCGGCCTACTCTAGGTCCTTCTCACGCTCTCCGTTCTTTTTCCTTCAACGCTGATTTGTCTTCTTTAATGCACCAAGGCTGCTAGAAGACAAAGTTTAATACTCCATTAACGAACCCCCTAAATACAGGAGAATGGTGGCAGCATCACCAATCCGTGGCATTAAACCCCCTAGTGCTCTTTATCCGCTTAATTAGCCAAATAATACACACTACTACAGGAGTATTTGCTTTTCTCTTGCATGCAGTAATCGTCTCAGCCCCGTTGTTCATGCACCTAATTTTTAAGAAGAATGCAACAATTTATTAGGAAGACTAAGAGATTGTGGATGAGAAAAAAGGCTTTGGCCCGTGAGATTAATTAATGACTCATCATCTGCCAACGACGAGCCGACTAATAGACCCACTCGGATGGACAAGTATCTGCCCTAACATAAAGTCCTTCACCTAAAAACACATAAAGTCCTTTGTATTTGCCTAAGAAAGTCCTAGTACTCCGGTCGTATTTAATCCTCACTACAAGAAACTTGTTAATGCATGACGGATTTTGGATGACAGTTTCAAAAACTGTCATGAATGGACTGGTACAATCCCGCAAGCCCGCTCAAAGCCCGCTAAAGCCCGTCTATCCCTCCCCATATAAAAGTCTAACCCTAAATCCTCCTCAGCCTCTCCCCTCTCTCCCTCCTCCGCAGCCCCCTGTCCACACATCGCCGCCACCCACCGTCTCAGCGCGTGCCTCCTCCCACACCTCACCGATGGCCCTCCCCCTCCCCTCCTCTAACTCCGTAGCTCCGGCAACTACCAGATCCGCTGCATCCCCCAGCCCATCCATCCCTCGCGCTACCCATATCTCTCTCGCGCGACAACTCGCGCCGTGACCACGCCAGCCGATTCCGGCGATGTCTGCCGCCACGGAGCGCACTCACGAGCTATTCTCGGGCACCTCCGTCCTCTAGTCTGGCTGGACCCGGCGCTTTCGCTGTCCAGCGCTCGCCTGCGACTCCTAGCCATGGCTAGGGTTTCGGCTGCCGCGTCGTGTCCAACGCCGGCGCATCTCCGGCGGCTCCTCTCTGTCCACACAGCGCCTCCACGCACCCCTTCTGGACGGCGTCCCCTAGCACAGTACGCTCGCGCGCGTTGGGCTGGATGAGGTGACCCAGACCTCCTCTGCCGCATCTCCGGGGCGACACTTGCATCCTATGGCGACCTCCTCTGCCGCGCGAGGGCGGCGGCCGACCTGCGCTGCGGTGAGCACATCTATGACTGCCTCCCTCCTCTGCTCCGAGCCTGTGGCTGTGCCATACTCTGTTTCATGGCTATCGAGCCGAATTGTATCTAGTGATAGTTAGGGATTGCTGCTGTTTGAGCTCGATTAAATAGATTCGTTATCGTTTGGGCTTGAGCAAAGGTGTTCTCTAGTTGAAATGAGAGGGAGAAGGAAGGTGCTACAATTTTTTGTTGTTGTTGACCATGCAATTGAAAACCAGAGAATATATGTTGCATTTGTATTTCCTCATGTAGTTTTGATCTTTTATTGCAAGTTAAATAAAAGCAAGTATAGCAGCTTATGCTTTAAAATTTGTGTCAGGAAATTATTACTTGATCCACTATCCCAATAATTTTTATTTCCTAAATCTCATGGTAAATCTGGAAGTTACATTGCATATATGTGTCATCACCTATCGGATGTATCTTCTGTACAATATCTTGATGGGAATGTTTAGGTCATTTAGAGTAAGTTTATTTAAACTTGAGTGACCAGATTGCTCCGGCGATGGATGACTGCTGGCGTCCTCTCCTCACACCACACGACCAGCGGCCAGAGGAGCCTCTCCAAGGATGGGGGTGGGGATCACTCGTGGCTGCTTCCTCCTGCCATCCGCTTTGTGCAAGTGAGCGCTCTCTCTCTCTCTCTACCCTCCAGAACCGAGCTGGATTCCGCCTGCAACTCTACAGCCCCATGAACTGCATGCATTAACCTAATTCGAATAAAACTCCAGCGTAAATCCATCCCTTTTGGATGTTAAGTGCATTGTATGATTGAAAATGCAGCACCTTTTTTTGTTTGTTCACTCATTCTTGCTTCTAAACCTGTTTGTGGTGTAGCACAACCAACAGCACGCACTAGTTGGAGCAGTTCCACAAATATTTCTCACTGTACTAATGTACAGCAGTAGTACAATCAGGATAGTTTGTAGTTCCACAAGAAATTTCATTTTTCTTTTCATGTGATTTTGCTCATGCCATATACTCATCAATTTATGATATCTCCGCAGCAGAAGCACCAACTCAATGCCAGCGGAAGAGGAGGTGCCTCCCTTGTTCTTTTGCGTTTCTGATTGAATCTTTTAAGTTTTATATTAATATGGTTGCAAACAATGCTGATGTAAGAAGCCAAGAAGCTAGACTGGTGCATTTTATGCAAAGACTAGAGTTGTTACTTTGCATTTTACTTACTAACATGGATGAGAGTACATCTTCATCCTGCTGCACTCATTGATTCTCTAGCATGCCAGTCTTTGTCTGATTGCTTCTGCTTTATTCAAATAGCTGACACAAAGTGAAACCCTTGAAATGAACTTATTACAGCCTTGATTTCTTATTCATTTATTGCCTGACTTCTTAATATTGTCCAAATAATCCTTCCATTTTCCCTTGAATTATTTGGGTTTGCAAGCAACAGTTTAATTGATGCTTAGTTTTTTCGCTTATTACAGCAGAGGTGATGGATTTTGGACTACTGTATTTCCGAAAATACGCGTACACAGTTTTGCAATCTGAATGAGCGATGGAATTGATGATTGCACGTTTTTCTTTGAGATTACTAATAGATGGTATATTATTTATGCTTCAGATTTAAGAGTGTTTGATCTGCTATGTAGTGCATTTGTTCAGTCTCAAAATATCAGTGTGGTTAATCCAGATGTGAGTGTGGTTAATCTAGATGTGAAGTTTATGGTCTGTAGCACCAGAATATATATATTTTAACCATTAGGTTCATCTTGCTTAACTGAAGTAGTATGATGCTCGCGAATATTTGTTCTTTGTAATGAAGTTTACTGTTAGCATAATAGATCACTAAGTGGTTCATTTAATTGGCTAAAATGATCTTTTCTTCAAGTTGTTTTATTTTACATGACATTTAAAAAGCATGTTTATTGACAGAATTACCTTTAATTGATGAAGAAAGTATGCCTCCAGTATTACTATTTTCATGTTCTGTTAACTATGGACTACATTGTATTGTATGGGAGTTGGCTGTTATAACTTACTATAATTTTGTATTTGTTTTTGATTCTATGCAGGTTTGGTTGTTTATCCGTGTTACTGGAGATTGAATATTTTTTAGCAAGAATTAGTTGGGTCCGAATAGCTGCCTGGAACTGGTGGTGGTGTTGGAGATTCAAATTAGCTAGCACTGGATTTTCAATGAAGTCATGTTACTCGACTTTTTACAAAAAAATACTTATAGCTCTTTCTAGATATACTTGTGATGTTTGATATTCAGGTTTGTTTTTTGAAGCCAGACTAGATTGTTGGAAATCTGTATTGTCTTGTGAACAAATGCTATTTTGGAAATCTATATTGTCTTGTGAACAAATGCTATTTTTTGAATGAATATGATTTGGTGGTCTTGTTGTAAATTGTGATGCATCGAGAAAACAGGCTGGACTAAAATATGGGATAATGTGTTCGATTGGAATGGAATTGGGCAGGTTAATACACGCCCGTGGTGGCCTCCACGTCAGATACACATGGCCTCCACATCAGATACACATAGGCGCCATGTCAGGTCATGTCCTTCCAGCTCATGTAAATCGGTGACAGTTTATTCCGTCACGTCCTAGTTTGGGCTTGGCGGGCCTATGGCAGATCCATGACAGCCAAGTACCGTCATGGAAGGTATAACGTCAAATTATGACGTGATATACATGACGGATTTTAGATCCGTCATGGAGGGGCACGAATGACAGTTTTTGGCTCGTCCATGACGGACAAGGACCGTCATGTATTAACAAGTTTCTTGTAGTGCCTTAAAGTGCCAATATTCCATCGTATATATTAAGTGTGCCACCCGCTTGAGAAAAGTTCTTAAATTGTTATGGATCATGGTAAAGTTCTTCCGGATCGATCACTCAAGTGTGCATGAGCAAAGTTTTCATCATAAGAGATAAAAAAAGATAAATCCTTTGTTCCTTATGAAGGAAATATGCCCTAGAGGCAATAATAAAGTTATTATTTATTTCCTTATATCATGATAAATGTTTATTATTCATGCTAGAATTGTATTAACCGGAAACATAATACATGTGTGAATACATAGACAAACAGAGTGTCACTAGTATGCCTCTACTTGACTAGCTCGTTAATCGAAGATGGTTATGTTTCCTAACCATAGACATGAGTTGTCATTTGATTAACGGGATCACATCATTAGGAGAATGATCTGATTGACATGAACCATTCCGTTAGCCTAGCACTTGATCGTTTAGTATGTTGCTATTGCTTTCTTCATGACTTATACATGTTCCTGTAACTATGAGATTATGCAACTCCCGTTTACCGGAGGAACACTTTGGGTGCTACCAAATGTCACAACGTAACTGGGTGATTATAAAGGAGTACTACAGGTGTCTCCAAAGGTACTTGTTGGGTTGGCGTATTTCGAGATTAGGTTTTGTCACTCCGATTGTCGGAGAGGTATCTCTGGGCCTTCTCGGTAATACACATCACATAAGCCTTGCAAGCATTACAACTAATGAGATTAGTTGCGAGATGATGTATTACGGAACGAGTAAAGAGACTTACCGGTAACGAGATTGAATTAGGTATTGGATACCGACGATCGAATCTCGGGTAAGTAACATACCGATGACAAAGGGAACAACGTATGTTGTTATGCGGTTTGACCGATAAAGATCTTCGTAGAATATGTAGGAGCCAATATGGGCATCCAGGTTCCGCTATTGGTTATTGACCAAGAATAGTTCTAGGTCATGTCTACATAGTTCTCGAACCCGTAGGGTCCGCACGCTTAAGGTTTCGATGCGATGTTATATTATGAGTTTATGAGTTTTGATGTACCAAGGAGTTCGAGTCCCGGATGAGATCGGGGACATGACGAGGAGTCTCAAAATGGTCGAGACGTAAAGATCGATATATTGGACAACTATATTCGAGTTCGAAAGGTTCGAATGATTCGGTATTTTTCTGTACCGAGAGTTACGGAATTCGCGGGAGAAGTATTGGGCCTTATTGGGCCTGCGGAAAGAGAGGGGCTGCCTAGGGCAGGCGCGCCCCATGGCCTAGTCCGAATTGGACTAGGGGAGGCCGCACCCTTCCTTCCTTCCTTTCTCTCTTCCCTTACTTGTCTCCTACTCCTAATACATGGAAGGACTCCTAGTTGGACTAGGAAGGGGAATCCTACTCCGGTGGGAGTAGGACTCCCCATGGCGCGCCCTCCTAGGCCCGGCCTCCTCCTCCTCCCTCCTTTATATCTGAGGCAGGGGCACCCCATGACACACAAGTTGATCTACGGATCGTTCCTTAGCCGTGTGCGGTGCCCCCTCCACCATATTCCACTTGGTCATATCGTTGCGGAGCTTAAGCGAAGCCCTGCGCCGTGAAGTCATATCGTCGCGGAGCTTAGGCGAAGCCCTGCGTCGGTGGAGCATCATCATCGTCACCACGCCGTCGTCTTGACGGAACTCATCCCGACACTTTGCTGGATCGAGTCCGGGATCGTCATCGAGCTGAACGTGTGCAGAACTCGGAGGTGCCGTGACGTTCGGTGCTTGGATCGGTCGGATCGTGAAGACGTCGACTACATCAACCGCGTTGTTACAACGCTTCGCTTTCGGTCTACGAGGGTACGTGGACAGACACTCTCCCCTCTCGTTGCTATGCCATCACCATGGTCTTGAGTGTGCGTAGGAATTTTTTTGAAATTACTACGTTCCCCAACAGTGGCATCCGAGCCTGGTTTTATGCGTTGATGTCATGTGCACGAGTAGAACACAAGTGAGTTGTGGGCGATATAAGTCATACTGCTTACTAGCATGTCATACTTTGGTTCGGCGGTATTGTGAGATGAAGCGGCCCGGACCGACATTACGCGTACGCTTACGCGAGACTGGTTTCATCGGCTCGAGCACTAGTTGCTTAAAGGTGACCGGCGGGTGTCAGTTTCTCTCACTTTAGTTGAACCGAGTGTGGCTACGCCCGGTCCTTGCGAAGGTTAAAACAGCACCAACTTGACAAACTATCGTTGTGGTTTTGATGCGTAGGTAAGAACGGTTCTTGCTCAGCCCGTAGCAGCCACGTAAAACTTGCAACAACAAAGTAGAGGACGTCTAACTTGTTTTTGCAGGGCATGTTGTGATGTGATGTGGTCAAGGCGTGATGCTATATTTTATTGTATGAGATGATCATGTTTTGTAACCGAGTTATCGGCAATCGGCGAGAGCCATATGGTTGTCGCTTTATTGTATGAAATGCAAGCGCCATGTAATTGCTTTACTTTATCACTAAGCGAGAGCGATAGTCGTAGAAGCAATAGTTGGCGAGGCGACAATGATGCTATGATGGAGATCAAGGTGTCGCGCGGTGACGATGGTGATCATGGCGGTGCTTGGCGATGGAGATCACAAGCACAAGATGATGATGACCATATCATATCACTTATATTGATTGCATGTGATGTTTATCCTTTATGCATCTTATCTTGCTTTGATTGACGGTAGCATTATAAGATGATCTCTCACTAAAATTATCAAGAAGTGTTCTCCACGAGTATGCACCGTTGCCAAAGTTCGTAGTACCCGGACATCACGTGATGATCGGGTGTGATAAGTTCTACGTCCATCTACAACGGGTGCAAAACAGTTGCACACGCGAATACTCGAGTTAAACTTGACGAGCCTAGCATATAACAGATATGGCCTCGGAACACGGAGACCGAAAGGTCGGCGTGAATCATATAGTAGATATGATCAACATAGTGATGTTCACCATTGAAACTACTCCATCTCACGTGATGATCGGACATGGTTTAGTTGATTTGGATCACGTAATCACTTAGATAACTGGAGAGATGTCTATCTAAGTGGGAGTTCTTTAGTAATATGATTAATTGAACTTTAATTTATCATGAACTTAGTCCGGTAGTATTTTGCAAATTATGTTGTAGATCAATAGCTCGCGTTGTTGCTTCCCTATGCTTTTATATGTTTGTTTTGATATGTTCCTAGAGAAAATTATGTTGAAAAATGTTAGTAGCAATGATGCGGATTGGATCCGTGATCTGAGGTTTATCCTCATTGCTGCACGAAAAAATTATGTCCTTAATGCACGCTAGGTGACAAACCTATTGCAGGAGCGGATGCGACGTTATGAGCGTTTGGATAGCTCAATATGATGACTACTTGATAGTTTAGTGCACCATGCTTAAAGGCTTAGAATCGGGACTTCAAAGGCGTTTTGAGCGTCATGGACCATATGAGATGTTCCAGAATTGAAGTTAATATTTCAAGCAAATACCGAGTTGAGAGATATGAAGTCTCCAACAAGTTCTATAGCTAAAAGATGGAGGAGAATCGCTCAACTAGTGAGCATGTGCTCAGATTATGCAGGTACTTCAATTGCTTGAATCAAGTGGGAGTTAATCTTCCGGATAAGATAGTGATTGACAGAATTATCTAGTCACCATCACCAAGTTAGTAGAACTTCGTGATGAACTATAATATGCAAGGGATGACAAAAGTGATTCCCAAGCTCTTCGTGATGCTGAAATCGACGAAGGTAGAAATCAAGAAAAGAGCATCAAGTGTTGATGATTGACAAGACCACTAGTTTCAAGGAAAGGGCAAAGGGAAGAAGGGAACTTCAAGAAGAGCGGCAAGCAAGTTGCTGTTCGAGTGAAGAAGCTCAAGTCTGGACCTAAGCACGAGACTAAGTGTTTTGCTGCAATGGAACTGGTCCTTTGAAGCGGAACTACCCCAAGTATTTGGCGGATAAGAAGGATGGCAAATTGAACAAGAGTATATTTGATATACAAGTTATTGATGTGTGCCTTACTAGTGTTTATAGTAGCCCCAGTATTTGATACTTGTTCGGTTGTTGAGATTAGTAACTCAAACAGGAGTTCTGAATAAACAGAGACTAGTTGAAGGGAAGTGACGATGAGTGTTGGAAGTAGTTCCAAGATTGATATGATCATCATCGCACACTCCTATACTTTCGGGATTAGTGTTAAACCTAAATAAATGTTATTTGGTGTTTGCGTTGAGCATGAATATGATTTGATCATGTTTATTGCAAAACGGTTATTCATTTAAAGTCAAAGAATAATTGTTGTTCTGTTTAAATGAATAAAACCTTCAATGGTCATACACCCAATGAAAATAGTTTTCAAAACGGTTATTCATTTAAAGTCAAAGAATAATTGTTGTTCTGTTTAAATGAATAAAACCTTCAATGGTCATACACCCAATAAAAATAGTTTGTTGGATCTCGATCGTAGTAATACACATATTCATAATATTGATGCCAAAAGATGCAAAGTTAATAATGATAGTGCAACTTATTTGTGGCACTGCCGTTTGGGTCATATCGGTATAAAGCGCATGAAGAAACTCCATAAAGATGGATTTTTGGAATCACTTGGTTATGAATCATTTGATGCTTGCGAACCGTGCCTTTTGGGCAAGATGACTAAAACTCCGTTCTCCGGAACAATAGAACGAGCTCTTGACTTGTTGGAAATAATACATACCGATGTATGCGATCCAATGATTGTTGATGCTCGTGGCAAGTATCGTTATTTTCTCCTTCACAAGATGATTTGAGCAGATATGGGTATATCTACTTGATGAAACATAAGTCTGAAATAGTTGAAAGGTTCAAAGAATTTCAGAGTGAAGTGGAAAATCATCGTAACAAGAAAATAAAATTTCTGCGATCTGATCGTGGAGATGAATATTTGAGTTCTGAGTTTGGTCTTCATTTGAAACAATGTGAAATAGTTTCAACTCACGCCATATGGAACACCACAGCATAATGGTGTGTCCGAAAGTCGTAACCGCACTTTATTGGATATGGTGCGATCTATGATATTTCTTATCGGTTTACCACTATCATTTTGGGGTTATGCATTAGAGACAGCTGCATTCACGTTTAATAGGGCACCATCTAAATCCGTTGAGGCGACACCGTATGAACTATGGTTTAACAGTAAACCTAAGATGTCGTTTCTTAAAAGTTTGGAGTTGTGATGCTTATGTGAAAAAGTTTTTCACCTGATAAGCTCGAACCCAAATCGGAGAAGTGTGTCTTCATAGATAACTATTGGGTACACCTTCTATCACAGATCCGAAGGCAAGTTATTCGTTGCTAAGATGGATCCTTTCTAGAGAAGAAGTTTCTCTCGAAAGAAGTGAGTGGGAGGAAAGTAGAACTTGATGAGGTAATTGTACCTTCTCCCTTATTGGAAAGTAGTTCATCACAGAAATCAGTTCCAGTGATTCCTACACCAATTAGTAAGGAAGTTAATGATGATGATCATGAAACTTCAGATCAAGTTGCTACCAAACCTCGTGGGTCTTCGAGTAAGATCCGCACCAGAGTGGTACGGTAATCATGTTCGTAAGTCATGTTACTAGACCATGATGAACCTACGAACTATGAGGAAGCGATGATGAGCCCAGATTCATGAAATGGCTTGAGGCCATGAAATCTGAGATGGGATCCATGTATGAGAACAAAGTGTGGACTTTGATGGAGTTGCCCGATGATCGGCAAGCCATATTATATAAATGGATCTTCAAGAGGAAGACAGATGCTGATCGTAGTATTACTATCTACAAAGCTCGACTTGTCGCAAAAGGTTTTCGACAAGTTCAAGGTGTTGACTACAATGAGATTTTCTCAAGCAGTAGCGATGCTTAAGTCTGTCCGAATCATGTTAGCAATTGCCACATTTTATGAAATCGGCAAATGGATGTCAAAACTACATTCTTTAATGGATTTATTAAAGAAGAGTTGTATATGATGCAACCGAAGGTTTTGTCAATCCTAAAGGAGCTAACAAAATGTGCAAGCTCCAGCGATCCATCTATGGACTGGTGCAAGCATCTCGAGTTGGAATATATGCTTGATGATTTGATCAAAGCATATGGTTTTATCTGACTTTTGGAGAAGCCTGTATTTACAAGAAAGTGAGTGGGAGCACTACAACATTTCGATAAGTATATGTGAATGACATATTATTGATCGGAAATAATGTAGAATTATTCGCAAAGCATAAAGGAGTATTTGAAAGGAGTTTTTCAAAGAAGGGCCTCGGTAAAGCTGCTTACATATTGAGCATCAAGATCTATAGAGATAGATCAAGACGCTTGATAAGTTTTTCAATGAGTACATACCTTGACAAGATTTTAAAGTAGTTCAAAATGGAACAGTCAAAGAAAGAGTTTCTTGCCTGTGTTACAAGGTGTGAAATTGAGTAAGACTCAAATCCCGACCACGGCAGAAAATAGAAAAGAGAATGAAAGTCATTCCCTATGCCTCAGTCATAGGTTCTATAGAGTATGCTATGCTATGTACCAGACCTATTGTATACCTTGCTCTGAATTTGGGAAGGGAGTACAATAGTGATCTAGGAGTAGATCACTGGACATTGGTCAAGAACATCCTTAGTGAGGACTAAGGAAATATTTCTCGATTATGGAAGTGATAAAAGAGCCCGTCGTAAAGAGTTACATCGACGCAAGCTTTTTACACTGATCCAGATGACTCTAAATCTCAATCTGGATACATATTGAAAGTGGGAGCAATTAGCTAGAGTAGCTACGTGCAGAGCATTGTAGACATAGAATATTTGCAAAATACATACGGCTCTGAATGTGACAGACCCGTTGACTGAGCTTCTCTCACGAGCAAACCATGATCATACCTTAGTACTCTTTGGGTGTTAATCACATAGCGATGTGAACTAGATTTTTGACTCTAGTAAACCCTTTGGGTGTTGGTCACATGACGATGTGAACTATGGGTGTTAATCATATACAGATATGAATATTGGTGTTAAATCACATGGCAATGTGAACTAGATTATTGACTCTAGTGCAAGTGGGAGACTGAAGGAAATATGCCCTAGAGGCAATAATAAAGTTATTATTTATTTCCTTATATCATGATAAATTTTTATTATTCATGCTAGAATTGTATTAACCGAAACATAATACATGTGTGAATACATAGACAAACAGTGTCACTAGTATGCCTCTACTTGACTAGCTCGTTAATCAAGATGGTTATGTTTCTAACCATAGACATGAGTTGTCATTTGATTAACGGGATCACATCATTAGGAGAATGATCTGATTGACATGACCCATTCCGTTAGCCTAGCACTTGATCGTTTAGTATGTTGCTATTGCTTTCTTCATGACTTATACATGTTCCTGTAACTATGAGATTATGCAACTTCCGTTTACCGGAGGAACACTTTGGGTGCTACCAAACGTCACAACGTAACTGGGTGATTATAAAGGAGTACTACAGGTGTCTCCAAAGGTACTTGTTGGGTTGGCGTATTTCGAGATTAGGTTTTGTCACTCCGATTGTCGGAGAGGTATCTCTGGGCCTTCTCGGTAATACACATCACATAAGCCTTGCAAGCATTACAACTAATGAGATTAGTTGTGAGATGATGTATTACGGAACGAGTAAAGAGACTTACCGGTAACGAGATTGAACTAGGTATTGGATACCGACGATCGAATCTCGGGTAAGTAACATACCGATGACAAAGGGAAAAACGTATGTTGTTATGCGGTTTGACCGATAAAGATCTTAGTAGAATATGTAGGAGCCAATATGGGCATCCAGGTTCCGCTATTGGTTATTGACCAAGAATAGTTCTAGGTCATGTCTACATAGTTCTCGAACCCGTAGGGTCCGCACGCTTAAGGTTTCGATGATGCTTATATTATGAGTTTATGAGTTTTGATGAACCGAAGGAGTTCGAGTCCCGGATGAGATCGGGGACATGACGAGGAGTCTCGAAATGGTCGAGACGTAAAGATCGATATATTGGACGACTATATTCGGAGTTCGGAAAGGTTCGAATGATTCGAGTATTTTTCGAGTACTGGAGAGTTACGGGAATTCGCCGGGAGAAGTATTGGGCCTTATTGGGCCCTGCGGAAAGAGAGAGGGCTGCCTTGGACAGGCCGCGCTTCATGGCCTAGTCCGAATTGGACTAGGGGAGGGCCGCACCCTTCCTTCCTTCCTTTCTCTCTTCCCTTACTTGTCTCCTACTCCTAATACATGGAAGGACTCCTAGTTGGACTAGGAAGGGGAATCCTACTCCGGTGGGAGTAGGACTCCCCATGGCGCGCCCTCCTAGGGCGGCCTCCTCCTCCCTCCCTCCTTTATATATGGGGGCAGGGGCACCCCATGACACACAAGTTGATCTACGGATCGTTCCTTAGCTGTGTGCGGTGCCCCCTCCACCATATTCCACTTCGGTCATATCGTTGCGGAGCTTAGGCGAAGCCGTGCGCCGGTGAAGTCATATCGTCGCGGAGCTTAGGCGAAGCCCTGCGTCGGTGGAGCATCATCATCGTCCACGCCGTCGTCGTCTTGTGGAACTCATCCCGACACTTTGCTGGATCGAGTCCGGGATCGTCATCGAGCTGAGCGTGTGCGAACTCGGAGGTGCCGTCGTTCGGTGCTTGGATCGGTCGGATCGTGAAGGCGTCGACTACATCAACCGCGTTGTTACAACGCTTCCGCTTTCGGTCTACGAGGATACGTGGACAGACACTCTCCCCTCTCGTTGCTATGCCATCACCATGGTCTTGAGTGTGCGTAGTAATTTTTTTGAAATTACTACGTTCCCCAACACCTTATACCTTAAGTGTGTCACAAGCTTCGGAAAAGTTCTTAACTTGTTATGCATGACGGTGAAGTTCTTCCAGATTGATTTCTCAAGGCCCCAACGTGCATGAACAAAGTTTTTATTAGAAGAACTAAAAAGTTGATAAGTCGTTCATGCCCCATATATTAAGTGTGCCACATGCTTGAGCAAAGGTCTTAAATTGTAATGGATGATGGTGAAGTTCTTCTGGATCGATCACTCAAGTGCGGAACGTGCATGAACAAAGTTTTCATCACAAGAGATAAAAATTTGACAAGTCCTTCGTACCCTACAACCTAAGTGCACCACACGCTTCAGCAAAGTTCTTATATTGTAATGGATGACGGTAAAGTTCTTCCGGATAGATCTCTCAAGTGTGCAACATGCATGCACAAAGTTTTCACCAGAAGAGATAAATAGTTGATAAGTCCTTCTGTGCCCTATCGCCACAAGCTTCGGCAAAGTCCTTAAATTGTTATGGATGTTGGTAAAGTTCTCCCGGATTGATATCTCAAGTGCTCTACGTGCAAGAACAAAGTTTTCATCATATGAGATAAAATGTTAATAAGTCCTTCATACCCTATGAAAGATTGTGGATGTCGCCTAGAGGGGGGGGTGAATAGGCGCTTTAAAATAATTACGGTTTAGGCTTGAATAAATGCGGAATAAACCTAGCGGTTAATTTGTCAAGCACAAAACCTAAAACAACTAGGCTTACCTATGTGCACCAACAAGTTATGCTAAACAAGATAAACTACTAGGTGATAGCATGATATATAACAAGAAACAATATGGCTATCACAGAGTAAAGTGCATAAGTAAAGGGCTCGGGTAAGAGATAACCGAGGCACGCGGAAACGACGATGTATCCCGAAGTTCACACCCTTGCGGATGCTAATCTCCGTTTGGAGCGGTGTGGAGGCACAATGCTCCCCAAGAAGCCACTAGGGCCACCGTAATCTCCTCACGCCCTCCCACAATGCAAGATGCCGTGATTCCACTAAGGGACCCTTGAGGGCGGTCACCGAACCCGTACAAATGGCAACCCTTGGGGGCGGTCACCGAACCCGTACACTTTGGCAACCCTTGGGGGCGGTCACCGGAACCCGTCAAATTGCTCGGGGCGATCTCCACAACCTAATTGGAGACCCCGACGCTTGCCCGGAGCTTTACACCACAATGATTGGCCTCCGAACACCACCAACCATTTAGGGCGCCCAAGCACCCAAGAGGAACAAGCTCAAGGGTACCAAGCACCCAAGAGTAATAAGCTTCTCAACTTGTAACTTCCACGTATCACGTGGAGAACTCAAACCGATGCACCAAATGCAATGGCAAGGGCACACGGAGTGCCCAAGTCCTTCTCTCGCAAATCCCACCGAAGCAACTAATGCTAGGGAGGAAAATGAGAGGAAGAACAAGAAGGAGAACACCAAGAACTCCAAGATCAAGATCCAAGGTGTTCCCCTCACATAGAGGAGAAAGTGATTGGTGGAAATGTGGATCTAGATCTCCTCTCTCTTTTCCCTCAAAAACTAGCAAGAATCCATGGAGGGATTAAGAGTTAGCAAGCTTGAAGAAGGTCAACAACGGGGGAAGAACACGAGCTCAAAGGATAAGGTTCATTGGGGAAGAAGACCCCCTTTTATAGGTGGCAAAAAATCCAACCGTTATGCTCACAGCCCGCACCGAGCGGTACTACCGCTCCAAGGAGCGGTACTACCGCTGGGGCGGTAATAGCCCTTTGAAACATAACAGCGAGGAGGCAAAAAATCCAGAAGGACCGTCGGAGCGGTAGTACCGCTTGACCTCACGGTACTACCGCTAGCGGTAGCGGTACTACTGCTAAGGGTAGCGGTACTACTGCTTGCGAGCGGTACTAAAAAAATACATCTGTGCCTACCACCACCGGACTTGTGACGAGTTTTTGGTCCCGAGCGGAAGTAGCCACGGAAGTAGCCGCGGTAGTACTGCTCCAAGCGGTAGTACCGCTCCCAAGAGCGGTAGTAAAAAATTACTTCCGCTCCTACCCGCGGTAGTACCACTGCAGCCTTTTCATAACACCAAAACTACCATAACTTCTGCAAATGGACTCCGAATTCGACGAAACCAAATTTGTTGGAAAGCTAGCGACAAGGGCTAACACAATCTTGATAGAAATACCAATAATAAGCAAATGAGAAAAGGCCCAAAAGAAAAAGGTTAGAACCCTTCCTCAGATAAGACCGGTAAAACCTCCAACACCCAAAACATCATAGAAGATGCATGCAAACTCCGTTTTCGATGAACTCAAGCTTGTCATCAAGATGACCATAAGCTCTAAGACTCACAAAGAGAACCAAACAAGAACCAAGAAACATGATGCAATGATGCAATGGTTTGAGCTCTCGACGAACGATACGATCAAGCTACTCACTTGAGAGCCCCCCTTGATAGAACGGCGAACCTTTTGCCTTGCACATGATCCACTTGAGCTAGATGATGACGATCTTGTCCTCCTCAAGATGGACCACCTTTCTTGATTGCGTTGGGTCGATGGAGACTAGATGATTGCTCCCCCATACTCCACTATGGGTGAGCCACTCTTCGGCACATCTTCACAAGTCCATTGACACCACAATGGATGGCAAGCTTCAAGCACTTGATCTCTTCGTGATGCTCCACTTGAACTTGCACACGGCAATCTTGATGACGATCACCACTTGATGTCATCCTTTCCATGGGTTGTATGATATCTTCCTCTTGACGCAAGCCCATGGACACGTACCTAAGCCCACATAGACTCTCACATAGACCATGGGTTAGTACACAAAGTGCAATGGACAATGCTTACCATACCATGGGATCACTTGATCCCTCTCGGTACATCTTTTACGCTTTGTGAGTTGATCAACTTGATTCACTCTTGACTTAGTCTTGATCAACCTTGAATCTTTCCAACTCTCTTAGTTTGGATGATGTCTTGAAGGTAAACATGAATGATCACACAATCTTCTTCTTCAAGACATGCTTGCAATAAGCTCAACACTCACATGACCAATCTTTAGATAATTCCTTAATAGCACCTTGGTCAACACATAAACTCCTTGAAACCAACACATGGACTTCAAGAAATTCCTATGGACAAATCCTTCAAATATAACTCAATGCAACCATTAGTCCATAGAGAATGACATCAATTACCAAAACCACACATGGGGGCACCGCATGTCCTTTCAATCTCCCCCATTTTGGTAATTGATGACAATCACTTTCAAGAGAGTTTATACAAGTAATTATGCATCACCATGCAATGCAACAACCAATAATGCATGTGTATGAGATGCAAATGCTTAGGAACAAAACCAAAGCAAGGAGAAAACTCTGAAGACTTCTCCACGAAACTCTCTGAAACTTCTCCCCCATTGGCATCGATTGCAAAAATGGGCGAAAAGCTAAGAAGACCAATATAAAAGGTGTTCCTCCAAAAGTTGTGTATTTCTCAACAAGAGAGTGGAATGCCATACACATATCCAAAGGTAATACTTGGAGGAAGACCAACTATATTGAGGCACCAAGATTGCAAAAGAATGATATGCCACAAAGACATAACAAAGAGAGAAACAAGCAATCAAAAGATACCAATTGAAGCAAGCTATCAAAAGATACCAATTGAACCAACTAGGCCAATGATCCTACGAGCCACATGAATAAAGGATATTATGATAAGAGCAGAGCAGTGTTCTAAAGAAACTAGAGAAGCTCCCCATGATTTGTGCACATCAAGAATTTTTTTATTTGGATACAAAGTGCACAAAATAGGATCATAGCTCCCCCAAAATCAATAGAAACTTACAACAAGTGAAGAGAGCATATAGGAAACTAAGCCTAGTACTTGCAACAAACACATGGTTGAGCAACAAGTAAGAGAGGCAACTTAAGAGTGGGCTCAACCAAAAAGATGTGTGTGAGTCAAGGCAATGCACTTGAGAAGACTAATGTACAGAAGAGCATTAAGCAGCAATAAAGTCTTGAAAGAATGAGGCACACGGTGCAAGGCCTATCATTCCCACGCACAACTAGCAAATGGGTTCACAAGCTTACTAATAAGCATATAGAGAACCTATGCTTGTGACAACCCGCGGTGAAGATATAAGATGAAAGGCTCATCAAGACGAGGGATACCAATTAAGATGGCAAAAACCTCGTAAAGATAAGCATGAGGAAAATAATCTTCACCACACAAGAGCGCATCAAGATGCAACGATAGAAGACACGCACTCAAGGCAAAAGCTTTCACGGAGCCACCAAAGAAATAACATAAGAAAGACAAGGTGGACGTGAAAGAAAGGATATCATCTAGATATGCAACTTCTCTCAAGTGTATAAGATTCTAGGTAGACGAAATCATGATGATATATGTATCTACAAAGAAGGATGTACACCCGAAATAGTTACAACACGAAGGAACACGATATCCAAAAGGAAGTCATACATATACCAATAAGATATTTGCTTGGAAGCATAGCACATGGCTAGATATGGTCTTACAGTATATAAATGAATTCCTACCACACACCCGTCAAAGACATCACAACTAGCAACATGAGATCATCGTTGAGATGCTTTGAGAAAGGAAACAAGTATCACAAGATGGAATGAAAATCATGCTAAGATGCAACCTACACAAGGTTGAATGCAAGAAAAGAATGCATGAAGAGATACTTGTTACCGAGGTATCATTGGAAGGATGTAATAGATACCAATTAAAGGTAGGTAGTAGTTCATTGATCATCCTAGCTTGACTCCAATTAGCACATGATGACACCACCTTTCTTGTGAGTGAGCCAAGCGTCCAATGCATCTCCAATTGTTCCTGGAACAACAACACAAACAAAATGGTACCCAAACTCATTGGGACCAAAGAGTTAGAGAACCAACAATACATAGGACAAACTCCACATAAATATGTGCATATAGATATGAAAATGAACTTCATGCACATCTCATCCAATTTGAGACTTGGTGGAGTTCCCTATATATTGGGTCAAAGAAAGAAAGCATGCCAAAGAAACTACATGAAGTTAATATGCATGCTCAAGACTTTCAAGAACCGATACCAAATGACAAAGAAAAAACAAGTGAAGAAAAGATACCAAATGAATAACTCATCACTTGGAGGATATCCATAATAGATACATCGAGCAATGAGATATCCGATGATACACACTAAATAAAAGATATCAAACCCCCAAAAGAGAGGATGGTTCCAACCAAACCAAGCTCTCTACAAAGTTTCATGATAGCACAAAGTACCCAAAAGAAACGACTTGCCTTCCACCGACACGCACTTGATAAGGATCACAAGATGAGTGTTTTATAGAAAATAGGATAGCTCCCCCAAGACTAGTGCATTATAGAGAAATTGCATTTGAATACAAAATGCATGAGGTGGGATCACCACTTTCACTATATCTAGAAAACACTAGACAAGATCAAGAAATAAACAAGATCCACAAGTGGTATGGAAGACAAAGGGAGTTGATACAATCCTTGGCAAGAGAAGAGGCAAATAAAAAGCAAAAGCCAATGTAAAGATGAGCAATAAATTCTACCACAAAAGTGAGTACCAATTGTCAAAAGACAAGAAGTAAATGGAAATAATTCCCGGTGGTAGATAGCAAGGATATCCGACA
This sequence comes from Aegilops longissima, assembly GCA_021605205.1. Classification (NCBI taxonomy): domain Eukaryota; kingdom Viridiplantae; phylum Streptophyta; class Magnoliopsida; order Poales; family Poaceae; genus Aegilops; species Aegilops longissima. The sequence goes on along the minus strand of CM038677.1, from coordinate 753,276,010 downwards.
TCATCTTCACACCAACCAAAAAGCAAATTGCAACTTGTAGAGCTAACATGCCACCTAGGAACAAGATAATTTACAATATCAACTCTAGATGACAATATCTCAAATGTACACATTTTCTAGGCTAGTAATATACACATAGCATATTACTCCCCCATAATGTGATACCAATTAAAGATAGACAAGAGGCAACTAAAGGATCCAACAAGAGATAATTAATGGACTATTTAGAATTTGAATTTCACATGAGAAGACATACCACATAGCGATTAGATAATATTGTAATATCAATACTAGATGGTATTCCTCATGTTCACACATTTATAGGATTGTGACGTGCACAAAGCACATCACTCTGCAACAATGGGATATTCCATTAGTCTCTCACAAGAGCCAACTAAGATATGACCAAGATGCACAAAGGCTCAACGAACGACACACATGTACATGATGTGCAAACCAACACACACATGCTTGATTGCTCAAGATAATCAAGTTGGAAGCACACCATATACAAACACATGCAAGGAACGAAACCAAACATGCAAAGGGGCAAGTAACTATCAATGTAGACACTTTAAGCACGAGTTACATAAGGAGGAACATTGGATATAAGATAGAAACTTGATAATCCGAATGACTTGGCTTGAGACAATAAGAATGATGAAGTCCCTTAATTCTTCATAATGTAGCCAAGTCTCCAATGACCTCCAATATCACCTATTGATCAAGTTTGAGCTTGTTGGTCCCCAACCAAGTTGGGTCCTAAGAGGTTAGTCACAATAGGCTTGGCTACCCAAATGGTTCTTTTCTTGACACCACTTTGAGCACCAACAAATTTGGCAAACACATTGCCAACATTATCCTTCCCAAGAGAATAGATATCATCAATAATAATTGGGTTGGATAAGTTACCACTAGTGCATGAAGAGGCGAGGTGACCTTTCTCGTGACATAGGTAGCAACGTCTACTCTTCACTTTCTTCTCACTTGATTTCTCAACTTGAGAAGCATAAGCTTGAGTCTTATTGGGAAGAGGCTTTTCTTCAACTTGAGGTTGAGCATGAGAATGAACTTGTGGCCGCTTCCCTTGTTGCTTGTCACTAACGGGTTTCTTCTTCAATGGGCAAGATCTAACATGATGCCCTTCAATTTTGCACTTGAAGCAAATAATCTTGGCCGAATTCTTGACTTGTTCTTGACCCTTCTTCTTGATCATCTTGGACTTCTTCTTATTGGAGTTGAATCCAAGTCCACCTTTGTCATTGGGGGATTTTTGCACACTCAAGATATTGTTTAGTGTGGATTTCCCTTCATGACTCTTTTCCAAGTCTTTCTTCAAAGAAGTGACTTGGGCCTTGAGCTCTTTGATTTCCTCTACATGGTTAGTCTCAACACAAGTACTAGAAGAAGTATAAGCTTCATCGTTAGAGCAACAAGGCAAGGAAAGCAATTCATCACAAGATGTACCAATGTTATGCATGGATGAATCGCGAGGACTAGCACAAGGCAGTATAGCATTTTGAATAAAAGTAGTGCTAGTATCCACATGAGGCTCACTAGATGTTACCTTAGCAAGCATGGCCTCATGAGCTAACTTTAGCACATTATGGGATACTAGAAGATCATCATGAGAGCTTGTGAGCTTTACATGATTTTCTTCCAACATCCCATAATTGCTAGATAGCAACTCAAGTTGAGCCCTTAGCTCAACATTCTCCTTCAATATGGATGCTTCACAAGAGATAGAGTTAGTAGCACAAGCATCATCATTAGCAACAAGAGGAGAAGGCAACTTTCTATGGCAAGATCTTTTGAATATGAAGCTTTAAGTTGTGCATGAGACTCGGTGAGTTTGATGAGCTCACTCTTAATGACCCTTGAGCCATTTTTGAGGTGCCCAAAGTCCTCAAGGAGTTTAGCATGCGCAACTTCAAGCTTATCATTTTTAGTGTCAAAAACATTGGCCACCTCAAGAGCTCTATCATGAGATTCCTTCACTCTAGATAATTCTAGAGCAAAAGTCTTCTCAAGATATTCCTTGGTGGTTTGTTCAAGTTCGAGATCTTGGGAGAGGTCCGCGATCTCATTAGCGTAATCACGTTCATGACCTTCCATTTTATCAATGGTGACCTCATGCTCCTCAAGACGAGATTCCAACTCATCAATATATTTCTTGCCCTCAATAGCAATAGACATGATTTCCATGAAGTTGGAATGAGCAATTTTATTCTTAAGAAGAGCTTTAAAAATCATTTCCCCCTTAATTTTTAAGGAGGCAACATCATCATTCTCTTCATCATAATCAACATCATCATCACTCTTGCCATCATCAATATCATCACAAGATATATTGGGATTCAAAGTGGGAGATACCTTTGAAGCCTTGGCCATAAGGCAAAATGCAATAGATGATGATGTAGGATCCCTTGAAGCACCATTCAAGACCACATCTTGTTCCATGGAGTGTTGAGTATCCTCTACATTGTTAGCACAACAACTCGAGGAAAAACATGCATTTTTATTATGGCAACAAGATATAGCAAGCATATCATCATGATATTTAGTCAAGCAATTTCTACATGATATGCAAGGACTATCAACACGAGCATGTGAAACATGTAAGGTGCTCGAAGTGTTAAAGTCCAAAGAAAGACCATTGCAATAAGATAATGATGAAGGATCACCAAGAACAAGCACACTATCATCATTGCAATGACCACCACTACTCACCCTAGCATTACCTTGTGGCAATCCACATGTAGGTGAAGTAGAAGAAGTTGAGAAGGCAACATGGCCGGAGGTGGAGGGAGAACAATCATCCCCACAAATCTTGGACACAATCAGCCACTAGGGCCACCGTAATCTCCTCACGCCCTCGCACAATGCAAGATGCCATGATTCCACTAAGGGACCCTTGAGGGCGGTCACCGAACCCGTACAAATGGCAACCCTTGGGGGCGGTCACCGAACCCGTACACTTTGGCAACCCTTGGGGGCGGTCACCGGAACCCGTCAAATTGCTCGGGGCGATCTCCACAACCTAATTGGAGACCCCGACGCTTGCCCGGAGCTTTACACCACAATGATTGAGCTCCGAACACCACCAACCGTCTAGGGCGCCCAAGCACCCAAGAGGACCAAGCTCAAGGGTACCAAGCACCCAAGAGTAATAAGCTTCTCAACTTGTAACTTCCACGTATCACGTGGAGAACTCAAACCGATGCACCAAATGCAATGGCAAGGGCACACGGAGTGCCCAAGTCCTTCTCTCTCAAATCCCACCGAAGAAACTAATGCTAGGGAGGAAAATGAGAGGAAGAACAAGAAGGAGAACACCAAGAACTCCAAGATCAAGATCCAAGGGGTTCCCCTCACATAGAGGAGAAAGTGATTTGTGGAAATGTGGATCTAGATCTCCTCTCTCTTTTCCCTCAAAAACTAGCAATAATCCATGGAGGGATTAAGAGTTAGCAAGCTCTAAGAAGGTCAACAACGGGGGAAGAACACGAGCTCAAAGGATAAGGTTCATTGGGGAAGAAGACCCCCTTTTATAGGTGGGAAAAAATCCAACCGTTATGCTCACATCCCGCACCGAGCGGTACTACCGCTCCAAGGAGCGGTACTACCGCTGGGGCGGTAGTAGCCCTTTGAAACATAACAGCGAGGAGGCAAAAAAGCCAGAAGAACCGTCGAAGCGGTAGTACCGCTTGACCTCACGGTACTACCGCTAGCGGTAGCGGTACTACTGCTTGCGAGCGGTACTAAAAAAATTACATCTGTGCCTACCACCGCCGGACTTGTGACGAGTTTTTGGTCCCGAGCGGAAGTAGCCACGGAAGTAGCCGCGGTAGTACTGCTCCAAGCGTTAGTACCGCTCCCAAGAGCGGTAGTAAAAAATTACTTCCGCTCCTACCCGCGGTAGTACCGCTGTAGCCTTTTCAGAACACCAAAACTACCACAACTTCTGCAAACGGACTCCGAATTCGACGAAACCAAGTTTGTTGGAAAGCTAGCGACAAGGGCTAACACAATCTTGATAGAAATACCAATAATAAGCAAATGAGAAAAGGCCCAAAATAAAAAGGTGAGAAGCCTTCCTCAGATAAGACCGGTAAAACCTCCAACACCCAAAACATCATAGAAGACGCATGCAAACTCCGTTTTCGATGAACTCAAGCTTGTCATCAAGATGACCATAAGCTCTAAGACTCACAAAGAGAACCAAACAAGAACCAAGAAACATGATGCAAGGATGCAATGGTTTGAGCTCTCGACGAACGATACGATCAAGCTACTCACTTGAGAGCCCCCCTTGATAGAACGGCTATCGATCCTATAACCCGGTCTCCCAACTACCACCATGAGACCGGTAAAATAGTAAACCTATCAAGGGCGAACCTTTTGCCTTGCACATGATCCACTTGAGCTAGATGATGACGATCTTGTCCTCCTCAAGATGGACCACATTTCTTGATTGCGTTGGGTCGATGGAGACTAGATGATTGCTCCCCCATACTCCACTATGGGTGAGCCACTCTTCGGCACATCTTCACAAGTCCATTGACACCACAATGGATGGCAAGCTTCAAGCACTTGATCTCTTCGTGATGCTCCACTTGAACTTGCACATGGCAATCTTGATGACGATCACCACTTGATGTCATCCTTTCCATGGGTTGTATGATATCTTCCTCTTGACGCAAGCCCATGGAGACGTACCTAACCCCACATAGACTCTCACATAGACCATGGGTTAGTACACAAAGTGCAATGGACAATGCTTACCATACCATGGGATCACTTGATCCCTCTCGGTACATCTTTTACGCTTTGTGAGTTGATCAACTTGATTCACTCTTGACTTAGTCTTGATCAACCTTGAATCTTTCCAACTCTCTTAGTTTGGATGATGTCTTGAAGGTAAACATGAATGATCACACAATCTTCTTCTTCAAGACATGCTTGCAATAAGCTCAACACTCACATGACCAATCTTTAGATAATTCCTTAATAGCACCTTGGTCAACACATAAACTCCTTGAAACCAACACATGGACTTCAAGAAATTCCTATGGACAAATCCTTCAAATATAACTCAATGCAACCATTAGTCCATAGAGAATGTCATCAATTACCAAAACCACACATGGGGGCACCACATGTCCTTTCACCCTATATATTAAGTGTGCCACCCGCTTGAGCAAATTTCTTAATTTGTTATGGATCACGGTAAACTTCTCTTGGATAGATAACTCAAGTGCGCAATGTGCATGAACAAAGTTTTCATCATATGAGATAAAATGTTAATAAGTCCTTCATACCCTATATATTAAGTGTGCCACCCGCTTGAGAAAATTTCTTAAATTATTATGGATCACGGTAAACTTCTCGTGGATAGATAACTCAAGTGCGCAATGTGCATGAACAAAGTTTTCATCATAAGATATAAACAATTCACAAGACCTTCGTTCCCTATACCTTTAGTGTGCCACAAGCTTTGGCAAAGTTCTTAAATTGTTATCGATGATTGTAAAGTTCTTCCGGATACATCTCTCAAGTGCGCAACGTGCATGAACAAAGTTTGCATCACAAGAGATAAATAGGTGATAAGTCCTTCGTGCCCCATACCTTAAGTGCGCCACAAGCTTTGGCAAAGTTCTTAAATAGTTTAGGATGATGGTAAAGTTTTTTTGGATCAATCATTCAAGTGTGCAATGTGCATGAACAAAGTTTTCATCATATGAGATAGAACGTTGATAAGTCCTTCATGCCCTATATATTAAGTGTGCCACCCGCTTGAGAAAAGTTCTTAAATTGTTATGGATCATGGTAAAGTTCTTCCGGATCGATCACTCAAGTGTGCATGAGCAAAGTTTTCATCATAAGAGATAAAAAAAGATAATCCCTTTGTTCCTTATACCTTAAGTGTGTCACAAGCTTCGGAAAAGTTCTTAACTTGTTATGCATGACGGTAAAGTTCTTCCAGATTGATCTCTCAAGGCCCCAACGTGCATGAACAAAGTTTTCATCAGAAGAGCTAAAAAGTTGATAAGTCGTTCATGCCCCGTATATTAAGTGTGCCACATGCTTGAGCAAAGGTCTTAAATTGTTATGGATGATAGTGAAGTTCTTCTGGATCGATCACTCAAGTGCGGAACATGCATGAACAAATTTTTCATCACAAGAGATAAAAATTTGACAAGTCCTTCATACCCTACAACCTAAGTGCGCCACACGCTTCAGCAAAGTTCTTAAATTGTAATGGATGATGGCAAAGTTCTTCCGGATAGATCTCTCAAGTGCGCAACATGCATGCACAAAGTTTTCACCAGAAGAGATAAATAGTTGATAAGTCCTTCTGTGCCCTATACCTTAAGTGCGCCACAAGCTTCGGCAAAGTCCTTAAATTGTTATTGATGTTGGTAAAGTTCTCTCGGATCGATATCCCAAGTGCTCTACGTGCATGAACAAAGTTTTCATCATATGAGATAAAACGTTGATAAGTCCTTCATGCCCTATATATTAAGTGTGCCACCCACAAAATGAAGTTGTTTCCAATCATACATCCGAATGGAAGAACTTTATTGTTGCGCAATCCGTTAGCTTCAAATATGGTTGTTCCCGTAGGAATGCGCAAATATGCAAGTTAATGAAATATCAGGATCAGATTAATAACCTCCGTTGCCACAAAAGTATCAGACTTTTTTTTCATGATCTTAAACATACTTCCAAACAAAATACTCATGCATTTGTCGGAGAATTCGTTGTCACATTCTCAAATACAGAGGACACAAAAAGATATAAAGGAAAGATCAACACTGCATTGCCAAACGACATCAGGACAATGAGCTTAGTCCCGGCAGCTTTGATTCGTTGTATTATTCATCTAAACCACGATTCAAATGTTGTAAGATGTTTTTGACCAGCTTTCTCTACGCTCTGCATAAATGTGTGTCACACGGTATGTATCGTTTATAACCAGGGTGTTCTCGACGTAGTACGATGCATATTTGATACATGCTTCTTGGAAGAGTTTGAATAGCGCAGGGGTGTAAACCTTCCCAGCATGCCTCTCCATAGGCAAACCGGTCTTCACCACTGTGATGACCTATATGAGAGGGTGTTTGAATACTCTCTAGTCATGTGACTAGTAGTAGTCAGACTAGAAGTTTTTAGTCAGGCCCTGTTTGGAAGGTGACTACTAGTCATCATTAAATGTCTCAGTATTAAATGTCCCTTGTGCAACACCAATTAGAGGAGAGAGGGGGGGCTTTAGTCAGTAAAAGTCAGGGGTGTTTGGAGGTTTACTGACTAAAGGTGATTACTACTAGTTTCTAGTCAGTAAAAGTTGGGGGTGGGGTGACTAGGGACTAAACTAGTTTTAGTCACACACTAGTCAGGGGTGTTTGAAGGTTTACTGACTAAAGGTGACTACTACTAGTCTCTAGTCTCTAGTCTCTAGTGATCCAAACACCCTCTGAAGAAATAAACCTCCTGGATAGAATGGTTTGTTTCACAGTTCAAGATCTTTACAGTAAAAGAAAGTACTTCCAAGCCAAGCCCAGTTTCGTACTATTATCCAAGAAGTGCAGAGCAATAAACTAAAAAGTCATAATAAAAAAAATGAAAATTTTGTACTGGTTCTTCAGTTTTGATAGACTTTATCCAATATTTGACAACCAAAAAAAGTAGTTCCTCACTGTCTGCAACGCAATTTGAATTAGGCTTCCAAAAAAGTTATACAAGTGTCTAGATATGCAACGCAATCTGACCCGCAAAAAAAGAAGATATACAAGGATCTGGATGCACACGGGAGGACATACGTGCATCAGTTTTCCAGCTTGCTCGGCCGGAGACATGCATACACGAAAACGCAAAGGAAAATCTGAATCTAAATAAAAGTCGCATACGGCTTGCTGGTCAAGATCCGATCGAAAATCTTGCGTCCAGCAGATTGTTGGCTTGGATTTTAGAGAAGAATGGGAGGGGTCACCTAATTCCTCAGCGCTTGCTCGGGTTGGATGTGACCGTCATGGTCAGCGAAGGGGACGGGTGGGTCTGGCTGGAAGACGGTGGTGGTCGTCGCCGTGGTGGGCTTCCTCAATGGCGAGCAGGGCAGGGGAGAGGACTCGAGGGCGTGCTGGTGCTTGGCCTCCCCGACGATAAGAATGGCAGCGGCCTCGTCAGAATCTCCGGCGGCTGAATCTGAGAGGATTGGATTGGGAGAGGGAGGGTAGACGTGGGTGGACTGGGTAAAGAATCTTCTGGGGGAGGCTCCCACTGTCATATACGATTTGACTGTATTGGCAGTGTATACGCGGCTGGAATTGTGATAAAAGAGGAGCACGCGTGGGGCCTGGTGGACCAGCTGGCTCGAATGCCGCTGTGAACGAAACGCGAATGTAAAAGACTTTATCGCAGGATGATTTGGTTTCGAAGAGGAGGCATGTCCTCCCAAAGGAGAACTGATCCAACAAGCCAGAACCCTAAAAACTAATGAACCCCAAAGATAACGGGTTGAGAAAGGATTGAAGAAGAGGAGGAAGAGAGGGTTACCGGTCCACTGTCTGCGGAGATGGACGCCGGCGATGGGTTTGCTGCGTCGCCAACAAGTACCCGCCGCCGCTTCTTCGGGTCACCGGCGAGTGCGGTTAGATGTGGTGCCGGTGGCTGGAGGGGAGGAGTGGGAGGAGGAAGGACATTGGCTCCGTCTCCTCCGGTTGCATTATCTCTCAGTCCCCATCGGCGGCGGTGTTGTCGCCTCCATGGCCGCACTTCGCGAGAAAGAAGGGTCGGGGTGAGAGGAAGGGTCGGGGAGAGAGGGAGGGGTCGGTGGACTCGGGGCCACATAATTCTTCATCGGTCGCACAGACGCACAGGAGGAAACCGACTCAAACAGATCGTGCTAAGGCTGGTCATAGTGGGAGTAACATAGGTAGTAACATAGATGCCACATAAGCAAAAATGTTGATGTGACAAGTAGTTAATGAGGAGAAAGGCAAATAGAGTAACCTAATATGTTACCATCACATAGCGCTTTTCAATGTAAAATGAGTCTACAAGACAATAAATGAACATGTGTATGTTACTACACATATGACACTTCCCACTATAAGGGTAGTAACATAGAGTAATAACGTATGCATGTTACTACTCTAAGTTACTCCCCACTATGACCAGCCTAAGCGTACAGGTGGGCCCATGAGCGTTGACTATAGCCCCAACGCTCCAGGAGCTCTCAAATTTTGGGAGCTTAGGGCATCTACAATGCAGGTGCTTAGCATGGGTGCCAGGCTTAAATTCCCGGCCAATTAGCGGTTACTAGCTTAGCCCGCGCGGCAGCATACCGCCCCTAATGCTTATCAATACGATGTGTCCATTTACAACAAATGTAAATGGTTTAAGGTAAGACAACCCTGTATGTAGAAAGATGCATAGAGAAATACACATTACAGGTGGGCCCATGAGCGTTGACTATAGCCCCAACGCTCCAGGAGCTTTCAAATTTTGGGAGCTTAGGGCATCTACCATGCAGGTGCTTAGCATGGGCGCCAGGCTCAAATTCCCGGCCAATTAGCGGTTACTAGCTTAGCCCGCGCGGCGGCACGCCGCGCCTAATGCTTATCAATACGATGTGTCCATTTACAACAAATGTTATTGGTTTAAGGTAAGACAACCCTGTATGTAGAAAGATGCATAAAGAAATACACATTCCGACTCATTTATTCTCGCCATGCCGTTCTATGAAACAAAGAGCATGCTACAATGATAACTTCCTTTCATTAGTTTCAGTATATAAAGGCACCATTAGCCGAGGGAGTAAGTTTTTTGATTCATAAAGTAAGTTTTTTCCTCTCAAAAATATAAACTGGGAGAGAAAAGTAAGCTTTCAAAATCAAACACTGGGAGAAAAACAAAAGATGTCCATGTAAATTTGGTGTGCTGCAGAAAAGAATGAATACTAAAACCGACAACTCACAACACCGCCTTGCATTGTCCTGCTGACATGGTAAGCATTTTAACAGTTAGAAAATGATAGTAGAAACTTAATAGTTTTCATATAAATAATAAAATCTGGACCAACCTAAATCTAAAATAAACAACAGGTCAATAGGGCCATTAAAATGCATCTTGTTCACCTTCAGTAAGCAACATGAGAAAAATAAGTTGTTAATACCTTGCCATTGCTTGCATTTTTTTCACCCTTAAGGATCTTATTATGTAAGTTAATAGTGTGTCTTCCAAATTCATCACTACTTGACGCCTGCATAAAACAAATATGAGAACAGGGTAAACCCATATTTTTAGTACTGATGCCTACATACAACAAATATGAGAATGGGGGTAAACCCATACTCTTTAGTAAGTATAGAGAACTGGTGAAAAACGAGTTACAAAATAAATCTTGTAAATAAATAGTTTTGACTGGAATTGGTTCAGTTATTAATTGTAGTCAAGTGACACATATGTTAGTAAAGCATGACAGGCAACAACTAACCAGTGCTATCCTTACAATAGTTCAGGAAATTATGTAAATTGTGGGCACATAAACCCACAACTTAATCGATATCCAATTAAATGTAATACAATATTATAAGATAAAAAGATTCATGTCTAGGTGCGGCCATCGTTGCTGCTTCCACTTGAATCACGGAGAAACAGTACACAGGTTCAGGATTGTTGAAATATATTGTTCACCTCTTTCCATCAGTTTGGACTTTTGGATGAATTGGTCGGTGCATGGCCTACATCGATCCCACGTCTAAGGACTAAAATAGCCTAGACGTTAGGGGGAGTGTTGAAATATATTACTCACCTCCCTTCATCAGTTCGAACTTTTGAATGAGTTAATCAGTGCATGAATTCAATAAGGATGAGTTAAACAATGCATCAGTTCAGCTTCAGAAGCTTATTCTGTTGTCTGATACTATAATGGCCAGAGCCAATGCGTTTCTTTCCGAGAGCCATTACGCTGAGCTCTAGAGATTTTTTTTTTTTTGAAATTTCTCCATGTTTTTGTGTCATGGCATACTTAGAAGGATATATAGTAGTACAAAGTATAAGCACATGTATTTTGTAGTTAATATAAGAATCTTTGAGCTCGTATAAGTAAATAAATACAAAGATGTACAGCCTGCCAGTGGTGCTTTCGGCAAGAGAGGCTTCTATGGTTCTACGTTGGCAGCGAGAGGGGCGACATCGTCGTCCACAGCGCATACAACTACAGAGCACGAACGCCGGCAACGCAGCAAGCACACGGACACACACCTGACTTACACACGTACGATTACACGAACTCACGAAGCCAGTAACCACTAACCAGCACACTGCACACACACACACGCGCGACACAGCAGGAGCGCACAAGCAGCACACGCAAACAACACAGCACGGACGGCAGGCCGCACGGCGTAGAGAGTGAGGAAGAGACAACCGTTGTGTACTCGCCATCCCACGGTAGGCCGAGGCGCGGCCGGCCGGTGCACTGCACACAGAGGCACATCAGCGGGCTGTCCCGCAGCGTTGGGTGCCGCCGCTGCTGAGCGTACGACCACGCACAGCCCCGTTCCCGGGTGGAACAGCATCGGCGTAATCAATCACAAATTCACAGGCCGGTCGGGTAAGACAAAAACAAATTGGTGTGCGAACCTGAGATCGAGGACGCTGCAACGGTTGGATCCCGCCGAGGGCTGTCTCCTCATGCGGCTTGGACCAGGCCCTGTCGAGCACGCCGTATACCTCATCGAGGTCCGGCACGCCCTCCCGGAGATAGTAGCAGAGGGCTCCCTGGTAGAGTTCACATCCTCCAGTCTAGGTCGAGGTCGGCGGCTACAGCGGCGTCGCACCTGTAGTACCGGTTGTTCTGCACGTTCCCGTCGCGGTTGTCGATGATGAACTCGCAGTCTCGAGCAAAGCGCACACCTTGTTGAGGCGGGAGGGCACCATCCTGTGGTTGACACGACGCGGAGGGGGGAGGAGCAGGGGCGCCTCCTCACAACGGCTTAGGCAAGGTAGCACCTCTACACGGCAACGACGCGGGGCAAATACCTCCGGTGGTGATGGAAGAAAAGGCGCCGGCGGCCTGGACGAATGTGAGATCGAGATGGCAACGATGTGACACCGGATGGCGGGGCGCCGGCAGATTGGAAGGTTGCGAGCTCGCGGTCTCTGCGGCCGCCGCGGGCAGGCCGACGGAGAGGAGCAAGGGCGGCCCAGCGTCAGCGTAGGGGAAGAAGAGGCACTCGAAGTTGCTGCCGGCCTCGAGAACAACGATAAGCGGCAGACAAACCGACTAAGCGACAGCACCAACGATCGTAGCGCTCCAACTACCAACACAATGTCACAAACACAACCCGGTAGCAAAGTCTAGAAGTAGCAGGAAAAGCGGTTGCATGGGCCATCACGTGGTCACATAAAGAAAATTAGCTGTACATGCATGGCCCATCCACGTCGCGATACGAGGCTTCACCGCCCGACAAACCAGCCGTTTGACCTGGAAAGCAAATCTCCAACAGAATCGCTAGATCCACACAAATAGTTGGACATCACGTTAAGAAAATTTTCACGGGACAATTAGATCCACAAGCAGATCTTATCCCTTCACCTATCAAACTAATGCACGTGTCCAACACCAGATTACCAGGAAGTCATTTTCACACAAATGGCGAAACGTCGAAGAAAAACCTTGTCTGCAATAGAGGCTTGGTTATTTTACTGAATCCCGGTGCAAGGTTAAGCGTCGGCGCAAAACTGTGCACCGAGCGCTAGGCTCTTTTTCTTTCTACGTCAAGCGTCCAGTAGTTAAATTAGGGCATTTTCATTGCAGAGCGCTTGTGTAGGCGCTTAGGAAGACAAAATAAATACCGTAAAATAAAAACAATCAGCTTAGCGCTTTTTACCCAACGGCGAGCGCTAACGACGGGCGCCAATTAATAGCAAAACCAGCTGGAAGACCTGTCGCTACATGCTTCACTGAAGGCCTGCCGGAGAAAAAAAGAAGATGAAGCGCCCACCTCCACCCTTTGCGCCGATGCCAGGTAAGGCGCTGGGATTTGTTAGTCTAACTACCAATTGAGCAGGTTATTAATCCTGGCGCCCGGCTCTAGCGCCTGGCATTGTAGATGCCCTTAACCCACGAAATTAGGCGGCTGCCATTGTAGACACGGGCGCTTAGATGCCGATTTAATTTCTTGATATTTATTTTTATCTGTGTTAGCGCCTACACAAGCTGCTTGCATTGTTGATGCCCTTAGAATCTGTAACGATGTATGTGTGCTGCCCTGCCGCTTTTGATCGAGTACTATTGTATTTTATATGCATCGCGCGTGGCCAGGTAGTAGTGCTAGGGGAGTATATTAATAAAGGGGAAAGGACCGAGGAGAGGTGAAGGGGTGATGGATGGATGGAGCCCAGTCTAGCAGAACAGGCAGCTGGAAAGCGACGGGAGACATCACTGCTAGACACGCCTACGTTGTATCAGAGGGAGTGCCACCTGCTGCATAATGCAAGTAGTGCAGCGCTTAGTGTCTAGCGCTACACAATACGGTGTAGCGCCTAACTCTTAGGAGTTGCACACTGATTTAGTAAATTTTAGGTAATTCGAACTGCGACGATGGTCAGATATGTAGCGCCTATCAGTCAGGCGCTGTATAATATAGTGTGATGCCTAGATGTCGGGCGTCACACGAAAAAGTCAGCGGAGTGAAATCTTTTCAAAGACAGTTCATTTTATGAATTTTTTTCGTCTATAGATTAGATTTGTGGATTTTGCCGAACCTTTGGGGGATGGACCGACATCCATACGTAAGGAATCAGGTGGTCCAACAAAGAAAATGCCCATTTATTTTCATGCACTACAAAGCTTTGAAATCTGGTATCGTGTACCTCATTTTAAAATGGTTAGAGAGGAATACAGGAACTATCAACAGTGACTGGAGCTAACGGCCAGTTCTTTTTGCAACTTAAAAATAAAGTCGTCTCCTTCCCAACTTTTTTCATATGCAATCTCTCTTACCCATATGGAGTAGTTACGGGATAACTAATTTAAAATTGTCAACAATTTTAGAGGGCGCTTATCTTTTTTAAGATGGAGAGAGGCAACTTTTTTTGAAGCCGCCCGAAAGGACTAGCCCTAAACATCGTTTGGCGTTCCAAATGCGTTTTCTTAAATGAATATTTTTTAAACGCGATTTTTTAAAAAAGGGGGACAATTTTTGACACATGAATATTTTTTGAAACTTCTCAATTTTTCCCCAAAAATTATATTTTTAAAACTTGATGAAGAAAATTTGATAATGGGATCATTTTTTGAAATTCCTAAAAATAATAAAAGCTTAAACATTTTTGGAAATTCCTGAGAAAACGAAAACACAAACCTTTTAAAGTTATGAAAACAGTTTAAAACAGGAATATTTTTGACATTCTATTTTTTAAATGCATACATTTTTTTGAATTTATCAAAAAATCGAAAACATAAATAATTTTCTACATTATGAACAATTTCTGAAAGACACATTTTTAAAATCTGAAACATTTTTGAAAATGCAAGTTTTTTTAGAATTTGTGCACAATATTTGAAAAATGGTACATTTGTTGAAAATTGGACAATTTTATTAAAAAATGAAAGTTTTTCAAAATTCTGTACATTTTTCAGAAATAGAATTTATTTTGAAAAATAAAAAAAAACTTGAAAAAATGAAAAAGGAAAAAAAATACTCCCTCCGTCCTAAAATAATTGTCTCAAACTTAGTACAATTATGTACTAAAGTTAGTACAAAGTTGAGACACTTATTTTGGGACGGAGGCGAGAGCAACAGTAAAGCTATTTTAGGAACTTTTTTTGCATGGTAATACGTGTCTTATTTATATCGCAAAGATCATAGTACAAGCCACGTATGTACCGACCTGGCAAAACTGAAAAGACAGCAGAACGCTAGTCTTTGTACAAAGGAACACCAGCCATGAAGTAAAATTACAAACAAGTCTAAAGAATCCTCTAAGTTGACGCCAACGTCCGTCACCTGCCTCTGGCACCACCATAACAGCCACCAAAGGAAAAAAAATAACGGATCACCTCCACACCTGAGCTTGATGCGGCTCCATCGCTTATATGCAGCTTCGCGGACCTCCAAGATGTCCCGCCAATAAAGACGAAGTCATTGCCATTAAAGGAATCAGATCGGGGCAACACCCCAGACACGCCATCGAGCTTCAGATCCGGCATCACCGCCCAACTAAGACGCTGGAGAAGGAAACCACACCTGACTGCCACGAGCCACGAACCCAACACATGATCCACCATCATCCTGAAGCCGCCGATGCAGACCATAATCTGCATCCGCTCCTGGACTACCTCCCAAGCTCCGCGCCGGCGCTGGAGCAAACGTCGTCGCAATGACGGAGCCCGAGGATACAGGTCCACCATGAGGATGCCGCCGCTGTCGCATCATCCTTACTTGAACATACTGGTTTCCAAATCCATCCCTAAAGCGGATCACCTCATTGGGAAAGAATCTAAAGATTTATTAGTCGGCGCCGACATCGCCATCGCCGAAGGCAAGACGATGAGCAACCTAAAACCCTAAAAGCCTAATGCGTAAAATAATCCAGACGTGTAGATCCGGCGACCCCCCTCACCACCGACGACCAAGGTCGTCAGCGGAGGGGAGCCGCCGAAGGACGGCGGCGGAAGAAGGCCCCTTGGCGGCTGGAGGCGAGATCGCCTTTCTTTCTTCTCCTAAAAAGAAAGCCATTTTAGGAACCTTCTAGAAGATTCCCAAAACTACCGAAAAACCTACGCTAAGGTGGCTGAATGGGCCGGCCCACTACCTTCCTGGCTCGCTCGTTCCTATGGGTGCTATTCGGTGGATCGATAACTTACGCAATGAGCGTCAATTAGGAATTTCCTAGATGTTTCTAAAAAAAGGAATTTCCTACATAAGCACCTCCCATAAAAACTACTCCTGCGCACGCAGCAGCCCTTGTTTTTCTCAGAAAAAGAAAAAGAAAAAGAAAAAGTAGAACTACGCAGCCATCGCCGCCGCCGGCGACAGACCGTCACAGAGGGCATAACAGCCGTCGGCCAGCGGCACACATCGGCCGCCCTCCACCGCCGGCCATCCCACCGGCACAAAGCAACACGACGACGTCAAGCCAGCCGACCCACGACCCCGCGCCACGCGTGTCAGGCCCGTTGCGCGTGTAGTTACATCTTCAGTTAGTTGTAGTTGTTAGGTTCAGTAGTTGGACGACTAAGATCGCTCCTCACCGTTTCAACGCTCGTCGCTAGCCGTTAGATCTTACTGTTCTGTTTCATGCCGTTATTGTTACTTTTTAGACTGTTGCCTGGAGGCTGTCCACCTATAAAGGTAGCCGGGTTGTGGCTGGCCAGAGTATCGAATCTTCTATGGAATTGCCTTGATGGCTAAGCAAACATACAGCTAATACAAATATCTCAGATCTGGGCGAGTTTTCCCCATTTCTCCCTCCTAAATTCCCTAGTCTACTCTCTGAATTATAGCCCGGTCCTGACAAATTGGGAGCAAGGTTATTCCTCGGCCACGAAAATTTTCGTCCATAGTAAGAGTAATCCCACCCAATTCCCTCCCCTTTGAGTAGATCGGGACCGAGTTGAGCCGTGGCGGCGCGAGGGCAACGATAGGTACCAGGGTGGCGTTGGCGGCGGCGATCTGTACCAGGGAGGCGATGGAGGCGGAGAATTGCTTGGCTGCAAGCCAGTAGCGCGGAAAGGTTGCTGGAGAACAATTCTCTGGTGGTAAAATTCCTTGTCCATCGCTGGTTCGTGCAGTTTTGGAGAGGACCGAGAAGGCGGCAGGATCTGAGCAGAGACAGGGTTTCCAAAGTAATTCGGCTGTAAAATTCCTTACCTCTCCCTCAGATCAAGGTGATGGGAAAAGCGAAGACCATCGATGAGGCGGATCTGCAGGAATTGCTGTCTCTTTGTGACGATGTTGGAATCATGCTGAAAGACCAGTCGCAGATGCAAGCTGACATGGCGAAATTGCACGATGATGTGCACTCCATCAGTTCCAAGCAAGGGGAAATTGCAACACAGGTGGGCAGTGTCGAACAAGTTGTTCTGGATCTGGGCAAACAACTTTCCACTATCAACTCAGTGTTGCAAGCCTTGGTCAAAGCACCAGTTCATGGAAATCCTACTGAGGCTCCTTCCAGCTCACACCAAAGGCCTATATCTCCAACAGTGTCGCAGGAGCAGTTGCAAAACCAAGCACTCAGAACAGAGGAACTAAAAAAGCAATTGGAAGCAGAAAAAGAGAAAACAAGACAATTGGAAGAACTACAGCTCCACAATCTTCCTCCAGTCAGAATTAACAAACTAGCAGTTCCTCCTGGATATGAACAGCAGGGCAGAACTGAGCAGGCAAGTCCTCTTGGTACCCCAATCAACACTGGACAGCAGCCTCACACTCCTGCATTCCAGTAGTACAACCACCAAACATGGATAGGCAGTTATGGCAGGGATATGCAAAAACATATGAACAAGACATGCAATGTCAATTCATGAATCTATAACAAAAGTACCTAAAATGGATTTTCCTAGATTTGAAGGGGAAGACCCAGTGGGATGGATAAGGCAGTGCAATAAGTATTTTCAAATGTCAGGGGCACCAGAAGAATACAAAGTCTCTCTGGCCCAATTATACATGATGGGTGAAGCAGATGTATGGCTCAGAAGATCTGGGTTACTGAAGAAGAAAGTGTCATGGAAGGAATTTGGCACTGAGGTCACTAAAAGATTTTCCATTCAAGGCTCTTATGACTTAACTGAAAAATTCAATTCAGTTAAGCAATCAACTAGGACTGTGTCTGAATACACAAAAATATTTGAGGATCTCATGGCTGATGTTCAAGAGGAAAATCCAGGGCTTGGAGAATCTTGGTTTGTCAGATGTTATGTTAATGGGTTAAGAGAGGGAATAAAGTTCCAAGTCAGACCTCTGAGACCCCAAACACTGACAGATGCCTATTGGTTAGCTAGAGATGTGGAACCTTGTCATCCACCTGTAGTAGCTACTGCAAAAAGGACAACTGTTCCTTACAACAATTACTACCAGAAGAGCAATACAAATTATCCCCCCAAAGTGAATGTTGTTCCTGTTACACAACAACAACTTCCTGTCAGACACACTGAAACCCCTGTCAGTAATGTTCAAAAAATCAGGAAAGTGGGAGAATGCTGGAGGTGTGGTGACAAATGGGTACATGGTCATAAATGTAAATTAGTACCCAATGTCCAGGCAATGCAACAGGAACAAGAGAAACAAGTCACTTATGACATTGAGGAACAACTGTTAGAAGAGCAAACAGAACAAGTGGCTGAAGTTGATCAAGCTATGTTCATCTCTGCCTTTGCAATGGGTCAGCAACTTGCAGTCCCAACACCTACAGTAATTATCCATATAAATGGAAAAAGAGCAGTGGCACTGTTGGATTCAGGTAGTACCACATCATTCATAAATCAAGACTTTGCTGTTAAAGCAAACTG
The DNA here is from genome assembly GCA_021605205.1 of Aegilops longissima. Taxonomy (NCBI): domain Eukaryota; kingdom Viridiplantae; phylum Streptophyta; class Magnoliopsida; order Poales; family Poaceae; genus Aegilops; species Aegilops longissima. The sequence continues at coordinate 753,257,484 of CM038677.1, read as the reverse complement.
CAACTTGCTACCGGTCAAACCTAGAAGAATTGCAGTTGCTGGGGGAGGCATACTAACATCTTCTGCAGTTGTCCCTAACGCCATTTTGAATATCTAAAATGACACTTTCACACAGTTTGAGGACTCGCATTACCTAGTCATGATGCAATTTTGGGATATGATTGGTTTATCGCTGTTAGCCTGTTTCCTTTGACATTCCTGCAAACCAGTTCAGTTTTACACATGAAGGGAAGCGAGGCAGTATCCTGACATTATTCACTACTCCTGCTAGTCTGAAAGAGGTACCTATGAAGAAAGTGAAGAAACTGTTGGACAAAGGGCCTGAAGTTTTCTTGTGTCAAGTCAATAACATACTCATGGATGCACCAGAAGATTTTAAAACTCCCCCACAAATACAGAAATTACTGTTGGAGTATGCTGACCTATTTGAAGATCCTAAAACCTTGCCTCCTCATAGGGCCCTGGACCACACCATTCCTTTGGTAAAGGGTGCTACACCACCACAAGTGAGACCTTACAGGGTGCCTCAGAACCAAAAAAGAGAAATGGAGGAGCAGATCAAAAAGTTGCTGGCTGCACATCTCATCAGACACAGTCAAAGCCCCTTTGCAGCTCCTGTCATACTAGTCAAAAAGAAAGATGGATCAATGAGACTGTGCATTGACTACAGAAAACTGAATTCTCTTACAATTAAAAACAAATTTCCCATACCTGTCATAGAGGACCTTTTGGATGAGTTGCATGGAGCAAAGTATTTCACAAAGCTGGATTTAAGGTCAGGCTACCATCAAATAAGAATGTCACCAGCAGATATCCATAAAACTGCATTCAGGACATTCTTGGGTCATTTTGAATTCCTGGTTATGCCTTTTGGCATGTCCAATGCTCCTGGCACCTTCCAGGAGTTAATGAACACTATATTTTCTCCTTATTTGAGGGAATTTGTGTTGGTTTTCTTTGATGATATATTGATCTTCAGTAAGAACCTCACTGAGCACTTGGAACATATCAAGCTGGTCCTGGATCTTTTGAGAGAACATCAGTTGTTTGCCAAAATGTCCAAGTGTGTTTTTGCAGCTCAGAAAGTAGAATATTTAGGGCATGTGATTTCTGCAGATGGAGTAGCTACTGACCCACAAAAGATATCTGCAATATCTGAATGGCCAGTTCCTGAGAACATAACCAAACTTAGAAGCTTTTTGGATTTAGCAGGTTATTATGGAAGATTTATAAAGGGCTATGGTATTATATGCAGGCCTTTGCGTGATCTGCTCAAAAAGGGAAATTTCAAGTGGCTGCCTGAACATACTAAAGCCTTTCAACAATTGAAACAAGACTTAACTACTGCTCCAGTTTTGGCCCTGCCAGATTTTTCTAAACCATTCATTCTGGAAACTGATGCATCAGGCGAAGGAATTGGGGTTGTCCTAATGCAGCAAGGTAGACCAATTTCTTTCTACAGCTCATCCCTATGCCCAAGGAATGCAGCTATGTCTACATATGAAAAGGAGGCCCTAGCAATTTTGGAAGCTCTCAAAAGATGGAGACATTATCTGTTAGGGAAAGAGTTGATCATTAAAACAGATCAACAATCACTCAAATTCATTACTGATCAAAGAATCACTGAAGGAGTCCAACACAAACTAATGATGAAGCTGCTGGAATTTAATTTCACTATTCAGTACAAAAAGAGAATTCAAAATAAAGTGGTTGATGCTCTGTCAAGAATTCTCCCTAAATGCATGGCTATCTCTGCAGCTACACCTACTTGGGCAGAAGATTTGGTGGCAAGCTATCAGCAAGACCCTACCAGCTTGCAGTTACTGGAAAAACTCCTCATTCAAGGGAGTAACAAATTACCAGATTATTCTCTAGCAGCTGGAATTATAAGATACAAGGGAAAAATTTATGTGGGCAACTCTCCTGAATTGCAGCAAAAACTGTTGGCAGCCTTGCACATTTCCCCTGTAGGGGGCCATTCAGGCAGAAGAGCAACCTATCACAGGGTAAAAAGCATTTTCTACTGGCCTGGTCTAAAGGCAGCTGTAGAAGCCTTCATTGCTGCTTGCCCTGTTTGTCAGAGAGCTAAGCATGAGAATTGCTTACAACCAGGATTGCTAGAGCCTTTACCTGTTGCTGATATGGCCTGGCAGCACATCTCAATGGACTTTATTGAGGGACTTCCTAAATCACAAGGGAAAGATGTAATCATGGTGGTAGTGGATAGGTTTACCAAATACTCTCACTTCATCCCACTGTCCCACCCCTACTCAGTTCTCAGTGTGGCTCAAGCATTTGTGGATAATATCATCAGATTACATGGCCCTCCAAAATTAATTATATCTGACAGAGATAGAATTTTCACCAGCCAACTATGGAGGGATATCTTTTCTGCATTGAAAGTGGAACTCAGATACAGTACTGCCTACCATCCTCAAACTGATGGTCAGACTGAGCGTGTCAATCAGTGTTTGGAAACGTATCTGAGATGCATGACTACATCTGCTCCTACTAAGTGGTTGTCCTGGCTCTCATTGGCAGAATTCTGGTATAACTCAACATACCACACTGCCATTAAAATGTCTCCCTTCCAAACCCTGTATGGATTTTCTCCTCCTCTCATATTAGAATTGGCAATACCTGGACCTGAGGATGAAGAAGCACAAGACTTCTTAACTGCCAAACAGCAGATCCTACAACAACTCAAAGCTAATCTGGAATTGGCACAAAACAGAATGAAGAAGTATGCTGACACTAAGAGAATTGAGAGAAGTTTTCAGGTGGGAGATCCAGTATATTTAAAAATGGCTCCATACAGATTAGCAGCCTTTGGATTCAGAGGTGCTTTAAAGTTACAAAACAAATTCTATGGCCCATTTTTGGTCATTCAGAAAGTGGGCAATGCAGCTTACAAATTGCAGTTGCCTAGTGGGGTGCAAATACACCCAGTGTTCCATGTGAGCCAGTTAAAGAAGCACATTGGGGATAAGTCTATACCTTATCATAATCTACCACTTGTGAACTAGGATGGAACAATTAGAATGGGACCAGAGGAAGTGTTAGAAGTTCGACAAGTTCCTCGACACAACTTACCAGTGGTGCAGTAGCTTATCAAATGGATCAACTTTCCGACAACCGACGCAACATGGGAAGACGCAGATTTTATCAAGTACACATTTCCGGAGTTCTTTAGCAACACTACGAGAGCGTGGCGTGCAGCAGCAGCAACATCGTGAGGACACGTCGAGACTCAAGGAGGGGGAAATGTCAGGCCCGTTGCGCGTGTAGTTACATCTTCAGTTAGCTGTAGTTGTTAGGTTCAGTAGTTGGATGGCTAAGATCGCTCCTCACCGTTTCAACGCTCGTCGCTAGCCGTTAGATCTTACTGTTCCGTTTCATTCCGTTACTGTTACTTTTCAGACTGTTGCCGGGAGGCTGTCCACCTGTAAAGGTAGCCGGGTTGTGGCTGGCCAGAGGATCGAATCTTCTATGGAATTGCCTTGATGGCTAAGCAAACATACAGCTAATACAAATATCTCAGATCTGGGCGAGTTTTCCCCATTTCTTCCTCCTAAATTCCCTAGTCTACTCTCTGAATTATAGCCCGGTCCTGACAACGCGGCCACACAACCGCATGCAGCTAGGAGCGGCAAGCCGGCGACGCAACTCTTTCGCTGAATCTGATCCTCTGCCCTTCTCCCTGAATCCCTGCAAGCTGCACGCAGGTAATTTCACTTGATTCACTCCCAATTTCTTTTTCCCCTCAAATTTCACTTAGGGTATTGCGTATTCGCCCGTGGTAGCATAAATAAATCACTGAAGATCGTGTTGTTTACAGTTAATGTAACTCCACTCTTTACAGTTTATGCAAAAGGCAATGTTGGTGGTATTTTGCAAAAAAAAATGACTTGAGTATATTCCCAATTTGTTTTGAAAGTAGTACAGTACTTCTCTACACCCAAATTTTAATGCTTTAGAAAAACTAAATGTTGATATATGTCTACACTAGGTACATGTATTAAAACTGGTTTAGTTATGCTCAATAAACATATGTCAATTCACTGGCCTCAATCCCTCAGTTTAACAAGCTTAAGTTTTGATAGTCTATCCACATGACCCTGAGTGGCCCAACAACAACAAGCTCTCTCTCATATTCTACCTAAGGACTTTTTTCTTCGGAGCTGTCAAGCTCTCTATTGAGTTTCTGTCTTGTGGCTGCCCTCCTTTTCTCTTTTGATGTAGCTGTTAAACTTTATAGATCTCCCGTCACGTCGATGTAGGTGTGAGATTTCCCAGTGACTGGTTGATTTGTTATTCGGTTAGGGTAGATGGTTGTGCTCTGTAATTTGGGGGATCATTAACCTGTTTTTTTTTTCTCTGATGATGTAGAGTATGGAGTTCATGCGTGCTATTTCCTCTTAGGGTTTAGCCTTAGTCCTGAGCGACTGTTGTTAGTCATCATTCTTAGTTTTTGGTGTAGCTTATATGTGTCTTCTTGGATTATCGTGTAGCTTTTATTTTCCGATCTTAGTTAGAGGATGTTCAGTTTTCCCTCTTGCAAGGCACCAGTCTTTTGAACTAGCCCATCTGGTATCTTGAAACTGTAGGGATTTTAGTATGGCCTGCTTACTTTCATGTATTTTGTGTTGGAAGCCTTGTTGTAATTTGCTTTATTTTTTGGCACAAAGATATGTTTTGAATTAAGGTTCATACATATACACATTTATCCATCAATTTTTCACTATAAGTCATTATCAATTAGAATGCAATGGTCCAGCCTTTGTGCTGTAACTAGTTATGACTTACTCTGTAACTCCTGATCATGTAACTCACGATCAGTTACATGGTATCTCATAGTCCTTTGCAGTTCAGTAGTATTGTAGTCTTTTGTGCTGGAAGCTTTGCTGTAAATTTGCTTCTACTTTTGTTGTAGACTATGATTATCAGTAAAGTTCCGGGATACTATATTTTTCCTTTTTTGACATGTGGACACTATCAATTATTCATCGGTTATACTGTAACGAATAAGAAATTACTGCCTATTGTTTCTGTTTTACCTTTTTTCCTCCATAATTTGTTCTCTTCCTTCATGTAATCCGTGAAGCTTGTGTGTTGTAATTATGATGCAAGCAATGTTCACTATTGTTAGAGTGTAATATTTTGAGATAGAAATCACCCGAGTTGCAGTTTTTATGCAGTGTTGATGATCCATTCTTTCTTTGAATTTTCTTTTGTCAGTGTTTAGTAGTCACATTTATTAAGATCTAGAGCTTGATGTAATCTTTTTTTCTGTGTATTATTTTGCAGTGTGAAGTAACTAGGCTAGATTAGTTGAGTTACAGATTTTGTACTACCAAGAGTTACGTTCGTCTATTCATTGTAATCATGTAGATGTTCTATATATTGGTCTATTCGTCTATTGGAATTTTTATGTTAGGCTAGATTTTATCTCGTTTGATTGTTGTGTGGGCTTTATGGCTTTTTGGTACCTTCAACTTATACTCATAGCATAATGCTTTTACATCCATATCCTTCTTAAGTCACCTACCTTTTGTTTGTAGTTTAGTCCGTCAAATTTAGTACTCCATCCAATCTAAATTAATTGTCGCAGCTTTGGTACAAACTTGTTCTAAAGTTGTATTAAAGTTGTGACAGTTAATATGGATCGGAGGTAGTAATTTTTACCTTCTTATTTTTGCAATGAACTTCTAGTGGTAGCACAATGTTTATACAGTACTATCCCACCAAAGTTACACTTCTTTTTAAATTGTATTTGGTTATCAAATTAATAAATATATTTTGGTCTGTATGTTGGGTATCAGCATGCTCCTTTTAATTGTTCCCTTCCAACTTCAAATCGTTGTATTATTAGTGCTATAATTCTATTTTATTCGTTCTCTTGTCTATGTTAGGTAATATAATTCATATCGTGTTGGGTAATATCATATCATTTGACAGTCATAAAGCAATTTTTTTCTACGATTACAATGTGACCATGTGAATTGCATGTACTTCACCTAAATGGAGGTTGATATTTTTGGTGTCCATACAAATCTCTTATACCCGTGGTTTGTTGGTAATGTTTGCTTCTAGGTAACTGTCATGGCCCTTGATATGGTGGTTCATGATAAGATTTGGTGATCTTGCAACTTCTTCCCCTCCTCCATGCAGATGAGTGTAGTTAATTATTTGTTTTTTAAAACTCGTCCAGTAGGGGAAAGACAGCCCCCACGCTTTTGCACTAAGAAGAATCTCTTCCTAGCCCAGTCGAGAAAAGGCCCTGAAGGCCGACTGCCCGGACACGCCACAGGGTGCCCAGGACATGTGTCACATGTATAACATTGTTAGGCAACCGCAGTGGTTAAGCATATACCACGGAACAGCCGATGGGGGACCTTTTTTCCCTAGAAATTTTAGCCAATGAGTTGTTTTTACACTCTATTAACTGAATTATTGCTTCTTATTGAAATTTTATGAACTATTTTTTGGTGGCCAGTGATTGCAGTTGCATGAATCAACAGTGATTGCACTTATATAGTTCTAAATAACTAGGGCTATAGCGTTGAATTACCATTGAAAGTGTAGCCTGATGCTCTTTGTTTTTATGCAAATGCTTTCTGTGTTTCATGTCTCAGGGTTTATATGACTTAACTATGATTTACAACTTGATTCCTGCTAGTTGTGAGTTGTGACTGTTGTTGATTGACTGATTTGAATGTAATTTTTTGTTTCTTACTGCCAACTATGGTTATATGTTCTTCTAACTGACAATTAGTTCTATATGAATATTTGCAACCATGGAAATATTTTCTGAAAAAATAGTTATACTCTTTGTCATAGAAAAAGGGACTTGAAGGTTCACTTAAATAAAAGCTAAGGCTTTGGCTAATTATGATGCATCTGTTGTGTTGTGCCCCCATTCTTTACATGCAAGATGGTTTTGTTCTACAATATTCAAAACATTTGTTAGGTTGTCTTAAAACTCTCTTTATGATTATTCATGCCTAATTCTAGCTTATAGACAATCTAGGGCTAGATCTAAAGAAGGAGAGGCTATGTCATGTAAAAGTTTTGATTGTTGATAGAGAATGGTGATTGTTGAGTTAAATTTGCAAAATTTCTCCATCCATTTGGTCCTTGTGGTTCTTAGATACCTTATTTTGGGGTGTTAGTTTGTTGCCCCCCCCCCACCCCCCTATCTGACAAGTTCTGATGGTTTGATGTTTGCCCAGGACTTGCCCAGGACAGTCGATATGGATGAATCAACTGATATTAGTGATGTTCTCGCACATGCTTTGCACCTTGATGACAATATACGGTCAATAGCAGAAGGGAAGCTAAAGCAGCTCCATGGTCTTGATATTCCCAACTTTCTTCTACATTTATCATCTCATCTCTTGAGGGAGGGGAATCCAGAGGAGACTAGGACACTTGCTGGCATCATCCTGAAGAACTCCTTGGAATCAAGGGATCCTACACTCAAGGACGCACTCAAGGATCTACTAGCTCTACAATGGCTCAACGTCGATCCATCTATTCGATCAAAGATCAAGGAGAATTTTCTCATGGCGCTAGAATCTGATTCAAGGCAATCTGGTTCTAGGCGCCCCTCGTCGAAAGTTATTGCAAAAATTATTGCAAGGGTTGCATGCATTGATATACCGAGGAATCAATGGCAGGACCTCATTCGCAAATTAGTGGGCAACATGGCAAGGCCATCTTCTTCACTAAAGGAAGCAACTCTAGAAGTTTTGGAGTATGTCTTCGAGGGGTCCCCTTACCTTCTCAAGGGGGGTCAAGGGGATCTTGTTAAGGCCAGTGTCGTAAATGCAGTGAAGAACCATGCGGGAGAGCTAAGTTCTCAAGTCCGTCTGGTAGCGGTTAAAGCTCTACTCAACGTTCTTCAGGTTGATGAGTTTTCTCGGTTTAAAGACCATGCTGGCAGAAATTCTGTAGTGGTTGTAGTTTGTGATGCGGCTGAATCCAACGAAACTGAGATCAAAGAGGTGGCATTTGAGTGCCTTGTTGCAATTGCATCCAGATATCATACCAATTTAGAACCGTACAAGGAAATCATACTGAGTCTTACATCCCAAGCTTTGAAAGGAGATGTGGAATCACTTAAAGTCAAATCTATTGAGTTGTGGAGCACTATTTGCCAACAAGAGGTTGATTACCAAGAAGAAGAAGAAGATTTAGAAGAAGAAGAACAAGAACAAGAGACCTCTAACTTTATTGGTCCTCTCTCTTCATTTGTTCCACTTCTGCTAGAAACTTACTTAAAAGAAGAGGAAGATTTAAAACAAGAGGACATTTCCATGGGTGCAGAACAAGAGGGAGATGATAATTTAGAGGACATGGACATTTCCATGAGTGAGGAACAAGAGGGAGATGAAAATGTGGAACAAGAGGGAGCAAATCTTGAGGACATATGGGGACAAGAGGGAGATGAGACCGTGGAAGGCATTTATATGACATGCCTAGGCCTCGCCGCTAGAACTATGAAGGATGCAGTTGTCCCCCTTGTGGTGCAATTTTTTGAGTGCAACATCCACGGACCACATTGTCATAGTCGCAAGGTAGCCATTTTTCCATTAGCTTTTATCCTTGAAGGTCCCTCTGCCAAGCAACTTACTCCTGTAGTTCATTTGTTGCTTGACATGATGAAAGATCCTGAGGAAGGTGTAAGAGGCAGGGCTGCATGGACTCTTGGGCGGATGTTTGAGCTTGTGGGTGCAAATAGAATCATCAGAAATGAGGGGGGCCTTCCTGGGATCATGGCTGTCTTGATAGAGAGGAGCAAGGATGTCCCTCAAGTGTCCATTGAAGTGTATAGAGCTCTATATTTTCTTGCGAGAGGTTATGGAGAAGATGCAAAGTCATGTGAGCTTTCACCTTTTGTTAAGCCTCTTATTGATGCTCTTCTTTGTGCTTCAGAACTTGCTAAGGAGAACCCTTTTAGGCTTCCAGCATGTACATCTGCTTATGAAGCACTGAGTGAGATTGTGAGAGTTTGCAACATTGAAGAATTAGAAGTTTGCAGGGCTGTAGGAGGCTTAATGTCTCATATCTTTAGGAGATTGAACATCATGATTAATCGTCAAGGTGAAGCAGTTTCATCCGTTGAGAGGAAGAACCGTGGCCTTCTTGAGGTTTTGCTGTGTGGTCTACTAGAACTCTTAATCCGGAGGCTTGGCACTAGATACTTGGCGACCCGTGTGGCATTTACACTTAATGGGTCTTCTAAGTGTGTATTGCTCCTATTGTGCATTGTCTTAACCCGTGACAGTAATAGTGCACGTGATGGAGCAGCCCTTGCCATTGGTGCTCTTGCTCATGCAATTGGTGGTGAGTTTGTACAACACATGCCTATCCTGCTACAGTACTTTAATGTGAAGCGGCTCTCCCCAGTTTATTTAGAATGATGTGCGATATCTGCCGTGTCTTGGGAAAAGAGGAAGTGGTGCCGTCCTATGATCATATTATGGAAGTTCTCTACCAAGGTATCCTAGAATCGACACTTCAACCTTCAATTTTATCGAGCTTTGGACAGATTGCTCTTGCTATTGGTGAGAAATTTGAGAAGTTCCTGCCTCTAGTTATGGAGAAGCTTAGAGTAGCTGCTGAGTTGAAGTCACAGGATAAGGATCATGGTAACAAGGTTAGAGAGGGGATATTTAAGGCTTACCATGGCATATTGGGTGGTATAAATGACCAAAAGTCTGGGTTGAAGGTAGCGATGGCTCTAGTCGACTTCACCGAAGGTGTGTGCAAGGACCACCGCAAGATCAAGACAAGGTGCGCATGCCTTCTTTTTTTTGTTTGGTTATAGTATATGCAATACAATCATAGGTCATATACTCATTGATTGGTTTTTTCCTTTCTTTCTTATAGTTCTTGGGACAGAAAGGATAAAAGTGTGACCAAGGCAGGAATTGATGCCTTGTCTCAGCTTCCTTCCAGAGTGGGGGCTTGGTCACAGGGATTGATTGAAATGATGAAGGAATAATGGTAGGGCGAAGGAGAGGAACTAAAGTGTGTTTTATTTTGGTACGCTGAAATTTTATGACTTGATTGATCTAGGTGTGGGATAGAAACTCCCTTGTCCTCTAATTGTTACTAGTTATTATGGTTTTGCACAGATTTTCTGACAGCCTTCTAGGCAATTTTGTTATAAGCAAGCAATGTAGAAGGAGCTCACCTGCTGCAAGTTGGTATAAGTAATGTGTAAGCATCACGAAAAACTTCCAAACCGTAACATTCTGTACTAAAATCCCCTGCCGCCATAACCATTCCTTGAAGTGTAATTTGTATACACAATTTAGCTTGGCTCCCTTTTTGTGTACCTGTATAAATGATTGAAAAAAATCATGTACATTTAACTCTGAGAATATATGTCTATCTGTTGACAAGTGTTCTGTGCCGAGTGCACTCCTCTTCAATAGTTTGTTACTCCCTCTCTAACTTAATTTAAGATGTTTTTTTGACACTACATTAAGGTGTTTTGACACTGTTATAGTGTCAATAAACGTCTTATATTAAGTTACGGATGGATTACTATGCAAACTTGTTTTTTGTTTGTTATTGTGGGAACTTGTTTCTGTAATGCATGCGTAGTCATTTTGCCACTTTGGGCAGTTTATCTGTCCGTGACAGAACTTAGTATTGATGCAGCTTTGTGCTCTGAGCAGGAAGCAAAGTGCAATTTATCTATATTTGTTGCCAGTATCATATAGGGAGTTTTTTGAGGAAATTAACTGTGTTTCTGAGTTACTTTTTCTCTTATGAGGAGGTTTCTAAAGGGGTGATACGACCAAGCTGCTGTTTGGAAACATACTTCTCATATCTAGCTTTCATTGCAAAACAAGGCAAAAACCACATGCCACCTCCTTCGCTTCTCAATTGTAAAAGCATCCCTAGCAGATCCCGTAAAAGTGGTCAAATCTTTGTATTTACTCTACAAGCTGAAAAAAAATGCCGCGGATAGATCCTGTAAAATAGCATATCAATTAAAAAATTGCAGGCTCCCCTATATTCGAGCTCCCATCCATCGTATATGGAGGATCCTCTAAAGCCGTTTTTGCGACGCCGCTCGTGCGTGGCGAGCTCGCCGCACTACTAGGAAAAGGCCTACTAGTGGCGCACGAGTTTTGCCTACTAATGGCGCGCTACTGATGCGCCACTAGTACCACGCCACTAGTATTTTTTACTAATGGCGCACCTGTGGTGCGCTATTAGTATAGCCCACGGTGCGCCATTAGTATGCCTCCCAGGGGGCCATATTTAGCCAGGTGCTTTGGCATACTAATGGCGCACCGTGGTGTGATGTGCCATTAGTATCCTTTGGCATAATAATGGCGCACTGTAGGGTGATGCGCAATTAGTATTCTTTGGCATACTAATGGCACACTTTGTGGTGATGCGCCATTAGTATAAATATTAGGGTTTTTTTACTTTTCTGATTTTTGCACAGGTTACAAAATGTATTATTGGACAGAATATAGTCAGCACCACACAGCAACAGCAGATTCATCGAATACAATAGAAGATTAGTCTCTGAATACAATTCATCATATTAGTCTCCGAATTCAAAAGACCGAACAAAGACAGAACATTACAAGTCTCGGAGACCGCGAGTAACGAGTTTGTCTTCACATTACAAGTCGATATCGATCATCTAAACTACCATCACATAGAAGAGAGTTGCGGTCATCACGATGAGCATCATCGCGATGAAACTGGTCTTCATCCGGTTCCTCAACGCTCCTCCTCTCTCCGCTAGATAGCGGGCGTATCTAGATTCCGCCTCCGCCCTAGTGGTGTACCCTTTATAACTATTACCGCTGAAGCGATGAACCTGTCTCCGACACTCCTCCCGATCGTCGTAGACTCAGGGAACCTTACCCTTGTACACGACATACGACGACATCTCTATGCACAAGCCAAACAATAGACAATACATAAGCAATATATAAGTATGCAACAAAAGGATCGGAAGAGAAAAGCAAGACATTAATAGCACGATTCATGGTCCTACTAATAAATAGCATCAATTACATCTAAGTTGAACGACTGTCCAAACCAAAGAGACATACAAGTTCGTTAAAGTTTAATTACAACATGAGCTAATCGATGTTTCAGAACTACAAATAGCATCACTACTTTCGACTCGACTCATGGGACCGGAGCGTGGGTGAAGTCGCCGTCTTTCGTGATGGTCATGAAGTCGCGGGCGTTGTCAGCCGGCATTTGTAGCGTTGTGTCTATCTCACTGTTGGACGGTTGATATCTGAGGTAGAACTGCCCCGAGGTACGAAGGACAACTTGATGGATGATTTCTGCAAACTCCGACTGCATGCGAAAGAATTCTTGTCAGAGGTCCGCGTCCTAGATTGCCGCCAAGCTTGCGGCCCAATCTTTGACATTATTTGGTAGCAGAAGGTGATTATGGTCCCGTACGATCGCCTGCATGTGATGGAGGGCATAGTAGGCATCCTTCTGACCGCCAGGCGGCTGCTTGACGCAGGGGAACGTTGTATTGTGGGTGAACACGTGCCTGCCGTACCTACGAACTGGCCTCTTAAAGGTGCCTCCAGATTTGGCGTAGCCGGGGAGAGCATCATCAAGAACTTTCTTGATATTTGTGTAGTCTATCTTGGAGTCACGGTCCGAGTCGATACGTGGCCATGGAATATCTCGGGCTTAAGAGGATGAGTGTGCAATGTGTGTCACTGCACAGAACACGGAATGTTAGAAAAAAAGAACGATCGAAATCTAAGAAATCATATAGTGCAGGCGGTGAGGGATGACTTACTCGGAAAGTAAGGCACGAGGAAGTTATCCTTATCTGGGTTTGCCAGAATGACGCCTTCGAGGTGTGAACTCGCGACTTGCCGGTCCCCAGCGCTGCCCAAGATCTTGGCACGCATGTAGAAGGGGTCGACTATTCCGATGTCCGGGGTCTTGTCTCGAATGATCCGCATCTCCATACTCAGCGAAAACAGCCGAACGAAGGTGTAGTGCAGCGGATGAAGGTTAAACATAGCAAAGATGTCATCAAACCGCAGGACGATCGTACCCCCGATGGCGCCATCCACAAATCCCTTGCCCTCTGGCACCTTGGCCACGAAAACCGGGTATGCCACATCATTCTGGGAGAGACGCCGCTTCTCCAAAGAAAGAACACTGTCATGCAGACTCCGCATAGCACAAGTTGCAGCATTGAGCATATTTGTCGGTAGCATTGCCCTATCCGCCACATGCACCCTCCTCGAGATATCCTTAGGTGAAGGTGGCCCGTCCTGAGCACGGATCGTACTTGGTGCCGGCTGGCTCGCATCGGCGCCCTTGTTAGTCTTTCGTTTCCGTCCCTTCTTCTTGATCTGCTGTAATTGGACCGAGTTCTGCTCACAGACCGCCTTCTTGAGCGTGTTGGGGCTGATAATATTTCGCACCTCAGCTATCTGAGGCTCGGTGAAGGCGGGAGCTGGAGGCGTCTCCTGAGAACTGAACGCCAGACGACGCCTGTTACAATTCGATTTCTCCGCCGTACCAGCTAGATCGCGGTCGTCTTGGTTGGGTTCTTGAGAAGGAGGCCCGCAGAACTCGTCAGCGTACCCATGTTCGGCAAAGTACTTATCGACGTTGGTAAATGTATCGTCGTCGTTGTCGTCGTCGTCCGGATCCTGTGCCATATGCATGTCCGGATCCTGTGCCATAGGGATGTCCGGCATGTCCGGTAGCGTTGCTGCGTTCTTGCCATGGCTTGGCACCGGCATGACTGGCGGTCTTATACGTGGGTGGTGTCCCCGCCCCAAACGAATCGCTCTTCGCCAGCGCAGGGCCAGCTTACGCAGCGCCGAGGGTCATCTCATCTTCTTCGTCGGCCCCAGCGGGTCGAATCGGAGGTAACAGCTCGTCGCAACCTGGCAGCACCCGAACCAGTTCAACCCTATACAAGGTGGGTGGCATCGGATTACCGTGGAACACGGGGTTGCCCGGTTGAACGATTCTGCCCTTGGCGACATCGACCAACTCGCCGCCCACGAAGTGCAGGAGAGTGCAAGGAACGTCGGCGGCGCCCTGCAAAAACATGTAGGGCGTTAGGGATACCTAGTCAAAGGCAAGGAGATTAAGTCATCTGCCGAGAGGCTTAGTTACCGTGATGCCGTCGAGCTCGGCTAATGTCGAGGCACCGCCAACGGCGGCGGTAATCGACGGAGGGCGCGCTTTGGCGAGGTGCCGGCCGGCGTACACCCGGGTGCATTAAGCTCCAATGCCCGTGCCGGCACCGGAGACACGAATACCGCCTCCGCTGGAGACACCAATGGCGCCGCCTGCGCGTTGTGCGTGTTGCTGACCGTGAAGCTGGGAATCGGGGGAGGCCCTTGTTGGCCGCCCTCAATCCACGTCGTCAGCCCATGAATCAACGTAGGCACCATGGCGGCGAGCGTCGTTTCCAGTTGTTGTTGCACTTGCTCTTGGACAATCTCCGGAATCTGCGCCACTTGTGCCTTGAGTGCTTCAACCTCGCGCGACTGGCTTTCCGAGCTGGTCTTTTTCTCCTTTTGCCCACCAGCGGTATAGTATGACGACCATTTTGTGGACAAGCCTTTGCCGCCACACGACCAGTGACGTCGGCTTCTCGAGCTTATCCTTGTTTTCATTACATTCAACGCCCTATTTAAAGGGGTGTCGAAAGGGGAGCTCTGAGACGACCCCGTGCTACTGCTTTCAGTGTCCTGCGGAAGGAACGTGAACCATTTAGAAATATTGGGGATTAATTTGAATGCAACCATATGGAGCTAATTACGTGGGGGTGTATTCCTTACCAAAACAAGCTCGAGCGCCCTGGTCTTCGGATCCGTGGTAAGCTCCTTTGTTACCGGGTCCTCCTTGTACCGGGCCCTGAGAAAGTTCCTGGTCTGCTTGTCACGGTATTTCTCGAAGCGGGGCGGTAGGCCTTGCTCGGCACGCTCCGCGTCCTCCTTGTCCCATATAGGCTCTGCCACTCTGTAACCGCCGGGACCGAGTTGGTGGACCCCTAAGTTCAACTGCCGCATTTCTTTCCCCCACTGACTTGATTCGGAGGTTGCGCTGCTCTCGCACTTGATCTTGAACTCCTTGTAGTCATCTTCGCTCATCAAAGGATATTTCGCCTTGATCTTCTCATGACTATCACCTTTTTCAATCATTGCATTCACCGTGCTTCTCCAAGTAGACAGGGCCGTGCTCATCCTCGTGAGGGCGGCTGTAACATCCCAAATTTCCTATTTGGAATGTTTTTAAATTATAGCTAAGCATCTAATGCATCCTGTTTGAATTTGAATGCCATTTGAAGTTTCAGAAGATTTTGAGTTTTGAATTTGAAATTCAAACTTTGGCAAGTGGGAATCATTTCAAAAACTATACCTGATAAATACTTGACCAAAAGTATGAGAGGAGTAAACATGACACTCCAAAAATATCAGAGGAAACAATGCCAAAAGTTTTGAATTCAAATTTGGGTTTTATTTGAATATTGGAAAAAATGGAATTTTATAAAGTTTGGATTTTGCCTTTGGAAAAATGTTCAAATGATAGGGAATATTCCCCTGATCATTTTGGTATATATATGTCCTATATAAAATATTTATAGTTTATGTTTTATCTCTGTTTTGTTTTATTAAAAAATTAAAAAAAAAACCCCAGCGCCACCAGAACCCTGGCCCAGCCTTGTGCCAAGCCACCGACCACACCCAGACTGCCCACCAGCGGCCCAGAGGCCAGCCAGTGAGCCAGCCGAGCCGGCCTCACCTCCCCTCGCCTGAAACCCTTTGGAGCCGGTCGACCGCCCGCCCACCCCTCTCTCTCTCTCTGCAAGGACCCCACCTCTCCTTCAACCCCATGCCGCTTGCGCGCCGCCGCCGATCGCGGATCCGTGAGATCCGGATGCCGATCTCCCCGATCGCCCCCCCTTGCCAAGGCCGAGCCCCCTATTTAAACCCTCCCACTTTTATTCTCCCCTCGCCCCTCGCGGAACCCCTCTCTCTCACTGCCGCATGGAGCCGAACCCGCCGCCACCATTTGCGTCGCCGTCGCCGCCTAGCCCTCTCGACCTCCACCGACTCCACCAAGAGCCCCTCGTCGCCCCAAGACCACGGAGCTCTCCATGACCTCCCGACGACCGAGAGGCTAACGATTTCGCCACCGCCGCCGCCGCCGTCTAGCTCCGGTGAGTCGCGGAGAACACCCCCGCCGTCCGATCTCCAATCTACGGCGTAGATTAGAACACCCCCGAAGGGGTATTTCTTTTAAATAAAACCGGTCCGCCCGGTTTAGTTCTGATTTATTTTAGTTAGGGTTTATTTTTATTTAGCCGGCCCGACTCGTTTAACCCTAGGCCCTTTTAGTTTATATTACGCTCAGTGCGTAGTTTAGGCCCATTAGGCCCTTTTTCATTTATTTTTGTTTTCTGTTTTAACAGAATAGTTCCTGTTTTGAAAAATTCATATCTTTTATTCTGTTTAATATTTTAGGTGATTCTTTTTTTTTGGTTTGCAAATTTTCTATAGTTTCTGTAGAAAATATATTTAGCTATGTTAAAATTAATTAAAATTTCTTTATTTTAGTTTTATTCAGAATAGTAAATCTGTTATAACATGAGCTAGAAAAATTATTTTTATATGATTCTTTTTGTCCCAACTTTATTTTGACATTGCCAAACCATAGGAATTAATTTGGGTATTTTAGGATTAATAAAAAATAGTTTTAAGCAGAATCTTGTTAATCCTAATTAATTAACTAGCTACTGTTTTCCTATTATTTTAATTAGTAAATAAATTTATTTTAACATGTGATTGATTATTCTAGGATAGTTTCTGTCACTCTAATGGATGAACTTTTATTTATAATAAATAAAAGTTTTATTTTATTTTCCTAATAGAAAATTGAATTAGGCCTAATAGGAGTTTCATAATAGATTTTAAGTTAATTCTTTTTGCTCCTAATTGCTTAATGCATTCTTTTCTGTTAAGTTACAAAAAACTCATGCTTAGGTTATGTTGAGAAATTTTTGTTATATAAAACTACTTTTAGTTGTTGTTTGAAGTAGGAAAACTTTGAGTTGGTTTTCTTTGAGTTTTCCCTTTGGGTTTTGCTTTGTTGGTTTTGGTGTGTTACTTTGTTATGCTATTGTATTATGTAGTCTTATGTTATATGCTTATTGTGGTCCTTGTTTGTCTCGGTAGATTTTCCGGAGTGCGACGCTTGCTACTACGAATCTTTAGCTTACGAGGATCATCAGCAAGGCAAGTTTTGATCATGTTATTTTCTATACCTATGTTTTTGTGCATTAGAAATTGTCACCACCCCACCATGCATGCAGTAGTTGAAACTTTGAAGTTATTAATCTTGAGTAGTATCATTTGGTAGGATGAACCAATCCCCTTGTTACCATGACCCCCGGGACGAAGTAGTTTACTTTGCTATGCTCGTGAGCGGGTTTTGGTTGAGTGAAATTCATAAGAAAGATGTGAGAGTCAATGATGATGACAACCCCATGAACTACAAGAATCAAGATGGACTTGAATTCACTCTTCGGGTGGAGGATTTGTTGACGGGCACCACGAGAACCCGGTGGTTGGCGGGATGCATGGAGAAGTGCCATGACATCTTGCGGAAAGCTTCACCCAGCCACGAAGAGACGGATGGATGCCCCATGACCGAAGCTTACCTGTAGCCGCAAGCCATTATGGGCTATGGCTGGGTTAACCCTAGTAGTGACGCTGGCTGGGCGGTACTACGAGATGTAGAAGAACGGTAGGATTGGATGGGTATCGGCGGTAGCGTAAGAACTCTTTGGAAGACCCTGTTTCATTCGTCCGTCTTCAAACACCATGAAGTGCGAAGACTTAAAAGGAGGAATGATTCTTGCGGAAAAGTCGCAAACCTCTGCAGAGTTAAAGTTCTAATCGATTAGCCGTGTCCCGATTCACGGACAATTTGAGCCTCTGGAACTTGGAAGTATTCGGAAATCTCAACACTAAAACTAATGAATTAATTTGAGGGGTTTATGACTTAATAATTTGGGAATGAGATATTGGTTGGCGGAACCATCTCAATAACTACCAACAGTTTGTAGTAATTTTGCAAGCAAGTCCACTGTAGTAGGAGAAAATTGGCTTTTCGCAAAATGATGAAACTTAGAGCTCCACAGCCAAAATGCATATAGTGTTAGTAACTTTATTATTGTTATTCTTCATGACTTGCCAACTTATTCAAAAAGCTGACCTACACGGCTGCAACGTCTTATGTTGCAGAGATTTATTCCGATCAGGAGTGAGGCTACGCTCCGCGCTTGGCGATTGCCCTTTGGAGTCGGATGGACTCGCTTTATCTTCTACGCTTCCGCAGCATTAGTAGTTTATTTCTCATGAGTCGGCCTTGAGCCGAATAATAAATTCAGGTGTGATTGAACTTTGATTATTACATCGATGTACTGTGAGTACCAGCATGATCTTGGGATGGTACAGACACAGTGATTTGACCGATTTTGGGTCAGGTCGCTATAGAGATGGTATCAGAGCACACGCTGACCGTAGGATCGTAACCCCTAGGATCGGAAAACCATAGGAAGAGACTATTTACTTTATATCCTTATCATTCCGTAATTCTCCCCTGTTCATTTCTAACTCCTCTCCGATTTTCAACATTCTAGATGGCCGTCGAGTTCACCCCAGTTCTGCTACCGGAGTTTTGCCAGCCCGATGAGGCGATGCCCTTGGCGGAAGCTGGTCCAGATGGTGAAGAAGCTGAAGATTGCTCTACCCTCGATCACCGGGAAGCCAACTAATGCACTTCCGACGGACACCCGCTCACAGGATTGAAGTGCATATCCTGGGAGAACCTTCGAGGACACACGGAGCCTATTGACTTTGAGTTCACCGACTTCAACTGGATCATCGGAAGGGACATGGCGATCTATCGTGCCCTTGGACATCTCCGAGAGGAGTCTGGGCGAGCTCGATCCCTCGACCTCGCCATGGTTTCTCGCAGGCAAGGAATGGAGATATCATCCGCACCATGGAGGACGACTCCACTCTCTTACATCCGGGACTTGGAGTGTCTCCTCGAAAGCGGGAGATTCTGACTCACCGTAACTCGAAGGCACACAGAGGCTACTGTTCCGTGAACTGGAACTGGAGGAGAAGGCACACGCAGACTTCCTTAACCATGAGGAAGAAGTCGCGGACTTCATGGAGACAATCGGCGACCAAGATGAAGCTTGCCGCGATAGAGGAAAAGATGGACTTGGGAGAGGACCTTTTTCCGAGTGGAGATGATGGACCCTCGTGAGTAATGATCAGGATTATGAAGGAGTTCCACCAAGGAAGCCGCAAGAGGAGGCGCCACAACAGAGGACATCACACCGAGGGCGCAAGGATTATTGATGAAGACTTTTTAGTCGACCACCATATTATTTTTACTTTTTCGTCGATCAGTTAGGCCGATATTTTCGATTAGTCATGAGCTTTTGTAATCGAGATTGAACCATGTTTGAGTGGAATGAATAAATGATTGGTGTGTTTTATGATTGTGCATTCATATGGGTAGTGTTATTTCTCATAGACCATTGTTCTATTCTAATTTTCTCATCCACTCCAAAACACCAGATGCCTCCGAGACGTGACACTGGTTTTCCGCCAGAGCTCACCCAGCTGCTCTAGCAGCAGAATGCACTCATGCAGCTACTCATCCAGAATCAGAACAACAACACCAACAATCCACCGCCACCACCCCCTGTGGACAACTTGACTCGATTCTCGAGGCTGAATCCGCCGATGTTCTCTAGTAGCACCGAGCCGATTGTGGCTGATGATTGGCTCCGCAAAGTCGGAAGAGAGCTAATCACCGTTGGATGCACCGATGAGAGAAGGTGCGCTTTGCAAGCATCAACTTGATGGACCTGCAGCTTCTTGGTGGGAGAACTACACCGCCACTTATCCCATTGGTGCCATCACATGGGATCAATTCCAGCAGGCCTTCCGCACCGCCCATGTTTCAGCTGGAGCCATGAGTCTGAAGAAGCGTGAGTTCCGCAACTTACGCCAGGGGAACCGTACTGTGGCACAGTACGTGGATGAGTTCAGCAAGCTAGCTCGCTATGCCCCGGATGATGTGGCCACAGATGCCGCAAAGCAGGAGAAATTTCTCGAGGGACTCAACGACGAGCTGAGTATGCAGCTTATTGTGGCTACCTTCAAAAACTACCAGGAGCTGGTAGACAAGGCCACCATACTTGAAGGCAAGCAGCAGCAGATTGAAGCGCATAGCGGAAGTACAGCCAGGGGAAGCACAACTCGGGAGCCCAGCAGAAGCCCCGTTATGCACCATACTCAGGAGGGCACACCCATCATAACCATGGAGGTCATAACCATGGAGGAAATGGGAACAACCGCAACCAGGACAACAAGTCGAGGCCATGGCAATGGCAATGGAAACAGTAATGGCAATCAGCATCGTTCTGCCCGGCTCGAAGGATCTGAGCCACATCACCGCTTCAAGTGCCGGAAGACAGGCACTATGCCACCGACTGCCGGAGGCCAAGCAGAGGAATGGAAATGGCAATGGAGGCTCAGTGAAGAAGCCCAATCCGTTCCTCGTGCTCAGTGCACCACATTGACGTGAGGATGTCTATGATCAGCCAGACACTGTGGTTGGTAAGTTTTTATTGAATTCACGTTCAGTTTTGGTACTCTTTGATTCTGGTGCAACGCATTCATTCATATCAAGGGTAGTTGTGGAAAAGTACGGGTTGCCCACTAAAACCCTTAGAAGCCCCCTTCGCGTCAATTCCGCAGGAGGAGAAATGATGGCAGGTTTAGGCTGTCATGCAACCCTCAACATCGGGAACCATAAATTTCCCGCAGATCTCATAGTGTTGGAAACCCAGACCTTGGATGTAATCCTAGGCATGGATTGGTTGACGAAGTTTGAAGGAAACATAGACTATGCCCGCAAGTCTATTCTGCTCACCACCCCGGAGCAGAAGAGGATCAAGTATGTAGCCGGCATAGCGGATGAAGAATCAGTGCATTCCCTCACGGGAATTGTTCAGAGGAAGTGCCATTAGTGCAAGATTTTCCGATGTGTTTCGGAGGAATTACCAGAATGCCACCGACGAGACATTGAATTCTGATCGAGTTATTGCGGCACAGCCCCAATATCCAAGAGACCTTATCGGATGCCACCGAATGAGTTGAAAGAGATCAAGGATCAAATTAATGAGTTACTGGAGAAAGGATATATACGGCCAAGCTCATCACCTTGGGGAGCCCCAGTTCTTTTGGTAGAGAAGAAGGATGGAAGCTTGAGGATGGTTGTGGATTATCGTGCGTTGAACGAAGTAACCATCAAGAACAAGTACCCTCTGCCGATGATTAATGATCTATTTGATCAGCTAGTTGGAGCCAAGGTATTCTCTAAGATCGATCTTCGATCGGGGTATCATCAGTTGAAGATCCGTGAAAAGGATATACCCAAAACAGCATTCACTACCAGGTATGGTTTATATGAGTATACCGTCATGTCATTTGGATTGACTAAAGCTCCTGCATACTTCATGAATCTGATGAACAAGGTGTTTATGGAATATCTGGACAAGTTTGTCGTGGTGTTCATCGATGATATATTGATTTTCTCCAAGAGCGAGGAAGAGCATAAGGAACATTTGCGTCTAGTTCGAGAAACTTCGAGAACATCGGTTGTATGCCAAGTTCAGCAAATGTGAATTTTGGCTGAAGGAAGTTGGATTCCTCGGACATGTTATTTCAGGAGAAGGAATAGCAGTTGATCCCGCCAAGGTTGAATCATCACCGATTGGCGATCACCCACCTCGACCAAAGAGATCCGCAGTTTTCTCGGACTCGCAGGATATTATCGGAGGTTTATTGAGAACTTCTCGAAGATTGCCAAGCCCATGACTGAGCTGTTGAAGAAGGAAGCCAAGTATGTTTGGACCGAGGAATGTGAAGCCAGTTTTCAGGAATTGAAGAAACGGTTGGTCACAGCCCGATCTGATTTTGCGGACATACACAAGGAATACCAGGTTTATTGTGACGCTTCTCGTCAAGGACTCGGAGGAGTATTAATGCAGGAAGGAAAAGTTGTAGCTTATGCCTCCGGACAGCTACGACCTCATGAGATGAATTATGCCACATGATTTGGAGTTAGCAGCCGTAGTGCATGCACTCAAGACACAGAGACATTTCCTCATTGGAAATCGTTGTGATGTTTACACAGATCACAAGAGCTTGAAGTATATTTTCACGCAGAAGAATTGAACCTCGAGCGGAGGAGATGGCTAGAGTTGATCAAGGACTACGACATGAGATTGCATTACCACCCAGGTAAGGCTAATGTTGTAGCCGATGCTTTGAGCCGTAAGAGTTATGTGAATACTCTTACAGCAGGAGGGTTACCCCAGGAGTTAGTCGATGACCTTAGAGATCTCCGATTGGAGATAGTTCCGAGAGGATATGTTGCAACTCTGGAAGTTCAGTCCACTTTGGCCGAAAGGATTCGTGAAGCCCAGAAGTCGGACAAGGAAATTGATGAGATAAAGCAAAAGATGAATGAAGGAAAAGCTAAAGGATTCCGTAAGGATGAGCACGGAACTATTTGGTTCGAGGACCGTATTTATGTGCCCAATGATCCCGAACTCAGAAAGCTGATTCTTCAGGAGGCTCATGATTCACCGTACTCGATTCACCCCGGCAACACCAAGATGTACCTGGATTTGAAGGAAAGTTTCTGGTGGACAGGTATGAAGAAGGATATTGCCGAGTACGTAGCCGTATGCGATGTTTGTCAATGAGTAAAGGCAGAGCATCAGAAGCCAGCAGGGTTACTTCAACCTTTGCCGATTCCCGATTGGAAATGGGAGAAACTTGGAATGGATTTCATCACAGGATTACCCAGGACCCGTTCAGGTTATGATTCTATCTGGGTAGTGGTTGATCGTTTGACCAAGGTAGCTCACTTCATTCCCGTGAAGACTACCTATACCAGTGCTAAGTTGGCCAAGATATACATGACCAGGATCGTATGTCCGCATGGAGTTCCGAGGAAAATCGTGTCGATAGAGGAACACAGTTTACCTCAAAGTTTTGGAAGCAGATTGCATGAAACTTTGGAGTGCGAGGCTGGAATTCATGACAGCTTTTCATCCATGAGCATGATGGATGGACCGAGAGAGTCAACCAGATTCGGAGGACATGTTGAGAGCTTGTGTGCTAGACTATGGGTCTAGCTGGGATGATAATTTGCCAGACGCAGAGTTCTCATACAACAACAGTTATCAATCCGATCGAAGATGGCCCTTTCAAGCTCTATACGGAAGGAGGTGCGAACACCATTGCTTTGTGGGATAGTGTTGGAGATCGATCACTTTTCGGTTCCGACCTTATCAAGGATTCGAAGAGAAAGTCAAGCTGATTCGAGACAGACTCAAGATAGCACAATCGAGACGGAAGAGTTATGCCGACGATGAAGCGCAAGGAAGTGACTTACGAAGCGGAGACCGAGCATATCTTCGTGTGTCCCCTTCGTGGAATAAAGAGGTTTGGTATCAAAGGAAGTTAGCACCCGATTCATTGGCCCTACAAAATCCTCGAGCGTCGTGGAGAAGTTGCATACAAGTTGGAATTGCGGAAGGATTGTCCGGAGTACATGATGTCTTCCATGTTTCTCACCAAGAAGTGTCATGCCGACATGGCCGATGTTCCGTTGAGAGACACAAAGGTGCCCCTAGAGGCCATACAGCTTGACAGTGATCTGACCTACAAGGAGAAACCCGTCCGAATTCTCGAGACTGCGAGCAGAGTCACCCGCAGCAAGGTCATCAAATTTTGCAAGGTGCTGTGGAGTCACCACACCGAGGAAGAAGCCACACAGAACGCCAAGAAGACCTTCTTGAGACCACCCGCACCTATTTGCTAGCCAACCCGAATCTCGAGGGCTAGATTCATCTTAAGGTGGTAGGTTTGTAACATCCCAAATTTCCTATTTGGAATGTTTTACAATTATAGCTAAGCATCTAATGCATCCTGTTTGAATTTGAATGCCATTTGAAGTTTCAGAAGATTTTGAGTTTTGAATTTGAAATTCAAACTTTGGCAAGTGGGAATCATTTCAAAAACTATACCTGATAAATACTTGACCAAAAGTATGAGAGGAGTAAACATGACACTCCAAAATATCGGAGGAAACAATGCCAAAAGTTTTGAATTCAAATTTGGGTTTTATTTGAATATTGGAAAAATGAAATTTTATAAAGTTTGGATTTTGCCTTTGAAAAAATGTTCAAATGATAGGAATATTCCCCGATCATTTTGGTATATATATGTCCTATATAAAATATTTATAGTTTATGTTTTATCTCTGTTTTTGTTTTATTAAAAAATTAAAAAAAAACCCCCCTCAGCGCCACCAGCCCCCCTGCCCAGCCAGCGTCGAAACCACCGACCAAGACTGCCCACCAGCGGCCCAGAGGCCAGCCCAATGAGCAATGAGCCGGCCTCACCTCCCTCGCCTGAAACCCTTTGGAGCCGGTCGACCGCCCCCCACACCCCTCTCTCTCTCTCTCTCGCAGTGGACCCCACCTCTCCTTCAACCCCATGCACGCCACGCCGCCCGCGATCGCGGATCCGTGAGATCCGGATGCCGATCTCCCCGATCGCCCCTTGCCAAGGCCGAGGCCCCCTATTTAAACCTCCCCACCCCATTCTCCCCGCCGCCCCTCATGGAACCCCTCTCTCTCTCACGCCGTCCGGAGCCGAACCCACCGCCGCCATTTGCGTCGCCGTCGCCGCCCTAGCCCCTCTCGACCTCCACCGACTCCACCAAGAGCCCCCCCCCCTCGTCGCCTCGCACCCGCCGGAGCTCTCCGCCGACCTCCCCGACGACCGGAGAGGCCAATGCACTCGCCACCGCCACCGCCGCCGCTGTCTAGCTCCGGTGAGTCACCGGAGAACACCCCCGCCGTCCGATCTCCAATCTATGGCGTAGATTAGAACACCCCCGAAGGGGTATTTCTTTTAAATAAAACCGGTCCGGCCCGGTTTAGTTTACGGTTTATTTTAGTTAGGGTTTATTTTTATTTAGCCGGCCCGACTCGTTTAACAATAGGCCCGTTTAGTTTATATTACGCTCAGTGCGTAGTTTAGGCCCATTAGGCCCTTTTTCATTTATTTTTGTTTTCAATTTTAACAGAATACTTCCTGTTTTGAAAAATTCATATCTTTTATTCTGTTTAATATTTTTAGGTGATTCTTTTTTTCTTGGTTTGCAAATTTTCTATAGTTTCTGTAGAAAATATATTTAGCTATGTTAAAATTAATTAAAATTGCTTTATTTTAGTTTTAGTCAGAATAGTAAATCTGTTATAACATGAGCTAGAAAAATTATTTTTATATGATTCTTTTGTCCCAACTTTATTTTGACATTGCCAAACCATAGGAATTAATTTGGGTATTTTAGGATTAATAAAAAATAGTTTTAAGCAGAATCTTGTTAATCCTAATTAATTAACTAGCTACTGTTTTCCTATTATTTTAATTAGTAAATAAATTTATTTTAACATGTGATTGATTATTCTAGGATAGTTTCTGTCACTCTAATGGATGAACTTTTATTTATAATAAATAAAATTTTTATTTTATTTTCCTAATAGAAAATTGAATTAGGCCTAATAGGAGTTTCATAATAGATTTTAAGTTAATTCTTTTTGCTCCTAATTGCTTAATGCATTCTTTTCTGTTAAGTTAACAAAAACTCATGCTTAGGTTATGTTGAGAAATTTTTGTTATATAAAACTACTTTTAGTTGTTGTTTGAAGTAGGAAAACTTTGAGTTGGTTTTCTTTGAGTTTTCCCTTTGGGTTTTGCTTTGTTGGTTTTGGTGTGTTACTTTGTTATGCTATTGTATTATGTAGTCTTATGTTATATGCTTATTGTGGTCCTTGTTTGTCTCGGTAGAGTTTCCGGAGTGCGAAGCTTGCTACTACGAATCTTTAGCTTGCGAGGATCATCAGCAAGGCAAGTTTTGATCATGTTATTTTCTATACCTATGTTTTTGTGCATTAGAAATTGTCACCACCCCACCATGCATGCAGTAGTTGAAACTTTGAAGTTATTAATCTTGAGTAGTATCATGTGGTAGGATGAACCAATCCCTTGTTACCATGACCCCGGGACTAAGTAGTTTACTTTGCTATGCTCGTGAGACGGGTTTTGGTTGAGTGAAATTCATAAGAAAGATGTGAGAGTCAATGATGATGACAACCCCATGAACTACAAGAATCAAGATGGACTTGAATTCACTCTTGGGTGGAGGGCGGTTGACGGGCACCACCGAGAACCCGTGGTTGGCGGGATGCATGGAGAAGTGCCATGACATCTTGCGGAAAGCTTCACCCAGCCACGAAGAGACGGATGGATGCCCCATGACCGGAAGCTTACATGCAGCCGCAAGCCATTATGGGCTCGGCTGGGTTAACCCTAGTAGTGACGCTGGTGGGCGGTACTACGAGATGTAGAAGAACGGTAGGATTGGATGGGTACGGCGAGCTGATGAGAACTCTTTGGAAGACCTGTTTCATTGTCCGTCTTCAAACACCATGAAGTGCGAAGACTTAAAAGGAGGGAATGATTCTTGCAGGAAAAGTGCGCAAACCTCTGCAGAGTTAAAGTTCTAATCGATTAGCCGTGTCCCCGGTTACGGACAATTTGAGCCTCTGGAACTTGGAAGTATTCGGAAATCTCAACACTAAAACTAATGAATTAATTTGAGGGGTTTATGACTTAATAATTTGGGAATGAGATATTGGTTGGCGGAACCATCTCAATAACTACCAACAATTTGTAGTAATTTTGCAAGCAAGTCCACTGTAGTAGGAGAAAATTGGCTTTTCGCAAAATGATGAAACTTAGAGCTCCACAGCCAAAATGCATATAGTGTTAGTAACTTTATTATTGTTATTCTTCATGACTTGCCAGCTTATTCAAAAAGCTGACCTACGCGGCTGCAACGTCTTATGTTGCAGAGATTTATTCCGATCAGGAGTGAGGCTACGCTCCGCGCTTGGCGATTGCCCTTTGGAGTCGGATGGACTCGCTTTATCTTCTACGCTTCCGCAGCATTAGTAGTTTATTTCTCATGAGTTGGCCTTGAGCCTAATTTATTCCCTTGTAATAAAGACTCTATATGAGAAACGTGTAATAAATTCAGGTGTGATTGAACTTTGATTATTACATCGATGTACTGTGAGTACCAGCATGATCTTGGGATGGTACAGACACAGAGATTTGACCGATTTTGGGTCAGGTCGCTACAGCGACACTGTTCACTTTGTTCCCTGAGAGGCGTGTGTTTGCAAATTCAGCGGGGAACTTGTATCGTTCGTGCAGCTTCGTGAAGAGGAGGCTGCGCAAATTCCCTCGGTCCTTATGCCTTAGGTTCTCGGTGTTGATCGAGACGGTGCTCCGGAGAATGCACCCGAGCTGAACCGAGTACCCCTTGACTACTTCTTTGGGCGCCGTCGGATGCCCGTCGGAGTTCACTTCAGTAAATTCCTCCTTGACGGTGCCGAGCATGTTCGGGCGCCGGTCCTTCCGTTACCTCTTCGGTTGGCTGCCATCTGTGCATGCGCCGCCATCATCAATGGTGGCATCCTCGGCGGCACCATCAGTGGTGTCATCCCCGACGCCACTAGGGGTTGTGTAGTCAGGATCGGTGTCTTTCGTGGCGTCCTCATAGCGGTGAGGTTCTTCCTCCAACTCCTGGGACAGCTCCCAGAATTGCTTGCCGCCCGAACCGCCGGCTTCATCGTTGTGGGCCATGTTTCGCTCTAAATAGGAAAAAAGTTTGGTCAAAAAGTTGGTTATTGTCAAGGAACAAGATCATGGTCTCATCATTTAGGGTTTGTCGACACCGAGGCATCCTAAAAGCTAAGCTTTTATCATTTAGGGTTTGTCGACGTCGAGGCACCCTAAAAGCCTAAGCGTACATCATTTAGGTTCTCATCGACACCGAGGCACCCTAAAAGCCAAGGTTTCATCATTTAAGGTTTGTCGACGCCGAGGCACCCTAAATGCTAAGTTAAGTTTTCATCATTTAGGGTTTATCGATGCCGAGGCACCCTAGGTTGGGCCTAATCACTTGGCACTAATCACTTGGCTCTATTGCCACCTATGTTGGGTTTATCATCTAGGGTTTATCGATGCTAAGGAGAATTCTAAGTTGGGCCTGATCACTTGGCTCTATTGCCACCTATGGTTTAATGCAGCAAGAATAAAGGGGCAGTTCATCCTACTTTTTTAAGTACTAAGCTACCCCGGCCCATGCATTAGTCGCAAGTACCCCATATGTCCGATTTTTAGCAAAGTCATGCTAAAATTCACGGAAAATTTCAGCATGACCTTTGCTGAAAATAGGACATATGGAGTACCAATTTGCCGAACGGAAGTTAATCGACATTCCGCAAACTCAAGGGCCTCTCGGGTACTGCAATATCATTATCCCCGCGTAATGAAGTCGCCAATGGGTCATTTCGTAAGATCACAAGTAGCATCATCACAAGTACAACATCATCTATAGCTTTATATTAACAAAGCATCAAGACATATACAAAAGACCACTTATGCCAACAAAGATGGTTTATATCAGATTCAGAGTTAGAAACAGGAAAACCGGTGCTTCAAAGCCCTCTTGGACACAATTTACATCTATCGATGCGGATGTCCGGACTAATTTCAAGTGTTCACAGGTGAACTTGTACCATGGATGAGCCTAGTGCTTCATTAGTCAATTGAGCAGAGATAACAGGGCATAACACCATACAAAAGTGATGAGCAAACATACTACTATCCAAGCAAATTAACTGAATAGTATTGTGTCAAGTTCAGTTTGAAAATTCAGTTCTTGCTTGAGTGATTTGACACCAAAATTACTCCAAAAATTACAATGACTGTATATTGACTGCATATATTCACTGTACAGGTCTGAATTCAGTCAAGAAAACACATCAATTTCTATTCACTGCATATATTCACTGTACAGGCTGTCAAGTTCTATTTCAGCTCAAGTTTCATTACAACACAAACACTGAATTCATCGCTCACGTAAAAATTAATAATCAAAATCAAATTACAATAGGGGTCCCAGGTTTGACCCCATGATACATGCTATCCTGGGATTATTCCTCTTCGAACAAACCATCATGCATCATTTTCTAACCAAGGCATAGCTCAGGAAAACCACTTGCTTTGACGTAACTAGCTGATTACCCCAAATCTCATGGTAAAATTAGCAAGGCGAGCATTTATCTTACATGACCATAGCAAGAATGACACACTCAACTTCATTGCTTCAACCACATGGACAACAGAGCAAATGTTGGAAGTTGACAATATACTTTAGATTCACACATGCTCCCCTAATTATTTTGTCTGTATCTTTAGATTATCTATACTTTAGGCACAATCATACACAATTCTGACTAATTCATCACTGTAAGCCAGCATGAAACACACTCCTCCAAAAAAAGCCTAAAATTCCACTATTATTGCCTGTAAAAAAATTCTTAATTTGTTTGACAACAAACATTGCTTAATTTTCACCCTCAAACATACTGTAAATTTCCATTAAAAAAAGTCTTGATGCTTACACAAATCTGATGTTCACCCTCAAACTTACTTAGCATGTAAGCTAATTCAAGCTCCTAGCAGCAATGGTCACAAGTGACAGGAGTTGTGCCTGCCACTAGGATGAGCACTTAATATGGATTGATTGTGCTTTCATTTTAAATTTGCAGGTAAGAACAATGAACTTATAGAAACTCCTTAATATGAATATTATACCGATGATAAAAGAAGTGAGACAAGAAGTGTCTGCAGCTTTGAGTAGATTCCTGGGACCTGAAGGTTGTTCACCCTGCTCATATCAAATATTATGTTGTATTAGCAGCAAGTAGATGTAAACTAACCTATAGCTGGAAACTAAACATATAAATGGTTGAAATACATAATTCTAGCTGTAAACTAACCTATAGCTGGAAGAAACTAACTAGAAAAAGTGAAACATGGGAGGAACCTCATCGCTTTTAAAGAAGCTGATTTTTTTAGGGGTAAGAAGCTGAATTGGCCATTCTCCATAGAAATCATACCAATTCTAGCTACATGGGGGAGCTGCTAATTCATCTTCACCAACCAAATTCAGTGAATTAAGCACATAATCCAGTCAAGCTAGCTATTGCTACCAGTTGCTGCTACTTCAGTTTTAAGCAAGCATCACTATGGTACTCCAAATCATTAAGTCAAGCTACTACAGTGCAAGCTAGTGCTACTGCATCAATGGCCATGTAATGCTTCTGGGGCCTGAGTGGATATGTTTATATGCAAATTGACCATAAAGCAGTGATCTGAACATTGGTCGATTTTACCAGGAAGATGTTAACAAGATAACAATAACAGGAAGAAATAGATTTATCTTACAAGCCACCTAAGTTGTACACTTCCACATTTCTAATGGCCATCTAATTAAACAAGGGCCGGCCGTATTGGACAGTGGCCTAGCCGGCCACAAGCACCACGCATACAAGACATTCAGCCATGGCCATTGCCATGTTCAGTAGCAGCAGCGGTCAGTGGCAATTGAACAGCAGTCGGCAGCAATAGTAGTTAGGAGCAGCAGCGGCTTGCGAGCAGCAAGTAGAAGGACTAGCGCAGCAGCAGGCGGACAACGGCGACAGCAGCGGTAGGCGGCAGTAGCAGCAACAACAGTTTGCAACGGCAGTCCAAGGCAGCAGAAGCGAAGCGAAGCGAGGCGGCAAGCGCAGCAACAGAAGCGATATGCAGGCGCTGCCCGGGCGTCAAGACACGCCGAGGGAGCCGGCATGAGTGGCGGCAGCGGCGCGGAGGGCGCCTTTGGCCGCGATAGGGCTTGCACGGGCGGGGAGCAGAGTCCAGCAGCGCAGATGGTTTAATGAAGCGGCAGCAGCCAGTTTCAAGGGCGGCGGGCGGAGAGGTAAGCGGTGGTGGCGCGGCGGTGCAGTGAAAAGCAGCGAGCAACGACAAGTGCGGGCGGCCGCACGCGCTGTACAGGGATGGGAGCAGGGGGGCCGACGAGGGTTGTACCTTCGCAGGGAGGCACGATGGCGACGCGGGCGGCGGCGAGATCCAAAGGCGTCGGAGAGACGACGCGGGCTCCTCGTGGTCCTCCTCCTGGTCCTCCTCCTCCGCTCGGCGCGGGCGGCGCGGGGAGCTGCAGTGGTGGGGCGCGGGGCGGGGGTGGAGTCCGCGGGGTCGGGCGGCAGGCTGGGCAGCAGCAGGTGGATCTGGCGAGGGAGAGGGACGAAGGGGATCTAGTGAGAGGAATAGGGAGGAATTAGCTAGGGGGGCAGCTTACTAATGGCGCACCCCGCAGCGGTGCGCCATTAGTATGTTTTTTTTAGATAGCAATGGCGCACCCCCAGCCAGTGCGCCATTAGTAATCTTTTTTTATATAGCAATGGTGCACCATCAGGAGGTGCGCCATTAGTAATCTTATATATATATAGCAATGGCGCACCAGCCAAAGGTGCGCCATAAGTGATTTTATTATTATTATTATTATTTGTTGCATCTAATAATTTTTAAGAAAATGAATATAAAACAATTTTTTTATAAAAACAGTAATAATTTTTTAAAAAATATCATCAAATTTATTATTTGAAAATATTTATGAATATGAAAAATATCATCAAATTTATTATTTGAAAATATCATCAAATTTGTTATTTGAAAATATAATCAAATTTGTTTTTTTTTGCAATTTTAGTTGCATTCATTTGTGACAAGGAGCGGGCCGGGAGGTGCGGTGGGTCGCGTCGGCGGCGGTGGAGCGGGGAGGTGCGGTGGGTCGTCGGGCGGCGGTGGAGGGGGAGGTGCGGTGGGTCGTTGGCGGTGGAGGCGGAGGAGGTCTGAGGTCGGCGGCGGCAGTGGAGCGGGAGGTGCAGTGGGTTGTCGGGCGGTGGAGCGGGAGGGGTCGGGAGGTCGGCGACGGCGGCCGGTGGAGCGGGAGGTGCGGTGGGTCGTCGGTGGCGGTGGAGCGGGGAGGTGCTGGGGTCGGTGGCGGCTGGTGGAGCGGGGAGGTCTGGGGGTCGGTGGCGGCGGCTGGTGGAGCGGGGGAGGGTGCGGTGGGTCATCGGCGGCGAGGGGGACCGGATCTGGCGAGGTGGGATAGCGATCGAGTTGGAGGGGGATCGAGATCGAGTGTCCATGAAATTTAAAAACATTCATGAGTTCAAAATTAAAGTGCCCATGAAATACAATATTTGAGAAATGAAGGTCACAATTTAAATACAATCGATCTTAGCTAGCTATCTGTTCACAATCTTCTTGCCCTTATTTTTCGTAAATGGAGTTCTTCTCTTGAACGGACGTCCTTTAGGTAGGGTGGTCCTGCTTCTTCTTGTGGTGTATGCTGATACTTCATCGTCGTCGTCATGTTCCATCTTCGGGTCGCCGTACTTGTCGAAGTCTTGCTCATTGGCGACTCCATCCATTCGATGATCTTCCTTTTGCCTCTCCTCCGACAACACGACCGGGCTTTGGCGGGTCGGTAATGAAGAAGCATTGGTCCACTTGGGAAGCCAGCACCCATGGCTCATTTTTCACGGTGACGCTTATGCCCATGATCTTGGATTTGGCTTCGGGTATAACCATGGTGGTGAAATACGGTCTTCTTTTATGACGCTCTTGGCCCATCTGACACGGAACATCGGGACCTTCTCTCCAGCGTAGCTCAGCTCCCAGATCTCCTCGATCCTTCCGTAGTATTTGTCCTTGTCGTTACCGGTGTAGGATTCCATCATTACCCCGGAGTTCTGATAACCATCGATCTTCATGTCCTTTCCCTCGGTGTAGAATGTGTAGCCGTTGATATCGTACGCCTCATACGTCATCAGGTTGTGCTCGACGCCCTATGACAAGGCAAATATGAGTTGTTCTTCCGTGGAAGAATCCTCATGTAAAGGGTACGACAGAAGCTTCTGCTTGAACCAACGCGTGAAACATGAGTTGTGCTCTTTGATTATATCTCCGTCCGTCCTCTGTTGGCCTCGGTCATTGTACGTCTTCTCAGTAAAGGTTTTGTGCTCTACCACCCAAGGATCGACCACGTCTATGTGTTGTAGCGCGACTAGGTTTGCTCTTTCAAAGTCGGCGAGTCGACCCTCGAAGTTGACATGCATTTCGCGGCGACCCTCACGGTGACCCCATCCAGCGAGCCTGCCGAGGTGCTGCTGACGGCAGACCAACGGGTTCTCGATGCCTAGATAATTCGTGCGATGGGAGATGCACTCTTGATCGAAAAGCCCTCGCTATGCTTCCCTCTGGCGTGACATGTTGCGAATGTATCCTTTGATGACACCATTCATCCTTTCGAACGGCATCATGTTGTGCAGGAACGTCGGCCCGAGTTGGATGATATCCTCCATGATATGGACCAGCAGATGCACCATAACGTTGAAGAATGCGGGCGGGAAGTACATCTCAAGCTCGCATAGTATCACCACAATCTCTTCCTGTAGCCTTCTGAGTTGCCTCACGCCAACCGACTTACAAGAGATGACGTCGAAAAAGTTGCATAGGACAAATAGCGTTTCACGGATGTGCGCGTCCATGATCCCACGGATTTCAACTGGAAGTATTTGCGTCATCAGCACGTGACACTCGTGAGACTTCATCCCGCTGAACTTCTGCCTCGCTGTGTCTAGGTATCTGCTTATCTTCCCCGCGTAACCGTAAGGAAGTTTTACTCCTACGAGGCAGGTGAAAAATTGATCGATCTCCTCCTTGACTTAGAGTGAAGCACGCGGGAGGGTAGTCATTTCCGGTCTTCTTGGCCTTTTTGCCTTTGGCGACGACTTTACGTGTCCCGCTTCGCCTCATCATCATCATCATTAGCGTGAAGCTCCTCCACGATGCCCATTGATTTCAAGTCTGCCCTTGCTTTCGCCCATCTTTGGTCCTCTCTAGCATGTTGAGCAGGGTACCAGCGCACTCGCACACGTTCTTCGTGATATGCATGACATCAAGGCTGTGAGGCACACGGTGGATCTTCCAGTACGGCAAGTCCCAGAAAACAGACCTCATTTTCCGTACCTTCAGCAGCGGCTCTGGCGCCTTTCGCTTCTTTCCCGGCTCTGGCACCTTTTGCTTCTTTCCCGGCAGTGGGCAATCTTTCCAATTTTTCAACAGCTGGTCTATTTCCTCGCCGCTCCTCGTACGCGGGCGTCTTCGGGATTCAGTTTCACCATCGAACAGATCCTTGCGTTTCCTCCACGGGTCATCGTCGCGAAGCCACCTTCGATGTCCCATGAACACGGTTTTCGAAGACCCGGGATCTCTATCTAGCTGGCGATACGTTGTGTCATCCATGCACTTGACGCATCCAAAAAATCCATGGACCACCTTCCCGCGAGATATCCGTAAATCGAGATAGTCGTGCACCGTCGTGAGGAGTGCGGCTCTCATAGAAAATATTCTTTCTGCGGCGTCCCCACGTATTGGCTGGCATTTTCCACAGCGTGTCTAGCTCCTCTTCAGCAGCCCCATCTGATTGATGTCGTTCCCTGGTTGTTTCGCCCTTCAATTAGCATACTCATGTGAATGTACTTCCTCTTCATGCACAACCAGGGGGAAGGTTGTACATCCACACAAACACGGGCCAGGTGCTATGTGTGCTTCTCTGCTGCCAAACGGATTGACTCCATCGGTGCTCGCGCCCAAAGACGATGTTCCTTGGATCCTTCCCAAATTCGGGTGTTCGTTCAACGCTTGCCACTGGCTCCCATCCTTAGGGTGACTCGGCATCTTGTCTTTTTTATTTATCTCTGGATCATTTGCATCATCTTCTCGCTTCTTCTCCTCCCTTTCAGCGTGCCAACGCAGGAGCTTTTCTACCTTAGGGTTCGTGAAATACCGCTGCAGACGAGGAGTGATCGGAAAGTACCACACCACTTTTCAAGGAGCTTTCTTCCTCTTCTTGTATCGAGTGACGCCGCACACCGGACATATGGTAGACTCCGCGTGCTCGTCCCGATAAATGATGCAATTGTTCATGCACACATGGTATTTCACGTGCGGTAAATCTAGAGGACACACGATTTTCTTCGCCTCCTCGAAACTGGTCGGGCACTTGTTCCCCTTGGGAAGACGTTAGTGCGAATGACATGTTCTCGTCGAAGCATCGTCGATCATTTTGTGTTTTACCTTCATCTCCGAGCCATGAGCGTTACTTTCAAAGCGGTATCCTCGGGCTGCATCCTTCATACAATGGAGTAACGCGTCTATCTCCGCTTGATCCAGCTTGGCTTTCTCTCGGCGGCAGCTCTTGCGTTATCCGTCGCTTGAGAAGCAGCTCTTGAATATGAGGGTCCTGCACCCAGCCCATCGATGGTCCATCGCCGCTCGCTCCGCCGGCATCTTCATCTTCATGATCATGCCCTTCGTCTGCTCCGGCATATTCCTCATCATCATGTCCTGCATCTTCTACATGATGACTGTGTACAGCATCACCGTCGTGATCATGTCCTGTAGATTCTTCGTCTTCTCGTCCGCCCGAGCCGCAGTGGTTGTCTTGCTGCCCTTCCTCATTTCTTGCCCGGCCCCCATGGACGACTTCATACATCTTCATCACCTTGCCACCGATAGCCATCCATGAAACCACGCAAGAGCAGTGGTCCCGCACCTGTCCGAATCCGGGTCCGCAATAAGGCTCTTCACTTGCATCTTTGACACGGACATCTTATCTCCGTCTCGTTCTTTTGAAGCATCTCGGCCTTCATGAGATCAAAACCTATTCACGATGCCTTCGGTCATCGTGCGGACCATGGTCGCTCATGGGTAGAGCAAAACGATATTTTAGAACCAAGAAAAATTTGGCATGACTTTCCCTAAAATAGGACCAAAAGAATGCATAGTGCCAAAATTCTCGCCAAACGAAAATGAATCAACATTCCGCAAAATATTGGCAACTATCGCATTTCAAATACCGGTACCTGCAAACACAAACATATATACAACACCACAAACATATGCAACACCACGAACATACATAGATCTAGCTAGGCCACAAAAAGTGCATGTGCACGTTGTTGGAGAGGGAGAACAACATAAAGATAGCTTCCCCCCTTACTTACCTATCAAAAAAAGGTAATTTAACCACTTAATTTGGATGAATCTATGGTGCAAATGAGGTGAGGAGAAGGAGGCAGCCGAGACAAGCTTGGAGGAGGAGGTGGAGAGAATGAAGTGGAGAAAGTGAGTGGGTAGGTGTGGCTGTCCAAAATATTTTGTTGGTCCCAGGTTACTAATGACGCACCACCTGCAAATGCGCCATTAGTAACCCTGGTTACTAATGGCGCACCAGCTGGTGGTGCGCCATTAGTAGTTTTGCAAAAAAAAAACACTAATGGCGCACCGTGAACTAGTAATGGTGCACTGTGCCACGGTGCGCCATTAGTAGTTTTGCAAAAAAAAAGAATAAAAAACAACAATAGTGGCGCACTGTGTGGCCGGTGCGCCATTACTAGTTAGCACTAGTAATGGCGCACTATGCCAGGATGCGCCATTAGTATGTTTGGAAAAATAAAATAAAAATTGTTACTAGTGGCGCACCATGTGCCTGGTGCGCCATTGGTGTCTTCCACACTAATGGCGCACCTGCACATGGTGCACCACTGCTATATAGTAGTGGCGCACCACATGACAGGTGCGCCATTAGTATCCATTTCATCTATAGCCCTTTCCCTAGTAGTGTCGTTATAGCCGGACGGAGTTTACGGTACGGGTTTACGAGATCTGTTCTACCCGATGCCTCGCGGTAACTTAAATTTGTTTTAGTTGTTCTTTTATGGGCCGTGCTTACGGGGTCTGTTAGAGATGCTCTAAGGTCGTTCCCAACAATGTTGCTTCACCTACAACAAAACCAAGTCCTAAGTCCTAACTACTCGCTCTTCCGGTGTTCACTGCTGCCCATGATCGTTCGTCTCCGGCACAATGTATGGTCGTCGCTGGTGATTCCAAGATGGCGCCTTTCTCGAGTCAGATCGAGTCATGCCATCTTCTTGCCACCTCTTTTAGGCATTAAGGGGGGATGGTGCATCGACAAGGGATGCTTGGCGGAAGCTGCTACTCTTCGGTGTTACCGATGTAGGTCGAGACGCGGCGAAGTTTTCGGTTTTGGGCAGGCTCTTTTGCTTTTGTATTTGTGTTGTCGCTGTTGGCTGTCCTTGGACTAGCCGGATGTGGAGTGGTGCTACCCTCGTTGTTCGCAGTGAGTGGTAGTCGTCTTGTACTTGTAATTCGCAGTGAGAAAAAAAGCTCCAAAACACTACTTCCAGCAATCGAAACGATTAATAAGCGTTCAACTAAGGAGCGCAGATTACATTAGATACATCACTCAACCAGGGGAGATTTCGGCATCATCGCATCGATAAACTTTTTCAAGGTGATTAATACATCACTGAACTGACGGAGAAAAATAATCTACAGTACGTCCTAGACTGCACTTGGCACAACGAAGGGAATTAAAACACGGAAATGTTAACACCCACACGTGTGGGCGTTGACCATCTCGACCATACGCATCCATCACCGTCCAGTACTATATGCACGAATCTTGGCACAATTTGGCTGATTTTCTGTGCCACGTAGGACAAGGCGTGTGTGTGGTGTGTGATATAGTTCGCCCACACATTCGTTTTACCACACGGAGGGGCCGGTGTGTGGGCGTTTAGCAGTTCACCCACACACCAGTTTTCAGTCACGCACAAGGGCTGGTGTGTGGGCATTTGCCATCTCGCCCACACGCCCGTCTCCTCTCCCACACGCAAACTGCTAGTTGCCATGTGTTTTTGCAACGCACATGGCAACTGCCCCTAGTGTGATTTATAAGCACGTGGCAACTCTCTTTTTTTACCCGAGTTGCCATGTGTTTTTGCAGGGTACACGGCAACTGCCTAGTGTGCACGTAAGCAGATGGCAACTCTCTTTTACCGAGTTGCCATGTGTTTTTGCATGGTACATGGCAATCGCCCCAACGCACGCGTGACATGGCAACTGCCCTAACGTGCAAGTAAGCGATGGCAACTCTTCCTTTTTACATGGCAACTGCCCTAGCATGTTTGTGAGCACATGGCAACTCTCTCAACTGCCTAGTGTTAGTATGTGGCAACTCCTAAAGTTATGAAATCATGGCAACTACATTAGATCAGACCATACATGGCAACTACAGTTGAGCAACCATGGCAACTGCAGTTGTCCGACATGGCAACCGTAGTTCAGCGACATGGCAACTGCAGATTAACGAACATGGACGAGGGTCTGGACCATGGCAACTGCGGGCGCGCAGTGGGTGTCACGCGTCGCGTGCGGGACCAGGAGGGTACGAGGCCTGACATACGGACGTGTGGGCGTTATCAACTTCGCCCACACGCACGCGTGTGAAAGGGTTCGGGAGGGAAAAAAGATGTGTGTGGGTATTAGTTGTTTTGCCCATACATAGGTGTGTGGGCTGGTTGTTGTCCATGCCACACGAGGCGTGTGGCACAA
The DNA here is from genome assembly GCA_021605205.1 of Aegilops longissima. Taxonomy (NCBI): domain Eukaryota; kingdom Viridiplantae; phylum Streptophyta; class Magnoliopsida; order Poales; family Poaceae; genus Aegilops; species Aegilops longissima. The sequence goes on along the minus strand of CM038677.1, from coordinate 753,218,851 downwards.
CTACCCGATACACCACACGCAGTGGCGGCTCCAGGAAATGAAGGCTGGGTATTCGTTCAAATTTTCTTTTGCTCTAAATGTAGTATATGAACCAAATAACATAACACTAGCAATATATGAACAAAACAACACTAGCATAACGACAATAGCAATATTTCAATGTATCAGACCATAACAACATGAATACATAAGTACCTTTTGATTGATAAAGTGATGATATCCTTCTTACAATATAACTTTGCGGTCGCCTTTTTGAAAGAGATTGATGACATCTTCATCCTTCACTTGATTGAAAAGTTCTCTCTCAACAAATGTAACCAAACAATTGTTCAAATATTCATCACCCATTTTGCTCCTTAGCTTATTCTTCACATGGCTCATTGAAGAGAATACCCTTTCAACACTAGCAGTAGCTACTGGCAGAATCAATACCAACTTAAGAAGCTAGTAAACAATATGATATTGTTCATACTTGTTTGTCTCCACAAGCACAACTGAAAGCTCACACAGATTTTTCAGGTTTTGAAACCTTTCATCTCTACGCATATTAGTAACATACATGTTTAGTTGCCATGGAAGTCTTGCCAGTTCATCCCTTGTAAAATCAGAAGCATAAAACTTTGTAGCAAGCCTAACTAATTTCTCTTGGTCATAAGCAGCAAATAGATGAAGTGGAAAAAATGCTGCCATGCAAGAAAGTAGCTCCGTGTTTACCTCATCAAATCTGCCATTCAAATCGCTAATTTGCCTATCAATGACACCCACAAACATATCAACCTTCAAGCGATGGTAATTGGTCGGACCATTACATAAACCCCTTCTAGGCCGGCCAACGGGAACGTAAGGACCATCTAGTAATTTCAGCAAATCAAGAAATCCCAAATTGGGGGCGAGGCCGCGAGGGCAGAGGTCGTCGCAATTTTTGTTTTTGTGCCGCGAGGGGCGGTGCGCCGCCGCCAGGGTTGCCCGTCCCTGCTCGACTGCTGCTGCTCCCTCCGAGCCGAACAGGAGGGGCGGACGGGGGGCAGGCGCGGGTGGCGGGCGCCGCTGCTGTGGTCGCCGTCCTGCTCGCCGCCTTGCTTCCTCCGAGCCGAAGAGGAGGGGCGGCGTGGGGGGGCGCCGCCGCTAGTTGACATCTACCTCCGGCGGGCGGCGACGCTGTGTGCGGGAACGATGCGAGGAGGTGTCGAGACGTCAACTGCAGCGTGGTCGAGCGGAGGGCTGGAGGCGTCGGTGCGAACTGGAGCGAACCAGAGATTTCGTGGGCTGCGTTTGCTTTGGGCTGACCGCTAACATGTATATAATTATTATTTTCGTCCAAATCTTGGGTATTCCCGTGCATACACAGGCATACACCTGCCGCCGCCACTGACCACACATGTGGCAGTTATCGGGACCCTTAAAACAAGAAGGAACAGAGAGGAGGAGGAGTAGTTCCCGTTGGGAGCTCCTAACCGGCGCCTTAAGCGCCAATTCAGGAAGCTGGCGCTCACGCGCCGCACCTCATGGGCCGGCCCACCACGCGCTAAGGAAGGAAAAATATCTCGCGGAAAAAACTGCAGGTACAGTCACTCGAACTCACGCCTTGAAACTACAAGGGAGGAACCATTCCGCTAACCACTACAATAAGTAACAGCTATTGACTACAACGAACAAGAAATGTATAAGAACCAATAAATTAGCGCTATTTATTAGATTTCCTAATTATTTTAAAAACACTTCATCAAATTTTGAAAAAAGTTTACGAATTAAAAAAACAGTTCATTGATGTTTAAGAAAAGTTTAGTAAATTAAAAAAAGTTCATCTATCTGAAAAAATTTCATCCTTCTTTTTTAAAAATATTTCATCGCATCTAAAAAAAGTTCAACGAATTTGAAAAAACGTTCATCCTTCTTTTTTTAAGAAAAGTTCATCGAATTTTAAAAAGTTCAACGAAATTGAAAAAACGTTCATCCTTTTTTTTAAGAAAAGTTCATCAAATCTAAAAAAAGTTCAACGAATTTGAAAAAACAATCGCAATGGGACTCGAACTCCAGACACAGCGCTGCATGCTAACGAAGCTGGCCAGCTGGGATACTAAAAGCGGCGTTTGTTTTTAAGTACCAACCCAAATGGTAGATCCAGGGTTTTTCAACATTTTTCATTAATTCTTAGAAAAATTGAAAATCTTAAATATGCGAACAAATGTTTCGAATATCGTACGCAAATTTCAAATATTCCTTTTCTTTTAAATGTGAACTATGTTTTTCAAAATTGAATACTTTTTTTGTACTGTGAACAATTTTTAGAAAGGGAATTTAGAATACACATTGAAAATTTTCTTAGTATAGGGTTAATTTTATTCAAAGAAACACTGAACATTTTTTAAAATACGCTGAACTTTTTTGAATGCATGCTGAACAAAATTTCTCTACATGATGAACATTTTTTATACACACTGAATATTTTTCAATGTATGGTGAACAATATTCAAATACACATAAAACTTTTTTTAAATATGACGAACTTCGTTTTGAATGCATGCTGAACAAAATTTCTATACACGATGAAACATTTTTTATACACACTGAACATTTTTTCAATGTATGGTGAACATTTTTCCTCAATACGGTGAACAAAATTTTGAAATTCGAAACTATTTTTGAAACATGAACATAATTTGGAATTTCAAAAAAATACTGAAAAGGCAAACGAATTTCGAAAAATCTGAACATATTTTGGATATTGAAAATAGTTCATCCAATTCGAAAACAGTTCATCGAATTTAAAAAAATTCACTGATTTTCAAAAAATAATTATTGAATTTGAAAAAAATTTCATTGATTTTGAAAAAAGTTCATGGAATTTGGTGAGAAAAGTTCATCGATTTTGCAAAAAGTTCACCGAATATGAAAAAAGTTCATCGATTTTGAAGAAAACTTCATCGAATTTGAAAGAAAGTTCATAAAATTGAAAACAAGTTCGTCGATTTTGAAAAAGGCAGAAAAAGGGAAAAGGAAAAAGAAAAAGAAAAGGCAAAAAGGAAAAACAACAGAAAAAAAAGGAAAAAGAAAAACTCATTAGAAATAAAGAAGATAGAGGAATTAGATAAGGACTGTGCTAACGACCAGTCGACTGGTCGTTAGCGACAGATCCGCATGACTCCCCTCGATGGCTCCCGCTTCTCCCGTTCCGCACAACTTCCTTCGATGGCTCCCGCTTCTCCCGTTCTCCCCCCGATTGACACTAATAAAAAAAGGCGAATTGAGAAAAAGTGCGCCACATGGGATTCGAACCTGCATCAGGTAGCTAGGGCACGCCTAATACCATGACCAACAGCCATTACACCAACCCAGGCTGTTGTTCAATACGTGAAAATAAAAATCTTTTAAAACTCTTTTTCACCACTGTCAGATGACAAAAAGAAAGATATTTTCTTGAAAAAAATCACTGCATAAATGATGATGTACTATACGTGTGAATGTGTAGAGGGACTCCTCTATGACTTTTTTTATCAGGGTCGGGTACATAAGTTATCGGGTCTGCGATGTGTGAGTTACCATGCTATTCACACAAAAGTTATCGAGGGGATGTTTTATCAACTCCCCCCCCCCCCCACCCCCCTCATCGCCAAAGTTATCAGGACCTGGGTACATAAGTTATCATGTCTACAATGTGTGAGTTACCATGATATTCACACAAAAGCTACCGAGGAATATTTCATCAACTCCCCCACCCTTGTAGCCAAAGTTATCAGGACCTAGGTACATAACTTATCAGGTCTCGATGTGTGAGTTACCATGCTATTCAAACAAAAGCTACCGAGGGATATTTCATCAACTCCCCGTTGTCAAAGTTACCGGGATGGGGTGCATTAGTTATCAGATATGCGATGTGTGATTTACCATGCTATTCATACAAAAAGTTATCAAAGGTATGTTTACACTAGTTTTTTTTTGGGTCAAAAAAGCTACTACGTTATTTGTACATCAGCTATCAGGACTACGATGTTTGAGTTACCATGCTATTGACACAAAAGCTATCGAGAGGATATTTCATCAACCCCCCCCCCCCCTCCCCCTCCCAAAGTTATCAGGATAGGGTGCGTAAATTATCGGGTCTGCAATGTGTGAGTTACCATGCTATTCATACAAAAGGTCGTCAACTCCCCCCTCCCCCTTCGGTCGCCAAAGTTATCAGGACAAGGATATACAAGTTATCGGGTTAGCGATGTGTGAGTGACCATGTTATTCACATAACAGTTACCGGGGTATATTTGATCAACTCCTCACAGAAAAAAGAAAAAAAAGCAACATGGAATGGTCAAATAGTATGGCGTGCATTTTTTTCGCAACAAATAGTCCAGCTGAGCTGGTTAGTGTGTGTTTCACATTAGCGGCTAGGCATGAATTCAAATCCCATATTCAACATGATTTTTTTGACTAAAAATGTAAAGAGGGTGTGCCAATAGATCTAGCACCTCAAAAAAATGACATATCCAATTCAGAGAAAAATCGTGACAGTCAATGGCATAGTCTTCAGATTATTCCCACTAAATTCGCAGCCAAAGATAGCGAGTCGTTCACATTTTAAATCTTGAACAAAGAGCCACTACGCAATATATTCATACTCTGGGCGCTTTTGAAAGCAACAAAGTCTGGGTGAGTTGGTTACCATGATGGGGCAATTGCAGGAGGTCGCGGGTTTGAATCCCGTCCTGCCCTTTTCTTTTTCTCGCGCACGTTGGCGACCCACGATCAGGATCCGACGATGATGGCTTCGTACGCGCCTGTTGCAAACCATCTGCCAACTGGTGATTAGATTTCTCGATTAGATAATCATAGAAGGTGGCCTGGCTGTGGTGGTTAGCGCATTCTGTAAGAAAAGAGTCCGTTTTCACTTGTGATCCAGTCCGGCCCAGAATCCGCGTCTAATTACTTGTTTTCTTCCATGATGATGATGATCCGGACTCGGTATAGTTTTCCCCTACTCGAATCCTTGACGGACCCGGCTTCCTCCTAAGGCACCCCGACCTCCCATGCATATAAGTAGCCACGTCCCCGCAGCCCCATGGCCACCAAAGCAACACGTACAACAACAACCGGCGACATCGTCTTCACGTAGACAAGTTTTCAATCTCGATCAGCTTTTCGAGCTTGATGGAGAACCAGGGGGCAGCAGCGGGAACGGCGGCGCCGGAGAAGGAGGCGCAGGCGCCGGCGCCGTGCTTCAAGTGGACGGTGGGGGAGGGCGCGTCGCTCATGGAGCGGGCCAAGGACCAGTACAGGCAGTTCACGGAGGCGCAGGCGAGCGAGCACTGGGAGTGCCTCAAGAACAAGGTCAGCTCCATGTTCGCCGAGCCAATCTTCGGCGGAGGCGCCAAGGACCACGGCTCGACCGCCAACACGCCGCCGGCCGTCGAGTCGCAGTAGATCATCACCATCGTCGTCGTCGTCTAGATGGCCTATATATATCGTTTCTACTATATGTTAGTACTAGTTGTGGAAGTTCAGGTCTTGGATTAAACTCGAGGAACTGTATATTGAGGAGTTTGAGTCGATTATAAATTAGTCCAGTGATTACACCGAAGACGAGCCCTTTTTTTTTCCTGTTCCATTATTCCGACTTCTGAGGCTTGACCCATAGCAATTTCGTATGATTTTTTTTAGTTTTTTTCACTTGAATTTCAATATGATTCTTGTTCACTTCTTCATAGGGCTCAGTTCAAAGAAATTTACAGTTTTTTTTTGGAGGATCTGGATCTGTGAATTCCTAGGTTTTGCACTTCATTTTGAAAGAAAATTGCCATCCACCCAAATCTCTTTACAAATCAATTGTTTCTCTGTGCTGTCAAATCTAAATTTCTGTGGTTTTGTAATCCTAGTGATATCCCACAGGGTTAAAGAGGCCATATATATATATATATATATATATATATATATATATATATATATATATATATATATATCACTCCGGTGCTAATTGTTTTTCCTATTCGAGTCCTGAAAAAACCAACCGAACCACACAGGAATAGGTGCTGGGGCGAAAGCAGCACAGACACGCCCAAAAGAAACGACAGAGAAAGAGCAAAAGAAACAAATGCCGACAACGGCGGATCAACAAACAACAAAGAAGCCTCGCGATCGCTGCGCCCATCGGAATCTACCCCTAGGCACCAAGACTCCAAAGCGCCGGCACCTATCAACACCTCCAAGAAGGATCGCGACGATGACGACGCTGCTGCCAAGGGTTTCCCCTGGTACACGACGAGGCGAGAGGCAGGGTAGCCCCGACGCCTCCGGAAGGTCGGTGGCACCCTCAAGCGCCATCATACGGTGTCGGCCACGCCGGCGGGGTTTCTCCCGATCCCAACCCGCACCTCGGGCGCTCCAGATCCATCCACCAAATCAACCACCACCCTGCGCCAACACGGTCATGAAGCTCCCACGCCGTCTCACCACGGCACCACGAAATGAGGGCAGTGCGGCGAAGGATCAGAGCCGGGACTAGGGCATCAGCACCGTCGGCACGCGGGAGGGCCCCACCTCCACCGTCAGCAACGGTAGCCGTTCGGACGCAATAGCAGGAGCACACCAGGCCCATGGGCCCACAGGCCCGGCCGAGCACTCATGGGCCCGTAAAGCTCCCGCCTTCGCGCTGCTGCCGGCACGCCATCGGCGCCGACGCCCCATATCCGAGCCGCTCCTCCTCCTCACCGCACCGCAGACAACGAGGCCACGCCGGGGGCCGGCCCGCTAGGACCTAGATGGGGCCCGCCGGGCCCAGATTTGGGCGGGGGCGTGACGTCGGTCACCCAGCACCACCACACCGCCCCGCCACCAAGGAGCAGCGCCGCCACCACGTCTTCCGCCGCCACCCGCTGGTCACCGGACCGCCGCCAAGCCGAAGCGACATCGCAGCCGCCCCGACCGGGCAGGGAGGGCCTTGCGAGGAGAGATCTGCGCCGTCGGCACCGGGCGGGCAGGCGCCCGTCGGCAACAGGGGAGAGGAAGAACGGAGCGAGGCCGAGAGCAGCGGCGCGGGGCCGCCCCGGCCGCCTCCCGGGGAGGCGGCGCGAGGGCGGAAGGAGGGGAGGGGGAGGAAGGGCGGGGGGAGGGAGGGCCGGATCCGGGCCGCGCGTTATAGAGAATATAATGTACTTGTGCAGGCGCCTGCCCGTCTCGGAACTCCTGAACCAGCTTGGTCGTACTGAAAACCTTAAGTTCAGTTTGATAGATATGGTACGGCCAAGCTTCTTTCATAGATATGGTTTGCTGGTGGTTGTTGCCTCGTCATGTGTTGTTTTCATTGTGATGTGATGGAGCTAAAATTGCAAGACATCTGCTTTGCATATCTCTACATAGATTACTACGTATACTGGTGTTGTGTACTCCGGTACTGGAAACCTTCAGTTGAGGAGCCAAGCAGCAGCTGTCACTCATTGCACCTACAGATGCTACTTCTCCTGTCAAAGGTCCAGTCCAGGGTGTACACAGATTCCAGCTGTCTTTGCCGGTGAAACTCACCGGCAGATCAAGCAAGAGGACACAAACTAATTCTGCATTGAACACTGACATACAAAAAACTTACATTCAGCAATGACAAAAGGAGAGAAAATACTCAACCAATACTTGCTGCAAACTGGGTGCGTGCAACCATGGTTATTCTTGCAAAAATTCCAGAGTTTCGACTGATAATAAGGTGATATTGCAGCGGCTCGTGACTAATCTTCAACAGCTACGGTTAAGGCTCTGCCACACAATTCGGGATTTCGGCGACACATCCCTTCCTTACAAATTTCAGCTATAACTGAAGGACTAAAGCCAAGCATCAAGAGAAGAGCCATACATCCCTGCAGCTAACTACTTCCATCGAGCTGGCCATTGCATACAAGTTGATGCATGTGTTGCTGAAAACACACGGTAAAAACTGATCTAGGACTTGCAAACTACGTACATGGGGAGAAAATTCCCAACATAAGGAGCGAATATTTGCACGTATATAGTAAGAAACTTGCAACATGAAACATAATGAAGCAGACTCTAAACTGGTCAGCAACCAAACTACCGACATTATTATATCTTCAAAATTTTGCCTGTACTCTGAAGTTTCAATCATAAAGACTGGACTGACCAGAATTATAATGTTAACTCGATACTGACACGACAGACAGATTTTCTAGAGAAGTAGCACTGCTACCATCATTTTCTACACACAAAATACATATAATCAAAGCACTACAGATATACAACTCAAATATCAGCTACAGGGATTCACAAAAGTAGCCACCAATTATCTCAAAAAATAAAGTAGCCACCAATTATCTAGAAAAAAGTTGCCACCAATTACAAAAGGTACCTTCAGAAGGAAAGTAACTTGGATACAACAACACTACACTAGCACCCTCTCTTTCCTGAGATCGATGGCTTGGACGCTTCTCATTTTTTACCGTCAGTTTCACACAAATGCCAGCAGCTGCAGCATCGCCTGAGTTTGCAGTTCAGCTCTCAGACACTTTGCCTACTCCAAGTATATATACTTCAGCACATCCTTATGCTCGCTCACATCTTTCCTGTGTTTTTCCAAGAACAGCATTATGTCCTATTATCATCCTCCAGCATCACTGTAGCAAAGTTATCATATCAAAATACTACCAAACGTACCAACATCGAAAAACAAGGGGGCCATGACAACCTGTCCATTTTCTTTTTTTGCAGATAGCCAAATTACAAAGCTAAAATAAACAGTCTGTTGGCTGGTGGTACATCAGCAACGGAGAGAAACAATATCTGCTACTTCATGTTTATATATAATAAATATGTCTTGGCTGCAAAAGCTTTCCTGAAATGGCACTATTAGTATGTTACTATGTCTTTGTTGAGCACTAAAATCACATTGAATAACATAATTTTAAATTAGACACGGTGCTAGCATCAGTATTAAAAATAACAGTTAACAACAGTTGTAGCTAACAGAACTGTAGGTGCAACTAACAGCGCTTTTTCTTTTTCTTGCCATATTGACCGAGCAAAAATGAAAGTTCAGAGTGATGTATCACAAGTAAGCAATGTAGTGTGTTTGTGGATCTGTACCTGCATATATTCTTATGACACGGAAAAAGTATAGTGCATATATAGGCTTAAACTGGAAATAATAACATCGTCAAATTCATCATGTGATTATACATTAGCAAGTACAATCCTAAAGCAGTGAGAATTTGGAACGATGAAAATTTGATTTGGTTGGTCTTATACTCTGATGGACTGTCAGTGCAATTTTGACAGATAGAAGAAGGTGCTTTGGATACAGACAAGCATTTATACATGCAAAGGCAATTAATTTGGAACTTGGTCTGTTTGGTCACACAAATGGCTAACAGTATAATAAAATCTTTTAATCTAGTGAAGCGTCAACTTGCTGCACTGTCGCACCATCACAGTCCAACTTGATGAAATCATCTGGGAGATTTTGGGCATGGGAAACCCTGCTGCAGGCACTACATTGATGCTCCTTTGGCTCCAAATACCTGATGGCAGGCAAACCTCATTCGGGCCTTTCCCATTTCCTTCTGCATTCAACTTGTTTCTTGTGATTCCACCAGGCCCAGAGCAGGACCCAGATCTTCAATTGCGGCTCATGATCAAAGCTTCCACACTTCTTCAACTAATTCATTACCTAGTACTGCACTTCAAAAGAGAAAACAGCCATCTTCCAGGTTGAGGTAGCTCCGACATCGACGGACCATCTTATGTCTGAGGAAGATATGGCAGCCACCCTCGTCGAAGCAAAGCACAAGCAAACCGCACATTGAGTGTCCAGATACACACCTCACCTCTTAAAAATTGTCCTCGAAGCAGGCTGCCAATAAAATATGCTCACCTGATTGGGGACCTTCATTTGCCATATCTTGGTGAGCGAGCCCAAGGAGTCCGCGTTGTTTATGATCACGCGGTCTGTCATGTACCCAGTTTATAAGCACACTTGGCAGCAAAAAAAAAATCCCTCTTCTCTCCGGGTGGCAAGCCAGCCAGCCAGTCACCAATCTGCTCACTCAAGCAGAAGGCGTTTTCCAACAGGTTGCACATCGCACTGTCGTGTGATCAGATTAGTATGCCCCTCTATTTTCCGCAACAAAGATTCTACCACGAAACGAGCTGGATCTTCTGGTGGATCCCCTGATCAGCTATGGATCCCTCCAGATGTTCAGGGAGGACCCGTCTTACTACACGCCATATAAGGTCAGCAGTTGTTGATGTGCAGAGCTCTCCAAGGTTTTCCTCAATTCACATATCACAAATGTGAGCCAGAATGGATATTAAGTGTGCAACAATCAAAAATAAAATTCAGCTACAATATCCACAATTAAAACTCTATTCTTGATTTCTTGTTGAAGTGTATATGTGGATTACCTAGCCCTCTCCATTAGTTTGAACTTTCGGCTGTGTTGGCTACTGCATGAAGCTTAACATGGTATCAGGGCCTAAGGTCTTGAGTTCGGTCTTTTGGTTGTGTTGACTAGTGCATGAAGCTTAACAGTTCTTACAACAGAAATTCAAAAGCTGATGCAGAACATTAACAATCAGCCGAGTACTCCTAAACTGAGCAATAAGGAAAATTAGCATTGCACACAAACAATTTCCGGGGCATGATGGTTGCTGCAGCCGGCGAGCATATAAGCACCAATAAAGCTAAACTGCTGATGAGAAGATACTGGGCAAGTAATGTTTGCAAAACTGATGAAGGAATCTCACACACATGTCTACCATTTGTCAGGCAAAGGTTTTGTCCCAAGAAAACCGAACACTACTGGTGAGACATTTCGGCTAGATCAATCGACCATCTTACAAAGAAAATGTAAAGGAAGATACCTAAAGAACAATTGCTTCAACAGCCCAGCTTAGCTTATATAAGCATAACATGTAATTTTGTGAAAATATACAACATCAGATATGCAAGGACTGAAGACTAACAGATGTTATGAAGACTAATTCATGCCACCTTCATGGCTTAGTGCTCACATTAATGAAAGATGTAAAAGTTTTCGACTTATTTCATCAGTTGATCATGATTTAGCCTGTTGGGTTTCTCCAACAGATCGAGCACATCAAAATTCACACGAACACATGTGCATAAACCTAGCCACCTCAAGTCAGCAAATCCCGAGCGTGCCAAAAGGCATGTCTCGTGCCTTCTTTATACTCCCTCCGTCCCAAAATAAGTGTCTCAACTTTATATTAGCTCTAGTACAAATTTGTACTAAGCTCAGACACTTATTTTGGGACGGAGGGAGTATATTTTTCTCGTTTTTTGGTGCTACAAACAGTGAGCTGCATCTGCTTATATAGGTGCAGCTATACAGGTTACAGCTTCGGCACAAACATGACTCAAAACTGATACAAACTCTATAACCATGGCATGCAAGAAAACTCCTAGCTTCCTAAGTGAACTCAAGCAAACCTACACGGACGCAACAAGTAATTGCTTAGTATCAGCATCCGTGACAAATCCTTCTAGGACTAATACACTAAAATCGTTTAGACTAATTAACATAGTCCCATACATTTTCCGAGATTTGAAAATTTTCCCTGTGATATAAAGGTCACAAGATTTAGTAACAAAGATAATCAACCTTACGAGAATAAGGGCAAAGAAATCAAAAGGGAAAGGAATAAACATATAGCAATATATATAATTTTCTAAGCATAACCAGAATACTAAACAATGAAGTGCAAGCTTTGTGTTAATTCACATATCATGGGACAAAAAAGACAATGAAACAAAACCGGCGCATGCTAGATAAAATTTGACATGAAAAAAGATTGTATAGATCATACTTTTTTTCTCTGCTGAATGATGGCATCAACATGTCATGGCTCAGAAAGCGAAGTATCAGTTTCATTGGGCATTGGACCAGACCAAACCAGCAAATAAAAGACATAGCATAGCAGACAGCCACCATTCAGTCAGTCAAAGAAGGCCGGATTAAGAATTACCAGCTTAATACGGAGAGTAATCCGTGTTACAGTAAGCATTTTCAAGGTTAAATACTACGCTCTTGGTTCATAAATCTGAAACAAGTCTGCATTTCACCTCTGCTGGCGGCAGCATAGTCTTCAGCAAGGTGAGGTGCAGCTTCTTTGTGAGGGCGTATGTACCTGTCCACGAATAACTTCTCGACATAATGGAAAATTGTACTGCATTTCGGGACGCGCTTGAGCAATCCATTTTCTTTGAGAAACTTTATAACGTAGTACCGCGGCCTGAGCCGTCCGTCTAGACTGTAACTGAGCATTACTGGCTGCTAAGCAATATAGGCCGGTTCCAGCCCCACCTCGGAGATGAAAAACTCGGACATACGCTGCAGCTTGTCCTTTGAATTCCTCAGGAGATTGGGGAATTTAGACACAGCAATGCCCACCTCGGCATGTGACCAACCGAACGTGTTCCTCAAGTACTCCACTTTAGCGGCAACCTTCTCCTCGCTTTTGAATGCAACAGCATGCAGCGCTGCTCTGAAAATCCGAGAGCCACGGGGCACACCTATACCTTCCGCGCATGCCACCATCACCAGGATGCGCTCTGGGTTGGCGGTGAGCATACTGGGCACACCGGTTAACAGCTTGGCAATATCGCAAGCACCTAGCCCGCACTCCTGTAGGAGCATGACAGTGGGCTTCACTCGCCTCTGGAGGTCAGAACCGAGAAAGCAAAAGCGGCCCTTGAGAGCGTGGAGGAGATTCTCGAAGGAGCCGAAGAGGGACAGGTAGTAGTGCACCCTGGAGACGACAAATCTACGACGGAAATGGCCGCCGCCGGCGGTGAGCGAGACGAGGCGGACGACCTCGGAACGGGAGAGACCGAGGCCGGTGAGCTCCTCGAAAATGGGCGTCAGGGTTCGCCCCACGCTGGCACAGAGGAACTTGGGGTCCTTGGCGATGAGGGCGGAGACATCGGCGCCGGAGAAGCCGAGGCCGGCGAGGAAGGCGAGCACGGCGTCGGGATTGGTGGGGGACTTGATGTGGGAGATCTTCGCGGATGCCTTGAGGGCCTGGGGTCGGGTGAGGCCGCAGGTGTCCACGAGGTACTCCTCCACGGCGAAGCTAGGACATGGGGAGATGCGGGAGCCGGTGGCGGTGGCGAAGAGGAGGCAGCGGTGGAGAGAGGAGATGGAAGAGGCGGTGTAAGAAGAGAGGAGGATGCCGGAAAGGGTGGATCTTGGGAGGCCGAACATGGCGAGGCGCCGCCGGTGGCAAAGGAGAGAAATTTCTGGTAGGTTTGGAACTCTCTGTCATAAGCTGACGAAGGGGATCCAGCTCTGGCCCCAGGTTGACGAAGGGGTTCAAATTTCTACTGGATGTAACCATCTGTCAAAATTATTTTTGGTTTTTTTTTTTGCGAAGTAAAGGAGCTTTATTACTCAGAAGTAGTGTTACAATCCAGAGGCCATAGGTCCTCGATACAAGGTGGAGCCGAGGTCAACCACACCGCAGTTGTGCTCTCGGTGCGGCTGTAATTGGCCAAACGATCTGCAACACTTTTTTTGGCTACGATGAATTCTCTGAGGATAAAACTCCCTACTGACTAACAACTCTTTGATCTCTCTAACTAAATGACCATAAGCTGAGCACTCAAGACCCCGATTCAGTAAGCACGAGAGCGCCTTCGATGAGTCCGACTGCACAATAACCGGGAGCGAGGAATGTTGGATAGCCAATGCCATCCCTTGCATGATCGCATGTAGTTCAGCTTCCAAAGAATCATTGCAATAGAAGATCACGCGGTACGCCGAGAAGATAATATGACCATTGTGATCACGTAATATCATACCCGCTGCCGCTGATCCATCGGTACCACTGAAAGAACCGTCAACTGAGAGTGCTACCCGTCCTTGTGGAGGCTTGGGCCACCGCGCTGCTGCTGGCGACGTCTTCTCCGCCTTGCTTGGGTAAGCCGAAGATGGCATCTTCCCCTTCAGAATTTCCTCGGTAGTATACCGGGCTACCAAGCACACCGATCTGTAGTAGCTATCCAAGAAGTCGACCGTCACATGAACTGGAGGGGTTTCCATACCATGAGTTAGGTCGTTCCTTAGCTGCCAAATACGCCAGCATGTCATAATAATCATGTCTCGAACAACGTCAGAACAGTTCGATAACAGATGTAGTATCCACTCCTTTCCATTATCCACCAGCAACTTATCATCTGGGAGAGACCACCTCTCCCGCATACTGGTCCACACCATTCTGGCATGAGAGCACACCACCAGGGCATGGAATGAACCTTCCTCCTCGCGGCCACATACTGGGCATGTCGATCTGGTCGCCAAATGCCTGTACATCTTGCAACTCCGTGTTAGAAGAGCTCCAGTAGCAGCTTTCCACATTGTAATCTTCATTTTTTGAGGGACCGAGGACTTCTAGATACAATTCCACAAACTCCGTCGCCCACCCGGGGCTGCACTAGATGAACCGCCGTTGACACCAGCATCATGATCACATGTAGCCAGGGTGTACGCACTTCTCACTGTAAAAATCCCGCTCTTTTCTAGTGCCCATGCGACAAAACCAGAACGCTGCCTTGGGGATGTGCGTATCCTCAAAATATGTTGTATATCCATCGGCCAAAGATGCTCTCTTAATCTTTCCAACCTCCAGGCGCCATTTGCATCCAAAAAGTCAGCAACTCTATTAAACCGGCAATTACGTTTGGGAGTGACGGGCCGGTAAGAGTAGGGGCGTGGTATCCAGGGGTCTCTCTAGGTACGGATGAGGATTCCACTCCCCACCCGCCAAATTATACCCTTTTTGAGAAGTTCAAGCCCGTGTAAAATGCCCTTCCATACCGCCGATCCATTTCACGAAAACACAGTATGAAGTATATTTCCGGATGCGTAATATTTAGCCTTTAAAAATCTAGCACACAGGCTGTCAGGTGTGTCAATTAGCCTCCACGCCTGTTTGGCAAGGAGTGCATGGTTGAAAGCACGCATATCCTTGAATCCCATGCCGCCCATAGCTTTTGGTAATTTCATCTTGTCCCAACTGAGCCATGCCATTTTCCTCTTTCCTTTCTCCACCCCCCACCAGTATTGACGTATCATACGAGTAAGCTCGTCACATACCGATGCAGGTAGTTTAAACACACTCATTACATAAGTCGGTATTGCTTGGGCTACTGCCTTGATGAGTATCTCCTTGTTCCCAGTAGACATGTACTGTTCTCCCCAGTCTACTAGTCTCTTCCTGAGCCTCTCTTGGACCGTTTCAAACTTTCCTTTATGCATTCTCCCCTCCGGTACCGGTAAGCCAAGATACTTAGGTTCAAACATTTCCTGTGTGATATCCAGAATGCTTTTTACTTCCTCAATGACAACAGGTGTGCAGTGATCAGAAAAGAGAATGGAGCACTTTGATGGATTAATTAATTGGCCCGTGGCCTCCGCATAAGTGTTCAACAAACACTTCACTAACAAAGCTTGCTGCTGTGATGCTTGAAAGAATAGTAGGGAGTCATCCGCAAATAAGAGATGGGATATAACAGGAGCATCCCTACAAATTTTGATTCCCCTCAAACCTTCCTCGGCCATTGATCTATTGAAAAGGGATGACAGGGCATCCGCAACAAAGAGAAATCAGAAGGGGGAAAGGGGATCACCTTGCCGCAGCCCCCTCGATGGAATGAATGATTCTGTTAACTTGCCATTGAATTTCACCGAGTACTTTACTGAAGATACACATGCCATAACACGATCCACCCAGTGTTGAGAGAACCCCCACTTGAGGAGGGCCGTTTCCAAGAACACCCAATCAACTCGATCATACACCTTGGATAGATCAAGTTTATACGCACAGAACGCATCCGAGTTGGCCGCCAAATTTTGAATATGATGGATGCACTCGAATGCTATTATAGAATTATCTGTAATCAACCTTCCGGGGATGAAGGCGCTTTGGTTCTCAGATATTAGTTCTGTGAGTAGAGGCCTTAGCCTGTTTACCATACACTTCGACATGATCTTGTAAACGACGTTACATAAACTGATAGGACGAAAGTCCTTTACATAAACTGATATGGCCGTGTCGTTGATCCCGACTAGCATGATACCAGTACCAAAGAACTCCTGGACTGCTGCAACAACTTGTTTCTTGAACACCGCCCAATTGCGCTGATAAAAGCGGGCCGGAAGACCATCCGTGCCCGGGGCCTTCAAGGGGCCGATTTGAAACAGAGCATCCGATATTTCCTGCTTAGAGTATGGTTTACACAATGATTCATTCATCTCATCTATGACTTTAGTTGTAATGCACTCAAGAACCTCCCGGGGATCAAGGGTGTGGTCTTTGGTGTACACTTCCTTAAAGTATGACGCTGCCATCCTTTCCATGTCTGTCGGAGAAGAGCACCAGGAGCCATCAGCCTTTAGAAGGCGTTGTACATGGTTCCGGCGAGCACGCCAGACTGCTCTCCTGTGCAAATAACTCGTGTTCCTCTCCCCTTCCTTTAGCCATGTAATGCGTGACCTCTGGAGCCACATCATCTCCTCTCTATATAAGAGTTCATCCAACTGGTTCATTTTGCGCCGGACCTGAGAAGCATCCGCCCCTCTAATTTGAAGTTCAGATAGTTGCGACCGGAGGGTCTCGATCTCCTTTAAAACGTTACCAAAGTTCTCTTTGCTCCAACTCTTTAGATCTTTCATCAATCCAGCCAAGGAAGTCGCGATCGAGGGTTGACCCTCAACCGGCTTATTGCACTCCCAAGATTTGTTTATTACCTCTGAGAAGGCTGGGTGTCTTTCCCACATAATCTCGTAACGTGGGGTTTGACACTTGGTCCGACGATCTGGTGCCTCCTGCAGTTGCACTAGCACCGGTGCATGATCCGAACAAGAAGTAGCCAGATGGGAGACTTTTGCCGCTGGGAACAACTCTCTCCATCCTTCGTCTGCACAAGCACGGTCAAGCCGGACCTGTACGTTGCGATTCCCCTACTGGCCATTATTGTATGTAAACGGGATCCCGGAGAAACCCAAATCCTCCAGCTCACACACCATCAAGCAATCCCTGAAGGCTGTCATTTGCGTCTCTAATCGCATTGATCTCGAATGATGTTCATGTTGCCACATTGCTTCATTGTAATCTCCACACACGAGCCATGGATCATGTGATATAGCTCGTAATCTGGACAGGCGATCCCACATGAGATGCCTGTTCTCCACTCTAGGCTCCCCATAGACAAAAGTTCCTCTCCACGAGACCCCTGTGCCACCATCAGTAACTTTGACATTGATGTACCGGTTGCAAGAGTCGTGTACGGTCACTGAGAGACACTCGTCCCAAAACAACGCTAAACCTCCACTTCTTCCATCACTATTAACACCATGGAAACCCTTCAACCCTAGTCTCCATTTGAGTTTCTGAATTTTGTCTGAAGCTTGTCTTGTTTCACAGAGAAAAACAAGCTTGGGGAAGTTGGCTTTGCAGAGTGCCAACACCTCATGAACTGTCCGCGGTCCCCCCGCCAGGCAGTTCCATGCTAAGATATTCATTGCGTCCGGCGGTCCTCCTCGAGGGAGGCCGCCGATATCTCATTATTGTCACAACCCTTGGTTACCTTTAATCTTTTGCTGCTAGAAGTACTGCTCGTAGGTGAAGCTCCATGTATATCCGCACCGCTCCCATCGGTAATAGCCAGCACCTTCTTCGCAGTACCCATATCATCATGCGAATTGTCCTCGACCTCATCCATATTCAGCCTTTTCTTTGGTTCCCTAAACACATCCGACCTCTCAACTGCTTTTTTCACCGGGCTAGACGCAGTATTGAAAGTGCTAGTTATCGACTAGAGGGGGTGAATAGGCGATTTTTATGAAAGTCTTCAAAACACGGATGTTTCGAAGACAAACAATAGAAATGACCTAGTTGATATGCAGCGGAAGGTAAACTACAACAAGCAAACCATAGTCAAGTATGCAATAATGTGAAAGTACAGGACTAATAGCAGCTTGGTAGTAAGGATCAAGATGGAAGATAGTGAGAAGCCAATCAACAAAAGTAGTCAAGCAATGAAGTCAAACAGGTATGACAAATAGGCAATGACTTCATGAAGACAAACTCTAGTAAGGTGAGGGAAGGGATAGAACCAGTCACTTGTTGAAGACACAAGATTTGTTGGACCAGTTCCAGTTGCTGTGACAACTGTACATCTGGTTAGGGAGGCTGAGATTCAACTCAGAAGACCGCGTCTTCACCTTATTCCCCTTGAGCTAAGGACACAGTCCTCGCCCAATCACTCTGTAAGTCTTCAAGGTAGACTTCCGCACCTTCACAGACTTCGTTCAACAAGAATCCACAATGACTCTTGGATGCTCGAACTCGGCGCCTAACCGGCCGGAGGATTCCACAGTCCTCAAGTGTAATAAGTCTTGAGTCACACAGACGAAATACTTGATGATGCCTAACACTCTTTGGCTCGGGTGTTTGGGCTTTGTCCTCGCAAGGATTTCTCTCTCAAAGGCTTGAGGTGGGTTGCTCTCAAGCGACAAAAGCCGTGCACTAACTCGAGCAGCCACCAATTTATGGTGTAGGGGTGGGCTATTTATAGCCACTAGGCAACCCGACCTGATTTGTCCGAAATGACCTGGGTCACTAAGGAACCGACACGTGTTCCAACGGTCGATTTCAAACACACGGCAACTTTACTTGGGCTACAAGCAAAGCTGACTCATCCACTCTGGATAAGTTTTGCTCTCATTGTCTTCGCTCGAAGACATAGGATTTGGGTTGAGCATCACTTGATCATTCGACTATGATCACTTGGGCCCCACTTAACGATGCGGTGGTTCCTCGACTCAACAAAGAAGAAAAGGAAACAACGAAACGACCACGATCTTCAAGGCTCCATAGTCTTCACTTAATGTCTTCTCATGTCATAGTCTTCAATGTGAATATCTTCACATACCACCATTGTCGTCAATGTCTTCATACATTTTAGGGTCATCTCCGGTAGGTAAACCGAATCAATGAGGGACACTACTGCGTTATCCTGCAATTCTCACAAACGCATTAGTCCTCGACCACATTTGTCGTCAATACTCCAAAACCAACTAGGGGTGGCACTAGATGCACTTACAATCTCCCCTTTTGGTGATTGATGACAAACTGGTTGAAGTTTTCAACGGGATAAAATATGTGAAATTGTAAAGGATAGGAATTGTCTTCATAAGTGGCAAAGGCTCCCCACGAAGATGTGCATATAAGTAGTTTGCTTTTGGAATGCAAATGCACATGGCAGGTTGTACTTGTGGAGATCCTCTTCAACTTATGAAGATAATTCATCATGCATGAAATGATATAGCTAAGAGAATGACATGCATAATGAAAAGTGGACGTCTGCGAGAATGATCTAAGTGTGGAAGTTATAAATACGCACATGCGAATTTATCATCGCACTGCAGTAAAGCAAAAAAGTAGCGAGCGACCATCGAGTTTAAGTGTTACAACTCAAAGAACCAAATGTATCAAAAGCGAGAGTTGTAAACACTAGGCAAAATATAGTGCAACCGCCCTTATGAACCCGTTTGAAGACTATCAAACTCATATGCTTCTCCCCTTTTGTCGATGGGACCAAAAGGTTTGAAGACATAGAGCATCTACTCGTCCTCTTCTAAAGAAGATGATGCAGCAGGGTTGTCGTTGTTGGTTGGCGGTGCAGACGAGCTTGGCGCAGTGTCGATTCGTGCAGAAGTAGGGGGTGGTGAAGTAGCATCGGCTTCATCATCGATCACTCTGGCATTGACAGTTGCCGCGGAGGAAGAATAGTCGAGTCTTCAAGTGATGGAGTTAAATCGTAGGATTGCATTCCGTGGAGGAGTGGAGTCAAACTTGAAGCGTTCAGTGAAGCCATCGTCTTGAAGATCTGCTTCAGCACTGAGCAGGGTCAAACTCTTCCATGATCGCCGACAGGTCTCGTGAGTGACAAAAGCATTCTTGGTGGCAAGGTTTTGAATGCGATTGACGTCCACCAAGAGGCTTTGCATTTGTCGCTTGAGCCAGGAGTGCTGCTTATCTTGTTTTTGATGGAGCGCGACAAGAAGTTCTCGATCATTGAGGACTCGAGAGCGCTTCCGAGGCCTTTGGCCAATTGTGCTCTCGATGGCTTCATCCGTGCGATGAGGCGACGTGTGTTCCGCCAGAGGATAAACACGAGATACCGCTTGGCGCCTTCCATGGGTTGAGAGAAGCTATGGTGATCTGCATTCAAGACTTAGTGGCGTTTGGCGGGCTCGGGGTATATGGCTTCAATGGACATATCAACCTCTGGTAGAAAGATCGGATGATTGCGGCGAGAGGTTGATAGTTGATAGCGAGTGCATCTTGATGAGGCGCATGACCCATGGAGCATAGAACTTGGACCAAGCAGATCAGATCGAGGCGCGGCGGTTGTCGGATGAAGAATTCTTGCGTGTTGAAGTGATGCCATTGAGGATGTAGAAGACCAATGTCTTCATTGATCCTTCAAGCTTTGCAGATGATGAATGCCCTTTGATTGGCCATAGAGTTCGCTTTGATGATGTGATATATAGTGCGAGGCGATACTCAAGATCATCAACAAAGAAGTCTTGAGGGTATTCAGCGTCATGTGGCGATGGCTTCATCATGCTCAACATCGACTCATGTCGGGTTACGGCTTATGAAATATGCTCTCAAGGCATCGCGGTGGAGTTGACATCGAGTTCAAACAGCTCTCCGGGAGTGGGTAGGCTGTGAGCTCAATGATGTCAAGAGCTTTAGCTTCATGATGAACATTTCCTGTCATCCACTCGAGAACCCATGTCTTCGTATCTCTGTTGTAGCCATGGATGTGGAGGGTAGCATAGAATTGAAGCACTAATTCTTCATTCCGGTGTTCTTTATGCATAATGAAACCAAGCGGACCTGCATCATGAAAGCAATCAAGTGCTTCTTCTAAGCACGGCATACCGCAAATGGCTTCAAAGGTGTGAGGTGCATATGAGGAAAATCGCCCTTGATCATCTGAACACATGAATAATAGCTTCTTTGCTGATAGCTCGAAGCGGTCGATGAGATCCTTGGCCTTGTGTAGGGGTTCTTTGCCTTTGTCAAAGAAAGTGTTGTGGGCTTTGAAGCCATTTGCATTGAAAGAACTGTTGAGGTGGCGGTGCTCGGAAACCTTGGCGATCTTGGCTTCGCTTATGGACTGAGGCCTATGCTCAATATGATAGTCGAATCGAGGACCCGAGGCATGAGGCGGAGGGACGAGAACATGCCATCTTCTCGTGACTAGCTCGCCATAGTTGTATGCTTGCTCGATTGTGTAGGGCCTTGGTGGCGAAAGCGGGATCGATGGCGAATCGAGGCTTCAGCTGCTCGGCGAGATGCTTCGGGAGCAGTTGCCTCGGTGGCCGAGCACAGTTCCTTCATTGGCCGAGGAGCTGTTGGTGCAGGCTCCACATTTGCTTCAGCCATGACCACGTCATTGGCTTCATTGGTGTTGGAGGTGGCAGCCTCAATGTTTTCAACCTCCACTTTGAGGAGCTGGAGGGTCGGGCACTGGCACGTTGATATCGGGGATCACTTCTTCAATTACTGGGGGTGTAGGAACACGCTCTTCTTCTTCTTGGGTGTCTTGGTGATGCAGCGGATTGTCTTCAGCAGCTTTAGCTTCGACTGGAGACATTCACAGTTGGGTGGCTTCGAAAACACTTGTCGTGCAACAGGTTGGTGGTGCACTTCTCCTTCAGAACAGCTCGAGAGAGGTACTTGAGGCCTTTGACCTTTGTGAAGCTGCGAAATGTCAAGGCGGCGCCTTTGGAGATGGGGTTGCCTGGGCCTCAAAGTCTTCCTCTTCTTCTTGAGCAATTGGGGGAGTGACTTGTTGTTGGGGAGTACTGGGGGAGTCTTGTTGTTGCGGGCGATCAGCCCATGAAGCATCTGAGCAATTGGCGCGGAGGACGACCAATCTTGATGAGTTCAGCTGTTAAATGCGAACAGCGATGATACCACATTGTACTCGATTTGAGGAAGAACTTCATCATCTTCAACATTGTTCATGGTGACCAATGTCTTGGCAGTGATGGGATCACCGCTGGAATCTCTTCACTTGAGGAGCCTCTGTGGGCGGGCTCATGAGCAGTCATGCAAAGTTCTTGGGTTGCGAGACGCGGGACGAACCACAGAAATGGGTTCAACAACCAAGGGCTCTGTGGGAGCAGCCCGATTCTTCTTGGTCTTTAGCTTCTTCTTAGAGGGAGCAGCATCAGAGGCGTCATGATTTTTCCTTTTTCTGGCTTCAGCCTCGGCAGCCCTCGTCTTCTTGTGTTCAGAAGCGGTTGACCGGACCTTTGGCTTCGAGCCAGTCATGCTACTTGGGAAGACTATGCGGGGTTCTTCCTGCCTTGAAGGTGCAGCTTGGTCAGTTGAAGACTTCTTTTTCTTTGCAGCCATCCTGGGATCGATGCCAGGACGGCCAAGAGCCTTGCGCTTCTCAGCCTCATTGTAGGCAAGCACGCACTTGTCAACCAGAGCCTTCATGCGCTCACGAGAGCCTCTGGCTTCTTCACGCTTCTTGACAAAGGCTTCTTTGAGGTCGTGCAGCATGACCTTGAAGTTTTTGACGTCTTGCACGCTGAGTGCAGCCATATGCTTCTTGAACTGAGCCTTCTCATAGTCAATCTTATGCTTCAGTTCAACAATCCGCTGAGCAAGAGCTAGCTCAGAAGCAATGGCGCCATTGAAGGAGACGCTGAGGCCAATAGGAAGTTGCAGATCTTCAAAGCTGATGTTTGGAGTATCAAACCACTTATCAATGAAGTGATAGATGATTGCCACATCAAAGAGAGGCAAATTGTTGAAGATTTCTGCTTCTTATTTGCTCTTGATAAGTTGCTCAAGAGCATCATCTGCAAGATCGTCATCACTGGACAGATCAATGTGCTCTTCATGCAGAATGGCAGCAGGGGTCAGTGTCAGTTCAGTGTTCTTGACAATTTTCTTTCTCTTCTCCGTCTTCTTGGAGATACGGGATTGATCTTCGATCGTGCCGGCTTCAGGAGGTGCGATGGCGATGGCTTCACACGTAAGCTTTTGGAGGAGCAGTGACTTTGGAGCCTTGACCTTTTTAAGCTGCGGCTTTAGAGCAGGAGCAGGAGCTGAGCTGGGGCTTCATCGGACTCAAAGATCGTCATCGAGTGATCCACTTTGGCACCTTGGACCAAGATGTAGGTGATGAGGCCATCAAGGTTTGAAAAGGACCGATGACATTGGGTTCATCGTCGTGAGCTGTCGGCCGACGGGAGCGAGAGGGACCAGGTTGAAGTCTAATCCCAATGACTTCTTGTTTTCCTTTGCGAAGCCTTGCGTCTTTGGAAGTTGCGCTTGAAGAGATTATCGCCACGACACGGAGCAAACACGTTGGGTCGGCATTCTCTGGCTGAGGTCCACGGACCATGCAAGGATAGAAACCTTGTGCAATAGCTTCAGCCATGATATTGGGTGGAAGGCCTCGAAAAAGAATATCACCCAAGGGCTTCTTATAGCATTCTTCGCGGCATATTCCTGTGTGACGAAATTGTACTTGAACCACTGTTCAGCCCAATAGCGTCGAATCCATTGGATTCGCGTCTTGCGCTGATTGTAAGTTTCTTCGGGATCTGTCTTGTACAGCTCTGCGAGGTCATCAGGCAGATCTTTTGAGGTTCCCTTACGACGCTGTCTGCCGCCCTTCCTGACTGATTTCTCTGAAGCCATGAATTTCAAACTGAATGGCTTCACGTTCAAAGGCTTCAAAGGCTTGCGTTTGGATGAATGACGAGGCGGCTTCGGAGAGTTAGTTTGATCTTTGTAAGAATTCGCAAACGAATGCAGACTATGAGAACCATAGGATTCTCCCACGGACATGTACTTGTGACAGCATTAGAGATGCGAGGAAGGGAAGAGATCATATGCATTCTCGGAAGATTTTGAAGATAACTCGGTTTGAAAACATTGACCTCATGATGCGAAGACATTCACTTATCTGCGAGAGTTGATTCCAGATTTATGCGAATCCGTGAATAAGTACAAGTGAGGAATCTAACTAGTTGTGAAGCTTAAGTGAATATACTAGGCGATCTGAGATGCGCAGAATAGATCTAACATAGTATGGGCAGAAACCAAATTTGGCAAGTAGGATGAATCTTGAAGATCAAAAAGATGGTAAAAATAGAGTTATATTTACCACTCGAAGAACTGCTAGACGGGAAGAAAGGAGGCCGAGCAGTTCAATCCACCGTGCCCTAACTTGGCGACGGAGGACGCCTATGGCGGTGGCGGAGATGAAGATGTTCGCGGCCGGCGTGAGGACGGCGTCGGAGAGGTCGCGGCAGCTAAGCGCTTCGTCGCCGGCGTCGTCGAGAGCTAGCGGTGGCGCTAGGGTTTTGACGAGGTGGAGAGGTGGAAGAAGATTTTCTTTACCGCAGGGACAGGTATTTATAAGGGGTGTGCGGCTGGCGCATTACGCAGTGCCTGGCGGTTCTGGCCCGAGGGGAACGTGGCACGCATGCAACATACTCTGAGATGTCCCACGTTCCCACGCCCGCTAGGTTTGTCGGATGGACGTTCCGGCTTCTCCGGAATTCAACAGTAAGGATGAATCATTTAAAACAGACTTAAAGTTTGTCTCTGTGTCTTCTGCTGACACGCAGAGAAGACATTCGACAGTTTCAATAGAATGCATATGATTTGGACAGATAGAGTTTGAGATAGGAAGCATAGAGAGATTGGGGTCCGATCACATTCACTTAGTTCAAAAGATTCAACTTGAAGACATAGCTATAAGTGAATACTGTAGAGGACAAAAATATATATATATATATATATATATATATCAGACAACAACCAAATCAACATAGTGAAAATCATGAAGATAAGTTGAAGTTGAAGACAAATCAAATGCGAAGATATTGCAGAAATAACGGCATGAGTGAAACACTTCAAACAAAGAAATTTGGCGGTGGCGTTACCCACCGTATAGGAAGTATTAGACCCAGACACGGCGCACAATTATCGTGGCGCTCCAAAGTCAAATTCCACGTTAATGTATTCACGCTCAGAATGTAAGTCTTCATTAGATTGAAGACATACGTTACTTCGTGTGTTGCACATCTAAGTCATCAACATGCATAAGTGTTAGGATGTATGCTTGATCAGAGGACATTTGAGGATTCCAAGATATTTAGCTCACACCGTAACTTGCAAAACCTTTTCTCATCCAAGGGCTTTGTGAAGATATCTGCCATTGCTCTTGATGTTGGCGTGAATGATGTCAATATCTTTCTTCATGACATGATCCTTGAGAAAATGATGGCCAATTTCAATGTGCTTTGTCTTGAGTCTGGACTGATTGTTGGCAATCTTGATGGCGCTTTCGTTGTCGCAGAAGAGAGGTACTTGTGTAAGATTGATGCCATAGTCCTTGAGAGTTTGCTTCATCCATAGAAGCTGAGCACAAGAAAGATCCGGCAGCAATGTATTGGATTCAGCAGTTGAGAGTGATACAGTTCTACTTCTTTGAAGACCAACGACAAGTGATCGTCCCGAAAGTGACATGTGCCTGATGTAGACTTGCGATCCACCTTGTCACCAGCATAATCAGCATCCGAAAATCCAACCAAATCAAATTTTGAGCCCTTTGGATACCATAATCCGAGTGTTGGGGTGTGAGCCAAATATCAAGAATTAAACTTCACAGCTAAGTGATGCAATTCCTTTGGTGCCGCTTGGAATCGAGCACACATGCAAACACTAAGCATAATATCTGGCCTAGATGCACATAGGTAAAGTAAGGAACCAATCATGGGCGGTATACCTTTTGATCGAACTCTTTACCATTGTCGTCGGGACCCGGATGGTGTTTAGCTGGCATTGGCGTCGTGTATCCTTTGCACTCTTGCATTCCAAACTTCTTGAGACAATCTTGGAGGTATTTTTCTTGAGATATAAAGATGCCATTCCTTTCTTGTGAATTTGAAGACCAAGGAAGAACTTGAGCTCTCCCATCATGGACATCGATATTGTTCTTGCATCATGTATCCAAACTCATCACTATACTTCGGTTGGTGCAGTAAAGATAATTTCATCCACATATATTTGGCATACAAACAGTTCACCATCATATGTCTTCGTGAATAGTGTGGGATCAAGGGATCCAGGTTTGAAGCCTTTGATCTTGAAGTCTTTGATCGTATCATACCAAAGTAGCGAGGAGCTTGTTTGAGGCCATCTGATGCTTTATTTAGCTTGTACACCATATCGGGATGTTTTGGATCTTCAAAGCCGGTGGTTGAGCGACATATACTTCTTCTTCAATCTTGCCGTTGAGAAATGCACTCTTCACATCCATTTGATAGAGCAAGATGTTGTGGTGGTTAGCATAGGCTAGTAGTATGCGAATGGCTTCAAGCCTAGCTACAGGAGCAAATGTTTCATCGAAGTCAATTCCTTCAACTTGAGTATATCCTTGAGCCACAAGCCGTGCTTTGTTTCTCACGACTTGACCATACTCATCTTGCTTGTTTCGATATATCCATTTGGTGCCAATAATGTTATGCTTGCGAGGGTCAAGACGCTTGACAAGTTCCCAAACATTATTCAGCTTGAACTATTGAAGTTCTTCTTGCATAGCTTGTATCCATTCTGGTTCCATGAATGCTTCAACAACTTTATTGGGTTCTGATATTGACACAAATGAAAAGTGCCCACAGAAATTTGCTAGCTGTGTTGCTCTTGAGCGAGTAAGCGGACCAGGTGCATTGATGCTATCGATTATCTTCTCAATCTGTACTTCATTTGCAACTCGAGGATGAACTGGATGAAGATTTTGCTCATCTTGATCATTGTCATCATTGGGAGGATTGTCTTGGTGAGCATTGTCTTGAGTTGGTTAGGTGCAGAAATGATAAGTTCCTCTTGAGTTGTGCTTGAAGGCATGATTTCACCAGTTCCCATCAGCTTGATAGATTATTTGGGCTGAGCTTCGTCTAGTGTGCTTGGCAGAACTCTCTTTGTGAACCATTGGTTTCATCAAATCGCACATCTACAGTTTGACGATTTTGTAGATAGAGATTGAAGACTCTGTAGAGTGTGAGTCCTTTCCAGTATCGAGCATGAATCCTTCGTGAGCTTTGGGTTTAAATTTTGACTTGTGATGGGGATCCTTGATCCAGCACTTAGCCCCAAATACTCAAGTAGGCGACATTTGGCTTCTTGCGATGAAGGAGCTCATAGGAAGTTTTGTTGAAGCTTATGGATATAAACACGGTTGATGGCGTGACAAGTCTGTATCAATGGCTTGGGCCGAACTTTCTTGGTGTCTTGTACTCGTCGAGCATTGTTGAGCCATCTCAATGAGGGTTCTGTTCTTGCGCTCCACGATGCCATTTCTTTGAGGTGTGTATGGGCGAGAGAACTCATGAGTGATTCCCATAGTATCCAGATAAAGATCAAGTCCGGTGTTCTTGAATTCAATGGTTTATCACTTCGATATGCTTGATCTTGGCGCCATAATTGTTCATTGCTCAATTGGCGAGCGTCTAAAGACATCTTGCACTTGAGTATTGTAGAAATTATGTGCACCCATGTGTATCTTGAGTAGTCATCAACAATGGCGAAGCCATAGAGACAAGCGTTGTTGTGAGGGTAGAGTAATGAGTAGGGCCAAACAAATCCATGTGTAACAGCTCGAAGGGTTGAGATGTCGTCATGATTGTCTTGAGGGTGCTTTGCCCTAGTCATCTTTCCAACCATAAGCACCACACAAATGATCCTTCTTGAACTTAACACCTTCGATGCCTATGACATGCTTCTTCTTGGCGAGTGTGTGTAAGTTCCTCATGCCAACATGCCCCACCTCCGATGCGAGCCACGATTCAAGCTTTTGCAAGAAGACATCTGACAAGTGTGGACCTGCTGAGAAATCTACCATATATAGACCATCTTTCCTATACCCTTCAAAGACTAGAGACTTGTCGATTCCATTAGTACAAGGCAGCGATATTTTCGAATATCACAATCATGTTCAAGTCACAAAGCATTGAGGCGGACATCAAGTTGAAACCAAGGGATTCAACAAGCATCACTTATCCATGTGTTGATCCTTTGAGATTGCAACTCTACCTAGACCCAATACCTTGCTTTTACCGATTAAGGACAAAATGTGATGTGACTCTTGTCGATGGGCGTAAGGTTGAGTCCATGAGAAGACTTGATCACCGATCATATGATTAGTGCATCCACCGTCCATAATCCATTACGAAGCATGAGGTGTCATACCCTCTGATGCAGTTAGGGGATAGGCTTCACCAAGAGCATTGTGAAGCATAAACATTTGACGAGCAAGTGGATTATTGAAGCTTAAATCAAGATTAGGACTGATAGGATGAATGGCAAGCGATTCAGAACAAAATACATAGTGAGACCATTTGGGCATTTGATCTTGTGCCCTACAAGATGTTTTAGGTCCCCAAGAATAGCATCGACGCCTTTGATTTTCGGTGGAGACCCTTTCTGCAAAAGAGAGTTAATTCTTCTTAACCACCCACATCTTGAGGGTGGCTTAGAAGCAATGAGTCTAAGTGCAGCATCTGAAATTTCGGCTTTGGGGCCCTAGCAAATAGCCTTGCAGGAGATGAATGATACTCATATGAATAAGCGAAAAGTTCTTAGTTCTATGAACATAGCGGTTTGAAGACACACGCTCATATTCATAAATTTGAGTACGGTTTCCTGCAAAACATTGGCGTTAGGGTGACTCGGTGAGTCCTCGGTGCATATGAAGCCTTTGGACCATATGGCGCCTTAGGTGCAGGGTTTGTCTTCTTCCCGGTGGTGTCATGATGACATTCATCGGAAGATTCTCAAGACAGCTTTTGGGAACCCAGATCTTCTTCATAGGTGGTCCATTCCTGTAGTTAGTACCAATATACAGCAAACACTTCACCATTCGATTCTTGATCAGCTTATAGTTTGCATCAAAGGATTCATCAATGATAATTGGGTTAGCACAGGTAAAGCGGATAAGGTGGATGGATCCATTGAAGGTCCCTTTGCAGCAACCCATGTGGTTTTGGGATCTTTCTCGGGCTTCCGATGGAACCATCAACATTAATTTTCCTTCAACCCAACACCCTCTTTCCTAGGGTTTGGTTCGAATCGCTTTTGAGGACATCATAAAGTGTCGATGCCCTTTCGCACTTTTATACATCCTGTTTCAAGCAATGTCTTCAACCTAGCATTTTCATCGGCAATAGCGAGTGGTATCCTCCGCAGAGAGGGTTAGTTACCACATTAGTAGTTGAAGACAATGCAACAGTAGCAACAGTTGAACATTCAATAACAGAGGTAGCTATATCACGCTCAAGAAATTTTAGACATGGTGGTTCAAATCCATCTGGCGGAACTGATCTGTTGGCGCGAAGTGACTCATTCTCTTTTGAAGATCTTCATGAGCCGCTCTCAATTTCTCAAGCTCTTGCTTCCTTTGAAGATAATCATAGGAGAGTTTTCATGAGTAGTTGAGGCGTTTCATGGCGAATTTCAAGTTCTTGGTACTTAGCATGAAGATTTTAATGTCTTCAACTAAGGACTGTGAGCGTGTCATTTCCGCGTCCAACAGGTCATCGCTTTTGTCTAACAGTTTTTGAGTATGTTCCATAGCTCTTTGTTGTTGGTTGCAATTTTAGCAAGTGTTCTATAGCTGGGTTTGGATTCACAATCGAGTCATCTTCACTTGATGTTTGAAAGTAAGCATCGCGTGATTTTACCTTGGCACGCGTGCCATGAAGCGATAGGTGGGAGCAGGTCGTCCTTGTCATCGGCTTGACGTTGGTGTAGAAGTCATTGTCTTGATGTTGAAGATGGACTTGGCAACATAGGTGTGGCTAAAGCCGGACTTACAGCCTGGGTCGGACTCCTCTTGACACCACCTCCACCTCCTCGGCTGACTCCTCCTCTGAATCCATTTCCTTGCCAACAAAAGCACGAGCCTTGCGGATGAGCTCTTCTTATGAGATGAAGACTTTGATGAGGACTTGGAAGAAGACTTTGAAGATTTCTTCTTTTCTTGCCATCGTAATCATATTCCGTGCTCTTCTTCTTCTTCTTCTTCTCATTGTCCCACTTGTGGACACTTTCGGAGATATAGTGTCCAGTTTTCTTGCACTTGTGACAGTTCTCTTCTTGTAGTCATGAGTGGAAGCTTCATCATCTCTTGAGCTGGATCGTGAAGACTTTCGAAGCCTTTCTTCCTAGTGAACTTCGGAACTTCTTCACAAGCATAGCAAGTTCCTTTCCAATGTCTTGGGATCATCGTAACCGCATCGATTCTTCTTGGATGAGGAAACAACTTTTGCCTTCAAAGCGCGAGTTCGGCCATAGTTGGGACCATAGATATATCTTTTCTCAGAAAGCTGGAACTCATGTGTGTTGAGCCTCTCAAGTATATCAGACGGATCGAGTGTCTTGAAGTCAGGACGTTCTTGTATCATGAGGGCAAGGGTGTCAAAAGAGCTGTCAAGTGATCTCAGTAGTGTCTTAACGATTTCATGCTTGGTGATCTCAGTGGCGCCGAGGGCATGAAGCTCATTTGTGATGTCAGTGAGGCGATAAAACGTGAGCTGGACATTTTCATTGTCGTTTCTCTTGAAGCGGTTGCGAAGAACACTGATCCTTTGATCTCTCTGGGTTGAGACGCCTTCGTTGACCTTGGATAGCCAGTCCCAGACTGTTGGGGAACGTAGCAGAAATTCAAAATTTTCCTACATGTCACCAAGATCTATCTATGGAGAAACTAGCAACGAGGGGAAGGAGAGTGCATCTACATACCCTTGTAGACCGCTAAGAGGAAGCGTTCAAGAGAACGGGGTTGAAGGAGTCGTACTGTCGTGATCCAAATCACCGGAGATCCTAGTGCGAGCAGACGACACCTCGCGTTCAACACACGTACAGCCGGTGGCGTCTCCCATGACTTGATCCAGCAAGGAGAGAGGAGAGGTTGGGAAGACTCCATCCAGCAGCAACCTGACGGTGTGGTGGTGATGGAGGAACGTGGCAATCTGCGAGGCCGCCAAGCACCGCGGGGAAGGAGGAGGACTTGGGAGAGGGGGAGGGCTGCGCCAGGGGTAAGGGTGAAGCTCCCATGTGCCTCCCCACTATATATAGGGGTGGAGGGGGCTGGTTTCTTGCCCTCCAAGTCCATTGGGGCATTGGCAAAGGTGGGAGGAAAGAAATCACATCATTTCCTTTCCCACCGATTGTTATCCCCCCTTTTTAGGGATCTTGATCTTATCCCTTCGGGATATGATCTTATTCCTTCTAAGGGGGATCTTGGTGCGCCTTGACCAGGGGTGTGGGGCCTTGCCCCCACTACCCACGTTCATGTGGGTCCCCCATGCAGGTGGGCCCCACTCCGGAACCTTCTAGAACCTTCCCGGTACAATACCGAAAAATCCCGAACATTTTCCGGTGGCCAAAATAGGACTTCCCATATATAAATCTTTACCTCCGGACCATTCCGGAACTCCTCGTGACGTCCGGGATCTCATCCGGGACTCCGAACAACATTCGGTAACCACGTATATCTATTCCTATAACCCTAAGCGTCATCGAACCTTAAGTGTGTAGACCCTACGGGTTCGGGAACCATGCAGACATGACCGAGACGTTCTCCGGTCAATAACCAACAGCGGGATCTGGATACCCATGTTGGCTCCCACATGTTCCACGATGATCTCATCGGATGAACCACGATGTCAAGGACTCAATCGATCCTGTATACAATTCCCTTTGTCTAGCGGTATTGTACTTGCGAGATTCGATCGTCGGTATACCGATACCTTGTTCAATCTCGTTCTTGGCAAGTCTCTTTACTCGTTCGTAACACATCATCCGTGATCAACCCCTTGGTCACATTGTGCACATTATGATGATGTCCTCTTGAGTGGGCCCAGAGATACCTCTCCATTTACGAGTGACAAATCCAGTCTTGATTCGTACCAACCAATGAGACACTTTCGGAGATACCTGTAGTGCACCTTTATAGCCACCCGATTCGTTGTGGCGTTTGGTACACCCAAAGCATTCCTCGGTATCCGGTGGTTGCACAATCTCATGGTCTAAGGAAAAGATATTTGACATTAGAAAAGCTTTAGCATCTGAACTACGATCTTTGTGCTAGGCTTAGGATTGGGTCTTGTCCATCACATCATTCTCCAAATGATGTGATCCGTTATCAACGACATCCAATGTCCATGGTCGGAAACCGTAACCATCATTGATCAACGAGCTAGTCAACTAGAGGCTTACTAGGGACATGGTGTTGTCTATGTATCCACACATGTATCTGAGTTTCCTATCAATACAATTATAGCATGGATAATAAACGATTATCATGAACAAGGAAATATAATAATAACCAATTTATTATTGCCTCTAGGGCATATTTCCAACAGTCTCCCACTTGCACTAGAGTCAATAATCTAGTTCACATCGCTATGTGATCAACACTCATAGGTCACATCTCCATGTGACCAACATCCAAGAGTTTACCAGTGTCACTAAACTAGTTCACATCATCATGTGATTAAGACTCAATGAGTTCTAGGGTTTGATCATGTTTTCCTTGTGAGAGAGGTTTTAGTCAACGGGTCTGCAACATTCAGATCCGTATGTACTTCCTAAATCTCTATGTCATATTGTAAATGCTGCTTCCACGCTCCACTTGGAGCTATTCCAAATAGTTGCTCCACTATCGTATCCGGTTTGCTACTCGAGTCACTCGGATGGGTGTTAAAGCTTGCATCGGCGTAACCCTTTACGCGAACTCTTTATCACCTCCATAATCGAAAACATGTCCTTATTTACTCCAAGGACAATTTTGACGCTGTCCAATGATCCATTCTGGATCACTCTTGTACCCCTGCCGGACTCATGGCAAGGCACACTTCGATGCGGTACACAAAGATAGCATACTCTGAGCCTATATACGAAGCATAGGGGCGACCTTCGCCTTTCTCCCTCTTCTGCCGTGGTCGAGCTTTAACTCTTAACTTCATACCTTACAACTCAGGCAAGAACTCCTTCTTTGGTGATCCATCTTGAACACCTTCAAGATCATGTCAAGGTATGTGCTCATTTGAAAGTACCATTTAGCGTTTTTATCTATCCTCATAGATCTTGATGCTCAATGTTCAAGCAGCTTAATTCAGTTTTCTATTGAAAAACACTTTTCAAATAACCCTATATGCTTTCGGAAATTCTACATCATTTCCGATCAACAATATGTCATTCACATATACTTATCGAAATTATATAGTGCTCCCACTCACTTCTTTGGAAATACAAGTTTCTCACAAACTTTGTATAAACCCAAAATCTTTGATCATCTCATCAAAGCATACATTCCAACTCGAGATGCTTACTCCGGTCCTTAGAAGGATTCTTGGAGCTTTGCATACTTGTTAGCATCTTCGGATTGACAAAACCTTCGGTTGTATCACATACAACCTTTCCTCAAAATAACGTCGAGGAAACAATGTTTGACATCCTATCTCGCAAGATTTCATTAATCATGCGATAATTGCTAATCAAATTCCAACAGACTCTTAGCATCGCTCTGGTGAGAAAGCCTCACCGTAGTCAACTCCTTGAACTTGTCGGAAAACATCTTTAACGACAAGTCGAGCTTTCTTAATGGTGATACTTACCATCATTGTCATCTTCCTTTTAAAATCCATCTTTACCCAACGTCCTTCGACCATCAAGTATTTCTTCCAAAGTCATGGATCCTCTCTCGGATGTTATGGCCTCGAGCCATTCGTCGGAATCCGGGCCCACCATCGCTTCTCCATAGCTCGTAGGTTCATCGTTGTCTAGCAACATGACCTCTAAGACAGGATTGCGTAACACTCTGAAGTAGTACGTGTCCTTGTCGACCTACGAGGTCCGGTAGTGACTTGATCTGAAGCATCATGATCACTATCATCAGCTTCCACTTCAATTGGTGTAGGTGCCACATGAACAACTTCATGTGCCCTGCTACACACTGGTTGAAGTGATGGTTCAATAACCTCATTAAGTCTCCACCATCCTCCCACTCATTTCTTTCAAGAGAAACTTTTCCTCGAGAAAGGACCCGTTTCTAGAAACAATTACTTTTGCTTCCGGATCTGAGATAGGAGGTATAACCAACTGTTTTGGGTGTCCTATGAAGATGTATTTATCCGTTTTGGGTTTGAGCTTATCACGATGAAACTCTTTCACATAAGCGTCGCAGCCCCAAACTTTCAAGAAAGCGACAACAGGTTTCTCCAAACCATAGTTCAAGCGGTGTCGTCTCGGTGAATTACGTGGTGCCCTATTAAAGTGAGTGCGGTTGTCTAATGCCTAACCCATGAACGATAGTGGTAATTCGATAAGAGACATCATGGTACGCACCATATCCAATAGGGTGCAACTATGATGTTCGGACACACCATCACACTATGGTGTTCCATGCAGCATTTATTGTGAAACAATTTCCACAATGTCTCAATTGCGTGCCAAAGCTCGTAACTCAGATACTCATCTCTATGATCATATCATAGACATTTTATCCTCTTGTCATGATGATCTTTGACTTCACTCTGAAATTACGAACCATTCAATAATTCAGACTTGTGTTTCATCAAGTAAATATACTCAACATCTACTCGAATCATCGTGAAGTAAGAACATAGCGATATTCCTTTGCATGCCTCGGCACTCATTGGACTGCACACATCAAAATGTGTTACTTCCAACAAGTTGCTATCTTGTTCCATCTTCTTTGAAACCGAGGCTTTTCACATTTTGCCCATGTGGTATGATTTGCATATCTCAAGTGATTCAAAATCAAGTGAGTCCAAACGATCCATTTGCATGGAGTTTCTTCATGCGTATACACCAATAGACATGGTTCGCATGTCTCAAACTTTTCAAAAACGAGTGAGTCCAAAGATCCATCAACATGGAGCTTCTTCATGCGTTTTATACCAATATGACTTACATGGCAGTACCACAAGTAAGTGGTACCATCATTACTATCTTATATCTTTTGGCATGAAAATGTGTATTACTATGATCGAGATTCAATAAACCATTCCTTTAGGTGCAAGATCATTGAAGGTTTTATTCAAATAAATAGAGCAACCATTATTCTCCTTAAATGAATAACCGTATTGCGATAGACATAATCCAATCATGTCTATGCTAAACGCAAACACCAAATGACAATTATTCTGGTTTAATACTAATCTTGATGGTAGAGGGAGCGTGCGATGTTTGATCACATCAAACTTGGAAACACTTCAACACATATCGTCACTCACCTTTAGCTAGTCTCCGTTTATTCCGCAGCCTTTTATCTCGAGTTACTAACACTTAGCAACCGAACCGGTATCTAATACCACAGGTGCTACTAGGAGTACTAGTAAAGTACACAATAACTTAATGTATATCAATATACTTCTATCAACCTTGCCAGCCTTCTCATCTACCAAGTATCTAGGGTAATTCTGCTCGATGGCTGTTCCCTTATTACGAAGCACTTAGTCTCGGGTTTGGGTTCAACCTTGGGTTTCTTCATTAGAGCAGCAGCTGATTTGCTTTGTTTCATGAAGTATCCTTCTTGCCCTTGCCCTTCTTGAAACTAGTGGTTTCACCAACCATCAACAATTGATGCTCCTTCTTGATTCCTACTTTCGCGATGTCAAACATCGCGAATATCTCAAGGATCATCATATCTATCCCTGATTTGTTATAGTTCATCACGAAGCTCTAGCAGCTTGGTGGCAATGACTTTGGAGAAACATCACTATCTACGGAAGATCAACTCCCTCGATTCAAGTGATTGTTGCACTCGGACAATCTAAGCACAAGCTCAACGATTGAGCTTTTCTCCCTTAGTTTGCAGGCTAAGAAAATCGTCGGAGGTCTTATACCTCTTGGCGTGAGCACGAGCCTGAAATCCCAATTTCAGCCCTCGAAACATCTCATATGTTCATGACGTTTGACGTCTTGATGCCTCAACTCGAACTATCACGTAGTTATCAAAAGCGTGTATGTCCGATGTTACGCAACATCCACAGAACGGCGTTTGGGGTTCAACACCGGCGGTGCATTAAGGACATAAGCTTTCTACTGATCGCATAATCGCTGCTGTCGACTTTCAACTCTATTTTCTCTAGGAACATATCTAAAACAGTAGAACTAAAGCGTGAGCTATGACATAATTTGCAAAGGGCTTTTGACTATGTTCAGGATAATTAAGTTCATCTTATGAACTCCCACTCAGATAGACATCCCTCTAGTCATCTAAGTGATTACATGATCCGAGTCAACTAGGCCGTGTCCGATCATTACGTGAGACGGACTAGTCATCATCGGTGACCATCTTCATGTTGATCGTATCCTCCATACGACTCATGCTCGACCTTTCGGTCTCTTGTGTTCCGAGGCCATGTCTGTACATGCTAGGCTCGTCAAGTTAACCTAAGTGTTTTGCGTGTGTAAATCTGGCTTACACCCGTTGTATGTGAACGTAAGAATCTATCGCACCCGATCATCACGTGGTGCTTCGAAACGACGAACTTTTGCAACGGTGCACAGTTAGGGGTAACACTTTCTTGAAATTTTAATGAGGGATCATCTTATTTGCTACCATCGTTCTAAGCAAATAAGATGTATAAACATGATAAACATCACATGCAATAAAATAGTGACATGATATGGCCAATATCATTTTCTCCTTTTGATCTCCATCTTCGGGGCTCCATGATCATCATCGTCACCGGCATGACACCATGATCTCCATCATCGTGTCTCCATGAAGTTGTCTCGCCAACTTATTACTTCTACTACTATGGCTACCGGTTAGCAATAAAGTAAAGTAATTTACATGGCGTTGTTCAATGACACGCAGGTCATACAATAAATAAAGACAACTCCTATGGCTCCTGCCGGTTGCCATACTCATCGACATGCAAGTCGTGATTCCTATTACAAGAACATGATCGATCTCATACATCACATATCATTCATCACATTCTTCTTGGCCATATCACATCACATAGCATACCCTGCAAAAACAAGTTAGGCGTCCTCTAATTGTTGTTTGCATGTTTTACGTGGCTGCTATGGGTTTCTAGCAAACGTTTCTTACCTACATAAAAGCCACAACGTGATATGCCAATTGCTATTTACCCTTCATAAGGACCCTTTTCATCGAATCCGATCCGACTAAAGTGGGAGGCGGCACCCGCTAGCCACCTTATGCAACAAGTGCATGTTAGTCGGTGGAACCTGTCTCACGTAAGTGTACGTGTAAGGTCGGTCCGGGCGCTTCATCCCACAATGCCGCCAATCAAGATTGGACTAGTAGCAGTAAGCATATTGAACAAAATCAATGCCCACAACTACTTTGTGTTCTACTCGTGCAAAGAATCTCATAATAGAGCTAGCTCATGATGCCCTTTGTTGGAGAACGTGGCAGAAATTCAAAATTTTCCTACATGTCACCAAGATCTATCTATGGAGAAACTAGCAGGAGGGAAGGAGAGTGCATCTACATACCCTTGTATACCGCTAAGCGAAGCGTTCAAGAGAACGGGGTTGAAGGAGTCGTGCTAAATCGTGATCCAAATCACCGGAGATCCTAGTGCGAGCAGACGGCACCTCTGCGTTCAACACACGTACAACCGGTGGCGTCTCCATGCCTTGATCCAGCAAGGAGAGAGGAGAGGTTGGGTGTGGCGCCCTCGACTCAATCGTACACTAATCATGCGCGCAAATGTATGCGATCAAGATCAAGACTCACGGGAAGATATCACAACACAACTCTACAAATAAAATAAGTCATACAAGCATCATAATACAAGCCGAGGGCCTCGAGGGCTCGAATACAAGTGCTCGATCATAGGCGAGTCGTGGAAGCAACAATATCTGAGTACGAGACATAAGTTAAATAAGGTGCCATAAGATGGCTAGCACAAACTGGGATCTGAGATCGAAGAGGAGCGGGCCTCCCTGCAGGATCCTCCTAGGTCACTCTGAGTAAATCGTCGGTGCTGCTGCGTAGTAGTAGGCGCCTCCAGAGTAGTAGTCGTCATAGGCGGCGGCGCTCGCTCTGGGCTCCATCGTCTGTTGCAGCAATCGAGTAGAGATAGGGGAAAAGGGGAACAAGGCAACCGTGAGTACTCATCCAAAGTACTACTTAAAGCAAGGACTACACTACTTATGCATGGATATATGTGTAAAGGCCATATCGGTGGACTGAAGCTGCGAGAATGCCGAATAATAGGGGATAGCTAGTCTTAACGAAGACTAAACTTCGGACACCTGCCTTGCATGCACGAGAGAGGACAACGGAAGTCCTCCAAGTAACATCATATAGCAATAATCCTACCCGGCAATCCCTGCTCATATCCACGAGCGAGGCGACCACGGTTATATCGGCACTTGGAAGGTGTGTTTTATCAAGTATCCGGTTCTAGTTGTCATAAGCTCAAGGTACAACTCCAAGTCGTCCATTACGAAGATCACGGCTATCGAATAGATTAACTTCCTGCGGGGTGCACCATCTTACCCAAGACGCTTGATCCCATTTGGCGGACACACTTTCTGGGTCATGCCCGCAGCGTAAGATCAACACGTCGCAGCCCACCTAGGCTGTGAGAGAGGCCAACACGCGGTCTAAACCTAAGCGCGAAGTGCAGGGGCCCATCGCCACGAGCACACTGCACATTCGTCTGTGGCCGAAGCAGACCTAGCCAATGAAAGCGTTCCAGTCCAATCCGGCGCGCGCTCGTCGTGACGTCTGAAGTGCCGGTGATACCACGGCGGGATACCCATAACTACTCCAGCGTAGATGGTTAGTGCGTATAAGCTCGTAGCCAACCCAGATCAAATACCAAGACCTCGTTAAGCGTGTTAAGTAACCATGAGCGCCCGAGCAGGCCAGGCCCACCTCTCTCCTAAGCGGTCTCAACCTGCCTGTCGCTCATACAAAGATCCACTCATGGGTGCTCCATCGGCCGACCGACTTTAGTCTCACATGTATCATGTATAAAGTATATGGTATATACCGTGATCACCTCCCGGTGATCACGGCCCGATAATATAGCACGCAGACGGACAAGAAAGTAGGGCCACAGATGAAAGTACTAGCATCCTATACTAAGCATATAGGATTGCGGTAAGGTAACAACGAAGTTACAAGGACGGGCTATGCGCGATATAGGAGTATTCAAAACAGTAACATGCTATGCTACTCTAATGCAAGCGGTGTAGATAAGAGTAAGCGATATCTGGTGATCAAGGGGGCTTGCTGGTTGCTCTGGCAAGAGAGAGAAATCGTCAACACCGTGGTCGAATCGGCCACCGCGGCGTCGGTCTCGTAGTCTACCAAGAGAGAGGGGAAGAAACAATGAATACACGTAATGAGATGCATAACGATGCATGACATGCCAAGCGATGCTAGGCGTGCCCTAACGTGGTAAGGAGGTCTTGGTTTAGGGAAAACATCAGGAAGTTATCCGGTTCGGTCGTCTGTCAGACGGATGATCCGGAGAGGAAAGTTCAGAGTTCGATAGGTTAGGGCGTGTGGTGGACGAGCGGACTGCGTATCGGATTGTCTCGTCGTTACGAGCAACTTTCATGTTGAAATTATTTTAATCCGGATTACGGTTAAAAGATATGATTTTAAAAGATTTTATTAATTTACGGAATTTTAATTAATTATTGAATTAATTACGAAATTGCAATTATGACATCGACATGATGTCATCTGGCGTCATCGACCAACAGGGTTGGTGAGTCAACCACGACAGTGGGTCCCGCATGTCATTCACTAATGACTAATTAATTTAATTAGCCTAATCAAAGTTAATTAACCTTAGTTAATTAAGTTAATTAATGATTAGGGTTAATTAATTCAAATTAATTAGTTTAATTAATTACTTAATTAATTAATTAATTAATTATTTAGATAATTAATTTAATTCATTTTTATTTCCATTTTAATTACTATTTTAATTTAAAACGTTCTTTGTTTTTTTTTGGGGGGGTGGGGCCCCATGTCGATTAACCTATGGCCCAATCTGACATCTTGGTCTTGGCGTTCTGGCGATGCCGAATCGGGCCTGAACGAGGCGGTCGGGCGCGATCGGGAGGGATCGAGGCGCCGAGGCCTGGGGCGGCCCGGCCGAGGCCACGACGCTGCCGGCCGGCGCCAGCGCGCCGGCGAGCGGAGGCGACAGCGGGGCGGGGTTTGGGCGATGGCGAAAGAGGGCTCGGTCGAGTGGCGAGGCGCCCGAGCAGAAGCGAGGGGCTCGGGGCGAGGTTTCGGGCCTTGTGGCGCCGGAGGAGGTCGCCGTCGGAGGAAGGAAGGGAGAGGAGCCACGCGGTGGCAGGGCAGTCGGGGCCCCGCAGCGGCCGGATCCGTCGAGGAAGGAGAGGGCAGGCGCGGTGCGCGCATGGCGACCAGACAGCGACAGGGCGGTCGGGCCTGACGTCGAGCGAGAGAGAGGAGCCGGGGGGACCGTCTGGGCGGTCGGAGCGGTCGCCGACGGCAGGGGGGAAGAGGGGGGCCTCACGGGGGGCGGGGCCTAGGCGGCGGGCTCGATGGGGGCAGGGGAGACCGTCGGGGAGGGTCGGGAAGCGCCCGCCCGGGCGTGGAGGCCGACCATGCAGGATGGCCAGCGCTGGGGCGACGGAGGGAGGAGGGCGCCCGTGATCGTGAGGGGGAGGAGGGAGGTCGGGGCCGCGGTGGGCGGTGGGGCAGCCGGGGTGGGGGCGCGGGTGGTTCGATCTGGGGATCCTCTCGCCCCGATCCGATCGGGGAGAGGCGGGAGGGGGCGCGTGGGGAAGTGGGTTGCGGCTAGGGTTAGCCGGTGGTGAAGGGGTTATCTTGGTGGGGGCGATGGGCGGTGGGTGACCCGGGGAAAGGAGCAGGCCAAGTGGGGAGAGGGGCGGTGGGGAGGGGCAATTGGGCGGAGGGTGTTTCCCTCCCGGTTTTGTTTTGTTTTTCTTTTGTTATTTTCCTTTTTCTGTTTTAGTTTATTTAAAATGCTCTGGCATTTTGTAAAAATTAGTGCACCCCACCAATATTAGGTTAGTTATTTTAAACAGCCCCCGAACATTTTAGAATTTAATTTCGAAACTTTTTATCGTTTGTTTTAGTTTTCATTTTTGTTTTAGGCGTTTCGAATCAGCGAGAGGTTAATTAACATAACGGGGTGATTCTTGTTGCATAACCATCCGGCGTTACAAATCTCCTCCACTACAAGAAATCTCGTCCGAGATTTAGGAGGTAGAAGGAAAGAGTGCGGGATATTCATCTCGTAGGCGATCCTCGCGTTCCCGGTGGCCGTCTTGAGTGATTCGACCCTTTGGACTTTGAGAATTTGATCGCCTTCGGCGTGTGCGGCGTTCAGCTTGTCGAGAATACGGACGGATGCTCTTTATAGGAGAGGTCTGTTGCAATTCGAGCACTTCATGGTCCTTTGCTCGGATTGGGTCCTTGAAGCAGCGTCGGAGTTGGGACACGTGGAACACATCGTGAACACGAGAAAGGTTCGACGGAAGCTCCGATTGATATGCCACTTTTCCGCCTTTCGGGATAGTGAAAGGGCCAATATAGCGAGCTAGCTTGCCCTTGATCCGGCGGTGAGCACCCTTCATTGGTGTAGCGAAGATAGGCCTTTTCGCCAAAGTTGATAGACCATTTCTTTGTGATAGCGGTCATAATTACTCTTTTGAGCGAGGCGAGCGATCTTGAGATTCTCGCGAATAATGCGGACTTGTTCTTGGCATGTTGGATAATATCCGGACGAAGAGTGGGCGTTCCCGATTTCGACCAGCTCGGAGGGTTCGGCACTTTCGTCCATATAACACTTGAAGGGGCCATCTTGAGACTAGCTTGATAGCTGTTATTATAAGAGAACTCAGCATCGGGAGAGATTCCTCCCATTTCTTGCGAATGAGGCGACACAAGCTCGAAGCATGTCTTGAGAATTTGGTTGACACGTTCAACTTGCCCTTGAGGCTGCGGATGAAGCGATCTTGAAAGATAAATGAGTACCCATAGCTTCTTGAAAACTTGCCCGAGAATCTTGAAGTGAATAAGCTGCCACGGTCGAGCGATAACCAGTGGAATACCGTGAAGTGAAACAATTCTGGACATATAGGCGTTGCAAGCTGGCTAGCGATGATCGTTTCTTTGACCGCCGGAAAGTGAGCAACTTTAGAGCGGTCAATGGCGACAAGAATAGCATCATTACCTTTCTGCGATTTGGGAAATCCGGTGGCGAAGTCCATTTCAACATGGTCCCATTTCCATTCGGGAATAGAGATAGGTTGCGAGTTCGGCAGGCCTTTGATGTTCTGCTTTGATCTGACGGCAAGCGTCACACTCGAAACATATCGAGCAATGTCTTGCTTCATATTAGACCACGGAATCTCGGCGAATGTCTTGATACATCTTTGTCTGCCGGGGTGGATACATAGAGGCGTATCATGAGCTTCTTGCATAACCTTCGAGTCATATTCAGGTTTTCCTTCTTACATGGCACCACTAGGCGGCCTTTGAAGTACAAAGGCGCCATCATCGGCAATAGTGAAGGATGAGGATTTCCTTTCACGACGTCTTGTTTAATCTTGTAGACTTGAGTCAAATCCTGCATTGTCTTTATGGTGCCACGAGATTGGGTTCAACAGCCCGGTATAAAGGAACCACAGGGAACAACACGGAGATTCATCTTTGGAACTCGGAGGAGGGGCGAGTGCACCGGCGGAACAATATGGAGGTTCAGCTTTCTGAATTCTTCAACAAGTGGGGCTGAACTTTGTGAACACGAAGGTGGTTG
This sequence comes from Aegilops longissima, assembly GCA_021605205.1. Lineage (NCBI taxonomy): Eukaryota > Viridiplantae > Streptophyta > Magnoliopsida > Poales > Poaceae > Aegilops > Aegilops longissima. Next base: position 753,175,940 of record CM038677.1, on the reverse strand, counting down.
CAGATAAGACTTGCGGCTCAAGGCATCAGCCATTACATTAGCCTTGCACGGCGTATAGGAAATACCAAATCAAAGTGCAGCAGTCTCCATCCATCTCTGGCAGCGGAGGTTCAGGTCTGGCTGAGTAAGCAGATACTTCAGACTTTGGTGGTCGGTGTAGATCTACATAGCGATTACCGAGAAGGTAATGTCGCCACTGCTTTAGTGCGTGAATGGCGGCAGCAAGTTCGAGGTCATGAACTGGGTAGTTCTCCTCGTGAGGCATGGCTGTCGAGAGGCATAAGCAACCACTTTGCGCTCTTGCATTAGGACACCGCCTAAACCTTGACGAGATGCGTCGCGATAAATGACGAAGTCCTTCTTAGTATCGGGAGGAGCTAGCCTTTGGGCGGGCGTCAACTTGTCCTTGAGTGCTGGAAACTTTCACGACATTTATCATCCATTGGAATTTGGCGCCCTTATACAGCAGGTTAGTCGAGGCTGGCAATCTTGGAGAAGTTCTCGGCGAATCGGCGGCAATAGTGGCGAGACCGAAAAACTTCGACTTATGCGTTCTTGGAGGAGTCAATCGAGAATAGCTTGAACTCGTTCGGGGTTGGCGATACCATCCTTAGAAATGACATGTCCAAGGTAGGTTACTTGAGGCCGAATTCACACTTGGAGAACTTGGCATAGAGTTGATGCTCTCGTAGCTTTTCGGCACAAGGCGAAGATGTTGACATGTTCTTCTTCATTCTTGGAATAGATCAGGATGTCATCGGATAAACCACGACGAACTTGTCGAGGTAATCCATGAATATATAGTTCATCGAGGCGGGAGAAGGTGGCTGGAGCATTGGTTAAGCGAAAGACATGACGGTGTACTCGTATGAACCATAGCGAGTCACAAATGCGGTCTTGGGGATATCCTCCTCACGAACACGGATCTGGTGGTAACCCAACCTCAAGTCGAGTTTGAGAACAACGGCGAACCAGCCAATTGATCATAAAGATCATTAATCCGAGGAAGAGGATACTTATTCGAATGGTAGCTTGGTTTATAGGGGCGGTAGTCTTGGACCAATCGGTTTGTCCCATCCTTCTTCTTGACAAAGAGAGAGGTGCTCCCCAAGGTGAGCAACTTGGGCGAATGAAGCCGCTTTGAAGAGATTTGTCGATTTCCTCCTTTAGCTCAAGGAGTTCATGCGGCGGCATCTTGTAGGGCAACAGCTATAGGAGTGGTGCACGGTTTCAAGTCGATGGCGAATTCGACAACTCTAGCGGGGAATCACGGAAGTTCTTGGAAAGAGCGTCTTGGAAATCATAAGCAGCAGGAATGTTTTCAATTCCCTCGAGGGTGCGGCGTTCAATGCATTCAATGCATAGAGCCTTGCCTCGGCATCTTGAACGAGCGAGCATTGTAGCTTACGATTTCATCGAAGGGTGCAGCAGATGGGCCGGTCTTAGTGGCGCAAGCGATTGGCGCCGTATCGCTTTCAACCAATCCATCCCAAAATGAGGTCGATGTTAGGCGTCTTGAGGATAATGGGGAGGCATAGAATTCCAACCCTTGATTTCCACGGGGCGTCGGCGCCAACCATGGAGGTTTGCCATTGTCCCAATGGGGTTTTACCACTACCGAAGAGTTCATCTCTTCACACTTAACGTCGTGCTTGTATGCAAAGTCTTGAGACATGAATGAATCGATGCTCTGAATCGAATAAAGCAGATCACAGTCTTGAATTTACGAGTGTACCCATCACGATGGCAGGCTGGTCTTGAGCTTCGTTCGGATCAACGTGGTTGGCTGAGCTTGCCCATAAGACTTGCCGGTGTTGTTGCGGTTACAGTTGTTTCCACGGCCAGCTCTTTGGAAGGGCGATTGATTACGGTTACGGTTGCATTCTCTAACACGGTGCCTGGCTGTCCACACGAAGCATAAGCCATTATTGGGAGTGGGAGCAGGAGCTTGGGGTGGTGGAGCTGGAAGCTTGGCTGCTTAGTTGTAAGCGGGCGAGGTGTAGCATAGTTACGCTTTGGAGCGAGTGCATTAATTTGGTACATGCTGTTGGGAATCCATATCTTGCGCTTCTGCGAGGCGGGCCGAAGATGAGCCCGTGTCGCAGTTCGCTGTTAGAGCTCTGGTATTCCTGCAGACCAGTTTCGGCGTTGATAGCTTTGTTCACCAAGGTGGCGAAATTAGCAAAGTCGTGCACTAGAAGTCGAGCTTGATGTCGACTTGAAGGCCGTCACGGAACTTCTCTGTCGCATGCATCGGTTGCAATATCCTCTTGACATAGCGAGACAAGTCCAGAACTCTCGTGATAAACTTCAACAGTCTTGTTGCCTTGGGTGAGGTTGCGAACTCACGCTTCTTCGTCCATGACCCCTTGAGGATGAAGCGGGCACGGAAGGCAACTGGAAGTCGGCGGTGATGAGTGTTCCAAGCTGGCGAGAATCGCGGTGGCTGTCCCACCATTGAGCTGCGGGTCCCTTGGGAAGAAGGAAGCAAAAGTGACATAGCTGGCGGGGGCTACATCAGCAGACTCCATCTCATAGGTGATGTCACGGGCGATCATCGACATCTAGTGGCTGAGTTGAGCTGCGGTACAGCTGGGGTTGAGCGTATGAAATCCTGCGAGTTGTCCCGTTTGGGTCTTTGGTGCATATTGAGGCGAGGCTGAGCCATCATATTCTCCATGGTGGCGATTCATCTCGAGCTGTTGGATCATACCAGCCATGTACTCGGCGGTGGTGGGAAGTTGGCACCACGCCACGACCTGCTGGCCTAACCATCCTGCTATTATATAACGAGGTAGTTCAGCATTTGAGAAATTAAGCAAGAGGCAGAATCATTCATGATGAAACATGCATAATGAAAGCGAGCATGATGGGAACTACATAGTAGTTGGCATATCTTACAAAAGGAATCATGCATAGAGTGCGATACATAGAGTCGATTACATAGACTACTACATCATAGGCGGCACACGGGCTCATGGCGAATACATCAAATACTAACAAGCAAGTCTACATCAGTCCCAGCGATGCTGCGGAGGTAGTTGTAGCTGAAAGCTGATAGTCGGCGGTGGATAGTCCTCCACGTCGGTGACACAGGGGCAGCGGATACTCGGTGCTGAATCCGGCGTCGGTGGCGAAAAGGGCCAAGTCGGGAGAGTAGCCTCCCGTCGGCCAACCGACACCACAGGGGCATCACGGTCTGGCTGGGTAGATCGCGAGCAGCGGCAGCTCTCCGGACGGACAAAGGGTGCATCAGCGTCGAGCACGGTAGAGGTCTTGACGGGTGATGTACAACTTCGTGGCGAAGAGCCCGGTTAGCTCGATCCAGCCCATCGGCATGCGAACAAAGTTACGATGGTGCAAGGGCTCTCTGGTAGCGATGGTGTAGGCAGCGGTGTAGTAACCCTCCTCACCAACATCGACGCGATAGCAATGTGCACGAAGGGGAGGTGTCCAACTCTCGATACTCGCGCGAAGGCGTGTCGGTGCAGCATAAGCGACATCGTGGACTGCCATATCGATAGTCACTCCAACACCATGTGCGGTGTGCGGCCGCGGTAGTGGACTCGTACTCCGAGAGTAGAGGTGGGCGATGGCGGCATACTGCTCTGGTTGTAGTCTGGTACTCCTCATAGGCGGTGTACTCGGGTGCCAGCGATAACCCGATAGGTCATCATCTCGGCTAGCACGCGGTGATCCCGAGGCACCAATGGCCGTCGTGTGAAGCACGACCTGCCTCGTGGGTTCCATCTAAAAACAAAGGCGTTTCAAAGGAGTCAAATGACGGGGTGGAAATTGTTCAAATACAATTCCAAAAACAACTAAGGCTATATCCATCTTGGGGTGAATGCGGTCACGGGATCCTAGTGATAGTTAGTAAAATCGTTTAACCCGAGTAGAAGAGAGTCGAGTCCCGAGTGAAGGTCGAGGTAAAAGATCCTAATACCACCCGATGGCGGCGTGGGCCCGTAAAACACACAGCCAAGTTAGTAAAAGTTTTGCAATGTCTAGACTCGACTTGACCAAGGAGTGTGGAAGGGGATTCCTCTGAGCGATCGGCTCGATACCAACTTGTGGCGCCCTCGACTCAATCGTACACTAATCATGAATGCAAATGTGTACGATCAAGATCAAGACTCACGGAAGATATCACAACACAACTCTACAAATAAAATAAGTCATACAAGCATCATAATACAAGCCGGGGGCCTCGAGGGCTCGAATACAAGTGCTCGATCATAGGCGAGTCGTGGAAGCAACAATATCTGAGTCTGGACATAAGTTAAACAAGGTGCCATAAGATGGCTAGCACAAAGCGGGATCTGAGATCGAAGAGGAGCAGGCCTCTGCAGGATCCTCCTAGGTCACTCTGAGTGGTCGTCGTGGGCTGCGTAGTAGTAAGGCGCCTCGGAGTAGTAGTCGTCATAGGCGGCGGCGTCGCTCCTGGCTCCATCGTCAGTTGCAGCAATCGAGTAGAGATAGGGAAAAGGGGAACAAGGCAACCGTGAGTACTCATCCAAAGTACTACTTAAGCAAGGAGCTACACTACTTATGCATGGATATATGTGTAAAGGCCATATCGATGGACTGAGCTGCAGAATGCGAGAATAAGAGGGGATAGCTAGTCTTAACGAAGACTAAACCACGGACACCCTTGCAGCAGACGAGAAGAGGACAACGGAAGTCCTCCAAGTAACATCATATAGCAATAATCCTACCCGGCAATCCCTGCTCATATCCACGGCGAGGCGACCACCGTTATGTCGGCACTTGGAAGGTGTGTTTTATCAAGTATCCGGTTCTAGTTGTCATAAGCTCAAGGTACAACTCCAAGTCGTCCATTACCGAAGATCACGGCTATCCGAATAGATTAACTTCCTGCAGGGTGCACCATCTTACCCGGCCGCTTGATCCCATTTGGCGGACACACTTTCTGGGTCATGCCCGGCGCGTAAGATCAACACGTCGCAGCCCCACCTAAACTGTGAGAGGCCAACACGCGGTCTAAACCTAAGCGCGCGAGTGCAGGCCCATCGCCTGAGCACACACACGTTGCGTCTGTGACGGAAGCAGACCTAGCCCATGAGCGTTCGGTCCAATCCGGTAGCGCCCGCTCGTCGTGACGTCTGAAATGCCGGTGATACCACGGCGTCGGGATACCCATAACTACTCCAGCGTAGATGGTTAGTGCGTATAAGCTCGTAGCCAACCCAGATCAAATACCAAGACCTCGTTAAGCGTGTTAAGTAACATGAGCGCCCGAGCGAGGCAGGCCCACCTCTCTCCTAAGCGGTCTCAACCTGCCTGTCGCTCATACAAAGATCCACTCATGGTGCTCCATCGGCCGACCCGACTTTAGTCTCACATGTATCATGTATAAAGTATATGGTATATACCGTGATCACCTCCCGGTGATCACGGCCCGATAATATAGCACGCGACGGACAAGAAAGTAGGGCCACGGATGAAAGTACTAGCATCCTATACTAAGCATATAGGATTGCGGGTAAGGTAACAACGAAGTTACAAGGACGGGCTATGCAAAGGTATAGGAGTATCAAAACAAGTAACATGCTATCCTACTCTAATGCAAGCGGTGTAGATAAGAGTAGGTGATATCTGGTGATCAAGGGGGCTTGCACGGTTGCTCGGCAAGAGAGAGGTCGTCAACACCGTGGTCGAATTGGCGGTTGCTGCGTCGGTCTCGTAGTCTACCAGAAGAAGAGGGGAAGAAACAATGAATACAATAACAGATGCATAACGATGCATGACATGCCAAGCGATGCTAGGCGTGCCCTAACGTGGTAAGGAGGTCTTGGTTTAGGGGAAAACATCCAGGAAGTTATCCGGTTCGGTCGTCTGTCAGACGGATGATCCGGAGAGGAAAGTTCTGCAGTTCGATAGGTTAGGCGTGTGGTGGACGAGCGAATTGCGTATCCGGATTAGTCTCGTCGTTACGAGCAACTTTCATGTTGAAATTATTTTAATCGGATTATGGATTAAAAGATATGATTTTAAAAGATTTTATTAATTTACGGAATTTTAATTAATTATTGAATTAATTACGAAATTGCAATTATGACATCGACATGATGTCATCTTGGCGTCATCGATAACAGGGTTGGTGAGTCAACCACGACAGTGGGTCCCATGTCATTCACTAATGACTAATTAATTTAATTAGCCTAATCAAAGTTAATTAACCTTAGTTAATTAAGTTAATTAATGATTAGGGTTAATTAATTCAGAATTAATTAGTTTAATTAATTACTTAATTAATTAATTAATTAATTAATTAGATAATTAATTTAATTCATTTTATTTCCATTTTAATTCTTGTTTTAATTTAAAAGCGTTCTTTTGTTTTTTTTTGGGGTGGGGCCCCATGTCAGTGGCCTATGGCCCAGCGGGCATCTTGGTCTGCAGGCGTTCTGGCGATGCCGAATCGAGCCTGAACCGAGGCGGTCGAGGCGCGATCCGGGAGGATCGAGGCGCCGAGCCTGAGGCAGGCCTTGCCGAGCCACGACAGCAACCCGGCCGCCCCAGCGCCGGCCGGAGAGGCGACAGCGGGGCGGGGTTTGGGCGTGGCGAGCGAGGCTCGGTCGAGGCGCCGAACAGAGGCAGGAGGGGCTCGGGGCGAGGTTGGGGCGCCTTGGCCGGAGGGTCGCCGTCGGAGGAAGGAAGGGAGAGGGAGCCCACAGTGGCCGGGGCAGTCAGGGACCCACGGCCGGATCCAGCGGGGAAGGAGAGGGAGCAGGCGCGGTCGCATGGCCAGACGAACAGCCGACAGGGCAGTCAGACCTGGCGTCGAGCGAGAGAGGAGCCGGGGAGGAACTGGGTCTGGCGGTCGGAGCCAGTCGCCGGCAGGGGAGGAAGAGGGGCCTCACGGGGAGGGGGCAGGGCCTAGGCGGCGGGCTCGATGGGGGCGGGGAGACCGTCGGGGAGGGTCGAGGAAGCGCCCGCCCGTGGCGTGGAGGCCGACCAGCGGCAGATGGCCAGCGCTGAGGCGCGACGGAGGAGGAGGCGCCCAGGCGGTCAGTGAGGGAGGAGGGAGGTCCGGGCGCGGTGGGGGCGGGGGCAGCCAGGTGGGGCGCGGGGTGGTTCGGTCTGGGATCCTCTCCGCCCCCGATCCGATCGGGGAGAGGGCGAGGGGAGCGGGGCGCGTGGGGGGCGAAGTGGGTTGCGGCTAGGGTTAGCCGCTGGTGGGGAGGGGTTATCTTGGGCTGGGCGATGGGCGGTGGGTGACCCGGGGAAAGGGAGCAGGCCAAGTGGGGAGAGGGGCCAGGTGGGGAGGGGGCCGGCTGGGCCAAAGGGTGTTTTCCCCTCCCCAGTTTTGTTTTGTTTTTCTTTTGTTAGTTTTCCTTTTTCTGTTTTTAGTTTATTTAAAATGCTCTGGCATTTTGTAAAAATTAGTGCACCCCACCAATATTAGGTTAGTTATTTTAAACAGCCCCCGAACATTTTAGAATTTAATTTCGAAACTTTTTATCGTTTGTTTTAGTTTTCATTTTTGTTTTAGGCCGTTTTCGAATCAACGAGAGGTTAATTAACATAACCGGGGTGATTACTGTTGCATAACCACCCGGCGTTACATTGGGAAGACTCCATCCAGCAGCAGCCTGACGGTGTGGTGGTGATGGAGGCGTGGCAATCTGCGAGGCCGCCAAGCACATGAGGAAGGAGGAGGACTTGGGAGAGGGAGGGCTGCGCCGAGGCAAGGTGAAGCTCCCATGCGCCTCCCACTATATAGGGGTGGAGGGGCTGGTTTCTGCCCTCAAGTCCATTGGGGCGTTGGCAAGGTGGGAGGAAAGAAATCACATCATTTCCTTCCCCACCGATTATTATCCCCCCTTTTAGGGATCTTGATCTTATCCCTTGGGATATGATCTTATTCCTTCTAAGGGGATCTTGGTCGCTTGACCAGGGGTGTGGGGCCTTGCCCCACTACCCACGTTCATGTGGGTCCCCATGCAGGTGGGCCCCACTCCGGAACCTTCTAGAACCTTCCGGTACAATACAGAAAAATCCGAACATTTTCCGGTGGCCAAAATAGGACTTCCATATATAAATCTTTACCTCCGGACCATTCCGGAACTCCTCGTGACGTCCGGGATCTCATCAGGGACTCGAACAACATTCGGTAACCATGTATATCTATTCCTATAACCCTAAGCGTCGCCGGGCCTTAAGTGTAGACCCTACGGGTTAGGAACCATCTGAACATGACCGAGGCGTTCTCGGTCAATAACCAACAGCGGGATCTGGATACCCATGTTGGCTCCCACATTTCCACGATGATCTCATCGGATGAACCACGATGTCAAGGACTCAATCGATCCGTATACAATTCCCTTTGTCTAACGGTATTGTACTTGCCGAGATTCGATCGTCGGTATACCGATACCTTGTTCAATCTCGTTCTTGGAAAGTCTCTTTACTCGTTCCGTAACACATCATCCGTGATCAACCCCTTGGTCACATTGTGCACATTATGATGATGTCCCTCTTGAGTGGGCCAGAGATACCTCTCCGTTTACAGAGTGACAAATCCAGTCTTGATTCGTACCAACCCAATGACACTTTGGAGATACATGTAGTGCACCTTTATAGCCACCCGATTACGTTGTGACGTTTGGTACCCCAAAGTATTCCTATGGTATCCGGAGTTGCACAATCTCATGGTCTAAGGAAAAGATATTTGACATTAGAAAAGCTTTAGCATCTGAACTACGATCGTTGTGCTAGGCTTAGGATTGGGTCTTGTCCATCACATCATTCTCCAAATGATGTGATCCGTTATCAACGACATCCAATGTCCAAGGTCGGAAACCGTAACCATCTGTTGATCAACGAGCTAGTCAACTAGAGGCTTACTAAGGACATGGTGTTGTCTATGTATCCACACATGTATCTGAGTTTCCTATCAATACAATTATAGCATGGATAATAAGCGATTATCATGAACAAGGAAATATAATAATAACCAATTTATTATTGCCTCTAGGGCATATTTCCAACCTGAGACTAACTTCGGCGTTTCGAGCACTCACACGACCATCGCCCTTTGGTCGATGACCACGAGATGATGTTCTTTGCGGTGAGTCCAGTTGAATGAACTTCTTGACATCAGCGAGGTGACACCTTCACCAGATTTGAACGCCGTTCTTGAAGACATACCGAGTCGACATCAATGGCTTCAAGATGCATCGCATCTTATTCTTCCGATGAGGGATAGTCGGTTCCATCGAACACGGGCAAGCAGCGAGACTTTGATTATCCTGCGATCGACATAGCTAAAACTCCGTGGTTAAACCGAATCACACGAACAAGGAGTACCTTGCTCTAATACCAATTGAAAGTGCTAGTTATCGACTAGAGGGGGGGTGAATAGGCGATTTTTATGAAAGTCTTCAAAACACGGATGTTTCGAAGACAAACAATAGAAATGACCTAGTTGATATGCAGCGGAAGGTAAACTACAACAAGCAAACCATAGTCAAGTATGCAATAACGTGAAAGTACATGACTAATAGCAGCTTGGTAGTAAGGATCAAGATGGAAGATAGTGAGAAGCCAATCAACAAAAGTAGTCAAGCAATGAAGTCGAACAGGTATGACAAATAGGCAATGACTTCACGAAGACAAACTCTAAGTAAGGCGAGGGAAGGGATAGAACCAGTCACTTGTTGAAGACACATGATTTGTTGGACCAGTTCGATTCTTTGTGACAACTGTACATCTGTTAGGGAGGCTGAGATTCAACTCGAGAAGACCGCGTCTTCACCTTATTCCCCTTGAGCTAAGGACACACAGTCCTCGCCCAATCACTCTGGTAAGTCTTCAAGGTAGACTTCCGAACCTTCACAGACTTCGTTCACGGCAATCCACAATGACTCTTGGATGCTCGAACTTCGGCGCTTAATCGGTTTGGAGGATTCACAATCCTCAAGTGTAATAAGTCTTGAGTCACAGACGAAAGACTTGATGATGCCTAACACTCTTTGGCTCTGGGTGTTTGGGCTTTGTCCTGCAAGATTTCTCTCTCTCAAAGGCTTGAGGTGGGTTGCTCTCAAGCGACAAAAGCCGTGCACTAACTCTGAGCAGCCACCAATTTATGGTGTAGGGGTGGGCTATTTATAGCCACTAGGCAACCCGACCTGATTTGTCCGAAATGACCACAGGTCACTAAGGAACCGACACGTGTTCAATGGTTAGATTTCAAACACACACGGCAACTTTACTTGGGCTACAAGCAAAGCTGACTCATCCACTCTGGATAAGTTTTGCTCTCATTGTCTTGTCGAAGACATAGGATTTAGGTTGAGCATCACTTGATCATTACGACTATGATCACTTGGACCCCACTTAACGATGCGGTGGTTCCTATGACTCAACAAAGAAGAAAAGGAAACAACGAAGCGACCACGATCTTCGCGCTCCATAGTCTTCACTCAATGTCTTCTCATGTCATAGTCTTCAATGTGAATATCTTCACATACCACCATTGTCGTCAATGTCTTCATACATTTTAGGGGTCATCTCCGTAGGTAAACCCGAATCAATGAGGGACACTACATGCGTTATCCTGCAATTCTCACAAACGCATTAGTCCCTCAACCACATTTGTCGTCAATACTCCAAAACCAACTAGGGGTGGCACTAGATGCACTTACAAGTATCCGCAACCTCTGGATCGTTCGGGTTCTGCTCTGTACCAGCCCATCCCTTCGAAGGGAATCCATCCATACTGGCACCTTGGCCTGTTGCCCCATTGGGTTTACTATCAAGACGATTACTGCCAAGATTATCAGCATACAGCCAATCTCCAAATTTGAGAGACTCAACATCATGAACTCCGGATCCACATTCTTTATGCTCATGGCTAATAAGGCCACATCTCTTATCAAATCTTGCCAGTCTTTCATAGCGAACCAGAAAAACTTGGCGTTCCTTGCCTCGGACAATACTCACAAATTTTGTAAGGGCTTGTCGGATGTCATGTCTCACCCTCACCCTTATGTAGTCGCCTCGAGTGCTTTCGTTCAACCGCATCTCCATTATCTCCCCAGCCCCTTTCAGCAGTTTCTCCATGATACTTTGCTTGCAATATGGGACTGGAAGTTTATGGATCTGCAGCCATATCGGCAGATGAACGACTTCTACTTCATCCGCTTTAGAGAAACCATCATACGGCAGTAAGAGTATAGCCATATTGCGGAATAACCATGGACCTTGCATCATTATTCTCTCCCAATCACCCAAACATGAAGCTTGGACGACGAATCAATTCGGCCTTACCGGACGAAAACGCACGTTCTGAGCCGGGTTCCAAGCAGCTCTCATGTGTTTGTAGAAAGCGGCAGGGCTGAAGCTTTTGCTGGTGTGAACCCTAGCGATGGCGAGCCATCGAACACTTTCCTGTATCTCCGGGTCATCCTCATCAATCTCCACGTCCTCAAATTCTTCGTCTTTGAGGTCCAATTGATCTAGAAAGTCTCCCAGATCCGATCTTGCCTGCGCATCAAGCCCTCCCCCATTGGTGACGGATTGGGCGTCGGACGGTGAAGCCATCGCAGACTCCGTTCGGTCAATCACGTTGTCCGATCGCAGCGAGAGGTGGGGGGTAGAGCATAGGCGGACAGCAGCCCACCGGGGATCGGAGGTTTTGTGATGGGAACTCGAAGGCGATCGGGATCGCCTAGGAGGAGGGGAAACCCTAGCCGACGTGGCGTAGGGGAAACTGCATGTTCCGTGCTTCTTTTCTTCTTGGGGGAAATTATTTTTGGTGTTTTATCGAACTTGACTTTTCATTGCTGCAAATTAAGGAAAATAGAAATCTTGTGGCAAATTTTTTTTTGAACCCGTGAATTTTGGTTTAAAACACATCCATAGTCGATAAGTTGTTCTTTTTTCAGAAACACATCTTTAGGCTTTTGCACACGGCCTAAATGGTCTTTAACTGATTTTTTTCGAGAAAACTTTCAATCTATTCATCTTCACATGGCAGTACAACGAACAGCAGAAATAATAAAGATTACATCCAAATCCATAGACCGCCTAGCATTGAAACGAGACGAAGGCGCGCCGCCATCATTGCCCCTCCCTCGCTGGAGCCGGGCAAAACTTGTTGTAGTAGACGGTCGGGAAGTCGTCGTGCTAAGGCCCCATAGGATCAGTGCAGCAGAACAGCAACCACCGCCGATGAAGAGTAGCGTAGATCGGAAAGATCAAACCTGAAAACACATGAACGTAGATGAACTACGACCAGATCCGAGCAAATCCACCAAAGATAGATTCGCCGGAGACACACCTTCGCACGCCCACCGATATACTAGACACACCATCGAGATGGGGGCTAGGCGGGGAGAACATCATTCCATCTTCAGGGAGCCGCCACCGTCTCGTCTTCATAAGTAAAACACGAACCCTAACAGAACGCGAAGAGACAACTGAAAACGGAGCCCTCCCACCGGTAAGGACCGAGATCCACCGCGCCGCCGTGGACCTAAGGCTACCGGAGACGAGGCGGATCGCCGGCGGCGCCGGCGGGAGGCAAGGAAACCCTAGACTTTTCTTGGGGAGGAGTCAACAGGCTAAAGGATTTGGTTCGTTGCCAATTTTCGAAGAGAAGAAGTAGAAAGACACAAAGAAAATTAGATTATTTCTTATTTACTTTTTCTTTTAAACTTGAGAATATGATTTTTATGAAGCTTCAAAAATCAAAATCATATGCAGGGCGCTCTCCCTTCCCATGTCTCTCTCTCCCCCTCTCTCTCTCTCTCACTTTCCTATAGGTATACATGCCTCTTCTGAGCCATCTACTTTTTCATGTCTATCACCGTCTCTTCCACCCCACCTACCTCTCTTATGTGTGGCAGCAGGGGCGGAGCCAGGAAATTTTGCTAATGGGTTCGCTAAGGGTTTGAGTATGACTTAACTATTGTATGCAGTGGTGGAGTTTTCTACAAATTTCTAATATAAGCTCGCCAAAAAAATATCTGATCCAAGGTTGGGGGCCAATGCCCCCCCCCCCCCTCATAACATTATTCGAGGGGTCATTCTAGACTTTCTATTGGGTTAAAGTCAAGTAAATACATACGTACCTATATGTAGGTGGCAGATAAAATCCATTGGGTTCACTCGAACCCAACCTTTCTACATTGGCTCTGCTGTTGTGTGGCAGTGACGATTCTACGTACAAGCTGTGGAGTCAGCTGACACCACAACTTTGAAAAAAAAGCCAAAACTATATAATTATTGACTTATTGTAGACTATTAGAAAATCTAAAAATTAGCAATGAATCCACATATTCTGGCTAGCTTCGCCACTTATCCACGGGCATTGCCGCCTAATGCTCTTCCTCTTTCTCACTTGTTGAGAAAGACATTGTCCTTCTATATTTATATATTGATTGAAAATACGAGATAGACAAGTGTATGGACATCTTATTACACACTTTATAATTCGAGTAAAAGCAATCGATTCTCCACTGGCACTCGTGAGTTGAGAGATGTCAAGTTTCTTATACTCTCCTTCCAAATAAGATAACTAGGTATAAATGTGATACGTTGTCCACATGTGACAATACTAACAAAAACAACTTTTTTGTTGTTTTGTAATGGTTTTCTTTGGGGTTTATTGTTTCTTTGATTTTTCTTTGGTTTTCGTTTGTTTCCACTTTTTTGGCTATGATTTTCTTTGATTTTTAATGTTTTATTTTGTTTCTCTTTCTCATTTTTTTTTCTTTCTTTCTTTCCTTTTTCTGTTTCATTGCGGGTTTTTTTGCAACACATGTCTACTTTTCTCCCGTAATGTACATTTTTCGTCCACATCAGGAGCATGTTCTTTTCTTAAATACATGTTTTGATATTTATTTTTCTCATACATATTGTACATTTTTATACACTTAAAACATTATTTGCATACATGTTTAATATATTTTCAAATACATCATTACAATTTCTTGAAATAGATGTTTTGATGTCTATTATTTAAATGATATCATACATTTCTCCCCACAAAAAAGCAAACATTATTTTTATACATGTTTAGCATTTTACAAATAGATGATTATCTTTTCCAAATACATGTTTTGATATCTATTCTTGTTCATACACATTTGTCGTTGTTTGTATACATCTGAAACATGATTTTTATACACATTTAACACTTTTCCAATACATGATTTAAAATCTTATTCAAATATTATTTTGATGTCTAGTTTTTCATACACATTTGCAAATTTTGTGTATACATCGCTCCGTTACTTTTATACACGTTCAACATTTTTAAAGTAAGATTATTTTAAATACATGTTTCAATGTCCATTCTTTTCATACACAATATACACTTTTGGTAAAGATCTGAAATATTATTTTTAGATACATTTAACATTTTTAGTTACATTGTTAAAAGAAATACATGTTTTGAATAATTTTTAAATACATGGTAACATTTTCCAAACCATGCGGTGTTACATTTTTAGTGACAATAAACATTTTTAACACCAAATGTATCTTTTACACTGTTCAAATATACTTTTAATTGTCATGAACATTTTTGAAATGTGAGTATATTTTTCAAAATGTCACGTACATTTATTAAATGGTAATAAGCATTTTTTAACAACAAGAACATATTTTTACATTTAGTAAATATTTGAAATGTCATGACATATATTTTTTGAAACATGAGAATAATTCTTTAAAATGTTACGTACATTTTCCTAATGGCATGAAACATTTTTTTTTATCAAACATCCATTTGTACATTGCATATGTATTTACCAAAATCACATAAATTTATTTGAAATGCAGAGACATTATTTCTAGAAGCTATCAACATTTTCTAAAATTGTGTCAACAATAATTAATCTATGCTAATATTTCTTAATTTCATCATTTTTTAAAACATTTAATAAAATTTATGTTTTAAAAAAACTAATAATAAGAATATTATAAAGGTTGAAAGAAAAAAGAACGTGATGTCGATGTCGCCAAACGAGGTCGCTACTGGGTTTGTCCTGGTGGGAAACGTAATAGAAAACAAAACAAATTGCCCTACGAACACCTATGAACAATATGAAGATGCATAAACAGTCTGGATCATCATCGTTACTGACTCCGGAGTGCAGCGGAAGTAAACGAGTCGATGAATGATACCGCAAACCGTCCTCAAACAGAAGACCGAAAGCACGGTCTTTGTACTTGGTTGCAAACGTACGGTCTTCACAATCTGGCAGCGCTTCGCCGTCCAAAGCTAATCATCGCCGGAGAATTACATAGAGGAGATTAGAACCACACTAGGATTCTGATTATGAGGACTAGGGTATCTAAGTCAAGCTCTAATCGATCAACTAGGCAACTAGAACTAGAAGTAGAGGTCTAGAGGAGGCTCCAAAAGTTGTGTGTTTAAAATAGCACAAAACCTCTAGTATATATAGGTTGAGAGGGGTTGAGGGGCTTCCACACAAGGAGGAAAGGCTCCCCTAGTCCAATTCGGCCTCCCATAAGGGAAAGGGGGGCACCTCCTATAATTGGGTCATGGTGGCCCAATTCTCCTTCCACTACTAGGCCTTTTAAGGCACATTGGTATTAAATTAAATATAAAAGCCTCCTAACAATTCCTAGAGCTTATTATTATTAACTTAACACCACTTGAAATATTTTTCACATATATATTATTTATTAGCAATACCCGGTATTGACCGATAAACTATGAAACCCTTCCGGTGACCTCAAAACGCTTTCGGTTCCTCTCGAAACTATTTCCAATATTAATGAAACAATTCCACAAATAAATCCTCGATACTCTCGTCCTATTAACACTTAGCATATCGTGATTACCTTAAGCTTGTGACCCATAGATTAGGTAAATCATAGACATAAACGAAAACCTTTTGTTCAATGATCGATAGCGGAACTTTGGACGTCTATATCGATCCCTATGATTACACGAATGGCATTCGAGTGAACCTTTGGCTATCATGTGATGTTCCCTTTGCTCCGCGATACTTTACAAAATCCAAAGTGTGCTGGTATCCTCCTGGGTCATACACATGCTCACTATACCTCCGCCCTCGTTGCTGGTTTTGTTCTTCTTTCTCATCAAAGTGTTCTGACATCCCAACATAGTCATATGTGTCTCGCCAGACGATGATGGATGTCGTCACCCCGAGAGGGCCTTAAGAATATCTCTCCATCGTTGGAGGAGAAAATCCCACTCTTGAGCTATCTAGTCCCTTGTCAAACTTTCCGACGAACCTATAAGTTGTCTTTATGATCACCGTGTTACAGATGACATTTGAGCAACCCCAAAGTCCACCATATGGTAGGAAGTGACTACGAAACTCTCATGATATGAGGAACTAAAACACATGTTAACACTCCGTGTTATAACCATTGATTTCAGACGATATTATCTCAAAGTATAACATAATAGTTTGGGTCAATTCAATATGAATGTTTTTCTAACATCATACTCTCAATGTTGTTTTAGGACTATCGTTACACTTAATGATATCCTAAGATCCGGAAAACATGATCATTGAACTTTTACAGACTCGGTAGGTGTCGGATAGAAACTCCCTTGTCCTCTAATTGTTACTCCTAGTTATTATGGTTTTTGCACAGATTTTCTGACAGCCTTCTAGGCAAAAAATTTATAAGCAAGCAATGTAGAAAACGAGCTCACTTGCTGCAAGTTGGTACCATGTGTGAATGTCTAGAATAACTTTCATACCGTCACAAATCCCCTGCTGCCATGACCATTTGTTGAAGTGTAATTTGTACATACAATTTAGCTTGGCTCCCTTTTTGGTGTAGGGTGGCATGAGGCATATGTCCACGTTATTGGTGTTTCAAATTTCAAATTTAAGAGTATATATCCGCATAGATTGCTGGTGGTATTGTGTTGGCCGAGAGAATAAGGCATTCACAATCTACTGGAAATACTTGACAACGTTATAGAGAATATAGTTACGTTAAAGCCTTAAGGGTGCCAACCAGTGCCTGAACCAGAACTGAAAACCTCCAGTTCAGGAGCCAACCGGCAGCTGTCGTAAAGCATACTCCAAAACTAGCGACATTATAGATACATCACTTTTTATCCATTCTGATGACAAGTATTTTCGGACGGAGGGAGTATCTTCCAAAATTTTGATTGTACTCTGAAGTTTCAATCATAAAAACTAGACTGAGCATAATAATTAATAATGTTAAATCAGTACTGACACGACAGACATATTTTCTACACACAAAATACATATAATGAAAGCAGTACAGATCTACAAATCAAATATCAGCAATAGGGTTTGACAAAAGCAGCCACCAATTATCTCAAAAAAATAAAGTAGCCATCCTTAGAAAAAAGTAGCCACCAAGTACAAAAGATTTACCTATAGAAGAACTTGGATACAACCAGTGGCGGAGCCAGGGGGGCGAGCATCAGTACTGACACGACAGACATATTTTCTACACACAAAATACATATAATGAAAGCAGTACAGATCTACAAATCAAATATCAGCAATAGGGTTTGACAAAAGCAGCCACCAATTATCTCAAAAAATAAAGTAGCCATCCTTAGAAAAAAGTAGCCACCAAGTACAAAAGATTTACCTATAGAAGAACTTGGATACAACCAGTGGCGGAGCCAGGGGGGCGAGCATCAGTACTGACACGACAGACATATTTTCTACACACAAAATACATATAATGAAAGCAGTACAGATCTACAAATCAAATATCAGCAATAGGGTTTGACAAAAGCAGCCACCAATTATCTCAAAAAAATAAAGTAGCCATCCTTAGAAAAAAGTAGCCACCAAGTACAAAAGATTTACCTATAGAAGAACTTGGATACAACCAGTGGCGGAGCCAGGGGGGCGAGCAGGAATACAGAGTAATTAACGATAACTATTGTAAATTGCACGTAGTTGCCCCCAGGCCCATGTCTCAAGCGTACAAAACCCATGCCAGACAAAAAGGTAAAGGCCCATGAAACGGCCCACACGTGGCCAGATGAGTCCTCCGTGTTCAGTCTCCTCATGTTCCAAAAAAAAAGGCTCAGGGGTGATTAACTTCTCCCGTCATTAACCAGTGTCATCATCGCGGAGCTGCTGCGCCCCTGCGGCCGCCTCCAGTCCTCCGTAGAAGCGATTAGATTGAAATCTTCTGGCTGTACTCGTCAATTCTCCGATCTGCCCAATGAACTAGCCAAGGTTAGCAGTAACACTATCAATTACTGTATTGATCTCTCAATTTTTCTGTTGTGATGTGATTCTGAAAGGGATCTTAGTTCTTGTCCGTGGCATGAATATACATCAAATTTTAGTACTTCCGGATTCCGGTTGTTGTGTGATGCTAGTTCTGAAACATGTAGATCAACAGTTATGAATAGGAAACCATCCCAAACACTCTAAATATTAACCCTTTTTAAGCGCCGTCAAATGGGAAATGACTTACTTCAGTACTGCATGATAATCTATGTTGCAGAAATATTAGCCGCTAAGTTCTCTTCTGATGAAGTTGTTAAAAATTTCAATTTTATTGGCAATCATAGAGGTAAATACAAAGTAATCATGTTTAATACTTGCATCAAAGTGACACAAGATTGTAGTGTTATCATAGTTACTTTCTCAGTCTATAATTTATTTTATCAACTTGCCTTGGCCCCCCCTATACCAAAATCCTGGCTCCGTCCCTGAATACAACAACACTACACTAGTTCCCTCTGTTTCCTACCAGATCGATGGCTTGGATGCTTCTCATCTTTTACCATCAGTTTCACACAAATGCCAGCAGCTGCGACATCACCCTGTTGCAGCTCTCGGACACTTAGCTACTCCCAGTACATTCATCCTGTGTTTTTTCGAGAGCAGCATTATGCCAGCGTACCTCGCCCTCCCCTTCGCGCGTTGGCAGCAGCAGCTGTCGGAGGAGACGGATGCGTGCACAAGTTGTGAAGATGGAAAATGCAAGCAGCCTGTAAGTGATGTTTTCTTTAATCTTTGACTTGATCTTGGATTCCAATTTCGCAATTACATAAAAAATACTATAGTAGGCTAGTTTCACTGTCAGGTTCAACTGAGCGACAATACGAGAAATGAATAACCATGTAGGGCACCGATTACAGGGCACTGAATAACCATAAAAGACTACGAACTGTAGCTTATTGAAAGACAGAAAATGGACGGCATCCAATGATTGAAGCAAGACGTCCAGGCGATCAGGGATGCGGCTAGCACGATATTTTTGGCGGGCAGCATGCACTCACTCGTCCGCTTCAAGCGCTCTGTTCTGATTTCAAAATCCAAATACATGTAAATAGCAGTAGAGAGCATCAGGGATACTTTGGCCCTTTCAGGTGCCAGAAAATGGAAAAGAAAAACAAAAGCAATGGAAAAAGGAAAAATGGTATGTTAATCAAAGTGCACACGAGCTAGATGGCATTTTTTGCGAAGCCTCATATCGAAAGTGGCAAATAGCTGATTTTCTCACATTATGTTCTATTAAACATGGGTTCCTTGCTTCGCCTCCCGCCAGCGCTGTCGTCGGTCTGCCTCGTCTGTGATGACCTTAGAGCCATCGTGGCGTGGTGGATGCCGGTCCTTGTCGGCGGGAGGGCTCAGTTTTAAGATGTTTTTTTAAGTTTTGTTAGGGTTTGTGTCCTGCTCAGGAAGACGAGACGGTTGTAACTCTCTAAAGATGGAATAAGGTACTCCCTGCCTAACCCCCATCCTAATGGTGTGTCTAGCATTGCCTTGGGCGTGTGGAGGTGTGTCTCAGGCAGATCTGTCCTTGGCGATTTGCTTGGATCTGGCCATAGTACGTCTACATTTGTGTGTCTACAGGTTGGATCTTTTCGATCTACGCTACTCTTCAACGGCGGCGGTGGTTGCGCTGGTCCAATGGGGCCTTAGCACGTACTACAATAAGTTTTTCCTGGCTCCGGCATGGGAGGAGCGATGACGGCGGCACGCCTTCGGCTCGCTTTAATGCTTGTAGTCGTCGCTAGGTGGTCTAGAGATTTGGATGTAATTTTTATTATTTCTGGTATTCGCTGTACTGCCATTATTGAATATGTTTGTATCGAAAGTTTTCTCGGGGGAAGAAAGGATTATGTCCTATTATTATCTTCCAGCGTCACCAGTCTCACTATGGCAACTGCTCTTAAAGTTATCATATTAAAATACTACTCCCTCGGTCTCAATGTATAGGTCATGAGCGTAGTTCTATGTTGACAATTTAACTAGTCAAATACGTATTATATTTGATGAAAATATATGTTTAGAAACTACATCCTCTTGAGAATCTAATGACATACTTTTGATGAAATATAAGGCATATTTGGTTAGTCAAATCAATGATCTAGAATTACGCTCATGCCCTATACACCGAGACGGAGGAAGTACTGCCAAACGTACGAACATTGGGAAACAAAGGAGGCTGTGATGACTTGTCCATTTTGATTGTGCATCTAGCCAAATTACAGAGGTAAAATAAACGGTTTGTTGATTGAAGGTACATCAGCAGCTATCTGCTACCCGGATTGCTTCGTGCCACAGTTGGGTTATAAAAAACTCTGTATGCTCGCTATTTTTTCTGCGACCTCGTTGTACAAGTAGTTACGCATTATGTCTTATACTTTAACAGCTAATTATTTGACAGAGCTCAGCGGCTTCAGAGCTGGGGCCTCGGGGCGCCAGTCTCCGGAACAGCGGCAACCGGCATGCCACCGGTGTCGGTGAACCACGGAAGCCGGAGCGCGGCGGCAGCATCCAGCCGCCTGGATGGATCGCACGTGAGGAGAGGACCTGGAACCCTTCCCTGGACAGCAGCTTCTTGGGGAACAGCTTGCGCAGCCGTTGGTGCGCTCGCCATAGCGGTTCTTGTACCTCGTGTCCCGGCGAACCGTAGGCAGGCCCCCACTCTCTCTCGCCTGGCGTGCCGAGCAGATCGAAGATCTTGTAGAGCACCTCGTCTATGCCGTCCCCTGGGAACAGATCGTTCCCGGTGAGGAGCTCCGCCATCACGCAGCCGATGGACCACAGGTCGACGCGCGTGCCGTAGCGGGGATCCTCCAGCAGCATCTCCGGCGCGCTGTACACCCAAGTCCCGGCAGCCCAATACTTCTCGGGGTCCCGCTCGGCCGTGGACATCGCCGCCCCGTAGTCTCCGATCTTGACGACGATGCTGCCGCCGTGCTGGACGACGAGGATGTTCTCGGGCTTGATGTCGCGGTGCATGATGCCGTGCATGTGCATCGCCTCCGCGCCGGCCAGCAGCTGCCGCACGATGGAGCGCACGTCCCTCTCCGAGAACAGCCGGCGACCGAGACGGATTCGCTTGTTGAGGACCTTGCGCAAGCTCGGCCCGGCGAATTCCATGACGAGGAAGTAGTCCCTGCGCCCCTTGGTGTCACGTGGTGTGCGCACGACGCCGCGCAGGGCGACGAGGGAGGGGTGGCCACCGCATGCCGCCATGATGCAGGCCTCTCGAAGGAGCTCACCGACGACGTGTTTGGAGTCCGACCTTTCGCGACGGAGAGCCTTCACGGCGACGGCCTGGCCGGTGGCGCGGTGCCGCGCCTTGAAGACCTCGCCGAACGTGCCCCCGCCGATCGTGCACACCTCCTCGTAGCAGCGAGAGTTGCCCATGCGCCGCTTCCTCGTCGTCTTCCTCCTCCTTCCCTGGGCGACCTCGGCGATCATGGCCGAAACGGCAGCGACTCGCCTGGCGCTCAGGGCTGCAATACTACCAGGTGCCCCGTGGCCACCGATCATTGCGCAGATGGAGGCGATTCGGGAGGCGACCGTGGTCATGCCCCCGGAGGCTGTCTCGCCGTCCGCCATGTCGCTTATTCCCATTGCGCACGCGCGGAGCGGTGGAGGGCGTGCACGGTGGTTGTCCGCGCCGTACCTGGGGACTAGTAGGGGATGCCGGCATTATATCGAGCATGTTCACGACGATTTCTAGCCGGGTTCGGAAAGCCACCTAGCGTCGGACGTGTTCTGGGTTTGGAAAGCCGCCATACTAGACGGACTCGGTTTGCTAGCCTTGGGTTTGTTTTTTGTAATTTTTTGACATAGGATTGTCTTTTTTTACAAACTAGCGTGATGGCCCGTCCGAAAGCACGATACTATTAGAATTGAAAACTTTTGCCCTGTTCGGAGTCCCTCCATTCGACCGCTCCGCTCCGGGAGTAGGCGGAGCCGCAGAGCTATAGTTAAAAAGCATGGAGCTGCAGTCCCTTCACTCCGCAGCTCCTCGTATTTTTAAGAGTTGGTGGGTTGCCGAACAATGCCTTTGTCTAGTGTAACATGACTTTTGCCGAGTATTTTTATGTTTTTGCACTTGGCAAACAAATCTTTGTCGAGTGTTTTTTAGCACTAGACAAATATGACCTTTGTTAAGGGTTTTTTTTTTTGCACTCGACAATAATTCTTTGTCGTGTTCTTTTTTGCACTCAGCAAACACTTATTTTTGCTTCTTTTCCTTTCATTTCTTATAGTATTTCTTTTCATTTGTATGCTATTTGTTTTGCTTTGTTCTTCTCTACATTAATTTTCTTAGTTTTTTTTTCGTTTTTTACTTTCCCCACTTTATTTTCTATATGCATTAATTAGGTGCATTTTAGTCATTTAGTCAATATATTAAAATTTTTGAACTGTAAGTGCATGAAAAAGGGACATAGTTTTTTTTTCGGTTTTTACTTTCCCCACTTTATTTTCTATATGCATTAATTAGGTGCATTTTTAGTCATTTAGTTAATATAATAAAATTTTGAACTATAAGTGCATGAAAAAGGTACAAAATTAGACTGCAAATATTATTTATGTTCTTTAGTCTATGTTTAGGCCTTGTAAAAGAAAGAAATAAAGGAATTGCAAACATGTGGGTGCCAAGACTCGACCCTGGACATGGAGTTTATTGGTTTTAATTCCAAAAAATGCAATACCAGGTCGATTATGGCCGAAACGGCGGCGACTCGCCTAGCGCTCAAGGCTTCAATATCAGGTGCCCCATGGCCACCAATCATTGCGCATATGCAGGCTATTCGGGGGGCGACAGTGATCATGCCCCAGAGGCTGTCTCGTTGTCCGCCATGTCGCTTATTCCCATTGTGCCACGTGGAGCAGGGGAGGACGTGCTCAGTGGTATCCGTGCCGTGCCTGGGCACTAGTAGGGGATGCAGGCGTTATATCGATCATGTTCGCGATGATTTCTAGCCGGATTCGGAAAGCCACCTACCGTCGGACGTGCCCTAGGTTCGGAAAGCCACCATGAAGTAGGGAAGGGTAATAGGAAAACGACTCCGTTTGCTGGCCCAGTTTAGTGCCTGAAAATTCAGTTTGGATCAGTTGATATTTTAGGCCGTTGATTTTTTTACTTCAAGATTCGTGCTCTCTTTTTTTCAGTTGTGACTGTTGTTGTATTTTGAGCCCAAATTTTTGACGGACCACTGTTTTGGGTCAGTCGGTTTCTATTTGGGTTGAAGCTCATTTCGTGTTGCCTGTTTGTAGGCCTACATGTTTCGTCATATTATATTTGTATGCATTTTTTGCTCGGATATTCAGTTCGGTGCTCAAGCTCATCTGCATCCGGTGAACAATAAATTCAGAAAAAAAAATACTAAAAAGGAAGATGTTCCGACGCGTGATGTTCGTGCCAAATTACAGCTTCTTCGGACATATGAGGAGCATGGAAAAAGAGACAAAATCGTTCAAAACAGTACATAAACAGTAAACTTTCTTACAACCCCAAAATTTGTCTTTATTGCTGAGAGCTACTGAAATGTCCAAACTCCATGAAATTTGGCATGGATTTCACGCACATGCGCATCTAGCATCACAAAAAAAAACTAGAATATTTTGATTTTTTTACTTATAATTAAATTAAAACAAATTTACTGTATCATCCTTAGAAAAACTTCATTGCTTTGATTTAGTTTTAGTTTTTTTTTCATTTTCTTCCATCTTTAATCATAATACCAATGTTGCTAATTTATTCCTTCTTGAGAATTGTTCTTTTTGTGAAAAATCCTCTATTATGTATTTATTATTGCATATTTTAAAAGTGTAATTTTGTGTAGTGCAAATTTTTTCATTGTATTGTTTTAGATTTTAATTTATTTGCTTTCATATTAAAGAATGGATTTATTCTTCCTTAGAAAATTTCATTATTTTGATTTTTTAGTTTTTATTTTATTTTCTATACTTTTAATTGGTATTACCAAAGTCACTAATTAATTATTTCATAGAAAACTTCATTGCTTTTTGTTTTAGTTTTTATTTTATTTTCTTTCTTCTTCAAGGGTAATACCAAAGCCATTCTTATAAAACTTCATTATTTTGATTTTATTTTATTTTATTCATTTTATTTCTTCTTAAAGGTTAGTACCAAAGCCACTAATTCATTCTTAGAAAACTTCATATTTTGCTTTTGATTTAGTTTCAGTTTTTTTAATTTCCTTTCTTGTTTAAGGGTACCAATGCCACTAAATCATTCCTTCATAGGAAATTTCATTTTTGGGAAAATTTCCTATTATATCTTATTCTTCTATATTATTAAATTTAAAAGCACATTTTTGTGTAAATTAAGTGCAATAGTTGTCATTGTTTATTTTCTTTTCATTTTAGTTCTTCTTAAAGGATAATAGCAATGCCACTAATTCATTCTTTATTAGAAACTCTATTATTTTGATTAGGTTGGTTTTTATTTTAATTTATTTCTTCTTCAAGGGAATAACAATGCCAGTAATTCATGACTTCTTTGTTGTGAAATTTCTATTATTATACACTCATACTTGCATATTATAAAAAGTGCAAATGTGTGTGATTTTTTTAAAGTTTATTTCATTTTCTATCTTCTAAAAGGGCAATAACAATGGCACTAATTCTTTCTTCCTTAGAATTTTTTGTTTTTGTTTCATTTCTTTCTTCTTTAAGGGTAATACAAATTCCACCAATTCATTCCTTCCTAGGAAATGTATTTCTTGTGAAAATTCCTCTATTTTTTATTATTGCATATTTTATAGCACATTAATTTGTGTGTATTGTGTGAAAATTTGGTCATTATTTTTTTCGTTTTCTTTCTTCTTAAAGGATTAATTCATTCTTCCTTAGAAAACTTCATTATTTTGAATTTGTGTTATTTTTATTCATTTTTTATCTTAAAGGAAAGGGTAATAACAAAGCCACTAGTTCATCATTTTTTAGAAAAACTTCATTATTTTATTTTGTTTTAGTTTTATTTCATTTCTTATTCTTAAAGGGTAATACCAAAGCCACTAATTCATTCTTTCCTAGAAAACATCATTACTTTTATTTTTAATTTCATTTTATTTCTTCTTAAAGGGTAGGCAAAACCACTAACTCATTCTTTCTTGTAAAATTATTATTTTAATTTATTTTATTTTTCTTTCATTTCGTTACTTCTTTAAAGGTACTAATGCGCTAATCATTCTCTTAGAAACTTCTTTTTTGTGAAACTGTTACTATTATATGCTTATTTTGTATATAAAAAGCACATTTTTTTTGTAAATTGAGTGCAATTGTTGCCATTGTTTATTTATTTCTTTCTTCTTAAAGGGTAATATCAATGCCCTTAATTCATTCTTTTTAGAAAATTTCATTGTTTAAAAAAATGGCTTTTGTTTTATTTTATTTCTTCTTTAAGGGTAGTAACAATCCCACTACTTCATTCCTTATTGAGAAACTTTTTTGTGAAAAGTACAGTATTATATGCTTATACTTGCATATTATAAAGGGCACAATTTTCCCCGTTGTCCGTTTTGCAATCCGGCACTCATATGCCTCCCGGCGCCCCCTTTTACCTCTTTTCATGTGCGAGTGTTAAACGGTCTCGGAATGGACCGAGGTTTGCCATGCGGCCTTGGTATACCACCGGTGAACCGCTTTATCAAGTTTAAATCGCATTCGAGCTCGTTTGATAGCCCAACCGTCATCCGTAAGCGGCACGTTGCGGTTTAATCGTCAGACGTTTCCGGTCTCGGAAGCAGTTGCTTGAGCTGCCCTTCCCTTCTCTCCCTCAGCCCAAACCTCTCTCTCGCAGTCCACCTAGGCCTGCCTACCCCCCTCTCGGCCCGGGTCCGTCGGATCGCGACCGGAGGCTCAAAACCCTCAAAATCCGCAAACCCTAGTCCCTACCCTTTATATACACCTTCCCTTCCATTTTGGCAGCCTATTCCCTCTCCTCCTCGTTTTCACCACCTCCTCCCACCTAGAGGGCGCGCCTCCTCCCCTCTCGAGATCCGCCGCCAGCCACCTCATCCTCGCCACGTGGCGCCGCTGAGTGGTCGCGCGCCACCCAGTGCCGCTCCTCTCAACCAGCGCCTCCGCGCGTCCACCCGCGCCTCCCCACCGCCGTGGCCGCCGTGGCCCATCCACAGCCCGCTCTGGGCGCGGCAGACCGGATCCGCCCGGCGCGCGCCCCAGCTCCCGAGCTCTTCTCCGTCAGCCCGCCGCCCGTCATGCCCCGACCTCGCCTCCGTCGTCGTTCCTGCTCCGTGGTCACGGTCGATCCCGCTTGGAGATCGTGGCCGCCGCCTCCCAGGCGAGCCCGCCGTCGCGCCTTCTCCCTTCCTCTCTCTTCTTCCCTGCCTCCTCTCTCTACCCGCCTCGCGAGAACCTCCGTCGCCTCCGAAGCTCCGTCACCGCCCGGCCTGCGCCGCCGTGGGAATGGATCCGCCCTCGCCGGATCCGCCGGATCGGCTGGATCCCTCCCGCCTCGCCTCGGCCTCGCCCGGCCTCTTCTGCCGATGGCGCGCCATGCCATGGCTCCTGCCCGTGAGGAGCACGGAGGGCAACGCCTCCAGCGCCCGTGGGCGCGCCCCAGCCCATCTCCCGGCCCGGTAGCGCGGCCTCGAGCCCAGTGGCGTCCTTCCCCCTCTTGGGCCGAAGCCCAATGTGAGCAGCCCCAGATCCCCACTTTTGGCCCAGCACATTTTTTTTCAGATCTGCGAATTTTGACCAAGTCCCCGAAATTGTTGCATATTTTATTGCATTTTCAACATGCCATAACTCTGCATCTATAGCTCCGTTTTGCGCGTGTAATATGTCAAAATGTTCGTCTCGAAGAGTAGATCATTTCATCTCAGTGCATCATTTTCATTTGAGCTCATCTTGATGCCCGAAATGCTGTTGGAAGAGTGCTATGTGATGTTAGTTTACATTTCTTAACAGAACATGCACTTTTGTTATTTTTGCTATGATTGATATGTGCACCCTATGAATTTGAGTCCTACATGTGTTTTGTAATATGCCATGTCTTCTTTCCAGGGTGTATGCCATGTATTTTGTGATCTATGTGGTGACTAGCACAAGCATGCAAACTAGGCTTCTTGATGTTCTGATTTCAGCCAGTTTTCTTGATATTTTGATACCATGTTAACTTGATGCTACAGAGAGTTCCATGCATATTTTGAGATACTTCAGTAAGGATGTTTTGTTATACATGTCTTGCCCTATCCATCCATGCCCTCGTTTGCAATTATGGAGTGCCATAGCTTGAGTCAATCGAGCTCTACTTTTGCTATAAAATGTTTCCTGGCAGATTGTTTACATGTTATTCAATTTTGCCAAGGTTGTTGTAGTTGATCCGTGTATGCTATGATGTTGTTCTTGCCATGTATAGTTTCTATGCCATGTCTTCTTACTATTGGTTGCCTTGCCATGCCTTGTATTGCTCTGTGATGAGTGGTTCAAGCTCACCAACATGCCTACTCATCGTTGTTCCTGCCATGTATGAATCTGTATTATAACTTGCCATGTTTACATGGGTGCCATCATATTTTCTGATCCTTTTTGACTTATGGTCAGTAAAGGACTTTTGTTGTATGCTTTGAGTAGATTCATGCCATGCCTTTGTTTGCCATGATAAGTTCCTGTAGCATGCTGTTTGATAGCTCTAAACATTGCAACCTGATGTTATTTCATGCCATGTGTGTTTGAGCATGTTCTAGTCATTTCTGGAGATAGCTCAGTGTTCATGTTTTGTCATGCTTTACCTGTACATCATGCCCATGCCTTTTGTTTTCATATTGAGATGTTGTAGCTTGTTGTTTTGATGCTTGCAATATGCCTAGTTGCTGTTTTGGACAGATTGTGGTCATGACTTGTATAGGGTGTATGTGTTGCACCGTTGCTCCGTTTTGAGTGTGCTCTATATGAAACTTGCTTGATTTTGCATGTAGTTTCATATTATCATGTTGCATCCATGTTTTGAGGTGTTTGCTTGATGTTTGTATGCATTTTGCATCAATGCCATGCTTATCTTGTTTTGCTCATATCTTCTAGGCCGTAGCTCCGAATCTAATGAACTTTATATGTAACTTGACTAGAATTTCGTGTAGATCATCTTGGTGCATCTTAAATTGCTGTTTAACAACTTGAACATAAGGTTTATTCAGATCTGGACCAATTTCGGAATATGCATATGAGGACTTACCGGAATGGTTATGTGTTGTTTCCGGCCTCATTTAAACTTGCCTTGATGTGTTGTTCTTGTTTGCATCATCTCTTGCCATGAGTAGCTTCATCTAGATTTGTCATGCATCATGCTTGTTGTGCATCATGTCTTGTTCATGTGTGGGGTGTTTACCATGTTGTGTGCTTCTTCTTGTTAGTTCCTGTTTCGTTGCGATCGTGAGGATTCGTTCGTCTACGCTTGGTTCGGCTTCATCCGTTCGTCTTCTTCATGGACTCGTTCTTCTTCCTTGCGGTATTTCAGGCATGATGACGCTACCCTGGATCTCACTACTATCATTGCTATGCTAGTTGCTTCGTTCTTTCGCTATCTTGCGCTACCTATTACTGCTTGCTCAAGCCATCCCAAATTGCCATGTCAGCCCTAACCTTTTGCACCCTTCCTAGCAAACCGTTGTTTGGCTATGTTACCGCTTTGCTCAGCCCTCTTATAGCGTTGTTAGTTGCAGGTGAAGATGAAGTTTGTTCCTTGTTGGAACATGGAGATGTTGTTCCTTGTTGGAACATGTTTACTTGTTGGGATATCACAATATATCTATTGTTTAATTAATGCATCTATATACTTGGTAAAGGGTGGAAGGCTCGGCCTTATGCAGTGTTTTGTTCCACTCTTGCCGCCTAGTTTCCGTCATATCGGTATTATGTTCCCGGATTTTTGCGTCCCTAACGGTCGGGTGATTTATGGGACCCCCTTGACGGTTCGCTTTGAATAAGACTCCTCCAAAAAGGCCCAACCTTGGTTTTACATTTGCCTCACCTAGCCCTTTTTCCCTTGAGTCGTCGCTCTCGAGGGTCATCTTATTTACCCCGGGCGATTGCTCGTCATGAGTGCTGGTCCAAACCGTCGACCGCCGGTGTACCGGGGCAACTCGGGTTCGCCTACGGAAGTTTGGACAATCCGGTGTGCCACGAGAACGAGATATGTGTAGCTCCTATCAGGATTTGTCGGCACATTCGGGCGGCTTTGCTGGTCTTGTTTTATTCTTGTCGGAATGTCTTGTGGCGGGATTCCGAGGCGGCCGGGTCTTCCGGGAGAAGAATATCCTTCGTTGATCGCGAGAGCTTATCATGGGCTAAGTTGGAACACCCCTGCAGGGTATAAACTTCCGAGAGCCGTGCCCGCGGTTATGTGGCGGATGGGAATTTGTTAATGTCCGGTTGTAGAAAACCCGAAGTGGATCTCAATTAAAATACACCAACCATGTGCGTAACCGTGAGTGTCTCTTTTCGGGGTTGATCGAAAGGAGAACACGGTTTCTTGGGTTATGTCTGACGTAAGTAGGAGTTCAGGATCACTTCTTGATCATTACTAGTTGACGACCGTTCCTTTGTTTCTCTTCTCGCTCTCTTTTGCGTATGTTAGCCACCATACCTGCTTAGTCGCTGCTGCAACCTCACCACTTTACCTCTTCCTTACCCATTAAGCTTTGCTAGTCTTGATACCCATGGTAATGGGATTCTTTGAGTCCTCGTGGCTCACAGATTACTACACCACCAGTTTGCGGTACAGGTTTGCGATGATCTTGGCCGAGGCGATTTTTGCTTGCTTTGGAGTTCTTCTTCCGCTTCTTGATCGGGGATAGGTTCGGTCGGCAGCTTTGGGCTAGCGGAGTGGATGTCGTTTGAGTTTTGTTTATGTTTCATCTGTAGTCGGATGTTGATCTTGTATATGATGTTGATGTATTGGGTGGCATTTGTGCCTTATGTATGTATCCCCATCTATTATGTAATGTTGATGTAATGATATCCACCTTGCAAAGCGTTTCAATATGCGGGTCTATCCTTGGTGGGACCGTCGAGTTCCTTTGGATAGGGTCGCATATTAGGCGTGACAAGTTGGTATCGAGCCTCGACCGACCCTAGGAGCCCCTTGATTGATCGTGTAGTTTGGCGGCTGTCGAGTCTAGAATAAAACTGTTTTGAGTCTAGTTATATCGGAGTAGGAATTCTTTTACTCCTCAGCCCCTTAAATCGCTCGGTGAGGAATCTTGGCGTAGGTGTTTTGAATTACTTCTCTTCCCTTCAATTTTTTTAGGTTCACGCAGTTGGTTTTCCGATCGTTGGCCCTCAGCTCTTTTCATCCGGTGCATTTCTCGTCAAGTCGAATCGACCCTCTTCATCTTTGAGTTCAATCCTCAGTTCTTCCTCCGGCGTCGTTGTTTTCCTTGTCGAAGTTGTCCTTGTTTTCCCACCGCCCTCCTGTTCTTCTTCTGGAACCGGAGTCCGTGTCAGTATCCATCCTACTCGTGCGAAGTCTTTGCTTTCTTTCCTCAATGATTTCAACTTGTGTTTTCTCTTCAAGATATTCGTCGGTTTCCCCTTCCAAGTTGTCTTTGTTTTCCCGCCCTCCACCCTTTTTCTTCCCGGAGTTTGAGTCTGTTTCGACCATCAATTTCATTCGTGCGGAGTCTTCCCTTAATTATTTCAACCGGTGAATTCTCGTCTTGTTCGTCATTCTTCATCCCTTTCTTTTTCCGGTGGACTCAATTCAAGTTTTTCGGTGTTGATCATTTTATTTTCCTTCGAAGTGTTCTCTTTGCTCGTTCGCCTCTCGCCAGTTTATCATTCGGAGTTCGGAAGACATCTCGGAGATTAAATGCATGTTTCCAATTAATTCGAGGCTGTCACCTCATTCAAATATTTCATTTGTTCGGTCGTCATCTATCTATTCGTCATCCCTTTCCAGCGGTGTTATCTCTTTAGTGGGCCCTAACCCACGGGTCTTTTCGAGGATCTTACGACTCTTCTAATTCCCGGAGTTATTCTCAATTCTTTTCAAGTGTGACGTAAGAATGAATTTCATCAGTCACATGCCTTCTACAAGATCGCTTCAATTCTTTTCATTGTTGGCTCAACCTCTCTGTTTTCTTTCTTCGGAGTATCTCATTAATTTTGGTAGTGTTTCTCGTCGTCATTTGAAGACCGAAGAAGAGTTCCTTCTAAATCTTGTCCATTCTCCCGGAGATTCTTGGTGCTAGCTCGATGTTATCCTATCTAATTGTTTCCAGTCAGGCAAATTCTTTTCATCAATCCGGAGTATTTCAGGTGTTGCTTCCCCTCTCGATCATCCGGAGGCCATCTTTTCGGAAGATTTCTTCGTTCCAAGTTTTTCAAAGTCGTTCTCCAATTATTCTATATCCGTGCCCCTTCATTCGTCTCAATATTCTTCCGGTGCTGCGTTCAAGCATTCGTCAATCAGTTCGCGATCTCTTCGATCTCTTTTCTCTAAATTCCCTCAAGTATCTTGGTGCTTTTCTAATTCTTCCCGGTGATTCATTCTCTTTCATCAGTCATTTCGAATTCTTACGATGGTTCGTTCAACATTCTTTTCCTTGATTATCGTATTAATCCATTCGTTCTTTTCAATCCTACCGGTGGTTCATGAAGACCTTCTCAAGTTTGCGCTATACCTCTTCTCAATCCTTTTCAAGAAGAATAACTAGTATGCAAATCCGTTGCTTCTCATCAATTTAATTTGTGGAGGATAAGTATACAATAAATCTTATTCTTATTTCATCTAAGTGTTAATCCCTTCCTTCGGAGTTTGTTCTTGAGGAATAAATTCTAGTTCCAAGTCTTTTCATCTTTTCTTTTCGGAGTTCAATTTCATTGACTATTTAAATCGGAACCTCCATCTAAATCATCATAAGGCTCATCTTAGTCTTTCTTCCTTCATTCTATCTCATCATCCTTTTTGTTACGGAGTTCTTCATGGTGCTTCGTCATGATTTAATTCATTCTTCAGCGTTCACCAAGATTCTTGTTGGAGGAGCTCAAGTTTTATTCTTGCATCTCGAGCGCAATTAATTCTCCGTATTCTTTTGAAGTGGAGTTGCCATGTTTACATGGGTGCCATCATATTTTCTGATCCTTGACTTATGGTCAAAGGACTTTCATATATGCTTTGAGTATATTCATGACATGCCTTTTTTTGCAATGATAAGTTCTTGTAGCATGCTGTTTGATAGCTCTAAACATTGCAACCTCGATGTTTCGCCAATGCTCAAATCATATTATTTGCAATCTTGCCATGTGTGTTTGAGCATGTTCTAGCTATTTCGGAGATAGCCTGTTCATGTTTTGTCATGCTTTACCTGTACATCATGCCCATGCCTTTTGTTTTCATATTGAGATGTTGTAGCTTGTTGTTTTGATGCTTGCATATGCCTAGTTGCTGTTTTTGGATGATTGTGGTCATGACTTGTATAGGTGTATGTGTTGCACTGCTGTTCGCTTTTGAGTGTGCTCTATATGAAACTTGCTTGATTTTGCATGTAGTTTCATATTATCATGTTGCATCCATGTTTTGAGGTGTTTGTTTGATGTTTGTATGCATTTTGCATCAATGCCATGTTTATCTTGTTTTGCTCATATCTTCTAGGCCAGAGTCAATCTAATGAACTTTATATGTAACTTGACTAGAATTTCGTGTAGATCATCTTGGTGCATCTTAAATTGCTGCTTAACAACTTGAACATAAGGTTTATTCAGATCTGACCAATTTCGAAATATGCATATGAGGACTTACTGAATGGTTATGTGTTGTTTCCGCCCATTTAAACTTGCCTTGATGTGTTGTTCTTGTTTGCATCATCTCTTGCCATGAGTTGCTTCATCTAGATTTGTCATGCATCATGCTTGTTGTGCATCATGTCTTGTTCATGTGTGTGTCACCATGTTGTGTGCTTCTTCTTGTTAGTTCCTCGCTTCATTGCGATCGTGAGGATCTGCTCGCTTGGTTCTCGCTTCATCCGCTCGCCTTCTTCTTCATGGACTCTCTTCCATGCGGATTTCAGCAAGATGATCTACACTTGATCTCACTACTATCATTGCTATGCTAGTTGCTTCGTTCTTTCGCTATGCTGCGCTTATTACACTGCCTGCTTTCATCCCAAATTGCCATGTCACTCTTAACCTTTTGCACCCTTCCTAGCAAATCGTTGTTTATTATGTTACGCTTTGCTCACTCTCTTATAGCTTGTTAGTTGCAGAAGATGAAGTTTGTTCTTGTTGAACATGGAGATGTTGTTCTTGTTGAACATGTTTACTTGTTGGGATATCACAATATATCTATTGTTTAATTAATGCATCTATATACTTGGTAAAGGGTGGAAGGCTCTGCCTTATGCCCTGTGTTTTGTTCCACTTTGCCGCCTCTAGTTTCCGCTATATCGGTATTATGTTCTCGGATTTTTGCGTCCCTAACGGTCGGGTGATTTATGGGACCCCTGACAGTTCGCTTGAATAAGACTCTCCAAGGCCCAACCTTGGTTTTACATTTGCCTCACTCTAGCCCTTTTTCCCTTGGGAGTCGCGCCTCGAGGGTCATCTTATTTTACCCCCCGGCCTGGTTGTCGTGAGTGCTGGTCCAAACACACTGTCACGGTGGCACACAGGCAACTGGTTCGCCACCTAAGTTTGACAATCCGGTGTTCTGAGAACGAGATATGCAGCTCCTATCAGGATTTGTCGGCACATTCGGGCGGCTTTGCTGGTCTTGTTTTATTATCTGCCGAATGTCTTGTAGCCGGATTCCGAGATCGATCGGTCTTCCCGGGAGAAGGAATATCTGATCGTGAGAGCTTATCATGGCTGTTGGGACACCTTGCAGGGTATAAACTCGAGAGCCGTGTTCATGTTATGTGGCGATGGGAATTTGTTAATGTCCGCCAGAAAAACCAAGTGATCTCAATTAAAATACACCAACTGTAGCGAATCTGTGAGTGTCTCTTTCGGTTGATCGAAGGAGAACACGGTTTCGGGTTATGTCCGACGTAAGTAGGAGTTCAGATCACTTTTTGATCATTACTAGTTGAACCTGCCTTTGTTTCTCTCGCCTTCTTTATGTGTATGTTAGCCACCATACCTTCTTAGTCGCTGCTGCAACCTCACCACTTTACCTCTTCCTTACCCATTGCTTTGCTAGTCTTGATACCCATGGTAATGGGATTGTTGAGTCCTCGTGGTCTCACAGATTACTACACCACCAGTTGTGTGTACATGTTTATGATGATCTTGACGAGAGCGATGTTTTTGCTTTGGAGTTCTTCTTCCGCTTCTTCGATCAGGATAGGTTCCAGGTCGGCGGGCTAGCAGGGTGGATGTCGCTTGAGTTTCTTATGTTTCATCCGTAGTCGGATGTTGATCTTGTATATGATGTTGATGTATTCGTGGCATTTGTGTATGTATCGCCATCTATTATGTAATGTTGACGTAATGATATCCACCTTTAAAGCGCTTCAATATGGTCTATCCTTGGTGGGACCGTCGAGTTCCTTTGATAGTCGATATTGCGTGATGTTGGTATCGAGCCTCGACGACCCTAGGAGCCCCTTGATTGATCGTAGTTTGGTCATTGTCGAGTCTAGAATAAAACTGTTTTGAGTCTAGTTATATCGAGAGTAGGAATTTTTACTCCTCAGCCCCTTCTGCCGCTTCCGTGAGGAATCTTGAGGTGTTTTGAATTACTTCTTCCCTTCAAATTTTTTTAGGTTCACGCAGTTGGTTTTCCGATCATTGGCCTCACTTTTCATCCGTGCATTTTCGCAAGTCGAGTCGACCTCTTCATCTTTGAGTTCAATCTCGCTTTTCCTCCGACGCTTGTTTTTCCTTGTCCGTTGTCCTTTTTTTTTCCTTTTTCCCCTCCTCCTCTTCTTCTCGAACTGAGTCCAGAATCGAGTATCCATCCTACTGTAAGTCTTTGCTTTCTTTCTCAATGATTTGAACTTGTGTTTTCTTCAAGATATTCACGGTTTCTTCCAAGTTTTCTTTGTTTTCGCCTCCCACCCTTTTCTTCCCGGAGTTTGAGTCTGTTTCACCATCAATTTATTCTATGGAGTCTTCCTTAATTATTTCAACCGTGAATTCTCGCCTTGTTCGCCATTCTTCATCCTTTCTTTTTCCGTGGACTCAATTCAAGTTTTTCGTGTTGATCATATTCTTTTCCTTCGGGTCTTTTGCTCGCTCGCTCGCCAGCTTTATCATTCCGAGTTCGAAGACATCTCAGAGATTCGTCTGTGTTTCAATTAATTCGAGGCTGTCACCTCATTCAAATATTTCATTTGTTCCGTGCATCATCTATCTGTTCGCCATCCCTTTCCAACGGTGTTATCTCTTTAGTGGGCCCTAACCCATGTGTCTTTTCCCGTGATCTTACCTGACTCTTCTAATTCTCGAGTTATTCTCAATTCTTTTCAAGTGTGACGAAGAATGAATTTCATCACATACATGCCTCTACAAGATCGCTTCAATTCTTTTCATTGTTGGCTCAACTCTCTCTGTTTTTCTTTCTTCCGAGTATCTCATTAATTTTGGCGTGTTTCGTCACATTTGAAGACCAAGAAGAGTTCTTCTAAATCTTGTCCATTCTCCCGGAGATTCTTGGTGCTAGCTCGATGTTATCCTATCTAATTGTTTCCAACAGTAATTCTTTTCACCAATCCGAGTATTTCAGGTGTTGCTTTCTCTCGATCATCCGGAGGCCATCTTTTTGAAGATTTCTTCGCTCCAAGTTTTTCAAAGTCGCTTCCAATTATTCTATATCCGCGTGCTCTTTAGTTAGTCTCAATATTCTTCCGGTGCTATGCTACATTCATTAATCAGTTCGCGATCTTCGATTCTTTTCTAAATTCCTCAAGTATCTTGGTGCTTTTCTAATTCTTCCCGTGATTCATTCTTTCATCAGTCATTTCAATTTTATGGTTCGCTCAACATTTTTCCTTGATTTTCGATAATCCATTCGTTTTTCAATCCTACCGTGGTTCATGAAGACCTTCTCAAGTTTATGCTTATACCTCTTCTCAATCCTTTTCAAGAAGAATAAGTAGTATGCAAATCTGCTTCTCATCAATTTAGTTGGTGGAGGATAAGTATAATAAATCTTATTCTTATTTCATCTATGTTAATCCCTTCCTTCGAGTTTGTTCTTGAGGAATAAATTCTAGTTCCAAGTCTTTTCATCTTTTCTTTTCCGGAGTTCAATTTCATTGACTATTTCGCCGAACCTCCATCTAAATCATCGCAAGGCTCATCTTAGTCTTTCTTCCTTCATTCTATCTCATCATCCTTTTGTTACCGGAGTTCTTCATGGTGCTTCACATGATTTAATTCATTCTTCGTTGCTCACCAAGATTCTTTTTGAGGAGCCAAGTTTTATTCTCGCATCTCAAGCGCAATTAATTCTCCAGATTCTTTTGAAGTGGAGTTTTGCATTTCTTCGCTCTTCCTCGCTATCCAATCATTTCCGCTTGTCGGTTATCACCTTATGATCTTGAGATGTTACCTATAAGTCCACGATAAGCTTCATTCTTTCGTTGTTGATTTTTCAACAACTCCATTCAATTCTCTTTCAATTCTTTCCGAGATTTTGTGTCATGTCTTCATCAAGTGTCATCCCATCTTGTGAAGTTCATGTTCTTTTCCTTCCATTTTTAGCCGGAGTGCTGCCTAAATTCTTTCACCTTATTCGCTTCTCATCTCGCCATTCCTTGAGCTTTCGATTCGCCATTCTCGTCGTGTCTTTCTTCTCGAGTGTGCTCTCGATTCTTTGCTTCTTCTTGAGTTCTTGTTTCACCTCATCCCTTTTTCTTCCGTTCATTCCTAAGATCTCGACGAGATCTCTTGTTAGTGGAGGAGTGTTGTAACGCCCGGATTCGATGCGCCTGTCCGCCAGCTTATTCGTCGTTTTGCCATGTCATGTGCTTGTGTTGTCTTTGCCATGTCATCATATGTTTCATATCATGTCATCATGTGCATTTTATTTTGCATACGTGTTCGCCTCATGCATCCGAGCATTTTCCTGTCCGCTTTGCAATCCGCACTATGCCTCCCGCGCCTTTTTACCTCTTTTCATGTAAGGGTGTTAAACGGTCTCGAATGGACTGAGGTTTGCCATGCGGCCTTGGTATACCACCGTAGACCGCCTTGTCAAGTTTCAGATCTTCGAGCTTGATAGCCCAACCATCATCCGTGAGTGCACTTGTCTTGATCGTTTGACGCTTCCGTCTCCGGAAACAGCTTGCTGGCTGCCCTTCCCTCTCTCCCTCAGCCCAAACTCTCTCAGTCCACCTAGGCCTGCTTACCCTCTCGATCGGGTCCGTTGATCGCGATCGGAGGTTCAAACCCTCCAAAATCCGCAAACCCTAGTCCCTACCCTTTATATACACCTTCCCTTCCATTTTTGGCAGCCTATTCCCTCTCCTCCTGCCACCACTCCTCCCACCTCGAGGGCCGCCACGCCTCCCTCTCCAGATCCGCCACGCCACCATCTCGCCATGGCGCCACTCGAGTGGTCACAAGCCAGCCCACCCCCTCCAACCAGCGCCCACGCCCACCTCAGGCCTCCCCACTGCCAGGTCTGGCCAGGGCTCCATCCCATGCCCGGCTCACGCGACGGGTCTGGATCCGCCGAGCGAAGGCCTGCTCCCCGAGCCCTCCCCAGCCCCCACCATGCCCTGACTCGCCGCTGCTTGCCACGCCTCCGGCGGGTCACTGAGTCAGCCCCCGCTGAGATCGTGGGTCAGCCGCCTCCCCATGCGAGCCCTCACCTCTCCCTTCTTCCCTGCCTCACTCTCTACCCTCACCGCAGAACCTCCTTCGCTCCCGCCTCACACCGCCTGCCGGGCGAATGGCTCGCCTCATCGGATCCGCCGGATCCGCTGGGTCCTCGCTGCCTGGCCTTCGCTGCCTTCGCTGGCACCGCCATGGTTCTCGCTCAGGAGGAGCACGGAGGACGACGCCCCACGCCTGCTTACCGCTGGCCCATCTCTCGCCCATGCTGGCCTCCAAGCCCACCTGGCCCTCTTGCCGAAGCCCAATGTGAGCAGCCCCATATCCCCACTTTTGGCCCATCACATTTTTTTTTCAGATTCATGAATTTTGACTAAGTCCTGAAATTGTTGCATATTTTATTGCATTTTCAACATGCCATAACTCTGCATCTATAGCTCCATTTTATGCTGTAATATGTCAAAATGTTCGCCAAGAGTAGATCATTTCATCTCATTGCATCATTTTCATTTGAGCTCATCTTGATGCCTGAAATGCTGTTGGAATAGTGCTATGTGATGTTAGTTTCTGTTTTTAATGTAACATGCACTTTTGTTATTTTTTGTGATTGATATGTGCACCCTATGAATTTGAGTTCTACATGTGTTTTGTAATATGCCATGTCTTCTTTCCAGGGTGTATGCCATGTATTTTTGTGATCTATGTGGTGATTAGCACAAGCATGCAACTAGGCTTCTTGATGTTGCTGATTTCAGCCTCAGTTTTGTTGATATTTTGATGCCATGTTAACTTGATGCTACAGAGAGTTCCATGCATATTTTGAGATATTGAGATGTTACCTATAAGTCCACGACAAGCTCATTCTTTCGTTGTTGATTTTCTCAACAACTCCATTCAATTCTCTTTCAATTCTTTCCGGAGATTTTGTGTCATGTCTTCATCAAGTGTCATCCCATCTTGTGAAGTTCATGTTCTTTTCCTTCCATTTTTAGCCGGAGTGCTGCCTAAATTCTTTCAGTCTTATTCGCTTCTCATCTCGCCATTCCTTGAGCTTTCGATTCTCGTCATTCTCGTCGTTCCTATCTTCTTCTCGAGTGCTCTCGATTCTTTGCTTCTTCTCTTGAGTTCTTGTTTCACCTCATCCCTTTTCTCTTCCGTCTCATTCCTAAGATCTCGGGACGAGATCTCTTGTTAGTGGAGGAGTGTTGTAACGCCCGGATTCGATCGCCTGTGTCCGCCAGTTATTCGTCGTCTTTGCCATGTCATGTGCTTGCGTGTTGCCCTTTGCCATGTCATCATATGCATTTCATATCATGTCATCATGTGCATTTTATTTTGCATACGTGTTCGTCTCATGCATCCGAGCATTTTCCCCGTTGTCCGTTTTGCAATCCGGCACTAATATGCCTCCGGCGCCCCTTTTACTCTTTTTCATGTGCGGGTGTTAAACGGTCTCGGAATGGACTGAGGTTTGCCATGCGGCCTTGGTATACCACCGTAGACCGCTTGTCAAGTTTCACGATTGAGCTCGTTTGATAGCCCAACCGTCATCCGTGGCGGCACTGTTGCGGTTTAATCGTCGGACGTTTCCGGTCTCCGGAGCAGTTGCCGGGCTGCCCTTCCTTCTCTCCCTCAGCCCAAACCTCTCTCTCGCAGTCCACCTAGGCCTGCCTACCCCCCCTCTCGATCGGGTCCGTCGGATCGCGATCGGAGGCTCCGAAACCCCTCCAAAATCCGCAAACCCTAGTCCCTACCCTTTATATACACCTTCCCCTTCCATTTTTGGCAGCCTATTCCCCTCTCCTCCTCGTTTTCACCACCTCCTCCCACCTCGAGGGCCGCGCCGCCGCCTCCCCTCTCCAGATCCGCCGCCGGCCACCTCATCCTCGCCACGTGGCGCCGCCTGAGTGGTCGCGCAGCCACCCAGCGCCGCTCCCCTCCAACCAGGCGCCTCCACGCGTCCACCCCGCGCCTCCCCACCGCCGTGGCCCGCCGTGGCCCATCCCATGCCTGCCTGGGCGCGACGGGCTGGATCCGCCTGAAGGCGCCCCCAGCTCCCGAGCCCTTCTCCCGTCAGCCCGCCGCCCGTCATGCCCGACCTCGCCTGCTGTCGTTGTTCTCTCTCGCCGGTCACTGA
The DNA here is from genome assembly GCA_021605205.1 of Aegilops longissima. Taxonomy (NCBI): domain Eukaryota; kingdom Viridiplantae; phylum Streptophyta; class Magnoliopsida; order Poales; family Poaceae; genus Aegilops; species Aegilops longissima. The sequence goes on along the minus strand of CM038677.1, from coordinate 753,135,788 downwards.
GTCGATCCCGCCGGAGATCGTGGCGCGCCTCCCCCCATGCGAGCCCCGCCGTCGCGCCTTCTCCCTTCCTCTCTCTTCTTCCCCTGCCTCACTCTCTCTACCCCGCCTCGCAGGAACCTCCCGTCGCCTCCCGAAGCTCCCGTCACCGCCCGGCCTCGCCGCCGTGGCGAATGGCTCCGCCCTCATCGGATCCGGCCGGATCCGGCTGGGTCCCTCCCCGCCTCGCCTCGGCCTTCGCCGGCCTCTTCTGCCAGTGGCACCGCCGCCATGGCTCCTGCCTGTGAGGAGCACGGGAGGACGACGCCTCCAGCGCCCGTGGGCGCGCCCCGGCTGGCCCATCTCCCCGCCCAGCACAGGCCTGCCCGGCCTCAGCCAGTGGCGTCCTTCCCCCTCTTGGGCCGAAGCCCAATGTGAGCAGCCCCATATCCCCACTTTTGGCCCATCACATTTTTTTTCAGATCTGCGAATTTTGACTAAGTCCCCGAAATTGTTGCATATTTTATTGCATTTTCAACATGCCATAACTCTGCATCTATAGCTCCATTTTATGCGTGTAATATGTCAAAATGTTCGCCTCAAGAGTAGATCATTTCATCTCATTGCATCATTTTCATTTGAGCTCATCTTGATGCCCGAAATGCTGTTGGAATAGTGCTATGTGATGTTAGTTTCTGCTTTCTTAATGTAACATGCACTTTTGTTATTTTTGCTGTGATTGATATGTGCACCCTATGAATTTGAGTTCTACATGTGTTTTGTAATATGCCATGTCTTCTTTCCAGGGGTGTATGCCATGTATTTTTGTGATCTATGTGGTGACTAGCACAAGCATGCAAACTAGGCTTCTTGATGTTGCTGATTTCAGCCCAGTTTTGCTGATATTTTGATGCCATGTTAACTTGATGCTACAGAGAGTTCCATGCATATTTTGAGATACTTCAGTAAGGATGTTTTTTTATACATGTCCTGCTCTATCCATCCATGCCCTTGTTTGCAATTATGGAGTGCCATAGCTTGAGTCAATCGAGCTCTACTTTTGCTATAAAATGTTTCCTGGCAGATTGTTTACATGTTATTCAATTTTGCCAAGGTTGTTGTAGTTGATCCGTGTATGCTATGATGTTGTTCTTGCCATGTATAGCTTCTATGTCATGTCTTCTTACTATTGGTTGCCTTTCCATGCCTTGTATTGCTCTGTGGTGAGTGGTTCAAGCTCACCAACATGCCTACTCATCGTTGTTCCTGCCATGTATGAATCTGTATTATAACTTGCCATGTTTACATGGGTGCCATCATATTTTCTGATCCTTTTTGACTTATGGTCAGTAAGGACTTTTGTTATATGCTTTGAGTATATTCATGACATGCCTTTTTTTGCAATGATAAGTTCCTGTAGCATGCTGTTTGATAGCTCTAAACATTGCAACCTGATGTTATTTCTGCCAATGCCTGAAACTGTTATTATTTGCAATCTTGCCATGTGTGTTTGAGCATGTTCTAGTCATTTCTGGAGATAGCTCAGTGTTCATGTTTTGTCATGCTTTACCTGTACATCATGCCCATGCCTTTTGTTTTCATATTGAGATGCTGTAGCTTGTTGTTTTGATGCTTGCAATATGCCTAGTTGCTGTTTTGGACAGATTGTGGTCATGACTTGTATAGGGTGTATGTGTTGCACCGTTGCTCCGTTTTGAGTGTGCTCTATATGAAACTTGCTTGATTTTGCATGTAGTTTCATATTATCATGTTGCATCCATGTTTTGAGGTGTTTGCTTGATGTTTGTATGCATTTTGCATCAATGCCATGCTTATCTTGTTTTGCTCATATCTTCTAGGCCGAGTCGAATCTAATGAACTTTATATGTAACTTGACTAGAATTTCGTGTAGATCATCTTGGTGCATCTTAAATTGCCGTTTAACAACTTGAACATAAGGTTTATTCAGATCTGGACCAATTTCGAAATATGCATATGAGGACTTACCGGAATGGTTATGTGTTGTTTCCGGCCTCATTTAAACTTGCCTTGATGTGTTGTTCTTGTTTGCATCATCTCTTGCCATGAGTTGCTTCATCTAGATTTGTCATGCATCATGCTTGTTGTGCATCATGTCTTGTTCATGTGTGGGGTGTTCACCATGTTGTGTGCTTCTTCTTGTTAGTTCCTGTTTCATTGCGATCGTGAGGATTCGTTCGTCTACGCTTGGTTCTGCTTCATCCGTTCGTCTTCTTCATGGACTCGTTCTTCTTCCATGCGGGATTTCAGGCAAGATGACCGCTACCTTGGATCTCACTACTATCATTGCTATGCTAGTTGCTTCGTTCTTTCGCTATGCTGCGCTACCTATTACTCGCTGCTCAAGCCATCCCAAATTGCCATGTCAGCCTAACCTTTTGCACCCTTCCTAGCAAATCGTTGTTTGGCTATGTTACCGCTTTGCTCAGCCCTCTTATAGCGTTGTTAGTTGCAGGTGAAGATGAAGTTTGTTCCTTGTTGGAACATGGAGATGTTGTTCCTTGTTGGAACATGTTTACTTGTTGGGATATCACAATATATCTATTGTTTAATTAATGCATCTATATACTTGGTAAAGGGTGGAAGGCTCGGCCTTATGCCTGTGTTTTGTTCCACTCTTGCCGCCCTAGTTTCCGTCATATCGGTATTATGTTCCCGGATTTTGCGTCCCTAACGCTGTCGGGTGATTTATGGGACCCCTTGACAGTTCGCTTTGAATAAGACTCCTCCAAGAAGGCCCAACCTTGGTTTTACATTTGCCTCACCTAGCCCTTTTTTCCCTTGGGAGTCGCGCTCTCGAGGGTCATCTTATTTTACCCCGGGCGGTGCTCGTCGTGAGTGCTGGTCCAAACCGTCAGCCGCCGGTGGCCACCAGGGGCAACTCTGGGTTCGCCTACCGAAGTTTGGACAATCCGGTGTGCCACGAGAACGAGATATGTGCAGCTCCTATCAGGATTTGTCGGCACATTCGGGCGGCTTTGCTGGTCTTGTTTTATTCTTGTCGAATGTCTTGTAGCCGGGATTCCGAGACTGATCGGGTCTTCCCGGGGAGAAGGAATATCCTTCGTTGATCGTGAGAGCTTATCATGGGCTAAGTTGGGACACCCTTGCAGGGTATAAACTTTCGAGAGCCGTGCTCATGTTATGTGGCAGATGGGAATTTGTTAATGTCCGGTTGTAGAAAACCCGAAGTGGATCTCAATTAAAATACACCAACCGTAAATGCGTAACCGTGAGTGTCTCTTTTCGGGGTTGATCGAAAGGAGAACACGGTTTCTTGGGTTATGTCGACGTAAGTAGGAGTTCAGGATCACTTCTTGATCATTACTAGTTGACGACCGTTCCTTTGTTTCTCTTCTCGCTCTCTTTTTATGTATGTTAGCCACCATACCTTCTTAGTCGCTGCTGCAACCTCACCACTTTACCTCTTCCTTACCCATTAAGCTTTGCTAGTCTTGATACCCATGGTAATGGGATTGCTGAGTCCTCGTGGCTCACAGATTACTACACCACCAGTTGCGGTACATGTTTGCGATGATCTTGACGCGAGAGCGATGTTTTCTTGCTTTGGAGTTCTTCTTCCGCTTCTTGATCGGGGATAGGTTCCAGTCGGCAGCCTGGCTAGCAGGGTGGATGTCGTTTGAGTTTCTGTTTATGTTTCATCCGTAGTCGGATGTTGATCTTGTATATGATGTTGATGTATTCGTGGCATTTGTGCCTTATGTATGTATCCCCATCTATTATGTAATGTTGACGTAATGATATCCACCTTGCAAAGCGTTTCAATATCTTGGTCTATCCTTGGTGGGACCGTCGAGTTCCTTTGGATAGGGTCGCATATTGGGCGTGACAAGTTGGTATCGAGCCTCGACCGACCCTAGGAGCCCCTTGATTGATCGTGTAGTTTGGCATTGTCGAGTCTAGAATAAAACTGTTTTCGGAGTCTAGTTATATCGGAGAGTAGGAATTCTTTTTACTCCTCAGCCCCTTCGTCGCTCTGGTGAGGAATCTTGACGTAGGTGTTTTGAATTACTTCTCTTCCCCTTCAAATTTTTTTTAGGTTCACGCAGTTGGTTTTCCGATCATTGGCCCTCAGCTCTTTTCATCCGGTGCATTTCTCGTCAAGTCGAGTCGACCCTCTTCATCTTTGAGTTCAATCCTCAGTTCTTCCTCCGACGTCGTTGTTTTTCCTTGTCCGAAGTTGTCCTTGTTTTTCCCACCCGCCCTCCCTGTTCTTCTTCTCGAACTGAGTCCGTGTCAGTATCCATCCTACTCGTATAAAGTCTTTGCTTTCTTTCCTCAATGATTTGAACTTGTGTTTTCTCTTCAAGATATTCGTCGGTTTCCCCTTCCAAGTTGTCTTTGTTTTCCCGCCCTCCCACCCTTTTTCTTCCCGGAGTTTGAGTCTGTTTCGACCATCAATTTCATTCGTATGAGTCTTCCTTAATTATTTCAACCGTGAATTCTCGTCTTGTTCGTCATTCTTCATCCCTTTCTTTTTCCGTGGACTCAATTCAAGTTTTTCGTGTTGATCATATTCTTTTCCTTGAAGTGTTCTCTTTGCTCGTTCGCCTCTCTCGCCAGCTTTATCATTCCGAGTTCGGAAGACATCTCAGGAGATTCGTCTGTGTTTCCAATTAATTCGAGGCTGTCACCTCATTCAAATATTTCATTTGTTCCGGTGCATCATCTATCTGTTCGTCATCCCTTTCCAACGGTGTTATCTCTTTAGTGGGCCCTAACCCACAGGTCTTTTCCTAGGATCTTACCTGACTCTTCTAATTCCCCGGAGTTATTCTCAATTCTTTTCAAGTGTGACGTAAGAATGAATTTCATCAGTCACATGCCTTCTACAAGATCGCTTTCGAATTCTTTTCATTGTTGGCTCAACCTCTCTGTTTTTCTTTCTTCCGGAGTATCTCATTAATTTTGGCAGTGTTTCTCGTCGTCATTTGAAGACCGAAGAAGAGTTCCTTCTAAATCTTGTCCATTCTCCCGGAGATTCTTGGTGCTAGCTCGATGTTATCCTATCTAATTGTTTCCAGTCAGGCAAATTCTTTTCACCAATCCGGAGTATTTCAGGTGTTGCTTCCCCTCTCGATCATCCGGAGGCCATCTTTTTGGAAGATTTCTTCGTTCCAAGTTTTTCAAAGTCGTTCTCCAATTATTCTATATCCGTGCCCCTTAGTTAGTCTCAATATTCTTCCGGTGCTGCGTTCAAGCATTCGTCAATCAGTTCGCGATCTCTTCGATCTCTTTTCTCTAAATTCCCTCAAGTATCTTGGTGCTTTTCTAATTCTTCCCGGTGATTCATTCTCTTTCATCAGTCATTTCGAATTCTTACGATGGTTCGTTCAACATTCTTTTCCTTGATTTTCGTATTAATCCATTCGTTCTTTTCAATCCTACCGGTGGTTCATGAAGACCTTCTCAAGTTTGCGCTATACCTCTTCTCAATCCTTTTCAAGAAGAATAAGTAGTATGCAAATCCGTTGCTTCTCATCAATTTAGTTGGTGGAGGATAAGTATACAATAAATCTTATTCTTATTTCATCTAAGTGTTAATCCCTTCCTTCGGAGTTTGTTCTTGAGGAATAAATTCTAGTTCCAAGTCTTTTCATCTTTTCTTTTCCGGAGTTCAATTTCATTGACTATTTCGTCGGAACCTCCATCTAAATCATCGCAAGGCTCATCTTAGTCTTTCTTCCTTCATTCTATCTCATCATCCTTTTTGTTACCGGAGTTCTTCATGGTGCTTCGTCATGATTTAATTCATTCTTCAAGCGTTCACCAAGATTCTTGTTGGAGGAGCTCAAGTTTTATTCTTGCATCTCGAAGCGCAATTAATTCTCCGTATTCTTTTGAAGTGGAGTTTTGCATTTCTTCGTTCTTCCCAGCTATCCAATCATTTCCGTTTGTGGTCGGTTATCACCTTATGATCTTGAGATGTTACCTATAAGTCCACGACAAGCTCATTCTTTCGTTGTTGATTTTCTCAACAACTCCATTCAATTCTCTTTCAATTCTTTCCGAGATTTTGTGTCATGTCTTCATCAAGTGTCATCCCATCTTGTGAAGTTCATGTTCTTTTCCTTCCATTTTTAGCCGGAGTGCTGCCTAAATTCTTTCAGTCTTATTCGCTTCTCATCTCGCCATTCCTTGAGCTTTCGATTCTCGTCATTCTCGTCGTTCCTATCTTCTTCTCGAGTGCTCTCGATTCTTTGCTTCTTCTCTTGAGTTCTTGTTTCACCTCATCCCTTTTCTCTTCCGTCTCATTCCTAAGATCTCGGGACGAGATCTCTTGTTAGTGGAGGAGTGTTGTAACGCCCGGATTCGATCGCGCCAGGTGTCCGCCAGTTATTCGTCGTCTTTGCCATGTCATGTGCTTGCGTGTTGCCCTTTGCCATGTCATCATATGCATTTCATATCATGTCATCATGTGCATTTTATTTTGCATACGTGTTCGTCTCATGCATCCGAGCATTTTCCCCGTTGTCCGTTTTGCAATCCGGCACTAATATGCCTCCCGGCGCCCCCTTTTACCTCTTTTCATGTGCGGGTGTTAAACGGTCTCGGAATGGACTGAGGTTTGCCATGCGGCCTTGGTATACCACCGGTAGACCGCCTGTCAAGTTTCGTCGCATTCGGAGCTCGTTTGATAGCCCAACCGTCATCCGTAGCGGCACCGTTGCCGGTTTAATCGTCGGACGTTTCCGGTCTCCGGGAACAGTTGCCGGGCTGCCCTTCCCTTCTCTCCCCTCAGCCCAAACCTCTCTCTCGCAGTCCACCTAGGCCTGCCTACCCCCCCTCTCGATCGGGTCCGTCGGATCGCGATCGGAGGTCTCAAACCCTCCAAAATCCGCAAACCCTAGTCCCTACCCTTTATATACACCTTCCCTTCCATTTTGGCAGCCTATTCCCTCTCCTCCTCGTTTTCACCACCTCCTCCCACCTCGAGGGCGCGCCTCCTCCCCCTCTCCAGATCCGCCACACACCTCATCCTCGCCACGTGGCGCCGCTGAGTGGTCGCAGAGCCACCAGCGCCGCCCCCTCAACCAGCGCCTCCGCGTCCACCCGCGCCTCCCCCACGCCGGGCCGCCGTGGCCCATCCCATGCCCGCTCTGGGCCGCGACGGGCCCGGATCCGCCCGAGCGAGCGCCCCCTGGCTCCCCGAGCCCTTCTCCCGTCAGCCCCGCCGCCGTCATGCCCCGACCTCGCCTGCCGTCGTCGTTCTCTGCTCCGGCGGGTCACCGGAGTCAGTCCCCGCCGGAGATCGTGGCCGCCGCCTCCCCCATGCGAGCCCCGCCGTCGCGCCTTCTCCCTTCCTCTCTCTTCTTCCCCTGCCTCACTCTCTCTACCCCGCCTCGCAGGAACCTCCCGTCGCCTCCCGAAGCTCCCGTCACCGCCCGGCCTCGCCGCCGTGGCGAATGGCTCCGCCCTCATCGGATCCGGCCGGATCCGGCTGGGTCCCTCCCCGCCTCGCCTCGGCCTTCGCCGGCCTCTTCTGCCAGTGGCACCGCCGCCATGGCTCCTGCCTGTGAGGAGCACGGGAGGACGACGCCTCCAGCGCCCGTGGGCCGCGCCCCTCGCTGGCCCATCTCCCCGGCCCAGCGCGCCGGCCTCCAGGCCCAGCTGGCGTCCTTCCCCCTCTTGGGCCGAAGCCCAATGTGAGCAGCCCCATATCCCCACTTTTGGCCCATCACATTTTTTTTCAGATCTGCGAATTTTGACTAAGTCCCCGAAATTGTTGCATATTTTATTGCATTTTCAACATGCCATAACTCTGCATCTATAGCTCCATTTTGCGCGTGTAATATGTCAAAATGTTCGCCTCGAAGAGTAGATCATTTCATCTCATTGCATCATTTTCATTTGAGCTCATCTTGATGCCCGAAATGCTGTTGGAATAGTGCTATGTGATGTTAGTTTCTGCTTCTTAACATGAACATGCACTTTTGTTATTTTTGCTGTGATTGATATGTGCACCCTATGAATTTGAGTTCTACATGTGTTTTGTAATATGCCATGTCTTCTTTCCAGGGTGTATGCCATGTATTTTTGTGATCTATGTGGTGACTAGCACAAGCATGCAAACTAGGCTTCTTGATGTTGCTGATTTCAGCCCAGTTTTGTTGATATTTTGATGCCATGTTAACTTGATGCTCAGAGAGTTCCATGCATATTTTGAGATACTTCAGTAAGGATGTTTTTTATACATGTCCTGCTCTATCCATCCATGCCCTTGTTTGCAATTATGGAGTGCCATAGCTTGAGTCAATCGAGCTCTACTTTTGCTATAAAATGTTTCCTGGCAGATTGTTTACATGTTATTCAATTTTGCCAAGGTTGTTGTAGTTGATCCGTGTATGCTATGATGTTGTTCTTGCCATGTATAGCTTCTATGTCATGTCTTCTTACTATTGGTTGCCTTTCCATGCCTTGTATTGCTCTGTGGTGAGTGGTTCAAGCTCACCAACATGCCTACTCATCGTTGTTCCTGCCATGTATGAATCTGTATTATAACTTGCCATGTTTACATGGGTGCCATCATATTTTCTGATCCTTTTTGACTTATGGTCAGTAAAGGACTTTCGTTATATGCTTTGAGTATATTCATGACATGCCTTTTTTTGCAATGATAAGTTCCTGTAGCATGCTGTTTGATAGCTCTAAACATTGCAACCTGATGTTATTTCTGCCAATGCCTGAAACTGTTATTATTTGCAATCTTGCCATGTGTGTTTGAGCATGTTCTAGTCATTTCTGGAGATAGCTCAGTGTTCATGTTTTGTCATGCTTTACCTGTACATCATGCCCATGCCTTTTGTTTTCATATTGAGATGCTGTAGCTTGTTGTTTTGATGCTTGCAATATGCCTAGTTGCTGTTTTGGACAGATTGTGGTCATGACTTGTATAGGGTGTATGTGTTGCACCGTGCTCCGTTTTGAGTGTGCTCTATATGAAACTTGCTTGATTTTGCATGTAGTTTCATATTATCATGTTGCATCCATGTTTTGAGGTGTTTGCTTGATGTTTGTATGCATTTTGCATCAATGCCATGCTTATCTTGTTTTGCTCATATCTTCTAGGCGTAGTCTCAATCTAATGAACTTTATATGTAACTTGACTAGAATTTCGTGTAGATCATCTTGGTGCATCTTAAATTGCCGTTTAACAACTTGAACATAAGGTTTATTCAGATCTGGACCAATTTCGAAATATGCATATGAGGACTTACCGGAATGGTTATGTGTTGTTTCCGGCCTCATTTAAACTTGCCTTGATGTGTTGTTCTTGTTTGCATCATCTCTTGCCATGAGTTGCTTCATCTAGATTTGTCATGCATCATGCTTGTTGTGCATCATGTCTTGTTCATGTGTGGGGTGTTCACCATGTTGTGTGCTTCTTCTTGTTAGTTCCTGTTTCATTGCGATCGTGAGGATTCGTTCGTCTACGCTTGGTTCTGCTTCATCCGTTCGTCTTCTTCATGGACTCGTTCTTCTTCCATGCGGGATTTCAGGCAAGATGACCGCTACCTTGGATCTCACTACTATCATTGCTATGCTAGTTGCTTCGTTCTTTCGCTATGCTGCGCTACCTATTACCTGCTGCTCAAGCCATCCCAAATTGCCATGTCAGCCCCTAACCTTTTGCACCCTTCCTAGCAAATCGTTGTTTGGCTATGTTACCGCTTTGCTCAGCCCCTCTTATAGCGTTGTTAGTTGCAGGTGAAGATGAAGTTTGTTCCTTGTTGGAACATGGAGATGTTGTTCCTTGTTGGAACATGTTTACTTGTTGGGATATCACAATATATCTATTGTTTAATTAATGCATCTATATACTTGGTAAAGGGTGGAAGGCTCGGCCTTATGCCTGGTGTTTTGTTCCACTCTTGCCGCCCTAGTTTCCGTCATATCGGTATTATGTTCCCGGATTTTTGCGTCCCTAACGCGGTCGGGTGATTTATGGGACCCCTTGACAGTTCGCTTTGAATAAGACTCCTCCAAAAAGGCCCAACCTTGGTTTTACATTTGCCTCACCTAGCCCTTTTTCCTTGGGAGTCGCGCTCGAGGGTCATCTTATTTTACCCCCGGCGGTGCTCGTCGTGAGTGCTGGTCCAAACCGTCAGCCGCCGGTGGCCACCAGGGGCAACTCTGGGTTCGCCTACCGGAAGTTTGGACAATCCGGTGTGCCCTGAGAACGAGATATGTGCAGCTCCTATCAGGATTTGTCGGCACATTCGGGCGGCTTTGCTGGTCTTGTTTTATTACTGTCGGAATGTCTTGTAGCCGGGATTCCGAGACTGATCGGGTCTTCCCGGGGAGAAGGAATATCCTTCGTTGATCGTGAGAGCTTATCATGGGCTAAGTTGGGACACCCTTGCAGGGTATAAACTTTCGAGAGCCGTGCCATGGTTATGTGGCAGATGGGAATTTGTTAATGTCCGTTGTAGAAAACCCGAAGTGGATCTCAATTAAAATACACCAACCGTAAAGTGAATCGTGAGTGTCTCTTTTCAGGGTTGATCGAAAGGAGAACACGGTTTCTTGGGTTATGTCTGACGTAAGTAGGAGTTCAGGATCACTTCTTGATCATTACTAGTTGACGACCGTTCCTTTGTTTCTCTTCTCGCTCTCTTTTGCGTATGTTAGCCACCATACCTTCTTAGTCGCTGCTGCAACCTCACCACTTTACCTCTTCCTTACCCATTAAGCTTTGCTAGTCTTGATACCCATGGTAATGGGATTGCTGAGTCCTCGTGGCTCACAGATTACTACACCACCAGTTGCAGGTACATGTTTGCGATGATCTTGACGCGAGAGCGATGTTTTCTTGCTTTGGAGTTCTTCTTCCGCTTCTTCGATCAGGGGATAGGTTCCAGGTCGGCAGCCTGGGCTAGCAGGGTGGATGTCGTTTGAGTTTCTGTTTATGTTTCATCCGTAGTCGGATGTTGATCTTGTATATGATGTTGATGTATTCGGGTGGCATTTGTGCCTTATGTATGTATCCCCATCTATTATGTAATGTTGACGTAATGATATCCACCTTGCAAAGCGTTTCAATATCTGGGTCTATCCTTGGTGGGACCGTCGAGTTCCTTTTGGATAGGGTCGCATATTGGGCGTGACAAGTTGGTATCGAGCCTCGACCGACCCTAGGAGCCCCTTGATTGATCGTGTAGTTTGGCCACTGTCGAGTCTAGAATAAAACTGTTTTGAGTCTAGTTATATCGAGAGTAGGAATTTTTTTACTCCTCAGCCCTTTCGTCGCTCTGGTGAGGAATCTTGACGTAGGTGTTTTGAATTACTTCTCTTCCCTTCAAATTTTTTTAGGTTCACGAGTTGGTTTTCCGATCATTGGCCCTCAGCTCTTTTCATCCGGTGCATTTCTCGTCAAGTCGAGTCGACCCTCTTCATCTTTGAGTTCAATCCTCAGTTCTTCCTCCGACGTCGTTGTTTTTCCTTGTCCGGTTGTCCTTGTTTTTCCCACCGCCCTCCTGTTCTTCTTCTCGAACTGAGTCCGTGTCGAGTATCCATCCTACTCGTATAAGTCTTTGCTTTCTTTCCTCAATGATTTGAACTTGTGTTTTCTCTTCAAGATATTCGCGGTTTCCCCTTCCAAGTTGTCTTTGTTTTCCGCCTCCCACCCTTTTTTCTTCCCGGAGTTTGAGTCTGTTTCACCATCAATTTCATTCGTATGAGTCTTCCTTAATTATTTCAACCGTGAATTCTCGTCTTGTTCGTCATTCTTCATCCCTTTCTTTTCCGTGGACTCAATTCAAGTTTTTCGTGTTGATCATATTCTTTTCCTTGAAGTGTTCTCTTTGCTCGTTCGCCTCTCGCCAGCTTTATCATTCCGAGTTCGAAGACATCTCAGAGATTCGTCACGTGTTTCCAATTAATTCGAGGCTGTCACCTCATTCAAATATTTCATTTGTTCCGTGCATCATCTATCTGTTCGTCATCCCTTTCCAACGGTGTTATCTCTTTAGTGGGCCCTAACCCACGTGTCTTTTCCTGGATCTTACGACTCTTCTAATTCCCGGAGTTATTCTCAATTCTTTTCAAGTGTGACGTAAGAATGAATTTCATCAGTCACATGCCTTCTACAAGATCGCTTTGAATTCTTTTCATTGTTGGCTCAACCTCTCTTTTTCTTTCTTCCGAGTATCTCATTAATTTTGGCAGTGTTTCTCGTCGTCATTTGAAGACCGAAGAAGAGTTCCTTCTAAATCTTGTCCATTCTCCCGGAGATTCTTGGTGCTAGCTCGATGTTATCCTATCTAATTGTTTCCAGTCAGGCAAATTCTTTTCACCAATCCGGAGTATTTCAGGTGTTGCTTCCCCTCTCGATCATCCGGAGGCCATCTTTTTGGAAGATTTCTTCGTTCCAAGTTTTTCAAAGTCGTTCTCCAATTATTCTATATCCGTGCCCCTTAGTTAGTCTCAATATTCTTCCGGTGCTGCGTTCAAGCATTCGTCAATCAGTTCGCGATCTCTTCGATCTCTTTTCTCTAAATTCCCTCAAGTATCTTGGTGCTTTTCTAATTCTTCCCGGTGATTCATTCTCTTTCATCAGTCATTTCGAATTCTTACGATGGTTCGTTCAACATTCTTTTCCTTGATTTTCGATTAATCCATTCGTTCTTTTCAATCCTACCGGTGGTTCATGAAGACCTTCTCAAGTTTGCGCTATACCTCTTCTCAATCCTTTTCAAGAAGAATAAGTAGTATGCAAATCCGTTGCTTCTCATCAATTTAGTTGGTGGAGGATAAGTATACAATAAATCTTATTCTTATTTCATCTAAGTGTTAATCCTTCCTTCGAGTTTGTTCTTGAGGAATAAATTCTAGTTCCAAGTCTTTTCATCTTTTCTTTTCCGGAGTTCAATTTCATTGACTATTTCGTCGGAACCTCCATCTAAATCATCGCAAGGCTCATCTTAGTCTTTCTTCCTTCATTCTATCTCATCATCCTTTTTGTTACCGGAGTTCTTCATGGTGCTTCGTCATGATTTAATTCATTCTTCAAGCGTTCACCAAGATTCTTTTTGGAGGAGCTCAAGTTTTATTCTGGCATCTCGAAGCGCAATTAATTCTCTGTATTCTTTTGAAGTGGAGTTTTGCATTTCTTCGTTCTTCCTCGCTATCCAATCATTTCCGTTTGTGGTCGGTTATCACCTTATGATCTTGAGATGTTACCTATAAGTCCACGACAAGCTCATTCTTTCGTTGTTGATTTTCTCAACAACTCCATTCAATTCTCTTTCAATTCTTTCCGAGATTTTGTGTCATGTCTTCATCAAGTGTCATCCCATCTTGTGAAGTTCATGTTCTTTTCCTTCCATTTTTAGCCGGAGTGCTGCCTAAATTCTTTCAGTCTTATTCGCTTCTCATCTCGCCATTCCTTGAGCTTTCGATTCTCGTCATTCTCGTCGTTCCTATCTTCTTCTCGAGTGCTCTCGATTCTTTGCTTCTTCTCTTGAGTTCTTGTTTCACCTCATCCCTTTTCTCTTCCGTCTCATTCCTAAGATCTCGGGACGAGATCTCTTGTTAGTGGAGGAGTGTTGTAACGCCCCGGATTCGATGCGCCAGGTGTCCGCCAGTTATTCGTCGTCTTTGCCATGTCATGTGCTTGCGTGTTGCCCTTTGCCATGTCATCATATGCATTTCATATCATGTCATCATGTGCATTTTATTTTGCATACGTGTTCGTCTCATGCATCCGAGCATTTTCCCCGTTGTCCGTTTTGCAATCCGGCACTAATATGCCTCCCGGCGCCCCCTTTTACCTCTTTTCATGTGCGGGTGTTAAACGGTCTCGAATGGACTGAGGTTTGCCATGCGGCCTTGGTATACCACCGTAGACCGCTTGTCAAGTTTCGTCGCATTCGAGCTCGTTTGATAGCCCAACCGTCATCCGTGGCGGCACTGTTGCGGTTTAATCGTCGGACGCTTCCGGTCTCCGGAACAGTTGCCGGCTGCCCTTCCCTCTCTCCCTCAGCCCAAACCTCTCTCTCGCAGTCCACCTAGGCCTGCCTACCCCCCTCTCGATCGGGTCCGTCGGATCGCGATCGGAGGTCAAACCCTCCAAAATCCGCAAACCCTAGTCCCTACCCTTTATATACACCTTCCCTTCCATTTTGGCAGCCTATTCCCTCTCCTCCTCGTTTTCACCACCTCCTCCCACCTCGAGGCTGCGCCGCCTCCCCTCTCCAGATCCGCCGCCGGCCACCTCATCCTCGCCACGTGGCGCCGCCTGAGTGGTCGCGCAGCCACCCAGCGCCGCTCCCCTCCAACCAGGCGCCTCCACGCGTCCACCCCGCGCCTCCCCACCACCGTGGCCGCCGTGGCCCATCCCATGCCCGCCTGGGGCGCGGCGGGCCTGGATCCGCCTGGCGGCGCCCCTGCTCCCGAGCCCTTCTCCCGTCAGCCCGCCCACCGTCATGCCCGACCTCGCCTCCGTCGTTGTTCTCTCCTCCGGCGGTCACGAGTCGATCCCGCGCTGAGATCGTGGCGCCGCCTCCCCATGCGAGCCCCCCGTCGCGCCTTCTCCCTTCCTCTCTCTTCTTCCCCTGCCTCACTCTCTACCCGCCTCGCGAGAACCTCCGTCGCCTCCGGCTCCCGTCACACGCCCGGCCTGCGCCGCCGTGGCGAATGGCTCCGCCCTCATCGGATCCGCCGGATCCGGCTGGTCCCTCCCGCCTCGCCTCGGCCTTCGCCTGCCTCTTACCCGATGGCCGCCATGGCTCCTGCCCGTGAGGACGCACGGAGGACGACGCCTCAGCGCCCGTGGGCGCGCCCGCTGCCCATCTCCCGGCCCAGCCGCGGCCTCCAAGCCCAGCTGGCGTCCTTCCCCCTCTTGGGCCGAAGCCCAATGTGAGCAGCCCCATATCCCCACTTTTGGCCCATCACATTTTTTTTCAGATCTGCGAATTTTGACTAAGTCCCCGAAATTGTTGCATATTTTATTGCATTTTCAACATGCCATAACTCTGCATCTATAGCTCCATTTTGCGCGTGTAATATGTCAAAATGTTCGCCTCGAAGAGTAGATCATTTCATCTCATTGCATCATTTTCATTTGAGCTCATCTTGATGCCCGAAATGCTGTTGGAATAGTGCTATGTGATGTTAGTTTCTGTTTCTTAACAGAACATGCACTTTTGTTATTTTTGCTGTGATTGATATGTGCACCCTATGAATTTGAGTTCTACATGTGTTTTGTAATATGCCATGTCTTCTTTCCAGGGGTGTATGCCATGTATTTTTGTGATCTATGTGGTGACTAGCACAAGCATGCAAACTAGGCTTCTTGATGTTGCTGATTTCAGCCCAGTTTTGCTGATATTTTGATGCCATGTTAACTTGATGCTACAGAGAGTTCCATGCATATTTTGAGATACTTCAGTAAGGATGTTTTTTTATACATGTCCTGCTCTATCCATCCATGCCCTTGTTTGCAATTATGGAGTGCCATAGCTTGAGTCAATCGAGCTCTACTTTTGCTATAAAATGTTTCCTGGCAGATTGTTTACATGTTATTCAATTTTGCCAAGGTTGTTGTAGTTGATCCGTGTATGCTATGATGTTGTTCTTGCCATGTATAGCTTCTATGTCATGTCTTCTTACTATTGGTTGCCTTTCCATGCCTTGTATTGCTCTGTGGTGAGTGGTTCAAGCTCACCAACATGCCTACTCATCGTTGTTCCTGCCATGTATGAATCTGTATTATAACTTGCCATGTTTACATGGGTGCCATCATATTTTCTGATCCTTTTTGACTTATGGTCAGTAAAGGACTTTCGTTATATGCTTTGAGTATATTCATGACATGCCTTTTTTTGCAATGATAAGTTCCTGTAGCATGCTGTTTGATAGCTCTAAACATTGCAACCTTGATGTTATTTCGCCAATGCCTAAACTGTTATTATTTGCAATCTTGCCATGTGTGTTTGAGCATGTTCTAGTCATTTCTGGAGATAGCTCAGTGTTCATGTTTTGTCATGCTTTACCTGTACATCATGCCCATGCCTTTTGTTTTCATATTGAGATGCTGTAGCTTGTTGTTTTGATGCTTGCAATATGCCTAGTTGCTGTTTTGGACAGATTGTGGTCATGACTTGTATAGGGTGTATGTGTTGCACCGTTGCTCCGTTTTGAGTGTGCTCTATATGAAACTTGCTTGATTTTGCATGTAGTTTCATATTATCATGTTGCATCCATGTTTTGAGGTGTTTGCTTGATGTTTGTATGCATTTTGCATCAATGCCATGCTTATCTTGTTTTGCTCATATCTTCTAGGCCGTAGTCTCAATCTAATGAACTTTATATGTAACTTGACTAGAATTTCGTGTAGATCATCTTGGTGCATCTTAAATTGCTGTTTAACAACTTGAACATAAGGTTTATTCAGATCTGGACCAATTTCGAAATATGCATATGAGGACTTACCGGAATGGTTATGTGTTGTTTCCGGCCTCATTTAAACTTGCCTTGATGTGTTGTTCTTGTTTGCATCATCTCTTGCCATGAGTTGCTTCATCTAGATTTGTCATGCATCATGCTTGTTGTGCATCATGTCTTGTTCATGTGTGGGGTGTTCACCATGTTGTGTGCTTCTTCTTGTTAGTTCTGTTTCTTGCGATCGTGAGGATTCGTTCGTCTACGCTTGGTTCTGCTTCATCCGTTCGTCTTCTTCATGGACTCGTTCTTCTTCCATGCGGGATTTCAGGCAAGATGACCGCTACCTTGGATCTCACTACTATCATTGCTATGCTAGTTGCTTCGTTCTTTCGCTATGCTGCGCTACCTATTACCTGCTGCTCAAGCCATCCCAAATTGCCATGTCAGCCTAACCTTTTGCACCCTTCCTAGCAAATCGTTGTTTGGCTATGTTACCGCTTTGCTCAGCCCCTCTTATAGCGTTGTTAGTTGCAGGTGAAGATGAAGTTTGTTCCTTGTTGGAACATGGAGATGTTGTTCCTTGTTGGAACATGTTTACTTGTTGGGATATCACAATATATCTATTGTTTAATTAATGCATCTATATACTTGGTAAAGGGTGGAAGGCTCGGCCTTATGCCTGGTGTTTTGTTCCACTCTTGCCGCCCTAGTTTCCGTCATATCGGTATTATGTTCCCGGATTTTTGCGTCCCTAACGCGGTCGGGTGATTTATGGGACCCCCTTGACAGTTCGCTTTGAATAAGACTCCTCCAGCAAGGCCCAACCTTGGTTTTACATTTGCCTCACCTAGCCCTTTTTCCCTTGGGAGTCGCGCTCTCGAGGGTCATCTTATTTTACCCCCCCGGGCCAGTGCTCGTCGTGAGTGCTGGTCCAAACCGTCAGCCGCCGGTGTACCAGGGCAACTCTGGGTTCGCCTACCGGAAGTTTGGACAATCCGGTGTGCCCTGAGAACGAGATATGTGCAGCTCCTATCAGGATTTGTCGGCACATTCGGGCGGCTTTGCTGGTCTTGTTTTATTACTGTCGGAATGTCTTGTAGCCGGGATTCCGAGACTGATCGGGTCTTCCCGGGGAGAAGGAATATCCTTCGTTGATCGTGAGAGCTTATCATGGGCTAAGTTGGGACACCCTTGCAGGGTATAAACTTTCGAGAGCCGTGCCCGCGGTTATGTGGCAGATGGGAATTTGTTAATGTCCGGTTGTAGAAAAACCCGAAGTGGATCTCAATTAAAATACACCAACCGTGTGCGTAACCGTGAGTGTCTCTTTTCGGGTTGATCGAAAGGAGAACACGGTTTCTTGGGTTATGTCGGCGTAAGTAGGAGTTCAGGATCACTTCTTGATCATTACTAGTTGACGACCGTTCCTTTGTTTCTCTTCTCGCTCTCTTTTGCGTATGTTAGCCACCATACCTTCTTAGTCGCTGCTGCAACCTCACCACTTTACCTCTTCCTTACCCATTAAGCTTTGCTAGTCTTGATACCCATGGTAATGGGATTGCTGAGTCCTCGTGGCTCACAGATTACTACACCACCAGTTGCAGGTACATGTTTGCGATGATCTTGACGCGAGAGCGATGTTTTCTTGCTTTGGAGTTCTTCTTCCGCTTCTTCGATCAGGGGATAGGTTCCAGGTCGGCAGCCTGGGCTAGCAGGGTGGATGTCGTTTGAGTTTCTGTTTATGTTTCATCCGTAGTCGGATGTTGATCTTGTATATGATGTTGATGTATTCGGGTGGCATTTGTGCCTTATGTATGTATCCCCATCTATTATGTAATGTTGACGTAATGATATCCACCTTGCAAAGCGTTTCAATATCTGGGTCTATCCTTGGTGGGACCGTCGAGTTCCTTTTGGATAGGGTCGCATATTGGGCGTGACAAGTTGGTATCGAGCCTCGACCGACCCTAGGAGCCCCTTGATTGATCGTGTAGTTTGGCATTGTCGAGTCTAGAATAAAACTGTTTTGAGTCTAGTTATATCGAGAGTAGGAATTCTTTTACTCCTCAGCCCTTAAATCGCTCTGGTGAGGAATCTTGGCGTAGGTGTTTTGAATTACTTCTCTTCCCTTCAAATTTTTTTTAGGTTCACGCAGTTGGTTTTCCGATCATTGGCCCTCAGCTCTTTTCATCCGGTGCATTTCTCGTCAAGTCGAGTCGACCCTCTTCATCTTTGAGTTCAATCCTCAGTTCTTCCTCCGACGTCGTTGTTTTTCCTTGTCCGAAGTTGTCCTTGTTTTTCCCACCCGCCCTCCTGTTCTTCTTCTCGAACTGAGTCCGTGTCGAGTATCCATCCTACTGTATGTAAGTCTTTGCTTTCTTTCCTCAATGATTTGAACTTGTGTTTTCTCTTCAAGATATTCGTCGGTTTCCCCTTCCAAGTTGTCTTTGTTTTCCGCCTCCCACCCTTTTTTCTTCCCGGAGTTTGAGTCTGTTTCGACCATCAATTTCATTCGTGTGGAGTCTTCCTTAATTATTTCAACCGGTGAATTCTCGTCTTGTTCGTCATTCTTCATCCCTTTCTTTTTCCGGTGGACTCAATTCAAGTTTTTCGGTGTTGATCATATTCTTTTCCTTCGAAGTGTTCTCTTTGCTCGTTCGCCTCTCGCCAGTTTATCATTCCGGAGTTCGGAAGACATCTCAGGAGATTCGTCTGTGTTTCCAATTAATTCGAGGCTGTCACCTCATTCAAATATTTCATTTGTTCCGGTGCATCATCTATCTGTTCGTCATCCCTTTCCAACGGTGTTATCTCTTTAGTGGGCCCTAACCCACAGGTCTTTTCCCAGGATCTTACCTGACTCTTCTAATTCCCCGGAGTTATTCTCAATTCTTTTCAAGTGTGACGTAAGAATGAATTTCATCAGTCACATGCCTTCTACAAGATCGCTTTCGAATTCTTTTCATTGTTGGCTCAACCTCTCTGTTTTTCTTTCTTCCGGAGTATCTCATTAATTTTGGCAGTGTTTCTCGTCGTCATTTGAAGACCGAAGAAGAGTTCCTTCTAAATCTTGTCCATTCTCCCGGAGATTCTTGGTGCTAGCTCGATGTTATCCTATCTAATTGTTTCCAGTCAGGCAAATTCTTTTCACCAATCCGGAGTATTTCAGGTGTTGCTTCCCCTCTCGATCATCCGGAGGCCATCTTTTTGGAAGATTTCTTCGTTCCAAGTTTTTCAAAGTCGTTCTCCAATTATTCTATATCCGTGCCCCTTAGTTAGTCTCAATATTCTTCCGGTGCTGCGTTCAAGCATTCGTCAATCAGTTCGCGATCTCTTCGATCTCTTTTCTCTAAATTCCCTCAAGTATCTTGGTGCTTTTCTAATTCTTCCCGGTGATTCATTCTCTTTCATCAGTCATTTCGAATTCTTACGATGGTTCGTTCAACATTCTTTTCCTTGATTTTCGTATTAATCCATTCGTTCTTTTCAATCCTACCGGTGGTTCATGAAGACCTTCTCAAGTTTGCTCTATACCTCTTCTCAATCCTTTTCAAGAAGAATAAGTAGTATGCAAATCCGTTGCTTCTCATCAATTTAGTTGGTGGAGGATAAGTATACAATAAATCTTATTCTTATTTCATCTAAGTGTTAATCCTTCCTTCGAGTTTGTTCTTGAGGAATAAATTCTAGTTCCAAGTCTTTTCATCTTTTCTTTTCCGGAGTTCAATTTCATTGACTATTTCGCCGGAACCTCCATCTAAATCATCGCAAGGCTCATCTTAGTCTTTCTTCCTTCATTCTATCTCATCATCCTTTTTGTTACCGGAGTTCTTCATGGTGCTTCGTCATGATTTAATTCATTCTTCAAGCGTTCACCAAGATTCTTTTTGGAGGAGCTCAAGTTTTATTCTGGCATCTCGAAGCGCAATTAATTCTCTGTATTCTTTTGAAGTGGAGTTTTGCATTTCTTCGTTCTTCCTCGCTATCCAATCATTTCCGTTTGTGGTCGGTTATCACCTTATGATCTTGAGATGTTACCTATAAGTCCACGACAAGCTCATTCTTTCGTTGTTGATTTTCTCAACAACTCCATTCAATTCTCTTTCAATTCTTTCCGGAGATTTTGTGTCATGTCTTCATCAAGTGTCATCCCATCTTGTGAAGTTCATGTTCTTTTCCTTCCATTTTTAGCCGGAGTGCTGCCTAAATTCTTTCAGTCTTATTCGCTTCTCATCTCGCCATTCCTTGAGCTTTCGATTCTCGTCATTCTCGTCGTTCCTATCTTCTTCTCGAGTGCTCTCGATTCTTTGCTTCTTCTCTTGAGTTCTTGTTTCACCTCATCCCTTTCTCTTCCGTCTCATTCCTAAGATCTCGGGCGAGATCTCTTGTTAGTGGAGGAGTGTTGTAACGCCTGGATTCGATCGCCTGTGTCCGCCAGATTATTCGTCGTCTTTGCCATGTCATGTGCTTGCGTGTTGCCCTTTGCCATGTCATCATATGCATTTCATATCATGTCATCATGTGCATTTTATTTTGCATACGTGTTCGCCTCATGCATCCGAGCATTTTCCCGTTGTCCGTTTTGCAATCCGGCACTAATATGCCTCCCGCGCCCCTTTTACCTCTTTTCATGTGCGGGTGTTAAACGGTCTCGAATGGACCGAGGTTTGCCATGCGGCCTTGGTATACCACCGGTAGACCGCCTGTCAAGTTTCGTCGCATTCGGAGCTCGTTTGATAGCCCAACCGTCATCCGTAGCGGCACCGTTGCCGGTTTAATCGTCGGACGTTTCCGGTCTCCGGAACAGTTGCCTGGGCTGCCCTTCCCTTCTCTCCCTCAGCCCAAACCTCTCTCGCAGTCCACCTAGGCCTGCCTACCCCCCTCTCGATCGGGTCCGTCGGATCGCGATCGGAGGCTCCGAAACCCCTCCAAAATCCGCAAACCCTAGTCCCTACCCTTTATATACACCTTCCCCTTCCATTTTTGGCAGCCTATTCCCCTCTCCTCCTCGTTTTCACCACCTCCTCCCACCTCGAGGGCCGCGCCGCCGCCTCCCCTCTCCAGATCCGCCGCCGGCCACCTCATCCTCGCCACGTGGCGCCGCCTGAGTGGTCGCGCAGCCACCCAGCGCCGCTCCCCTCCAACCAGGCGCCTCCACGCGTCCACCCCGCGCCTCCCCACCACCGTGGCCCGCCGTGGCCCATCCCATGCCCGCTCTGGGCGCGGCAGGGTCTGGATCCGCCTGAAGGAAGCCCCAGCTCCCGAGCCCTTCTCCCGTCAGCCCCGCCGCCGTCATGCCCCGACCTCGCCTGCCGTCGTCGTTCTCTGCTCCGGCGGGTCACCGGAGTCAGTCCCGGCCGGAGATCGTGGCCGCCGCCTCCCCCATGCGAGCCCCCGTCGCGCCTTCTCCCTTCCTCTCTCTCTTCTTCCCCTGCCTCACTCTCTATACCCCGCCTCGCAGGAACCTCCCGTCGCCTCCCGAAGCTCCCGTCACCGCCCGGCCTCGCCGCCGTGGCGAATGGCTCCGCCCTCATCGGATCCGCCCGGATCCGGCTGGGTCCCTCCCCGCCTCGCCTCGGCCTTCGCCGGCCTCTTCTTCGCCGATGGCGCCGCCCCATGGCTCCTGCCCGTGAGGAGCACGGGAGGACGACGCCTCCAGCGCCCGTGGGCCGCGCCCCCCGCTGGCCCATCTCCCCGGCCCAGCGCGCCGGCCTCCAGGCCCAGCTGGCGTCCTTCCCCCTCTTGGGCCGAAGCCCAATGTGAGCAGCCCCAGATCCCCACTTTTGGCCCAGCACATTTTTTTTCAGATCTGCGAATTTTGACTAAGTCCCCGAAATTGTTGCATATTTTATTGCATTTTCAACATGCCATAACTCTGCATCTATAGCTCCGTTTTGCGCGTGTAATATGTCAAAATGTTCGACTCGAAGAGTAGATCATTTCATCTCATTGCATCATTTTCATTTGAGCTCATCTTGATGCCCGAAATGCTGTTGGAAGAGTGCTATGTGATGTTAGTTTCTGTTTCTTAACAGAACATGCACTTTTGTTATTTTTGCTATGATTGATATGTGCACCCTATGAATTTGAGTCCTACATGTGTTTTGTAATATGCCATGTCTTCTTTCCAGGGGTGTATGCCATGTATTTTTGTGATCTATGTGGTGACTAGCACAAGCATGCAAACTAGGCTTCTTGATGTTGCTGATTTCAGCCCAAGTTTTGCTGATATTTTGATGCCATGTTAACTTGATGCTCTGAGAGTTCCATGCATATTTTGAGATACTTCAGTAAGGATGTTTTTTTATACATGTCCTGCTCTATCCATCCATGCCCTTGTTTGCAATTATGGAGTGCCATAGCTTGAGTCAATCGAGCTCTACTTTTGCTATAAAATGTTTCCTGGCAGATTGTTTACATGTTATTCAATTTTGCCAAGGTTGTTGTAGTTGATCCGTGTATGCTATGATGTTGTTCTTGCCATGTATAGCTTCTATGTCATGTCTTCTTACTATTGGTTGCCTTTCCATGCCTTGTATTGCTCTGTGGTGAGTGGTTCAAGCTCACCAACATGCCTACTCATCGTTGTTCCTGCCATGTATGAATCTGTATTATAACTTGCCATGTTTACATGGGTGCCATCATATTTTCTGATCCTTTTTGACTTATGGTCAGTAAAGGACTTTCGTTATATGCTTTGAGTATATTCATGACATGCCTTTTTTTGCAATGATAAGTTCCTGTAGCATGCTGTTTGATAGCTCTAAACATTGCAACCTGATGTTATTTCAATGCCAAACTGTTATTATTTGCAATCTTGCCATGTGTGTTTGAGCATGTTCTAGTCATTTCTGGAGATAGCTCAGTGTTCATGTTTTGTCATGCTTTACCTGTACATCATGCCCATGCCTTTTGTTTTCATATTGAGATGCTGTAGCTTGTTGTTTTGATGCTTGCAATATGCCTAGTTGCTGTTTTGGACAGATTGTGGTCATGACTTGTATAGGGTGTATGTGTTGCACCGTTGCTCCGTTTTGAGTGTGCTCTATATGAAACTTGCTTGATTTTGCATGTAGTTTCATATTATCATGTTGCATCCATGTTTTGAGGTGTTTGCTTGATGTTTGTATGCATTTTGCATCAATGCCATGCTTATCTTGTTTTGCTCATATCTTCTAGGCCGTAGCTCCGAATCTAATGAACTTTATATGTAACTTGACTAGAATTTCGTGTAGATCATCTTGGTGCATCTTAAATTGCTGTTTAACAACTTGAACATAAGGTTTATTCAGATCTGGACCAATTTCGAAATATGCATATGAGGACTTACCGGAATGGTTATGTGTTGTTTCCGGCCTCATTTAAACTTGCCTTGATGTGTTGTTCTTGTTTGCATCATCTCTTGCCATGAGTTGCTTCATCTAGATTTGTCATGCATCATGCTTGTTGTGCATCATGTCTTGTTCATGTGTGGGGTGTTCACCATGTTGTGTGCTTCTTCTTGTTAGTTCCTGTTTCGTTGCGATCGTGAGGATTCGTTCGTCTACGCTTGGTTCTGCTTCATCCGTTCGTCTTCTTCATGGACTCGTTCTTCTTCCTTGCGGGATTTCAGGCAAGATGACCGCTACCTTGGATCTCACTACTATCATTGCTATGCTAGTTGCTTCGTTCTTTCGCTATGCTGCGCTACCTATTACCTGCTGCTCAAGCCATCCCAAATTGCCATGTCAGCCCCTAACCTTTTGCACCCTTCCTAGCAAACCGTTGTTTGGCTATGTTACCGCTTTGCTCAGCCCCTCTTATAGCGTTGTTAGTTGCAGGTGAAGATGAAGTTTGTTCCTTGTTGGAACATGGAGATGTTGTTCCTTGTTGGAACATGTTTACTTGTTGGGATATCACAATATATCTATTGTTTAATTAATGCATCTATATACTTGGTAAAGGGTGGAAGGCTCGGCCTTATGCCTGGTGTTTTGTTCCACTCTTGCCGCCTAGTTTCCGTCATATCGGTATTATGTTCCCGGATTTTTGCGTCCCTAACGCGGTCGGGTGATTTATGGGACCCCTTGACAGTTCGCTTTGAATAAGACTCCTCCAAAGAAGGCCCAACCTTGGTTTTACATTTGCCTCACCTAGCCCTTTTTCCCTTGGGAGTCGCTCTCGAGGGTCATCTTATTTTACCCCCGGCCAGTGCTCGTCGTGAGTGCTGGTCCAAACCGTCAGCCGCCGGTGGCCACCAGGGGCAACTCTCGGTTCGCCTACTGGAAGTTTGGACAATCCGGTGTGCCCTGAGAACGAGATATGTGCAGCTCCTATCAGGATTTGTCGGCACATTCGGGCGGCTTTGCTGGTCTTGTTTTATTACTGTCGGAATGTCTTGTAGCCGGGATTCCGAGACTGATCGGGTCTTCCCGGGGAGAAGGAATATCCTTCGTTGATCGCGAGAGCTTATCATGGGCTAAGTTGGGACACCCTGCAGGTATAAACTTTCGAGAGCCGTGCCTCATGTTATGTGGCAGATGGGAATTTGTTAATGTCCGGTTGTAGAAAAACCCGAAGTGGATCTCAATTAAAATACACCAACCGTGTGCGTAACCGTGAGTGTCTCTTTTCGGGGTTGATCGAAAGGAGAACACGGTTTCTTGGGTTATGTCTGACGTAAGTAGGAGTTCAGGATCACTTCTTGATCATTACTAGTTGACGACCGTTCCTTTGTTTCTCTTCTCGCTCTCTTTTGCGTATGTTAGCCACCATACCTGCTTAGTCGCTGCTGCAACCTCACCACTTTACCTCTTCCTTACCCATTAAGCTTTGCTAGTCTTGATACCCATGGTAATGGGATTGCTGAGTCCTCGTGGCTCACAGATTACTACACCACCAGTTGCAGGTACAGGTTTGCGATGATCTTGACGCGAGAGCGATGTTTGCTTGCTTTGGAGTTCTTCTTCCGCTTCTTCGATCAGGGGATAGGTTCCAGGTCGGCAGCCTGGCTAGCAGGTGGATGTCGTTTGAGTTTCTGTTTATGTTTCATCCGTAGTCGGATGTTGATCTTGTATATGATGTTGATGTATTCGGGTGGCATTTGTGCCTTATGTATGTATCCCCATCTATTATGTAATGTTGACGTAATGATATCCACCTTGCAAAAGCGTTTCAATATGCGGGTCTATCCTTGGTGGGACCGTCGAGTTCCTTTGGATAGGGTCGCATATTGGGCGTGACAAGTTGGTATCGAGCCTCGACCGACCCTAGGAGCCCCTTGATTGATCGTGTAGTTTGGCCATTGTCGAGTCTAGAATAAAACTGTTTTGAGTCTAGTTATATCGAGAGTAGGAATTCTTTTACTCCTCAGCCCTTCGTCGCTCTCTGGTGAGGAATCTTGACGTAGGTGTTTTGAATTACTTCTCTTCCCTTCAAATTTTTTTAGGTTCACGCAGTTGGTTTTCCGATCATTGGCCCTCAGCTCTTTTCATCCGTGCATTTCTCGTCAAGTCGACTCGACCCTCTTCATCTTTGAGTTCAATCCTCAGTTCTTCCTCCGACGTCGTTGTTTTTCCTTGTCCGAAGTTGTCCTTGTTTTTCCCACCGCCCTCCTGTTCTTCTTCTCGAACTGAGTCCGTGTCAGTATCCATCCTACTGTATAAGTCTTTGCTTTCTTTCCTCAATGATTTGAACTTGTGTTTTCTCTTCAAGATATTCGTCGGTTTCCCCTTCCAAGTTGTCTTTGTTTTCCGCCTCCCACCCTTTTTCTTCCCGGAGTTTGAGTCTGTTTCGACCATCAATTTCATTCGTGCGGAGTCTTCCCTTAATTATTTCAACCGGTGAATTCTCGTCTTGTTCGTCATTCTTCATCCCTTTCTTTTTCCGGTGGACTCAATTCAAGTTTTTCGGTGTTGATCATATTCTTTTCCTTCGAAGTGTTCTCTTTGCTCGTTCGCCTCTCGCCAGTTTATCATTCCGGAGTTCGGAAGACATCTCAGGAGATTCGTCTGTGTTTCCAATTAATTGAGGCTGTCACCTCATTCAAATATTTCATTTGTTCCGTGCATCATCTATCTGTTCGTCATCCCTTTCCAACGGTGTTATCTCTTTAGTGGGCCCTAACCCACAGGTCTTTTCCCAGGATCTTACCTGACTCTTCTAATTCCCCGGAGTTATTCTCAATTCTTTTCAAGTGTGACGTAAGAATGAATTTCATCAGTCACATGCCTTCTACAAGATCGCTTTCGAATTCTTTTCATTGTTGGCTCAACCTCTCTGTTTTCTTTCTTCCGAGTATCTCATTAATTTTGGTAGTGTTTCTCGTCGTCATTTGAAGACCAAGAAGAGTTCCTTCTAAATCTTGTCCATTCTCCGGAGATTCTTGGTGCTAGCTCGATGTTATCCTATCTAATTGTTTCCAACAGGCAAATTCTTTTCATCAATCCGAGTATTTCAGGTGTTGCTTCCTCTCGATCATCCGGAGGCCATCTTTTGGAAGATTTCTTCGTTCCAAGTTTTTCAAAGTCGTTCTCCAATTATTCTATATCCGTGCCCTTCATTAGTCTCAATATTCTTCCGTGCTGCGTTCAAGCATTCATCAATCAGTTCGCGATCTCTTGATCTCTTTTCTCTAAATTCCTCAAGTATCTTGGTGCTTTTCTAATTCTTCCCGGTGATTCATTCTCTTTCATCAGTCATTTCGAATTCTTACGATGGTTCGTTCAACATTCTTTTCCTTGATTATCGTATTAATCCATTCGTTCTTTTCAATCCTACCGGTGGTTCATGAAGACCTTCTCAAGTTTGCGCTATACCTCTTCTCAATCCTTTTCAAGAAGAATAAGTAGTATGCAAATCCGTTGCTTCTCATCAATTTAATTGGTGGAGGATAAGTATACAATAAATCTTATTCTTATTTCATCTAAGTGTTAATCCCTTCCTTCGGAGTTTGTTCTTGAGGAATAAATTCTAGTTCCAAGTCTTTTCATCTTTTCTTTTCCGGAGTTCAATTTCATTGACTATTTCGTCGGAACCTCCATCTAAATCATCGCAAGGCTCATCTTAGTCTTTCTTCCTTCATTCTATCTCATCATCCTTTTTGTTACCGGAGTTCTTCATGGTGCTTCGTCATGATTTAATTCATTCTTCAAGCGTTCACCAAGATTCTTTTTGGAGGAGCTCAAGTTTTATTCTGGCATCTCGAAGCGCAATTAATTCTCTGTATTCTTTTGAAGTGGAGTTTTGCATTTCTTCGTTCTTCCTCGCTATCCAATCATTTCCGTTTGTGGTCGGTTATCACCTTATGATCTTGAGATGTTACCTATAAGTCCACGACAAGCTCATTCTTTCGTTGTTGATTTTCTCAACAACTCCATTCAATTCTCTTTCAATTCTTTCCGGAGATTTTGTGTCATGTCTTCATCAAGTGTCATCCCATCTTGTGAAGTTCATGTTCTTTTCCTTCCATTTTTAGCCGGAGTGCTGCCTAAATTCTTTCAGTCTTATTCGCTTCTCATCTCGCCATTCCTTGAGCTTTCGATTCTCGTCATTCTCGTCGTTCCTCTCTTCTTCTCGAGTGCTCTCGATTCTTTGCTTCTTCTCTTGAGTTCTTGTTTCACCTCATCCCTTTTCTCTTCCGTCTCATTCCTAAGATCTCGGGACGAGATCTCTTGTTAGTGGAGGAGTGTTGTAACGCCCCGGATTCGATGCGCCAGGTGTCCGCCAGTTATTCGTCGTCTTTGCCATGTCATGTGCTTGCGTGTTGCCCTTTGCCATGTCATCATATGCATTTCATATCATGTCATCATGTGCATTTCATTTTGCATACGTGTTCGTCTCATGCATCCGAGCATTTTCCCCGTTGTCCGTTTTGCAATCCGGCACTAATATGCCTCCCGGCGCCCCCTTTTACCTCTTTTCATGTGCGGGTGTTAAACGGTCTCGGAATGGACTGAGGTTTGCCATGCGGCCTTGGTATACCACCGGTAGACCGCTTGTCAAGTTTCGTCGCATTCGGAGCTCGTTTGATAGCCCAACCGTCATCCGTAGCGGCACCGTTGCCGGTTTAATCGTCGGACGTTTCCGGTCTCCGGGAGCAGTTGCCGGGCTGCCCTTCCCTTCTCTCCCCTCAGCCCAAACCTCTCTCTCGCAGTCCACCTAGGCCTGCCTACCCCCCCTCTCGATCGGGTCCGTCGGATCGCGATCGGAGGCTCCGAAACCCCTCCAAAATCCGCAAACCGTAGTCCCTACCCTTTATATACACCTTCCCCTTCCATTTTTGGCAGCCTATTCCCCTCTCCTCCTCGTTTTCACCACCTCCTCCCACCTCGAGGCTGCGCCGCCCTCCCCCTCTCCAGATCCGCCACCGGCCACCTCATCCTCGCCACGTGGCGCCGCCTGAGTGGTCGCGCAGCCACCCAGCGCCGCTCCCCTCCAACCAGGCGCCTCCACGCGTCCACCCCGCGCCTCCCCACCGCCGTGGCCCGCCGTGGCCCATCCCATGCCCGCTCTGGGCCGCGACGGGCCCGGATCCGCCCGAGCGAGCGCCCCCTGGCTCCCCGAGCCCTTCTCCCGTCAGCCCCGCCGCCGTCATGCCCCGACCTCGCCTGCCGTCGTCGTTCTCTGCTCCGGCGGGTCACCGGAGTCAGTCCCCGCCGGAGATCGTGGCCGCCGCCTCCCCCATGCGAGCCCCGCCGTCGCGCCTTCTCCCTTCCTCTCTCTTCTTCCCCTGCCTCACTCTCTCTACCCCGCCTCGCAGGAACCTCCCGTCGCCTCCCGAAGCTCCCGTCACCGCCCGGCCTCGCCGCCGTGGGGAATGGATCCGCCCTCATCGGATCCGCCCGGATCCGGCTGGGTCCCTCCCCGCCTCGCCTCGGCCTTCGCCGGCCTCTTCTGCCAGTGGCGCCGCCGCCATGGCTCCTGCCCGTGAGGAGCACGGGAGGACGACGCCTCCAGCGCCCGTGGGCCGCGCCCCTCGCTGGCCCATCTCCCCGGCCCAGCGCGCCGGCCTCCAGGCCCAGCTGGCGTCCTTCCCCCTCTTGGGCCGAAGCCCAATGTGAGCAGCCCCATATCCCCACTTTTGGCCCATCACATTTTTTTTCAGATCTGCGAATTTTGACTAAGTCCCCGAAATTGTTGCATATTTTATTGCATTTTCAACATGCCATAACTCTGCATCTATAGCTCCATTTTGCGCGTGTAATATGTCAAAATGTTCGCCTCGAAGAGTAGATCATTTCATCTCATTGCATCATTTTCATTTGAGCTCATCTTGATGCCCGAAATGCTGTTGGAAGAGTGCTATGTGATGTTAGTTTCTGTTTCTTAACAGAACATGCACTTTTGTTATTTTTGCTATGATTGATATGTGCACCCTATGAATTTGAGTCCTACATGTGTTTTGTAATATGCCATGTCTTCTTTCCAGGGGTGTATGCCATGTATTTTTGTGATCTATGTGGTGACTAGCACAAGCATGCAAACTAGGCTTCTTGATGTTGCTGATTTCAGCCCAGTTTTGCTGATATTTTGATGCCATGTTAACTTGATGCTACAGAGAGTTCCATGCATATTTTGAGATACTTCAGTAAGGATGTTTTGTTATACATGTCTTGCTCTATCCATCCATGCCCTTGTTTGCAATTATGGAGTGCCATAGCTTGAGTCAATCGAGCTCTACTTTTGCTATAAAATGTTTCCTGGCAGATTGTTTACATGTTATTCAATTTTGCCAAGGTTGTTGTAGTTGATCCGTGTATGCTATGATGTTGTTCTTGCCATGTATAGCTTCTATGCCATGTCTTCTTACTATTGGTTGCCTTGCCATGCCTTGTATTGCTCTGTGGTGAGTGGTTCAAGCTCACCAACATGCCTACTCATCGTTGTTCCTGCCATGTATGAATCTGTATTATAACTTGCCATGTTTACATGGGTGCCATCATATTTTCTGATCCTTTTTGACTTATGGTCAGTAAAGGACTTTTGTTATATGCTTTGAGTATATTCATGACATGCCTTTTTTTGCAATGATAAGTTCCTGTAGCATGCTGTTTGATAGCTCTAAACATTGCAACTTTGATGTTATTTCATGCCATGCAATCTTGCCATGTGTTTGAGCATGTTCTAGTCATTTCTGGAGATAGCTCAGTGTTCATGTTTTGTCATGCTTTACCTGTACATCATGCCCATGCCTTTTGTTTTCATATTGAGATGCTGTAGCTTGTTGTTTTGATGCTTGCAATATGCCTAGTTGCTGTTTTGGACAGATTGTGGTCATGACTTGTATAGTGTGTATGTGTTGCACCGTTGCTCCGTTTTGAGTGTGCTCTATATGAAACTTGCTTGATTTTGCATGTAGTTTCATATTATCATGTTGCATCCATGTTTTGAGGTGTTTGCTTGATGTTTGTATGCATTTTGCATCAATGCCATGCTTATCTTGTTTTGCTCATATCTTCTAGGCCGTAGCTCCGAATCTAATGAACTTTATATGTAACTTGACTAGAATTTCGTGTAGATCATCTTGGTGCATCTTAAATTGCTGTTTAACAACTTGAACATAAGGTTTATTCAGATCTGGACCAATTTCGAAATATGCATATGAGGACTTACCGAATGGTTATGTGTTGTTTCCGGCCTCATTTAAACTTGCCTTGATGTGTTGTTCTTGTTTGCATCATCTCTTGCCATGAGTAGCTTCATCTAGATTTGTCATGCATCATGCTTGTTGTGCATCATGTCTTGTTCATGTGTGGGTGTTTACCATGTTGTGTGCTTCTTCTTGTTAGTTCTGTTTCGTTGCGATCGTGAGGATTCGTTCGTCACGCTTGGTTCGCTTCATCCGTTCGTCTTCTTCATGGACTCGTTCTTCTTCCTTGCGGGATTTCAGGCAAGATGACCGCTACCCTGGATCTCACTACTATCATTGCTATGCTAGTTACTTCGTTCTTTCGCTATGCTGCGCTACCTATTACCTGCTGCTCAAGCCATCCCAAATTGCCATGTCAGCCTCTAACCTTTTGCACCCTTCCTAGCAAACCGTTGTTTGGCTATGTTACCGCTTTGCTCAGCCCCTCTTATAGCGTTGTTAGTTGCAGGTGAAGATGAAGTTTGTTCCTTGTTGGAACATGGAGATGTTGTTCCTTGTTGGAACATGTTTACTTGTTGGGATATCACAATATATCTATTGTTTAATTAATGCATCTATATACTTGGTAAAGGGTGGAAGGCTCGGCCTTATGCCTGGTGTTTTGTTCCACTCTTGCCGCCCTAGTTTCCGTCATATCGGTATTATGTTCCCGGATTTTGCGTCCCTAACGCGGTCGGGTGATTTATGGGACCCCCTTGACAGTTCGCTTTGAATAAGACTCCTCCAGCAAGGCCCAACCTTGGTTTTACATTTGCCTCACCTAGCCCTTTTTCCCTTGGGAGTCGCGCTCTCGAGGGTCATCTTATTTTACCCCCCCGGGCCAGTGCTCGTCGTGAGTGCTGGTCCAAACCGTCAGCCGCCGGTGGCCACCAGGGGCAACTCTGGGTTCGCCTACCGGAAGTTTGGACAATCCGGTGTGCCCTGAGAACGAGATATGTGCAGCTCCTATCAGGATTTGTCGGCACATTCGGGCGGCTTTGCTGGTCTTGTTTTATTACTGTCGAAATGTCTTGTAGCCGGGATTCCGAGACTGATCGGGTCTTCCCGGGGAGAAGGAATATCCTTCGTTGATCGTGAGAGCTTATCATGGGCTAAGTTGGGACACCCTGCAGGGTATAAACTTTCGAGAGCCGTGCCCGCGGTTATGTGGCAGATGGGAATTTGTTAATGTCCGGTTGTAGAAAAACCCGAAGTGGATCTCAATTAAAATACACCAACCGTGTGCGTAACCGTGAGTGTCTCTTTTCAGGGTTGATCGAAAGGAGAACACGGTTTCTTGGGTTATGTCTGACGTAAGTAGGAGTTCAGGATCACTTCTTGATCATTACTAGTTGACGACCGTTCCTTTGTTTCTCTTCTCGCTCTCTTTTGCGTATGTTAGCCACCATACCTTCTTAGTCGCTGCTGCAACCTCACCACTTTACCTCTTCCTTACCCATTAAGCTTTGCTAGTCTTGATACCCATGGTAATGGGATTGCTGAGTCCTCGTGGCTCACAGATTACTACACCACCAGTTGCAGGTACAGGTTTGCGATGATCTTGACGCGAGAGCGATGTTTGCTTGCTTTGGAGTTCTTCTTCCGCTTCTTCGATCAGGGGATAGGTTCCAGTCGGCAGCCTGGCTAGCAGGGTGGATGTCGTTTGAGTTTCTGTTTATGTTTCATCCGTAGTCGGATGTTGATCTTGTATATGATGTTGATGTATTCGGGTGGCATTTGTGCCTTATGTATGTATCCCCATCTATTATGTAATGTTGACGTAATGATATCCACCTTGCAAAAGCGTTTCAATATGCGGGTCTATCCTTGGTGGGACCGTCGAGTTCCTTTTGGATAGGGTCGCATATTGGGCGTGACAAGTTGGTATCAGAGCCTCGACCGACCCTAGGATCCCCCTTGATTGATCGTGTAGTTTGGCCGCTGTCGAGTCTAGAATAAAACTGTTTTCGGAGTCTAGTTATATCGGAGAGTAGGAATTCTTTTTACTCCTCAGCCCCTTCGTCGCTCTGGTGAGGAATCTTGACGTAGGTGTTTTGAATTACTTCTCTTCCCCTTCAAATTTTTTTTAGGTTCACGCAGTTGGTTTTCCGATCGTTGGCCCTCAGCTCTTTTCATCCGGTGCATTTCTCGTCAAGTCGACTCGACCCTCTTCATCTTTGAGTTCAATCCTCAGTTCTTCCTCCGACGTCGTTGTTTTTCCTTGTCCGAAGTTGTCCTTGTTTTTCCCACCCGCCCTCCCTGTTCTTCTTCTCGGAACTGGAGTCCGTAATCGAGTATCCATCCTACTCGTGCGAAGTCTTTGCTTTCTTTCCTCAATGATTTGAACTTGTGTTTTCTCTTCAAGATATTCGTCGGTTTCCCCTTCCAAGTTGTCTTTGTTTTCCCGCCCTCCCACCCTTTTTCTTCCCGGAGTTTGAGTCTGTTTCGACCATCAATTTCATTCGTGCGGAGTCTTCCCTTAATTATTTCAACCGGTGAATTCTCGTCTTGTTCGTCATTCTTCATCCCTTTCTTTTTCCGGTGGACTCAATTCAAGTTTTTCGGTGTTGATCATATTCTTTTCCTTCGAAGTGTTCTCTTTGCTCGTTCGCCTCTCGCCAGTTTATCATTCCGGAGTTCGGAAGACATCTCAGGAGATTCGTCTGTGTTTCCAATTAATTCGAGGCTGTCACCTCATTCAAATATTTCATTTGTTCCGGTGCATCATCTATCTGTTCGTCATCCCTTTCCAACGGTGTTATCTCTTTAGTGGGCCCTAACCCACAGGTCTTTTCCCAGGATCTTACCTGACTCTTCTAATTCCCCGGAGTTATTCTCAATTCTTTTCAAGTGTGACGTAAGAATGAATTTCATCAGTCACATGCCTTCTACAAGATCGCTTTCGAATTCTTTTCATTGTTGGCTCAACCTCTCTGTTTTTCTTTCTTCCGGAGTATCTCATTAATTTTGGTAGTGTTTCTCGTCGTCATTTGAAGACCGAAGAAGAGTTCCTTCTAAATCTTGTCCATTCTCCCGGAGATTCTTGGTGCTAGCTCGATGTTATCCTATCTAATTGTTTCCAGTCAGGCAAATTCTTTTCATCAATCCGGAGTATTTCAGGTGTTGCTTCCTCTCGATCATCCGGAGGCCATCTTTTCGGAAGATTTCTTCGTTCCAAGTTTTTCAAAGTCGTTCTCCAATTATTCTATATCCGTGCCCCTTCATTCGTCTCAATATTCTTCCGGTGCTGCGTTCAAGCATTCGTCAATCAGTTCGCGATCTCTTCGATCTCTTTTCTCTAAATTCCCTCAAGTATCTTGGTGCTTTTCTAATTCTTCCCGGTGATTCATTCTCTTTCATCAGTCATTTCAAATTCTTACGATGGTTCGTTCAACATTCTTTTCCTTGATTATCGTATTAATCCATTCGTTCTTTTCAATCCTACCGGTGGTTCATGAAGACCTTCTCAAGTTTGCGCTATACCTCTTCTCAATCCTTTTCAAGAAGAATAAGTAGTATGCAAATCCGTTGCTTCTCATCAATTTAATTGGTGGAGGATAAGTATACAATAAATCTTATTCTTATTTCATCTAAGTGTTAATCCCTTCCTTCGGAGTTTGTTCTTGAGGAATAAATTCTAGTTCCAAGTCTTTTCATCTTTTCTTTTCGGAGTTCAATTTCATTGACTATTTCGTCGAACCTCCATCTAAATCATCGCAAGGCTCATCTTAGTCTTTCTTCCTTCATTCTATCTCATCATCCTTTTTGTTACCGGAGTTCTTCATGGTGCTTCGTCATGATTTAATTCATTCTTCAAGCGTTCACCAAGATTCTTGTTGGAGGAGCTCAAGTTTTATTCTTGCATCTCGAAGCGCAATTAATTCTCTGTATTCTTTTGAAGTGGAGTTTTGCATTTCTTCGTTCTTCCCAGCTATCCAATCATTTCCGTTTGTGGTCGGTTATCACCTTATGATCTTGAGATGTTACCTATAAGTCCACGACAAGCTCATTCTTTCGTTGTTGATTTTCTCAACAACTCCATTCAATTCTCTTTCAATTCTTTCCGGAGATTTTGTGTCATGTCTTCATCAAGTGTCATCCCATCTTGTGAAGTTCATGTTCTTTTCCTTCCATTTTTAGCCGGAGTGCTGCCTAAATTCTTTCAGTCTTATTCGCTTCTCATCTCGCCATTCCTTGAGCTTTCGATTCTCGTCATTCTCGTCGTTCCTCTCTTCTTCTCGAGTGCTCTCGATTCTTTGCTTCTTCTCTTGAGTTCTTGTTTCACCTCATCCCTTTTCTCTTCCGTCTCGGTCCTAAGATCTCGGGACGAGATCTCTTGTTAGTGGAGGAGTGTTGTAACGCCCGGATTCGATCGCGCCTGTGTCCGCCAGTTATTCGTCGTCTTTGCCATGTCATGTGCTTGCGTGTTGCCCTTTGCCATGTCATCATATGCATTTCATATCATGTCATCATGTGCATTTCATTTTGCATACGTGTTCGTCTCATGCATCCGAGCATTTTCCCCGTTGTCCGTTTTGCAATCCGGCACTCATATGCCTCCCGGCGCCCCCTTTTACCTCTTTTCATGTGCGGGTGTTAAACGGTCTCGGAATGGACCGAGGTTTGCCATGCGGCCTTGGTATACCACCGGTAGACCGCCTGTCAAGTTTCGTCGCATTCGGAGCTCGTTTGATAGCCCAACCGTCATCCGTAGCGGCACCGTTGCCGGTTTAATCGTCGGACGTTTCCGGTCTCCGGAAACAGTTGCCGGGCTGCCCTTCCCTTCTCTCCCCTCAGCCCAAACCTCTCTCTCGCAGTCCACCTAGGCCTGCCTACCCCCCCTCTCGATCGGGTCCGTCGGATCGCGATCGGAGGCTCCGAAACCCCTCCAAAATCCGCAAACCCTAGTCCCTACCCTTTATATACACCTTCCCCTTCCATTTTTGGCAGCCTATTCCCCTCTCCTCCTCGTTTTCACCACCTCCTCCCACCTCGAGGGCTGCGCCGCCGCCTCCCCTCTCCAGATCCGCCGCCGGCCACCTCATCCTCGCCACGTGGCGCCGCCTGAGTGGTCGCGCAGCCACCCAGCGCCGCTCCCCTCCAACCAGGCGCCTCCACGCGTCCACCCCGCGCCTCCCCACCGCCGTGGCCGCCGTGGCCCATCCCATGCCCGCTCACTGGCGCGGCAGGCCTGGATCCGCCCGAAGGCGCCCCTGCTCCCGAGCCCTTCTCCCGTCAGCCCCGCCGCCGTCATGCCCCGACCTCGCCTCCCGTCGTTGTTCCCTGCTCCGGCGGGTCACCGGAGTCAGTCCCCGCCGGAGATCGTGGCCGCCGCCTCCCCCAGGCGAGCCCCGCCGTCGCGCCTTCTCCCTTCCTCTCTCTTCTTCCCCTGCCTCACTCTCTCTACCCCGCCTCGCAGGAACCTCCCGTCGCCTCCCGAAGCTCCCGTCACCGCCCGGCCTCGCCGCCGTGGGGAATGGATCCGCCCTCATCGGATCCGCCGGATCCGCCGGTCCCTCCCTCCCGCCTCGCCTCGGCCTTATGCTTATCTTGTTTTGCTCATATCTTCTAGGCGTAGTCTCAATCTAATGAACTTTATATGTAACTTGACTAGAATTTCGTGTAGATCATCTTGGTGCATCTTAAATTGCTGTTTAACAACTTGAACATAAGGTTTATTCAGATCTGGACCAATTTCGAAATATGCATATGAGGACTTACCGGAATGGTTATGTGTTGTTTCCGGCCTCATTTAAACTTGCCTTGATGTGTTGTTCTTGTTTGCATCATCTCTTGCCATGAGTTGCTTCATCTAGATTTGTCATGCATCATGCTTGTTGTGCATCATGTCTTGTTCATGTGTGGGGTGTTTACCATGTTGTGTGCTTCTTCTTGTTAGTTCCTGTTTCGTTGCGATCGTGAGGATTCGTTCGTCTACGCTTGGTTCGGCTTCATCCGTTCGTCTTCTTCATGGACTCGTTCTTCTTCCTTGCGGGATTTCAGGCAAGATTACCGCTACCCTGGATCTCACTACTATCATTGCTATGCTAGTTGCTTCGTTCTTTCGCTATGCTGCGCTACCTATTACATGCTGCTCAAGCCATCCCAAATTGCCATGTCAGCCCCTAACCTTTTGCACCCTTCCTAGCAAACCGTTGTTTGGCTATGTTACCGCTTTGCTCAGCCCCTCTTATAGCGTTGTTAGTTGCAGGTGAAGATGAAGTTTGTTCCTTGTTGGAACATGGAGATGTTGTTCCTTGTTGGAACATGTTTACTT
This sequence comes from Aegilops longissima, assembly GCA_021605205.1. Lineage (NCBI taxonomy): Eukaryota > Viridiplantae > Streptophyta > Magnoliopsida > Poales > Poaceae > Aegilops > Aegilops longissima. The sequence goes on along the minus strand of CM038677.1, from coordinate 753,098,481 downwards.
GTTGGGATATCACAATATATCTATTGTTTAATTAATGCATCTATATACTTGGTAAAGGGTGGAAGGCTCGGCCTTATGCCTGGTGTTTTGTTCCACTCTTGCCGCCTAGTTTCCGCTATATCGGTATTATGTTCCCGGATTTTTGCGTCCCTAACGCGGTCGGGTGATTTATGGGACCCCTTGACAGTTCGCTTTGAATAAGACTCCTCCAAAAGGCCCAACCTTGGTTTTACATTTGCCTCACCTAGCCCTTTTTCCCTTGGGAGTCGCGCTCGAGGGTCATCTTATTTTACCCCCGGCCGTGCTCGTCGTGAGTGCTGGTCCAAACCGTCGACCGCCGGTGGCCACCAGGGCAACTCGGGTTCGCCTATCGGAAGTTTGGACAATCCGGTGTGCCACGAGAACGAGATATGTGCAGCTCCTATCAGGATTTGTCGGCACATTCGGGCGGCTTTGCTGGTCTTGTTTTATTACTTGTCGAATGTCTTGTAGCCGGATTCCGAGACTGATCGGGTCTTCCCGGGAGAAGGAATATCCTTCGTTGATCGCGAGAGCTTATCATGGGCTGTTGGGACACCCTGCCGGGTATAAAATTTCAAGAGCCGTGCCATGGTTATGTGGCAGATGGGAATTTGTTAATGTCCGTTGTAGAAAACCCGAAGTGGATCTCAATTAAAATACACCAACCGTAGGCGAACCGTGAGTGTCTCTTTTCGGGGTTGATCGAAAGGAGAACACGGTTTCTTGGGTTATGTCTGACGTAAGTAGGAGTTCAGGATCATTTCTTGATCATTACTAGTTGACGACCGTTCCTTTGTTTCTCTTCTCGCTCTCTTTTGCGTATGTTAGCCACCAAACCTGCTTAGTCGCTGCTGCAACCTCACCACTTTACCTCTTCCTTACCCATTAAGCTTTGCTAGTCTTGATACCCATGGTAATGGGATTGCTGAGTCCTCGTGGCTCACAGATTACTACACCACCAGTTGCAGGTACAGGTTTGCGATGATCTTGACGCGAGAGCGATGTTTGCTTGCTTTGTAGTTCTTCTTCCGCTTCTTTGATCAGGGGATAGGTTCCAGGTCGGCAGCCTGGGCTAGCAGGGTGGATGTCGTTTGAGTTTCTGTTTATGTTTCATCCGTAGTCGGATGTTGATCTTGTATATGATGTTGATGTATTCGGGTGGCATTTGTGCCTTATGTATGTATCCCCATCTATTATGTAATGTTGACGTAATGATATCCACCTTGCAAAAGCGTTTCAATATGCGGGTCTATCCTTGGTGGGACCGTCGAGTTCCTTTTGGATAGGGTCGCATATTGGGCATGACAAGTTGGTATCAGAGCCTCGACCGACCCTAGGATCCCCATTGATTGATCGTGTAGTTTGGCCGCTGTCGAGTCTAGAATAAAACTGTTTTCGGAGTCTAGTTATATCGGAGAGTAGGAATTCTTTTTACTCCTCAGCCCCTTCGTCGCTCTGGTGAGGAATCTTGACGTAGGTGTTTTGAATTACTTCTCTTCCCCTTCAAATTTCTTTTAGGTTCACGCAGTTGGTTTTCCGATCGTTGGCCCTCAGCTCTTTTCATCCGGTGCATTTCTCGTCAAGTCGACTCGACCCTCTTCATCTTTGAGTTCAATACTCAGTTCTTCCTCCGACGTCGTTGTTTTTCCTTGTCCGAAGTTGTCCTTGTTTTTCCCACCCGCCCTCCCTGTTCTTCTTCTCGGAACCGGAGTTCGTAATCGAGTATCCATCCTACTCGTGCGAAGTCTTTGCTTTCTTTCCTCAATGATTTCAACTTGTGTTTTCTCTTCAAGATATTCGCCGGTTTCCCTTCCAAGTTGTCTTTGTTTTCCGCCTCCCACCCTTTTTCTTCCCGGAGTTTGAGTCTGTTTCACCATCAATTTCATTCGTATGAGTCTTCCTTAATTATTTCAACCGTGAATTCTCGCCTTGTTCGTCATTCTTCATCCCTTTCTTTTTCGGTGGACTCAATTCAAGTTTTTCGTGTTGATCATATTCTTTTCCTTCAAGTGTTCTCTTTGCTCGCTCGCCTCTCGCCAGTTTATCATTCCGAGTTCGAAGACATCTCAGAGATTCGTCTATGTTTCCAATTAATTCGAGGCTGTCACCTCATTCAAATATTTCATTTGTTCCGTGCATCATCTATCTGTTCATCATCCCTTTCCAACGGTGTTATCTCTTTAGTGGGCCCTAACCCACGTGTCTTTTCCTGTGATCTTACCCGACTCTTCTAATTCCTGAGTTATTCTCAATTCTTTTCAAGTGTGACGAAGAATGAATTTCATCAGTCACATGCCTTCTACAAGATCGCTTTCGAATTCTTTTCGTTGTTGGCTCAACCTCTCTGTTTTTCTTTCTTCCGGAGTATCTCATTAATTTTGGTAGTGTTTCTCGTCGTCATTTGAAGACCGAAGAAGAGTTCCTTCTAAATCTTGTCCATTCTCCCGAAGATTCTTGGTGCTAGCTCGATGTTATCCTATCTAATTGTTTCCAGTCAGGCAAATTCTTTTCATCAATCCGGAGTATTTCAGGTGTTGCTTCCCCTCTCGATCATCCGGAGGCCACCATTCCGGAAGATTTCTTCGTTCCAAGTTTTTCAAAGTCGTTCTCCAATTATTCTATATCCGTGCCCCTTCATTCGTCTCAATATTCTTCCGGTGCTGCGTTCAAGCATTCGTCAATCAGTTCGCGATCTCTTCGATCTCTTTTCTCTAAATTCCCTCAAGTATTTTGGTGCTTTTCTAATTCTTCCCGGTGATTCATTCTCTTTCATCAGTCATTCCGAATTCTTACGATGGTTCGTTCAACATTCTTTTCCTTGATTATCGTATTAATCCATTCGTTCTTTTCAATCCTACTAGTGGTTCATGAAGACCTTCTCAAGTTTGCGCTATACCTCTTCTCAATCCTTTTCAAGAAGAATAAGTAGTATGCAAATCCGTTGCTTCTCATCAATTTAATTGGTGGAGGATAAGTATACAATAAATCTTATTCTTATTTCATCTAAGTGTTAATCCCTTCCTTCGGAGTTTGTTCTTGAGGAATAAATTCTAGTTCCAAGTCTTTTCATCTTCTCTTTTCCGGAGTCCAATTTCATTGACTATTTCGTCGAAACCTCCATCTAAATCATCGCAAGGCTCATCTTAGTCTTTCTTCCTTCATTCTATCGCATCATCCTTTTTGTTACCGGAGTTCTTCATGGTGCTTCGTCATGATTTAATTCATTCTTCAAGCGTTCACCAAGATTCTTGTTGGAGGAGCTCAAGTTTTATTCTTGCATCTCGTAGCGCAACTAATTCTCTGTATTCTTTTGAAGTGGAGTTTTGCATTTCTTCGTTCTTCCCAGCTATCCAATCATTTCCGTTTGTGGTCGGTTATCACCTTATGATCTTGAGATGTTACCTATAAGTCCACGACAAGCTCATTCTTTCGTTGTTGATTTTCTCAACAACTCCATTCAATTCTCTTTCAATTCTTTCCGGAGGTTTTGTGTCATTTCTTCATCAAGTGTCATCCCATCTTGTGAAGTTCATGTTCTTTTCCTTCCATTTTTAGCCGGAGTGCTGCCTAAATTCTTTCAGTCTTATTCGCTTCTCATCTCGCCATTCCTTGAGCTTTCGATTCTCGTCATTCTCGTCGTTCCACTCTTCTTCTCGAGTGCTCTCGATTCTTTGCTTCTTCTCTTGAGTTCTTGTTTCACCTCATCCCTTTTCTCTTCCGTCTCGGTCCTAAGATCTCGGGACGAGATCTCTTGTTAGTGGAGGAGTGTTGTAACGCCCCGGATTCGATGCGCCAGGTGTCTGCCAGTTATTTGTCGTCTTTGCCATGTCATGTGCTTGCGTGTTGCCCTTTGCCATGTCATCATATGTATTTCATATCATGTCATCATGTGCATTTCATTTTGCATACGTGTTCGTCTCATGCATCCGAGCATTTTCCCCGTTGTCCGTTTTGCAATCCGGCACTCATATGCCTCCCGGCGCCCCCTTTTACCTCTTTTCATGTGCGGGTGTTAAACGGTCTCGGAATGGACCGAGGTTTGCCATGCAGCCTTGGTATACCACCGGTAGACCGGCTGTCAAGTTTCGTCGCATTCGGAGCTCGTTTGATAGCCCAACCGTCATCCGTAGCGGCACCGTTGCCGGTTTAATCGTCGGACGTTTCCGGTCTCCGGAAACAGTTTCCGGGCTGCCCTTCCCTTCTCTCCTCTCAGCCCAAACCTCTCTCTTGCAGTCCACCTAGGCCTGCCTACCCCCCCTCTCGATCGGGTCCGTCGGATCGCGATCGGAGGTTCAAACCCTCCAAAATCCATAAACCCTAGTCCCTACCCTTTATATACACCTTCCCTTCCATTTTGGCAGCCTATTCCCTCTCCTCCTCGCTTTCACCACCTCCTCCCACCTCGAGGGCCAGCCCGCCTCCCCTCTCCAGATCCGCCACGCCACCTCATCCTCGCCACGTGGCGCCCTTGAGTGGTCGCAAGAGCCACCCAGCGCCGCTCCCCTCCAACCAGCGCCCACGCGTCCACCCCTGCCTCCCCACCGCCGTGGCCGCCGTGGCCCATCCCGCCCGCTGCTGGCGCGACGGGCCTGGATCCGCCTGAGCGAAGCCCTGGCTCCCGAGCCCTTCTCCCGTCAGCCCGCCGCCATGCCCGACCTCGCCTCCGTCGTTGTTCCTGCTCCGTGGTCACCGAGTCGATCCCGCGGAGATCGTGGCCGCCGCCTCCCCAGCGAGCCCCGCCGTCGCGCCTTCTCCCTTCCTCTCTCTTCTTCTCCTGCCTCACTCTCTACCCGCCTCGCAGGAACCTCCCGTCGCCTCCCGAAGCTCCCGTCACCGCCCGGCCTCGCCACCGTGGGGAATGGATCCGCCCTCATCGGATCCGCGCGGATCCGGCTGGGTCCCTCCCCGCCTCGCCTCGGCCTTCGCCGGCCTCTTCTGCCAGTGGCGCCGCCGCCATGGCTCCTGCCCGTGAGGAGCACGGGAGGACGACGCCTCCAGCGCCCGTGGGCCGCGCCCCCCGCTGGCCCATCTCCCCGGCCCAGCGCGCGTCCTTCCCCCTCTTGGGACGAAGCCCAATGTGAGCAGCCCCAGATCCCCACTTTTGGCCCAGCACATTTCTTGGGTTATGTCTGACGTAAGTAGGAGTTCAGGATCACTTCTTGATCATTACTAGTTGACGACCGTTCCTTTGTTTCTCTTCTCGCTCTCTTTTGCGTATGTTAGCCACCATACCTGCTTAGTCGCTGCTGCAACCTCACCACTTTACCTCTTCCTTACCCATTAAGCTTTGCTAGTCTTGATACCCATGGTAATGGGATTGCTGAGTCCTCGTGGTTCACAGATTACTACACCACCAGTTGCAGGTACAGGTTTGCGATGATCTTGACGCGAGAGCGATGTTTGCTTGCTTTGGAGTTCTTCTTCCGCTTCTTCGATCAGGGGATAGGTTCCAGGTCGGCAGCCTGGGCTAGCAGGGTGGATGTCGTTTGAGTTTCTGTTTATGTTTCATCCGTAGTCGGATGTTGATCTTGTATATGATGTTGATGTATTCGGGTGGCATTTGTGCCTTATGTATGTATCCCCATCTATTATGTAATGTTGACGTAATGATATCCACCTTGCAAAAGCGTTTCAATATGCGGGTCTATCCTTGGTGGGACCGTCGAGTTCCTTTTGGATAGGGTCCCATATTGGGCGTCACACCATGGATCTTGGTGATCCTGAAATCGAGCAAGACAATATGGACATTTGGGTCCTTGTTGATACTCCTCCAGTTCTACCGCTATGTGAGTTTCTCAAACATAGTTAATTATTAATAGAACTTATATTGTTCATTTCAAAATAGTTGACAACTTATTTCCATTGACAGCTTATTTTGAAGTATCAAAGAATGTGCAGAATATGGTAGATAGAACTTACTACACCGATGGCTCTGAGTTAACTTACAAGGAGAAAACTCATCTGGTTGATTTTGTAATGATATTGAGAATTACAATATCTACAATTGAACTCCTCAACATTATGGTCAATACGCGCCACTAGTGCACGTGTTGAACTACTGATAACTACCATGGAGATACCTGGTAAGTTTTTTTACTATTACGACATCCGTGCATCTTTTTATGCATTTCTAAAACTAGTACATCATTGCTAATTAAGAAGTTATTACTATGTTTTTCAACAGCTTATCCCAGAGAATTGTGTGCCTCATTTGATGTATCGAATGGCGGCAGCGTTCGTGTTTTGAACATATATCCAGGTCATCCTCTGAATCTCAACTGTCCATACCGGATTTCTAAAAGAAGTGGAGACATGACAATCAAAGGATGGAAAAATGTATGGACAATGTAAGGAGCTTCTTGAAGCAAAAGGAAGCGAGGCGCAAGAATTAGAGATGGGATGATCTCCATTCTTCATAATGGAGAGTCGTGGTCTATATTGTTTTATGCTATTTTACCTTAAGTGTGTTTAGGTCCGATCCTACCGACATCGATGATCATGTGCTAAGAACAATTATGTAGGGTTGGGTTCGATGACTATGAGGATGATGATCGTATGACTTATTATTAATAACGAGTAGAAGTTGTATGATGATGCTTGACTAATTAGCTAGTAGGACTTGTTATTATATATGATGATGTATGATGCGAGCATGCATGAGTTATTATATATATATATCTGCGGGTGAAACGAAAAAGAATTAAAATGGAAAACACAAAATTAAATGAAAAAGAAATCATAAAACCAACCCCCCCCCCCAAACATTTTAGTACCGGTTGGTGTTACCAACCGGTACTAAAGGGCTCCCGGCCCCTGGAGCTGGCTCGTGCCACGTGGTGGCCATTTAGCACCGGTTTGTGCTGAACCGGTACTAAAGGGGGGGGGGCCTTTAGTGCCCACACTTTAGTGCCGGTTCCTAAACCGGCACTAAAGGGCCTTACGAACCGGTGCTATTGCCCGGTTCTGCACTAGTGCACAACGTGATGATCGGGTGTGACAAGCTCTACGTTCATCTACAACAGGTGCAAGACAGTTTTGCACACACAAAATACTCGGGTTAAACTTGACGAGCCTAGCATATGTAGATATGGCCTCGGAACACTGAGGCCAAAAGGTCGAGCGTGAATCATATAGCAGATATGATCAACTATAACATCCCAAATTTTCAATTTGGAATGTTATACATAGATCATTCATGCATATCATATTTTATTGCATTTCGTTTCGCGATCCTCGAAATCCTGAGCAACTCAAGGACCCTCGGAGACAGTTGGGGATTTTATTGTTTTCATATTTGAATTTTATCAAATATTGAAACGAGGATTATTGGTTTTCATTATTTTTCTCTCCAAAAATATTTCATATTAAAATAAATGAGAGGAGATAATATGACTTCTCCAAAATAATTGAAATATTTGAGGAAAAATATTAAAATCAAATATTTGATTTTATTCGGATTTTATTTGCATTAGAAAAATTGCACATTTTTCAAATTGCATTTTAGGGCCAAGAAAATGTTCATCTTGTTCTAAATATTTTATTTAGACGGTGAAAATTTGTTTTGGTATTTTTAGATTTTTATTTATTTTTGTAGGATTTATTGAAGTTTCGAAGAAATTATTTAAAAAAAACTCCAACGCCCGACTGGGCCGAAGCCCAACCGAGCCAGACCGGCCCGCCGCGCCGCCACCGCCTTCCACCGCGCGCCCATGCCCGCATCGGACTCCGTCGGAGTCCGGCAGTCCGCCGCTGCCCCGGTTTCCCCTTCCCCAAGCCGACCCCGCCCCTTTATATGCCGCCCGCCCGCCACCACCACCATCCACTTTGCCGCCCATGCCGTGCCAGAAGAAGAGCCGCCGCCGCCGCTTGCATTGCTTGTCACACACCACTGCTTGCAGCTGCCGCCCACCGCTTGCCAGATCGCCGCCCAGCCAGCCTTCTCCCTCTGTGCGTCGCCGCCACCCAGCCTCACCGAGCCCTCAGCGCTCACTGTAAGTGCATCTAGTGCCCTTAGTGATTTTGGTGTATTGAAGACTTATAGGTTAAGAGACTAATGAGTTTATAAGTGTACACATGTCTATGAGTCTATGAGGAGTTTGACATTTACAGAGAAAGTCGACCCCTAAAAATGAAGTTCTTCAACGGAAGACTTTGGATTTCTGAAGACTTTGAAAGTGAAGAAATTGGTGTGACCTTGAAGACTTGGTATTCATTCGAGGAACATGAAGCGTGAAGACTTTTGTTTTCATAGTTTCATTTTCTCTTTCTTGAGTCATAGGAAACACCATACTGTTAAAGGGGGTCGAGGAAATACTAAGGAAAAATTTCCATGTGATGCTCAACTCAAAATCCTACACCTACCAATCCCTTCGAGCGAAGCCATTGGAAATCTCATACAGTTCAGTCATATTCTTTAGTGATAGAGACGAAGTTCTTCTGGTCTCTGAGGAATTTGTACTGACTGAGGAGTTAGGAATTCGCCAGTGCGGATTGCCTACACTGTGAGGAACATGATAGCCCTGAGGAATTTGAGCCTCAAATTTCCGACCGTTGTTGTGCTACGCGCCAGCTGTTCCAAAATATCTACCCACCTAATGGTCATATCATTGAAGGTCATTTATGTCTTATCATGTCGGGCTGCTCCCTAGGCTATAAATAGCCGCCCCCCTACAACCACTAGCTGGTTGGCTGCTCCGAGAGAAACTGACACTTGTCATTTGAGAGCAACCCATCCTCCGAGGACTTTGAGCGAAAATCATCAAGTGAGGAACACCCAAACGCAAACACCTACAAACCCAAAGTGATTGAGCATCACTGAAGAGATTGATCCTGCGTGGATCCAACGCTTGTTACCTTTGAAGATCGTACTTCTTCCAGACGGTTAGGCGTCATGGTCTAGAGCATCCAAGAGGAATTGTGGATCACCGAGTGACCGAGTTTGTGAAGGTTCGGAAGTCACCTGAAGACTTACCACGAGTGATTGGGCGAGCTCTGTGTGACCTTAGCTCAAGGAGAATACATTGAGGACTTGGTGTCCTAGACTGCGTGTTCAGGACTGGGTGTGATACGTCTTCGTCGTATCTATAATTTTTGATTGTTCCATGCCAATATTCTACAACTTTCATATTATTTTGGCAACTTTTTATACTATTTTTTAGAACTAACATATTGATCCAAAGGCTCAGTGCGGTTCTGCATCATTGCATGTTTTATGTTTCGCAGAAACCCCGTATCAAACGGAGTCCAAACGGGATAAAAACGGACAGAGAATTATTTTGGAATATTTGTGATTTTTGGGAGGAAGAATCAACACGAGACGATGCCCGAGGTGGCCACAAGATAGGAGCCCACGCCCACTTAAAGTGGGCGCTCCCCCACCCTCGTGGTCCACCCGTAAGGCGGTTGATGCCCTTCTTTGGCCGAAAGAAAGCTAATTTTTGGAAAACGATCTGGGCGAAGGTTTCAATCCAATCGGAGTTACGGATCACCAGATATAAAGGAAACGGTGCCAGGGCAGAATTCCAGAACGTAGAAACAGAAAGATAGATCCAATCTCTGAGGGGCTCTCGCCCCTCCCACGCCATGGGAGCCAAGGACCAGAGGGGAAACCCTCCTCCCATCTAGGGAGAAGGTCAAGTAAGAAGAATAAGAAGCGGGGCTCTCCCCCCTTGCTTCCGGTGGCGCTGGAACGCCGTCGGGGCCATCATCATCACCGCGATTTTCACCAACACCTCCACCATCTTCACCAACATCTCCATCACCTTCCCCCATCTATATTCAGCGGTCCACTCTCCCGCAACCAGCTGTACCCTCTACTTGAACATGGTGCTTTATGCTTCATATTATTATCCAATGATGTGTTGCCATCCTATGATGTCTGAGTAGATTTTCGCTGTCCTATTTGTGGTTGATGAATTTATATGATTGATTTAATTTGCTTGTGGCTATGTTGCTATCCTATTGTGCCCTCCGTGTCGCGCAAGCGTGAGGGATTCCCGGTGTAGGGTGTTGCAATACGTTCATGATTCTTTTATGGTGGGTTGCTTGAGTGACAGAAGCAAAAACCCGAGTAAGGGGATTGTTGCATACGGGATAAAGGGGACTTGATGCTTTAATGCTATGGTTGGGTTTTACCTTAATGAATCTTTAGTAGTTGCGGACGCTTGCTAGAGTTCCAATCATAAGTGCATATGATCCAAGAAGAGAAAGTATGTTAGCTTATGCCTCTCCCACATAAAACTTCCTATCGGTCTAGTAACATAGTCAATTGCTTAGGGACACTTTCACAACTCCTACCACCACTTTTCCATAGTCGCTTTATTTAATTTATTGCATATTTATATAAACAGCCCCTACTTTTCATTTACGTGTTCTTTATTATCTTGTAAACCTATCCTATCACACCTACAAAGTACCTCTAGTTTCATACTTGTTCTAGGTAAAGCGAACGTCAAGCGTGCGTAGAGTCGTATCAGTGGCCGATAGGACTTGAGAGATTATTTGTTCTACCTTTAGCTCCTCTTTGGGTTCGACACTCTTACTTATCGAAAGAGGCTACAACTATCTCGTATACTTGCGGGTTATCAAGACCTTTTTCTGGCGCCGTTGCCGGGGAGTCATAGCGTGGGGTGAATATTCTCGTGTGTGCTTGTTTGCTTTATTACTAAGTAATTTTTATTTTCTGTTCTTAGTTGTTTTCTATCTTTAGTTATGGGTAGGAAACGCAAATTACCAAAAAAATTAGTTGTACCTACTGCACCAATGGTTGAAGAACCACTCAAAATCTATCACACTCCTGAAGCTTTTTACTTGGATCATCTTCGATCCCTTTGTGCTCGTGCTGAAACCCCCACTAGCTTAGTTGAGGGAAAATCTTTAGATGAGCATGCTTGTTTTGTGCGACACCATATATCTGAAAACAGGAAACTTTTATTGGGTCAAATTCATCGTTTGCAATGCTATGCTTGGAATTTATGTGAAATATATGATATTACTTGTTGTTCTGAAAACCCTAAGAAACACCTTCCCTACCAATGTGAGTTTATTGATAATGAGATCGTATCTTCATATGCTAAGGGTGTTTATAATTACTATCATGTTCAACAAATTGAAGAATTTGTTGCTTTTAAGGGTGCTTATGAAATTGCTTCTTTGATTGAAAAGTATGATGCTACTCTTTACAAATCAGAAAATTTTGCCATACTTGAATATTGTTATGATAATTATGCTTCTAATGCCTATGTTAAACTATATATTGAGAAATTCTCCGTTGTGCAAGAAAAGACTAATATTTTGCAGGAAGCTATGGAAGAAGAAATTGATGAAACTGTGAGCTCATTGGATGAAAAAGATGATGAGGAGAGCACAGAACAAAAGGAGGAAGAGCGGATTGATCACCCGTGCCCACCTTGTAATGATAGTAACTCTTCAACTCATACATTGTTTAATTCCCCTTCGTGCTTACCGAAGGATGATTGCTATGATCCCGTTGATTCTCTTGAAATATCCCTTTTTGATGATGCTTGCTATGCTTGTGGCCAAGATGCCAATATGAATTATGCTTATGGAGATGAACTTGCTATAGTTCCTTATGTTAAACATGAAATTGTTGCTATTGCACCCACGCATGATATTCCTATTATCTTTTTGAATTCTCCAAACTACACTATATCAGAGAAGTTTGTGCTTATTAAGGATTATATTGATGGGTTGCCTTTTACCGTTGCACATGATGATTTTGATAGATATAATACGCATGTGCTTGCTGCTCCTACTTGCAATTACTATGAGAGAGGATGTACATCTCTGCCTCTTTATGTTTCCAACACGATAGAATTGCAAGAAACTGCTTATACTATGCATTGGCCTTTACTATGTGTGCATGAATTGTTTTTTTCTGACATGCCGATGCATAGGAAGTGTAACATCCCAAATTTTCAATTGGGAATGTTATACACTAGATCATCATTGCATATCATATTTTATAGCTTCTGGCCTGATCCTAGAAATTCTACGCAACTCAAGGACCCTCGGAGAGAGTTGGGGATTTCATTATTTTCATATTTGAGTTTTCTCAAATTTTGAAAATAGGATCATTTGATTTGATTTATTTTATCTTCAATTATTTCTATTATAAAAATATGAGAGAGGGAATAAAATGACTTTCCCAAAATAAAGAAATATTGAGGATTTAATAAAAAATCAAATAAGATTTATTTTGGAGTTTTTTTTTGCCTTTTTATTTGAATTTAGGAAAAATTGCACGTTTTTCAAAACTGCATTTTAGGGCCAAGAAAATGTTCATCTCATTCTAAATATTTTATTTAGATGGTGAAAATTTGTTTTGGCATTTTTAGTTATTTATTTATTTTTTTCTAGAATTTTTCTTAGTTTTGGCAGAATTGTTTTTTTTTAATCCCATGCTCGATCGGGTCAAGGCCCACCGAGCCAGCCGGCCAGCCAGCCGCCGCCGAGTCCGGCCGAAGACGCCTCCCGAGGCCGACCCGACCCGGCCTCCCCGCCTTTCCTCAATCCGAGCCGCCCCCCCTCCATAAATAGCTGCCGCCGCCCCCACACCGCCACCTCCGCCGCCCACGCCCGATCCGCTTGCCACCAGATCCGCCGCCATTGAGCCCCATGCCGCCTCGCCTCGCCCGAGTCGCCCGCCCACGAGCACCTCATTGAGGTATAGCCGCCGCCGTGGTCCATTTTCTTTAAAAGAACCCGATCCGGTTTTTTTAGAAACCCTAGTTTTCGTTTTTTTAGAATAGATCGGTCTATTTATTTTTTCCGGTTTATCTATTTAGCGAGCGTTCGCTCATTTGTTTGTTTTAACGGTAGAGTTCATCGTTTAGTTTCAGTTAGCGAACGTTCGTTCGTTAATCTGTTCGTCAGTTTTTTTATTTTTTTCTCGGATTTTCCGCGATTATTTTTGATCGCGATTTCTGATCTGAATTTCCTTCTAGTATAACTTTTAGCTCGTTTAACGGAATCAGGCGATTCAAGCGCCTAGAGTTTCGTCTTGAAACCCTCTTTCCGTTTAACCCACTCAAACAAGTTTTTGCTTCTGTAAAATTTGACTTAGGTCCAGATTAGTAAACGAAGCTTATTTCTTTCGCCGTTTTGTTTCGTTTTTTCGTTCGATTTGGTTCTTTTTGCAAACCGGAGTTCTTAAGTTGAAATTTCTGGTTAGTTCTCTTGAGTTTTACCCGTGCTTTAGATAAGTACTTATTGTATGCTTGTTTGTTTGCGATAGAGTGTCCGGAGTGCGCCGCTTGCTACTTCGAATCTCTATGTTTCACGGATCATCAGCAAGGTAAGTAACACTTTGATCATACCTCTTTACTACCCAGTTTTATTGCATTAGATCAATCCTCAAACAATTGCATGATTTGGATCTAATTTAAATTGTGGGTTTTCGGAAGTAGATGAGGTAGTACCTATTACCTGTTTTATTATCAAACCCTTGGGAGTTACTTCTATGTTGCTTATAATGACATGCTATGCTAGTAGACGTGGATTGGGTGAGTGTATCCATGACAGATGTGAGATTGTTATTTAATGGTTTATTTAAGGTGGCAACTTAAACACACATCTGGGTGGACTGAGGCACCTGGGTATTCCAGCGATTGCCTGTTTTCTTTTTGGACCGCCACCCAGGCTCAAAGGGATCATGAGATTTTTCATGCTAGAAACTTCTGTGTGCAGCCACAAGCTACTATGGGCTCTAGCATAGTTGATTAAGTCGTGCGAACTCTTACAGTGGTAGACTAGCAGATGTAGGGGAAAGTAGGTGTAACTGTCTACCCGATCGTAACGTGCTAGCGCTTCTGAAAGACTATGTCTCGGTCATCCGTTTCTCAAACACCATGTAGTGCGAGAAAACCAAGGGAGGAGATCGAGTCTTGTGGGGAAAAGTGTGCAAACCTCTGCAGAGTGTATAAACTAATCATGGTTAGCCGTGTCCCCGATTATGGACGTTTTGAGTATCTAGTACTTGGATTATCATGTGAATCTCATCATGTTAATTTAAATTAATTTTGTTGGGTTTTAATGATGATGCTTAATTGGGATTGAGAGGGTGTCTACACTCTCAATATTTAACAACCACCATGATAGTTAAATAAAATTTATTCCTTTGCAGTAGGGAAAAATTGGCTTTATGCAAAACTGTAACCATAGAGCTTTCCACCGGCCATATATGCATATAGTATAGAATTATTTCTTTCATTACTCTATATGTGTTCCATTGCCAGCATATTCCATGTGCTGACCCGTTTTCGGGCTGCAACGTTCATGTTGCAGACTTTTCAGACGACGAGTAAGGTGCCTTTAGGTCGTGGTTCTATACTCAGTGATGCCGTTGAAGTTGATGGACTCACTTATCTTCCAAGCCTTCCGCTATTATCGCTATTAGATGGCCTTAAGCCATATTTATTGTAATAAGCTCTCTTTAGAGACATTCGATGTAATAAGTGTGTGATTGCTACTCTGTTACAAATCCTTCAAGTACTATGCGTGTCAGCATTACTGATCCAGGGATGATACTAAAGCATAGAGATCAAACTGTTTGAGGTCTGGTCGCTACAAGATGGTATCAGAGCACACGCTAACTGTAGGACACGACCACTAAGCTAAAAGCCCTAGATCAATAATCACTCTTCTCATTTCTGACTCCTCATCTTTTCTATTCTTTTAGGATGGCGGATGCAAGGAACAAGTTCACGCAACCGGATGAAGATACACCCTTTGGACGTCACTTGACGAAAGTCACTAGATACCTGAACCGGGACCTACAACGCCACTTTACCTGAAGAGGACCGCTCGACGATTCAAGTTCAAGTTCCAGGAAGAACGTTCATGCCCGTCACTGAGCCCATAGAGTTTTCCTTTGATGCACCAACCTGGAGTTTAGGAAAGAGCATGGCAGCCCACATCACCATGGGACGTATTGGAGAAGTTTATCAAAAAAGATCTCAAGGACACTATCTACCAGATTTGTGGGCGCCGAGATGAACAATGGGAGATGATCAGTACCAGAAAGGATAGATCAATTGCATCTTTCATCCAGGAGTTAAACCGGCACATTCGACGCCAGGAGAACCAGATGTGCGCATGCATGATAGATCTGAAGAAGGCCATGACCAAGATCACGGAGCTGGAGGAAGAACTCAAGTCTACACGTGATGGATATGAGGAGGAAATAGCAACACTCATGGAGAAGAACGATGATCTGAAGAAGAAGCTAAAAGTATTCAAGGGATTTCTCGCGACTGGAGGAGAAGATGATTGCACCTGTCTAGAGAACTACATCATCATCGACGACACCGACTCGGACCCAGACGATAGCGATGATGACTAGGTTGATGAAGCTGGAGCAGATATCATGGAGTCTTCATCGGAGCAGTTTTTCTAGTCGACCACCATAATAGTAGTAGTATTCCCCCATTTATATAGTATAGTCCGAGCACTTTTATAACGATAGTTAGACCGTTGTATGCCCTTGTTTGAATTGAATGAAGTGATTTTGTTTGCATTTGTCTCATGTGCATATGGGTAGTGTTTTCTCTCTAGACCTCATTCTGTTCTATATTCTTATCTATTCTAAACCCTCAGATGCCTCCGAGACGTGACAATAGATTTGCTTTCCCATCGGAGATCACCCAATTGATCCAACAACAGAATGCGTTGATACAGTTGCTAGTCCAGAATCAGAATCAGGGGAACAACAACAACAACCCACAACCACCACCACCTGTTGATCACTTAACCCGTTTTCTTAGACTGAATCCGCCAGTGTTCTCCAGTAGCACCGAGCCGATAGTTGCAGATGATTGGCTCTGCAAGACATCAATGGAGTTGACAACTTCAGGATGCATAGACGCGGAGAGGGTGCGTTTTGTCGCACATCAGCTTGAAGGACCCGCAGCATCATCGTGGGAGAATTTCACAGCCACTTATCGTATCAACACTGTCACATGGGATCAGTTTCAGCAGGCTTTCCGTACAACCCATGTTTCAGCAGGAGCTATGGCCATGAAGAAGCGTGAGTTTTGTAACTTGCGCCAAGGAGGACGGACAGTTGGCCAGTATGTGGATGACTTTAGCAAGTTAGCACGTTATGCCCCAGATGACGTTGTTATAGATGCAGCTAAGCAGGAGAAGTTTCTGGAGGGACTGAATGATGAGCTGAGCATGCAATTGATGGTAGCAACTTTCAACAACTACCAGGAGTTGGTAGATCGTGCTCTTATGATTGAAGGGAAGCAGCAGCAGATTGAGAACCGCAAGAGGAAGTATGGACAAGGGAAGTACAATTCAGGAGCTCAGCAGAAGCCACGTTTTACCCCCGAAATTGGGAGGACATTTTCAGCATACCCATGGAGGAGGTAGCTCGCATAATCATAATGGACCCAAGAATGGTAACGGGAATGGAGGAAGCAACGGTCAGAACCGACCAACCCATCAACCCCAGCCAAGAGAGACCTGTGCCAAGTCACTTGCTTTAAGTGTCAAAAGACTGGACATTATGCCAATGAATGTCCTGAAGCCCAGAATGGAAATGACAATGGAAGCTCTGGGAAGAAGCCGAACCCTTTCAACAGGGGACAGGTGAACCACGTTAACGTGGAGGAGGTTGAAGCCCAGCCAGATGCAGTAATAGGTAAGTTTTTGGTTAAGTCATTTACTGCAATCGTTCTTTTTGATACTGGTGCATCACATTCATACATATCAAGGGGATTTGTGGATACGTATAAACTGGCCACCAAGGTTCTTAGAGCACCTATGTTAGTAAGCTCACCAGGAGCGGAGTATATAGCCAGTCGAGGATGTTTTCAAGTGCCATTGAGTATAGGTAGGCATGTTTTCCCCTCGGATTTAATCATTTTGGAATCGCAAGGTTTGGATGTAATTCTGGGTATGGATTGGCTATCGATGTATAGAGGAAACATCGATTGCGCCAGTAAGTCGATTTTGCTTACCACCCCAGAAGGAAGAAGGATTAAGTATGTATCACGGCATGAGCCAAAGAGGACACAAGTAAATTCCTTATCAGGAGTTGTGCAGGAGGAAGTACCAGTGGTGAAGGATTTCTGTGATGTATTTCTAGAAGAGTTGCCAGGCATGCCACCGGATAGAGACATTGACCTTTTGATTGAGCTTTTTCCAGGCACAGGGCCGATATCTAAGAGACCGTACCGGATGCCCGCACATGATTTGGAGAAAATTAAGAAGCAGATTAAGGAGTTACTGGATAAAGGCTATATTCGCCCAAGTTCTTCACCTTGGGGATCACCAGTGCTTCTAGTGGAGAAGAAGGATGGATTGTTGAGGACGGTTGTTGATTATCGAGCACTGCATGAAGTAACGATCAAGAACAAGTACCCACTGCCGATGATCAATGATCTGTTTGACCAATTGCAAGGAGCTAAGGTATTTTCTAAGATCGATTTGCGATCGGGATACCATCAGTTGAAGATTAGAGAGCAGAATATACCTAAGACGACATTTACCACCAGGTACGGGCTGTATGAGTATACCGTATGTCATTTGGTTTGACTAACGCACCTGCCTATTTCATGAACATGATGAACAAGGTGTTTATGGAGTTTCTGGACAAGTTTGTCGTGGTGTTCATTGATGATATTTTGGTCTACTCGAAGAATGAAGAAGAGCATAAGGAGCATTTGCGTTTGGTACTGGAGAAGCTCAGAGAACATCAGCTATACGCCAAGTTCAGCAAATGTGAGTTTTGGTTGAAAGAAGTAGGATTCCTCGGACATGTTATATCCAGAGAAGGAATAGTAGTAGATGCCACCAAGGTTGTCACTATGACAAATTGGGTAGCACAAACGACAGTTGGAGAGATCCGGAGTTCTCTTGGACTGGCAGGATACTATGGGAGATTCATTGAGAATTTCTTGAAGATTGCAAAACCTATGACAGAGTTGTTGAAGAAGGATACCAAGTTCAAATGGATTGAGGAATGTGAGGTCAGTTTCCAGGAGTTGAAGAAACGTTTGGTTACATCGCCAGTGTTGATTCTGCCAGATCAGCACAAGGATTACGAGGTGTATTGCTACGCTTCTCGTCAAGGACTTGGAGAAGTGCTTATGCAGGAGGGAAGAATTGTTTTGTATGCTTCACGACAGCTTAAGCCCCATGAGTTGAATTATGCTACACATGATTTGGAGTTAGCAGTCGTAGTGCACACATTGAAGACATGGAGACATTTTCTCATTGGAAACCATTGTGAGGTGTACACGGATCACAAGAGTTTTAAGTACATTTTCACACAGAAGGAGGTAAATCTCAGACAAAGGAGATGGTTGGAGCTCATCAAGGATTATTATATGAGATTGCATTATCACCCCGGAAAGGCTAACGTAGTAGCCGATGCGTTGAGCCGCAAGAGCCATGTCAATACGCGCATGACCGGAGAGTTACCAAAGGAGTTAGCCGAGGATCTTCGAGAGCTATGTTTGGAAATAGTTCTGAGAGGCTATGTAGCAGCATTGGAGATTCAGACTACTTTGATGGATAATATCAGAGAAGCTCAGAAGAGTGACAAGGAGATTGCCTCTATAAAGGAGAAAATGACCAAGGGAAAAGCTAAAGGATTTCGTGAGGATGAGCACGATACTTTATGGTTTGAGGACCGCATTTATGTGCCTAATGATCCGGAGATCAGGAAGTTGATTCTGCAAGAGGCCCATGATTCACTGTACTCGATTCACCCAGGAAATACCAAGATGTATTTGTATTTGAAGGATACTTTCTGGTGGACCGGAATGAACAAGGACATTGCGGAGTATGTAGCGGTTTGTGATGTATGTCAGAGAGTGAAGGCAGAGCATCAGAAGCCAGCCGGATTGTTACAGCCATTGCCGATACCCGAATGGAAGTGGGATAAGTTAGGCATGGATTTTATCACGGGATTGCCCATGACTCGTTCAGGCTATGACTCGATTTGGGTTGTAGTCGGTTGTTTGACGAAAGTAACTCATTTCATCCCAGTGAAGACCACTTACACCAGTGCTAAGTTGGCTAAGATATACATGACCAGGATCGTATGTCTGCATGGAGTTCCGAGGAGCATCGTATCAGATAGAGGAACCCAGTTTACCTCAAAGTTCTGGAATCAGTTACATGAAACTTTGGGAACCAGGCTAGAGTTCAGTACAGCCTTTCATCCGTAGACAGACGGACAGACCGAGAGAGTCAATCAGATTTTGGAGGATATGCTGAGAGCTTGTGCTCTAGATTATGGATCTAGTTGGGATGATAATTTGCCATATGCAGAGTTCTCTTACAACAACAGTTATCAATCTAGTTTGAAGATGGCCCCTTTCGAAGCCTTGTACGTAAGGAGGTGCAGAACCCCATTGTCGTGGGATGAAGTTGGAGACCGCCAGTTGTTTGGACCAGATTTGATTAAGGAGTCTGAACAGAAGGTGAAGTTGATTCGCGATAGGCTCAAGGTAGCCCAGTCCAGGCAGTAAGAGCTATGCAGATTCTAAATGCAAGGAGACAGTTTACGAAGTCGAGACGAGTTTATCTTCGTATCTCCACTTCGGGAGTTAAGCGCTGGAGTTAAGGGAAAATTAGCGCCACGCTTTGTGGGACCATACAAAGTTTTGGAGCGTATGGGAGAGTTGCTTACAAGTTGGAGTTGCCCGAAGGATTGTCGAGTTCACGATGTGTTCCACGTTTCCCAGTTGAAGAAGTGCTACGCAGAGATGGCTGATATACCACTGAGAGATACAAAGGTTACCGAAGCGATTCAGTTGGATAGTGATTTGACCTATGAGGAGAAACCAGTCAAGATTCTTGAGTATGCCAGCCGAGTCACCTGCAGCAAGGTTATCAAGTTTTGCAAAGTTCAGTGGAGCCACCACACCGAGGATGAAGCCACCTGGGAGCGAGAGGAAGATCTGCTGAAGGACCACCCTCACCTATTTGCTAGCCAACCCGAATCTCGAGGGCAAGATTCATCTTAAGGGGGGGGGGGTAGGTTTGTAACATCCCAAATTTTCAAATTGGAATGTTATACACTAGATCATCATTGCATATCATATTTTATTGCTTTTGGCCAGATCCTAGAAATTCTACGCAACTCAAGAACCCTCGGAGAGAGTTGGGGATTTCATTATTTTCATATTTGAGTTTTCTCAAATTTTGAAAATAGGATCATTTGATTTTATTTATTTTATCTTCAGTTATTTCTATTATAAAAATATGAGAGAGGGAATAAAATGACCTTCCCAAAATAAAGAAATATTGTGGATTTAATTAAAAAATCAAATAAGATTTATTTTGGAGTTTTTTTGCCTTTTTATTTGAATTTAGGAAAAATTGAACGTTTTTCAAAACTGCATTTTAGGGCCAAGAAAATGTTCATCTTGTTCTAAATATTTTATTTAGACGGTGAAAATTTGTTTTGGCATTTTTAGTTTATTTTTTTTCTAGAATTTTTTTAGTTTTGGTGGAATTGTTTAAAAAGGTTCTCAGACCCGATCGGGCGAAGGCCCACCGAGCTGGGGCCAGCTGCGCCGCCGCCGCCTTCCACGCCCCGCCGCCTTCCGCACTTCGCTTGAGTCCGGTGGGCACGCCTCCGAGGCCGACCCGACCCGCCTCCCTACCCCTTCCCAAGCCGAGCCTCCCCTCCATAAATAGCCACCCCACACCGCCACCCCGAGCTGCCTTGCCCATCAGAGCGACCCGACCTCAGATGGTCAAGTCTCGTGCTTCGTGTCATCCTGGATCGGTAATGGTGACACACACATATCAAGGATTTATAACAGAGTAGCAATCACACACTTATTACATCGAATGTCTCAAAAGAGAACTTACTACAATAATATGGCTTAAGGCCATCTAATGCGATAACAAAGAGAAGGCTTGGAAGATAAAGTGAGTCCATCAACTCCAACGGCATAACTGAGCTGCACGGCAACGACCTACAATCCTTACTCCTCGTTCAAAAGTCTGCAACATAATACGTTGCAGCCCGAGAACGGGTCAAGACATGGAATATGCTTGGCAATGTAACACATAGAGTAATGAAAGAATAAGCTATACTACATGCATATATGGCTGGTGGAAAGCTCTATGTTTACAGCTTTTGAAAAGCCAATTTTTCCCTACATTAAAGGAATAAATTTTACTTTAACTATCATGGTGGTTGAAACATCATTGAGAAGGTACAACTCCAACTCAATCCCAATTAAATTGATTAACAACCCAGCAATATTAATTTAGAGTGATGAGATACATGTGAATACTCAAGTACTAGATACTCGAAATTTGTCCATAACCGGGACACGGCTAACCATGATTAGTTTGTACACTCTGCAGAGGTTTGCGACTTTTCCCCACAAGAATCGATCGCCTCCGTTGGTTTCTCGCCTTTGCATGGTGTTTGAGAGACGGATGACCGAGACACAAGATTTCGTAAACATTAACTCTCTACTCCGGATAGATCATACCAAACCTATAAAACCCACTACCTGCTGACCTACCTCTTCGAGAGCTTCACGTAACTTACTCAACTATGCTAGAGCCCATAATAGCTTGTGGCTGCACACGGAAGTTTCTAGCATGAATAATCTCAGTTCCTTTGAGCCCTGGTGGCGGTCCATAGGAAGATCACACGGTACCCCGGATTTCCAAAAAAAGCAGACAACACTTTGGGTTCCCCAGTGCCTCAATCCACCCGGATGTGTATTTAAGTTGCCACCTTAAACTAAACCATTAATTAATAAGCTCACATCTGTCGTGAATATCTCTCAAACCCAAACCACGTCTACGAGCATAGCATGGCAATATAAGCATAACGTAGAAGTAACTCCCAAAGGTTTGATAGTAACAGGGCAATAGGTTCCTACCTCATCATCTACTTCCCAACCCACAAATAAATGCCATCCTAATCATGCAATGTTGGAGGGTTGAGCTAATGCATAAAAACTGGGTATGAAAAGATATGATTAAGTGTTACTTGCCTTGCTGACGATCCGTGAATCCTAGAGACTCGTAGTAACACGCTTCGCACTCCGGAAATTCTATCGCAAGCAAACAATACATACATAAGTAAACAAGCAAAGATGCACAAACGAAACTTCAACTGAAAGAGGTTGACCGGAGAGTTCAACTTAAGAACTCCGGTTTGCAAAAAGAATCAAACCAAACGAAACAACAAAACTCAAACGGCGAAAGAAATAGGGTCCGTTTACTAATCTGAACTAGGGTCAAATTTTACAAGGATAAAAACTGGTTTAAGTTGATTATTCGGAAAGAGGGTTTCGAGATGAAACTCCAGGCGCTTGAATCGCCTGATTCCGTTAAACGAGCGAAAAGATAAACAGGTTTCAAAATTGGATCAGAAATCACGATCAGAATAACCGCGGAATAAATCTGATAAAAGAAAAGCGACGAACTGCTAAACGAACGAACGTTCGTTAATGTAAACTAAACAGTGAACACGTTCGTTAGAACGAACGGACGAACGGACGTTCGCTAAGTAAATAAACCGATTTAAATAAACCAATCTATATAAAAACGATCTAGGGTTTTATATAAAAAAACCGGGGTTTTTTTAAAAAACGGCGGCGGGTCGGGTACCTCCGGCGAGGCGCGTCGGCGGGCGGGCGGCTCGGCAGGTTCCAGGGTGAGGCGGCGAGGGCAGGGCGGCGGCGGCGGCGAGAGGGGCGGCGACGGCGCTGGGCGGCGGCGACGGCGGATCGGGCTCGGGTCGGCTCGGGGCTCGGCTCCGGCGGCGGCGGCGGCTTGGTGATGTGGGGTGGTGGTGGTGGCGGCGGGCGGCGGCATTTATAGGAGGGCGGGCGGCTCGGCTTGGGAAGGGCGCGCCGGGGTGGAGTCCGGCTCGGACTCGCCCTCGGCGTCCGTGCCTCGCTGACGGCGGCCAGCTGGGAAGGCGGCGGCGGCGCGGGCCGGGCTGGCTGCTCTGGCTGGGCCTTTAGCCCGGTCGGCTGGGTCCATTTTTTTTAAATTATTCACCAAAATAAATTAAAAAAATCCTAGAAAAATAAATAAAATCTAAAATTTCCAAAACAAGTTTTCTCCGTCTAAATAAAATATTTAGAACTAGATGAACTTTTCTTGGCCCCTAAAATGCAACTTTTAAAGCGTGCAAATTTTTCTAGGGCAATTAAAATTCCAAATAAAATCAAATAAAAACAAAATAATGATTTTAACATTTTTCCTCCGATATTTCAATTATTTTGGAGAAGTCATATTATCTCCCCTCATTTATTTATTTAAAATGAAATATTTTCCGGAGAGAAAAATAATTAAAATCCAATATTCTCGTCTCCACTATTTGATAAAATCAAATATGAAAATTGAAAAATCCCCAACTCTCTCCGAGGGTCCTTGAGTTGCTTAGGATTTTTGAGGATGGCAAATGAGAATGCAATAAAATATGATATGCATGGATGATCTATGTATAACATGCCAAATTGAAAATTTGGGATGTTACAAACCTACCCCCCTTAAGATGAATCTCGCCCTCGAGATTCGGGTTGGCTAGAAAATAGGTGCAGATGGTCCTTGCGAATATCCTCTTCTCGCTCCCAGGTGGCTTCCTCCTCGGTATGGTGGCTCCACTGAACTTTACAAAACTTGATCACCTTGTTGCAGTGACTCGCCATCAAATCCAAAATCTTTACTGGCTTCTCCTCATAAGTCAAATTATTATCCAATTGTATTGCCTCCAGGGGTACTGTATCCTTTAGCGGTATGTCGGCCATCTCAGCGTGGCACTTCTTCGCCAGATATCGTGAAACACATCGTGAACTCCCGACAGTCCTTCGTAACTCCACTTGTAGGCAACTTCTCCCATCCGCTCCAAAATACAAGACGGTCCTACAAATCTTGGGGCTAACTTTCCTTTACTCCAAAACGTTTCACTCCCCTCGGGGTGATACTGCAGATATGCTCTGTCTCCGATTTCATAGGTTACTTCCTTGCGTTTTGAATCTGCGTAACTCTTCTGCTCTAGATCGAGCAATCTTTATCCTGCTCTCGATCGCTTTAACCTTCTCCTCTGAGTCTTTGATCAAATCTGGTCCAAACAATCGACGGTCTCCGACCTCGTCCCACATCAAGGGTGTTCTACATAAGCGTCCATACAGAGCTTCGAACGGTGCCATCTTCAAACTGGCCTGGTAGCTGTTGTTGTATGAGAATTCTGCGTACGGCAAATTGTCATCCCAACTAGATCCATAATCTAGCGCACAGGCTCTCAACATGTCCTCCAAAATCTGATTGACTCTCTCTGTCTGTCCATCCGTCTGTGGGTGGAACGCGGTACTGAACTCCAATCTGGTACCCAAGGTCTGATGTAGTTGATGCCAAAATTTTGAAGTAAACTGTGTTCCTCTATC
Source organism: Aegilops longissima (assembly GCA_021605205.1). Taxonomy (NCBI): domain Eukaryota; kingdom Viridiplantae; phylum Streptophyta; class Magnoliopsida; order Poales; family Poaceae; genus Aegilops; species Aegilops longissima. The sequence continues at coordinate 753,074,056 of CM038677.1, read as the reverse complement.
TGATACGATGCACCTCGGAACTCCATGCAAACATACGGTCCTGGTCATATATATCTTGGCCAACTTGGCACTTGTATAAGTTGTTTTCACTGGGATGAAATGAGCTACTTTGGTCAACCGATCCACTACTACCCATATTGAATCATATCCTGCTTTGGTTCTGGGTAATCCGGTGATAAAATCCATGCCAAGTTTGTCCCACTTCCATTCGGGTATTGGCATAGGCTGCAGCAGTCCTGCTGGCTTTTGATGCGCTGCCTTCACTCTCTGGCATACATCACAAACGGCTACATACTCGGCAATATCCTTTTCATACCACCACCGTAAACGCCCTTCAAGTCCAAATACATCTTGGTGTTTCCGGGTGAATCGAGTATGGTGAGTCATGAGCCTCTTCAAGTATTAACTTCGATCTCCAATTGTTGGGCACATAGATCCGATCCTCAAACCACAAGGTATCGTGCTCATCCTCGCGAAAACCTTTGGCTTTTCCTTTGCCCATCTTCTCTCTTATCTCAGCAATCCCTTTATCCTCCTTTTGAGCATCTCGAATCTTGTCTAACAAGGTCGACTGAACCTCCATTGTTGCAAGAAAACCTCTTGGAACAATCTCCAACTGAAGTTCTATAACATCCTCTGCTAACTCCTTTGGCAGTCCTCTACCTTTAAGGATATTGGCATAGCTCTTCCAATTCAAAGCGTCTGCTACAACGTTGGCTTTTCCTGGGTGATAGTGTAGCTTCATGTCGTAATCCTTTATAAGTTCCAGCCATCTCCTCTGTCTGAGGTTTAACTCCTTCTGTGTGAAAATGTACTTTAAGCTCTTATGATCAGTGTACACATCACAACGGTTTCCCATGAGATAATGTCTCCAGGTCTTAAACGCATGTACTACAGCTGCTAACTCCAAATCATGCGTGGCATAGTTCAACTCATGAGGCTTTAGTTGCCGTGAGGCATACGAAACAACTTTTCCTTCCTGCATAAGAACACATCCAAGTCCCAAGCGAGAGGCATCACAATAAACTTGAAACTCCTTATGTATATCTGGCAATGTCAGCACTGGGGCTGTAGTTAACCGTTTCTTCAACTCTTGGAAACTTGTCTCACAATCCTTTGTCCATTTGAACTTGGTATCCTTCTTTAGCAATTCTGTCATTGGTTTAGCAATCTTGGAAAAATTCTCAATGAATCTCCGATAATATCCTGCCAGTCCAAGGAAACTGCGAATCTCGCTGACTGAAGTGGGTGCCAACCATTCAGTGACTGACTGAATTTTACTAGGATCTACTGCTATACCCTCTCCTGATATAACATGCCCAAGAAATCCAACTTCCTTTAATCAAAACTCACACTTGCTGAATTTGGCATATAACTGGTGTTCCCTGAGTTTCTCAAGAACCAAACGTAGGTGTTCTGCGTGCTCCTCTTCGTTCTTCGACTAAACCATAATGTCATCGATAAACACCACAACAAACTTGTCCAAATACTCCATGAACACTTTGTTCATCATACTCATGAAATAGGCAGGGGCGTTAGTCAGTCCAAATGACATGACCGTATACTCATATAATCTATATCGTGTGGTGAATGCTGTCTTTTGGTATATCCTTCTCTCGGATCTTCAACTGATGGTATCCTGATCGTAGATCAATCTTAGAAAACACCTTAGCTCCTTGCAACTGATCAAACAGATCATTGATCATCGGTAAGGGATACTTGTTCTTTATCGTTACTTCATTCGAGCTCGGTAATCAACAACCATCCTTAGGGATTTATCCTTCTTCTCCACCAAAAGTACTTGGTGCTCCCCAAGGTGATGAACTTCTCTAATGTAACCTTTCTCCAATAGCTCCTTGATCTGCTTCTTAATTTCCTCACAGATCATTTGCGGGCATCCGATAGGGTCTCTTTGATATTGGCCCTGCACTGCATTAGCTCTATCGAAACTCAATGTCTCGATCCGTGGCATGCCCGGTAACTCTTCCGAAAAACATCCGGATAATCCTTCACTACCGTACTTCCGTCTTGTACAACTCCCGTGAGGGTATTCACTTGGCTCCTCCTAGGCACATGCCTAGATACATACTTAATCCTTTTTCCCTCTAGGGTGGTAAGATAGATTGACTTGCTAGCACAGTCGATACTTCCTCCAAGCTTCGACATCCAATCCATACCTATTATCACATCCAATCCTTGCGACTCCAAGATAATTAGGTCGGACGGAAAAACATGTGTGCCAATGATTAGGGGTATCTGGGTGCACCATCTGCTAGCCATATACTCTGCTCCAAAGTAGCTCACTAAAAGAGGGGTTCTAAGGGTCAGGTTGGTAACTTAAACTTATCCACAAATCCCTTGATATATATGAATGTGATGCACCAAGATCGGAAAGAACAATAGCGGTAAATGACTGAACCAAAACTTACCTATTATCGCATCCGATCGCTCTTCAACTTCCTCCACGTTAACGTGGTTCACTTGTCCTTTGTTGAATGGATTGGGCTTCTTCCCAGCGCTCCCATTTCCGCTTCCATTCTTTCCTTCAGGCAGTCATTGTCATAGTGCCTGCCTTCCCGCACTTAAAGCAAATAACTTGGCTCAAGTCCTCTTGGCGGTGTAGCTGGGTTAGAGCGATTCGATTATTGTTGGCTGCATTTCCATTCCCATTCTTCGCACCATTATGCGATCCTCCTCCAAGATGGTTATGTCCTCCATGGTTATGAACTAGTCCTCCCGAGTTCGGGTTAGCGAGGTTTCGTGAGCTCTGAGTTATACTTCCCTTGTCCATACTTCCTCTTACGACTCTCAATTTGCTGCTGCTTTCCTTCAATCATTAGGGCCTTATCTACCAACTCCGGTAGTTGTTGAAAGTTGCCACCATCAACTGCATACTCATCTCATCATTCAGTCCTTCCATAAACTTCTCTTGCTTCGCGGCATCCGTGGCCACATCATCGGGGCATAGCGTGATAACTTGCTAAACTCATCCACGATCGGGCCACAAGACGGTTCCCTCGGGCGTAAGTTGCGGAACTCACGCTTCTTTATCTGCATGGCTCCAGTTGAAACATGGGCCGTGCGAAAAGCTTGTTGGAACTGGTCCCAAGTTACATTGGCTATATGAAAAGTAGCAGCGTAATTCTCCCACCATGCGGCTGCTGGTCCATCCAATTGATGTGTGGCAAAGCGCACTCTTTCAGCATCCGTGCATCCTGCGATGGTTAACTCCCTTCCAATACGGCGTAACCAGTCATCTGCAACTATTGGCTCGGTGCTACTGGAAAACACCGGCAGTTGTAACCTCAGAAAACGGGCTAAATTGTCCACTGGCGGCGGGTGGTTGTTGTTGTTGTTGTTGTTGTTGTTGTTGTTGTTGTTGTTGTTGTTGTTGTTGTTGTTGTTGTTGTTGTTGTTGTTGTTGTTGTTGTTGTTGTTGTTGTTGTTGTTGTTGTTGTTGTTGTTGTTGTTGTTGTTGTTGTTGTTGTTGTTGTTGTTGTTGTTGTTGTTGTTGTTGTTGTTGTTGTTGTTGTTGTTGTTGTTGTTGTTGTTGTTGTTGTTGTTGTTGTTGTTGTTGTTGTTGTTGTTGTTGTTGTTGTTGTTGTTGTTGTTGTTGTTGTTGTTGTTGTTGTTGTTGTTGTTGTTGTTGTTGTTGTTGTTGTTGTTGTTGTTGTTGTTGTTGTTGTTGTTGTTGTTGTTGTTGTTGTTGTTGTTGTTGTTGTTGTTGTTGTTGTTGTTGTTGTTGTTGTTGTTGTTGTTGTTGTTGTTGTTGTTGTTGTTGTTGTTGTTGTTGTTGTTGTTGTTGTTGTTGTTGTTGTTGTTGTTGTTGTTGTTGTTGTTGTTGTTGTTGTTGTTGTTGTTGTTGTTGTTGTTGTTGTTGTTGTTGTTGTTGTTGTTGTTGTTGTTGTTGTTGTTGTTGTTGTTGTTGTTGTTGTTGTTGTTGTTGTTGTTGTTGTTGTTTTTTGGCATTGCCTGGTTTTGAACTAGCAATTGCATCAAGGCATTCTGCTGTTGGATCAACTGAGTGAGCTCCGGTGGGAAAACAAAACCAGGGTCACGTCTCGGAGGCATCTGAGGGTTTAGATGGGAGAGTTTAGAAATAGAAAGAGGTCTAGTGAGAAAACACTACCCATATGCACATGAGGCAAAACACACATTCATTCAATCAAGCAAGAAAGGGCATACAAAATGATCTAGGACTATCGCATACGTGCTCAACTACTACTAGTTACATGGGGGAAAATACTACTAATATTTGGTGGTCATCTAGAAATTTTGATCGGTGGAAGACTCCATGATGTCTGCTCCAGCTTTGTCTTCATAGTCATCATCACTTGGATCTGAGTCGGTGTCGTCGATGATTATGTAGTTGTCTGGACAAGCAGGGTCTTCTTCCTCTTCTTGCTCCTCTTCCTTGGGTGCTGGTCCTCCCATGAAAACTCCAATCTTCTTGACTAGGTCGTCGTTCTTCTCCAGTAGTATCTTGATTTCTTCCTCATATCCATCGCGTGTAGACTTTAGTTCTTCCTCCAATTCGATGATCTTAGTTTTCGCCTTCTTCAAATCCAGCATGTCAGCGCACATATGGTTCTCATGACGTCGAATGTGCTGGTTTAGCTCCTGGATGTAAGCTGCAATGGATCTATCCTTCTTGGTGCTAATTACTTCCCATTGCTCGTCTCGGTGCCCACATATTTGGTATATGGTGTCTTTAAGCTCCTTGTTGTAGACTTCTCCAATGCGTCCCATGGTAATGTGAGCTGCCATACTCTTTCCTAAACTCCATGTTGGTGCATTGAAAACACATACTATGGGCTCGTGCTTGGTGCAAACGTCCTTCCGGAACTAGAGCTTGAATCTTCCAGATTCTTCTTCCGGTAAGGTGGCGTTATGCGTCCGGTGAAGCTTGGTATTCCAATATTCAGGTACCTAGTGACTTCTTTCAAGTGGCGTCCAAAGGTGTGTCTTCATCCGGTTGGGCAAACTTGTACTTCATCTCCGTCATCCTAAAGAGTGGAAAAATGGAGAGAGGTCAGAAATGAGTAGAGAGGAATGACCTATGGTTTTATCTTAGTGGTCGTGTCCTACACTCAGCGTGTGCTCTAATACCATCGTGTAGCGACCCGACCTCGATGGTCAAGTCTCGTGCTTCATGTCATCCTGGATCGGTAATCTTGACACACACAAGACTCAAGGATTTATAACAGTAGCAATCAAACACTTATTACATCGAATGTCTCAAAGAGAACTTATTACAATAATATGGCTTAAGGCCATCTAATGCGATAACAGCGGAAGGCTTGGAAGATAAAGTGAGTCCATCAACTCCAACGGCATAAGCGAGCTGCACGCAACGACCTACAATCCTTACTCCTCGTCTGAAAAGTCTGCAACATAATACGTTGCATCCCGAGAACGGGTCAGCACATGGAATATGCTGGCAATGTAACACATAGAGTAATGAAAGAATAAGCTATACTACATGCATATATGGCTGGTGGAAAGCTCTATGTTTACAGTTTTGCGAAAAGACAATCTTTCCCTACATCAAAGGAATAGATTTTACTTTAACTATCATGGTGGTTGAAACATCATTGAGAAGGTATAACCCCAACTCAATCCCAATTAAAGTGATTAACAACCCAGCAATATTAATTTAGAGTGATGAGATACATGTGAATACTCAAGTACTAGATACTCAGAATTTGTCCATAACCGGGGACACGGCTAACCATGATTAGTTTGTACACTTTGTAGAGGCTTGCGCACTTTTCCCCACAAGACTAGATCGCCTCCGTTGGTTTCTCGCACTGCATGGTGTTTGAGAGACGGATGACCGAGACACAGTCTTTCAGAAACATTAACTCTCTACTCCGGATAGATCATACCAAACCTATAAAACCCACTACATGTTGACCTACCTCTTCGAGAGCTTCACGTAACTTACTTAACTATGCTAGAGCCCATAATAGCTTGTGGCTGCACACGGAAGTTTCTAGCATGAATAATCTCAGTTCCCTTTGAGCCTGGGTGGCGGTCCATAGGAAGATCACACGGGTACCCCGGGATTTCCAAAAAAAAACAGACAACACTGGGTTCCCCAGGTGCCTCAATCCACCCAGATGTGTATTTAAGTTGCCACCTTAAAGTAACCATTAATTAATAAGCTAACATCTGTCGTGAATATCTCTCAAACCCAAACCACGTCTACGAGCATAGCATGGCAATATAAGCATAACGTAGAAGTAACTCCCAAGGGTTTGATAGTAACAGGGCAATAGGTTCCTACCTCATCATCTACTTCCCAACCCACAAATTAATGCCATCCTAATCATGCAATGTTGGAGGGTTGAGCTAATGCATAAAAATTGGGTATGAAAAGATATGATCAAGTGTTACTTGCCTTGCTGATGATCCGTGAATCCTAGAGACTCGTAGTAACACGCTTCGCACTCCGGAAATTCTATCGCAAGCAAACAATACATACATAAGTAAACAAGCAAAGGTGCACAAACGAAACTTCAACTGAAAGAGGTTGACCGGAGAGTTCAACTTAAGAACTCCGGTTTGCAAAAAGAATCAAACCAAACGAAACAACAAAACTCAAACGGCGAAAGAAATAGGGTCCGTTTACTAATCTGAACTAGGGTCAAATTTTACAAGGATAAAAACTGGTTTAAGTTGATTATTCGGAAAGAGGGTTTCGAGATGAAACTCCAGGCGCTTGAATCGCCTGATTCCGATAAACGAGCGAAAAGATAAACAGGTTTGAAAATTGGATCAGAAATCGCGATCAGAATAACCGCGGAATAAATCTGATAAAAGAAAAGCGACGAACTGCTAAACGAACGAAAGTTCGTTAACAGAAACTAAACAGTGAACACGTTCGTTAGAACGAATTTACGAACGGATGTTCGCTAAGTAAATAATCCGACGAAATAAACCAATCTATATAAAAAAAACGATCTAGGGTTTTATATATAAAAAACTGAAGGGTTTTCTTAAAAAAAACCGGCGGCGGGGTCGGGTACCTCCGGCGAGGCGCGTCCCGGGCGGGCGGGCGGCTCGGCGGGTTCCGGGTGAGGCGGCAAGGGCAGGGCGGCGGCGGCTCGGCGAGAGGGCGGCGACGGCGCGGCGGCGGCGACGGCGGATCGGGCTCGGGTCGGCTCGAGGCTCGGGCTCGGCGGGTTCGGCGGCGGCGGCGGCTTGGTGGTGGCGGGATGGTGGTGGTGGCGGCGGGCGGCGGCATTTATAGGAGGGCGGGCGGCTCGGCTTGGGAAGGGGCGCCGGGTGGAGTCCGGCTCGGGCTCGCCCTCGGCGTCCGTGCCTCAGCCGGCGGCATGAGGGGAAGGCGGCTGCATGAAGGGCCTGTCTGGCTCGGTGGCCTTTTGCCCGATCGGGCGCGGGTCCATTTTTTAAAAAAAAAATTATTCCGCCGAAAATAAAATAAAATAAAATCCTAGAAAAATAAACAAAAATATAAAATTTCGAAAACAAGTTTTCTCCGTCTAAATAAAATAATTAGAACTAGATGAACTTTTCTTGGCCCCTAAAATGCAACTTTTTAAAGCGTGCAAATTTTTCTAGGGCAATTAAAATTCCAAATAAAAATCAAATAAAAACCAAATAATGATTTTTAACATTTTTCCTCCGATATTTCAATTATTTTGGAGAAGTCATATTATCTCCCCTCATTTATTTATTTAAAATGAAATATTTTCAGGAAAGAAAAATAATTAAAATCCAATATCCTCGTCTCCACTATTTGATAAAATCAAATATGAAAATTGAAAAATCCCCAACTCTCTCCGAGGGTCCTTGAGTTGCTTAGGATTTTCGAGGATGGCAACCGAGAATGCATTAAAATATGATATGCATGGATGACCTATGTATAACATGCCAAATTGAAAATTTGGGATGTTACAGCCGCCCGATCCCCGCCGCCGCTTTGCACCGCTGCCGCCGCCGGAGCCCCACGCCGCCTCCCCTCGCCCCACCGGAGCCGCCCCGCCCCACCGGAGCACCTCGCCAGAGGTATAGCCGCCGCCGCCGCCGTGGTCCGGTTTTTTTAAGAACCCGATCCGGTTTTTTTAGAAACCCTATCTTTCGTTTTTAGAATAGATCGGTTTATTTTTTTCCGGTTTATCTATTTAGCGAGCGTTCGCTCGTTCGTTCGTTTTAACGGACGAGTTCATCGTTTAGTTTCAGTTAACGAACGTTCGTTCGTTAATCTGTTCGTCAGTCTTTTTCTTTTTTTCTCGGATTTTTCGCGATTATTTCTGATCGCGATTTCTGATCCGATTTTCGTTCTAGTATAACTTTTAGCTCGTTTATCGGAATTAGGCGATTCAAGCGCCTAGAGTTTCGTCTGAAAACCCTCTTTCCATTTAACCCACTCAAACAAGTTTTTGCTTCTGTAAAATTTGACTTAGGTCCATATTAGTAAACGTAGCTTATTTCTTTCGCCGTTTTGTTTCGTTTTTTCGTTCGATTTGGTTCTTTTTGCAAACCGGAGTTCTTAAGTTGAACTTTCTGGTTAGTTCTCTTACTTGAGTTTCACCCGTGCTTTAGATAAGTACTTATTGTATGCTTGTTTGTTTGCGATAGAGTATCCGGAGTGCGTCGCTTGCTACTTCGAATCTCTAGGTTTCACGGATCATCAGCACGGCAAGTAACACTTTGATCATACCTCTTTACTACCCAGTTTTATTGCATTAGATCAATCCTCAAACAATTGCATGATTAGGGTGTAATTTAAATTGTGGGTTTTCGGAAGTAGATGAGGTAGTACCTATTACCTGTTTTATTATCAAACCCTTGGGAGTTACTTCTACGTTGCTTATAATGCCATGCTATGCTAGTAGACGTGGAATGGGTGAGTGTATCCATGACAGATGTGAGATTGTTATTTAATGGTTTATTTAAGGTGGCAACTTAAACACACATCTGGGTGGATTGAGGCACCTTGGTATTCGAGCGATTGCCTGTTTTCTTTTTGGACCGCCACCCAGGCTCAAAGGGATCATGAGATTTTTCATGCTAGAAACTTTCGTGTAGAGCCACAAGCTACTATGGGCTCTAGCATAGTTGATTAAGTCGTGTGAACTCTTACAATGGTAGACTAGCAGATGTAGGGGAAAGTAGGCGTAACTGTCTACCTGATCGTAAGGTGCTAGCGCTTCTGAAAGACTATGTCTCGGTCATCTGTTTCTCAAACACCATGTAGTGCGAGAAAACCAACGGAGGAGATCGAGTCTTGTGGGGAAAAGTGCGCAATCCTTTGCAGGGTGTATAAACTAATCACGGTTAGCCGTGTCCCCGGTTATGGACGTTTTGAGTATCTAGTACTTGGATTATCATGTGAATCTCATCATGTTACTTTAAATTAATTTTGTTGGGTTTTAATGATGATGCTTAATTGGGATTGAGAGGGTGTCTACACTCTCAATGTTTAACAACCACCATGATAGTTAAATAAAATTTATTCGTTTGCAGTAGGGAAAAATTGGCTTTATGCAAAACTGTAACCATAGAGCTTTCCACCAGCCATAGCATTATTTCTTTCATTACTCTCTATGTGTTACATTGCCAGCATATTCCATGTGTTGACCCGTTTTCGGGCTGCAACGTTCATGTTGCAGACTTTTCAGACGACGAGTTAGGTGCCTTTAGGTCGTGGTTTTATACTCAGTGATGTCGTTGGAGTTGATGGACTCACTTATCTTCCAAGCCTTCCGCTGTTATCATTATTAGATGGCCTTAAGCCATATTTATTATAATAAGCTCTCTTTTGAGACATTAGATGTAATAAGTGTGTGGTTGCTACTCTGTTATAAATCCTTCAAGTACTGTGCGTGTCAGTATTACTAATCCAGGGATGACATTAAAGCACAGAGATCAGACTGTCTGAGGTCTGGTCGCTACAGGAAGAGAGTTAGACTTCGTTGTTGCTTGATATATATTATTTTGTGCTCACTACTAAATTACAAATCATTGTTAATTAAAATTGTCTTTGATATACCTTGGGATCCAGGTGGATTCATTACTTGAGCACTATATGCTTAGCTTAATGGCTTTAAAGAAAGCGCTGCCAGGGAGACAACCCGGAAGTTTTAGAGAGTCATTTATTTCTGTTGAGTGCTTTCATATAGTTTAAAAACAAAAAAAATAAAGAGGGGAATCTAAAACTTTTCAAAAAAAGGAAAGTGAAAGTGAGAAAGACAAGCATTGTTGAAGTGGGAGAGCTCTTTAAACTTTGTTCATGCTCACGGAAACTTTGTGAATCTTGATTACAGAAACTTTTCATCAAAAATAATTATCCCCTTGTATAATTCCATTGTATTATAAAAATAATGTGCTAAGGTTTGCCTTTAGGATGTTTACAATGCTTGTTGGTTTGTACGGTGCAGGACAAAAACTTTGGCTGTAGCGCGCGATTTTACATTTTTAACTGGAACGTCAATTGGTTATGATTCCTTTTGCAATGTATTTATATACAACTTGTTTATTTTTCCTAATGTTGGTCGAATTTTTGGGGTACAATAAGTATGGTGGATGTTCAGATTGCTACAGACTGTTCTGTTTTTGACAGACTATGTTTTTGATGCATAGTTTGCTTGTTTTGATGAATCTATCAATTTATATTAGTGGATTAAGCCATGTAAAAGTTATACTACAGTAGACACAATGTAAAAACAAAATATGAGTTGGTTTGAAACAGTACTTAGAGTGGTGATTTGCTTTATTATACTAACGGATCTTACCGAGTTTTCTGTTGAAGTTTTGTGTGGATGAAGTGTCTAAACGAGGAGGTCTCGATATGAGGAAAAGGAAGAGAGGCAAGAGCTCAAGCTTGGGGATGCCCGAGGCACCCCAAGTAAATATTCAAGGAGACTCAGGCGTCTACGCTTGGGGATGCCCCAGAAGGCATCCCCTCTTTCTTCAACAAGTATCGGTATGTTTCCGTATTCGTTTCGTTCGTGCGATAGGTGCAAGTCTTGGAGTGTCTTTTGCATTTAGTTTTCATTTTTATTCTATGCACCATGCTGGTATGAGATAGTCCTTAGTTGATTTATAGAATGCTCATTACACTTCACTTAAATCTTTTGATTATGGCTTTAAAGAATGCTTCACGTGCTTCACTTATATCATATGAAGTTTGGATTGCCTGTTTCTCTTCACATAGAAAACCGCCATTTGTAGAATGCTCTTTTGCTTCACTTATATTTGTTAGAGCGTGGGCATATCTTTTGTAGAAAGAATTAAACTCTCTTGCTACACCTATATCAATTTAGAGAGATGACAGGAATTGGTCATTCACATGGTTAGTCATAAAATCCTACATAAACTTGTAGATCACTGAATATGATATGTTTGATTCTTTGCAATAGTTTTGCGATATAAAGGTGGTGATATTAGAGTCGTGCTAGTTGAGTAATTGTGAAATTGATAAATACTTGTGTTGAGGTATGCAAGTCCCGTAGCATGCACGTATGGTGAACCGTTATGTAAGGAAAGTTGGAGCGTGAGGTGTTCTTTGATTGTCTTCCTTATGAGTGGTAGTCGGGGACAAGCGATGGTCTTTTCCTACCAATCTATCCCACTAGGGGCATGCGTATTAGTACTTTGCTTCGAGTGCTAAGTATACTTTTGCAATAAGTATATGAGTTCTTTATGACTAATGTGAGTCCATGGATTATATGCACTTTTACCTTTCCATCATTGCTAGCCTCTTCGGTACCGTGCATTGCTCTTTCTCACCTCGAGAGTCGGTGCAAACTTTGCCGGTGCATCCAAACCCCGTGATACGATACGCTCTATCACACATAAGCCTCCTTATATCTTCCTCAAAACAACCACCATACCTACCTATCATGGCATTTCCATAGCCATTCCGAGATATATTGCCATGCAACTTCCATCATCATCATATACATGACTTGAGCATTCATTGTCATATTGCTTTGCATGATCGTAAGATAGCTAGCATAATGTTTTCATGGCTTGTCTGTTTTTTGATGTCATTGCTATGCTAGATCATTGCACAACCCGGTACACCGCCGGAAGCATTCATATAGAGTCATATCTTTGTTCGAGATATCGAGTTGTAATATTGAGTTGTAAGTAAATAAAAGTGTGATGATCATCATTATTAGAACATTGCCCCAGTGAGGAAAGGATGACGGAGACTATGATTCCCCCACAAGTCGGGATGAGACTCCGGACTTTATGAAAAATAAAAGAGGCCGAAGAAGCCCAAATAAAAAAGGAGGCCAAAGAAGCCCACCAAAAAGAAAAAAAAGAAAAAAAGAAAAAAAAGAAAAAAAGGAAAAAAAGAGAGAAAAAGAGAGAAGGGGCAATGTTAGTATCCTTTTACCACACTTGTGCTTCAGAGTAGCACCATGTTCTTCATATAGAGAGTCTCTTGAGTTATCACTTTCATATACTAGTGGGAATTTTCATTATAGAACTTGGCTTGTATATTCCGATGATGGGCTTCCTCAAACGCCAGAGGTCTTCATGAGCAAGCAAGTTGGATGCACACCCACTTAGTTTCCAGTTTGAGCTTTCATACACTTATAGCTCTTAGTGCATCCGTTGCGTGGCAATCCCTACTCCTCGCATTGACATCAATTGATGGGCATCTCCATAGCCCGTTGATTAGCCGCGTCGATGTGAGACTTTCTACCTTTTTGTCTTCTCCACATAAACCTCCACCATCAAATTCTATACCACCACAGTGCTATGTCCATGGCTTGCGCTCATGTATTGCGTAAGAGTTGAAAAAGCTGAAGCGCGTTAAAAATTATGAACCAATTGCTCGGCTCGTCATCGGGGTTATGCATGATTTGAATGCTTTGTGTGATGAAGATGGAGCATAGCCAGGCCATATGATTTTGTAGGGATGAGCTTTCTTTGGCTATGTTATTCGATAAGACATAATTGCTTGGTTGGTATGCTCGAAGTATTATTGTTTTTATGTCAAATGATAGACTATTGCCTTGAATCATTCATGTCTTAATATTCATGCCATGATTAGACATATGATCAAGATTATGCTAGGTAGCATTCCACATCGAAAATTATCCTTTTTATCATTTACCTACTCGAGGACGAGTAGGAATTAAGCTTGGGGATGCTGATACGTCTCCGTCGTATCTATAATTTTTGATTGTTCCATGCCAATATTCTACAACTTTCTTATTATTTTGGCAACTTTTTATACTATTGTTTGGGACTAACATATTGATCCAGTGCCTAGTGCCAGTACCTGTCTGTTGCATGTTTTATGTTTCGCAGAAACCCCGTATCAAACAGAGTCCAAACGGGATAAAAATAGACGGAGAATTATTTTGTAATATTTGTGATTTTTGGGAGGAAGAATCAACGCGAGACGATGCCCGAGGCGGCCACGAGATAGGGGCCCACGCCCACTTAAGGTGGGCGCGCCCCCCACCCTCGTGGGCCACCCGTAAGGCGGTTGATGCCCGTCTTTGGCTGCAACAAAGCTAATTTTTGGAAAACGATCTGGGCGAAGGTTTCAATCCAATTGGAGTTACGGATCTCCAGATATAAAGGAAACGGTGCCAGGGCAGAATTCCAGAACGCAGAAACAGAGAGATAGATCCAATCTCGGAGGGGCTCTCGCCCCTCCCACGCCATGGGAGCCAAGGACAAGAGGGGAAACCCTTCTCCCATCTAGGGAGAAGGTCAAGGAAGAAGAAGAAGAAGGGGGGCTCTCTCCCCCTTGCTTTCGGTGGCGCCGGAACGCCGTCGGGGGCCATCATCATCACCGCGATCTTCACCAACACCTCCGCCATCTTCACCAACATCTCCATCACCTTCCCCCATCTATATTCAGCGGTCCACTCTCCCGCAACCCGCTGTACTCTCTAGTTGAAAATGGTGCTTTATGCTTCATATTATTATCCAATGATGTGTTGCCATCCTATGATGTCTGAGTAGATTTTCGTTGTCCTATAGGTGGTTGATGAATTGCTATGATTGATTTAATTTGCTTGTGGTTATGATGTTGTCCTATTGTGCCCTTCGTGTCGTGCAAGCGTGAGGGATTCCCGCTGTAGGGTGTTGCAATACGTTCATGATTCTTTTATGGTGGGTTGCTTGAGTGACAGAAGCATAAACCCGAGTAACGGGATTGTTGCGTACGGGATAAAGGGGACTTGATGCTTTAATGCTATGGTTGGGTTTTACCTTAATGAATCTTTAGTAGTTGTGGACGCTTGCTAGAGTTCCAATCATAAGTGCATATGATCCAAGAAGAGAAAGTATGTTAGCTTATGCCTCTCCCACATAAAACTTGCTATCGGTCTAGTAACATAGTCAATTGCTTAGGGACACTTTCACAACTCCTACCACCACTTTTTCACACTCGCTTTATTTACTTTATTGCATCTTTATCTAAACAGCCCCTACTTTTCATTTATGTGTTCTTTATTATCTTGTAAACCTATCCTATCACACCTACAAAGTACCTCTAGTTTCATACTTGTTCTGGGTAAAGCAAATGTCAAGCGTGCATAGATTCGTATCATTGGCCGATAGGACTTGAGAGAGTATTTGTTCTACCTTTAGCTCCTCTTTGGGTTAGACACTCTTACTTATCGAAAGAGGCTACAACTATCCCGTATACTTGTGGGTTATCAAGACCTTTTTCTGGCGCCGTTGCCGGGGAGTCATAGCGTGGGGTGAATATTCTCGTGTGTGCTTGTTTGCTTTATCACTAAGTAATTTTTATTTGCTGTTCTTAGTTGTTTTCTATCTTTAGTTATGGGTAGGAAACGCAAAATACCACAAAAATTAGTTGTACCTACTACACCAATGGTTGAAGAACCACTCAAAATTTATCACATTCCTGAAGCTTTTTACTTGGATCATCTTCGATCCCTTTATGCTCGTGGTGAAACCCCCACTGGCTTATTTGAGGGCAAATCTTTAGATGTGCATGCTTGTTTTGTGCGACACCGTATATCTGAAAAGGGGAAACTTTTATTGGATCAAATTAATCATTTGCAATGCTATGCTTGCAATTTATGTGAAATATATGATATTACTTGTTGTTCTGAAAACCCGAAGAGACACCTTCCCTACCAATGTGAGTTTATTGATAATGGGATCGTATCTTCGTATGCTAAGGGTGTTTATAATTACTATGATGTTCAACAAATTGAAGAATTTGTTGCTTTTAAGGGTGCTTATGAAATTGCTTCTTTGATGAAAAGTATGATGCTACTCTTTACAAATCTGAAATTTTTGCCATACTTGTATATTTTTATGATAGTTATGCTTCTAATGCCTATGTTAAACTATATATTGAGAAATTCTCCGCTGTCCAAGAAGAGACTAATATTTTGCAGGAAGCTATGGAAGAAGAAATGGATGAAACTGTGAGCTCATTGGATGAAAAAGATGATGAGGAGAGCGAAGAACAAAAGGAGGAAGAGCGGATTGATCACCCGTTTCCACCTTCTAATGAGAGTAACTCTTCAACTCATACATTGTTTAATTCCCCTTCGTTCTTACCGAAGGATGATTGCTATGATGATTGCTATGATCCCGTTGATTCTCTTGAAACATCCCTTTTTGATGATGCTTGCTATGCTTGTGGCCAAGATGCCAATATGAATTATGCTTATGGAGATGAACTTGCTATAGTTCCTTATGTTAAACATGAAATTGTTGCTATTGCACCCACGCATGATAGTCCTATTATCTTTTTGAATTCTCCAAACTACACTATATCGGAGAAGTTTGTGCTTATTAAGGATTATAATGATGGGTTGCCTTTTACCGTTGCACCTGATGATTTTGATAGATATAATATGCATGTGCTTGCTGCTCCTACTTGCAATTATTATGAGAGAGGAACTACATCTCCGCCTCTTTATGTTTCCAACACGATAGAATTGCAAGAAACTGCTTATACTATGCATTGGCCTTTACTATGTGTGCATGAATTGTTCTTTTATTACATGCCGATGCATAGGAAGTGTAACATCCCAAATTTTCAATTGGGAATGTTATAGACTAGATCATCATTGCATATCATATTTTATTGCTTTTGGCCTGATCCTAGAAATTCTACGCAACTCAAGGACCCTCGGAGAAGTTGGGAATTTCATTATTTTCATATTTAAGTTTTCTCAAATTTTGTAAATAGGATCATTTGATTTTATTTATTTTATCTTCAATTATTTCTGTTATAAAAATATGAGAGAGCGAATAAAATGACTTTCCCAAAATAAAGAAATATTGAGGATTTAATAAAAAAAATCAAATAAGACTTATTTTGGAGTTTTTTTTTTGCCTTTTTATTTGAATTTAGGAAAAATTGCACGTTTTTCAAAACTGCATTTTAGGGCCAAGAAAATGTTCATCTCGTTCTAAATATTTTATTAAGATGGTGAAAATTTATTTTGGCATTTTTAGTTATTTATTTATTTTTTTCTAGAATTTTTTTAGTTTCGACGGAATTGTTTAAAACAAAGTCTCCCGCGCCCGACTAGGCCGAAGGCCCAGCCGAGCTAGGCCGGCCCGCGCCGCCGCCGAGTCCGGCCGGGGCACGCCTCTCGAGGCCGACCCCGACCTGGCCTCCCTGCCCCTTCCCAAGCCGAGCCGCCTCCATAAATAGCCGCCCCCCACACACCACCCAGAGCCGCCCGCCGCGCCAAGCCCCACGCCTCCCGTCGCCCGTGAGCCTCCCGCCTCGCCAGAGCTCCTTGCCCACGGAGCACCTCACGGGAGGTATAGCCGCCGCCGCCACCGTGGTCTGGTTTTTTCTAAAAGAACTCAATCCGTTTTTTTAAAACCCTAGTTTTCGTTTTTTTAGAATAGATCAGTTTATGGTTTTCTAGTTTATCTATTTAGCAAGCGTTCGCTCGTTCATTCGTTTTAACAGATGAGTTCATCGTTTGGTTTCAGTTAACGAACGTTCGTTCGTTAATCTGTTCGTATTTTTTTTTCTTTTTTTCTCGGATTTTCCGTGATTAATTCTGATCGTGATTTCTGATCCGATTTTCGTTCTAGTATAACTTTTAGCTCGTTTATCGGAATCAGGCAATTCTAGCGCCTAGAGTTTCGTCTCGAAACCCTCTTTCCGTTTAACCCACTCAAACAAGTTTGTGCTTCTGTAAAATTTGACTTAGGTCCAGATTAGTAAATGAAGCTTATTTCTTTCGCTGTTTTGTTTCGTTTTTTCGTTCAATTTGGTTCTTTTTGCAAACCGGAGTTCTTAAGTTGAACTTTCTGGTTAGTTCTCTTACTTGAGTTTTACCCGTGCTTCAGATAAGTACTTATTGTATGCTTGTTTGTTTGTGATAGAGTATCCGGAGTGCGCAGCTTGCTACTTCGAATCTCTAGGTTTCACGGATCATCAGCAAGGCAAGTAACAGTTTGATCATACCTCTTTACTACCCAGTTTTATTGCATTAGATCAATCCTCTAACAATTGCATGATTAGGATCTAATTTAAATTGTGGGTTTTGGGAAGTAGAGGAGGTAGTACCTATTACCTGTTTTATTATCAAACCCTTGGGAGTTACTTCTATGTTGCTTATAATGCCATGCTATGCTAGTAGACGTGGATTGGGTGAGTGTATCCATGACAGATGTGAGATTGTTATTTAATGTTTTATTTAAGGTGGCAACTTAAACACTCATCTGAGTGGATTGAGGCACCTGGGTATTCCAGCGATTGCCTGTTTTCTTTTTGGACCGCCACCCAGGCTCAAAGGGATCATGAGATTTTTCATGCTAGAAACTTCCGTGTGCAGCCACAAGCTACTATGGGCACTAGCATAGTTGATTAAGTCGTGCGAACTCTGACAGTGGTAGACTAGCAGATGTAGGCGAAAGTAGGTGTAACTGTCTACCCGATCGTAAGGTGCTAGCGCTTCTGAAAGACTATGTCTGGGTCATCCGTTTCTCAAACACCATGTAGTGCGGGAAAACCAATGAAGGGGAACGAGTCTTGTGGGGAAAAGTGCGCAAACCTCTGCAGAGTGTATAAACTAATCATGGTTAGCCGTGTCCCCGGTTATGGACGTTTTGAGTATCTAGTACTTGGATTGTCATGTGAATCTCATCATGTTACTTTAAATTAATTTTGTTGGGTTTTAATGATGATGCTTAATTGGGATTGAGAGGGTGTCTACACTCTCAATGTTTAACAACCACCATGATAGTTAAATAAAATTTATTCCTTTGCAGTAGGGAAAAATTGGCTTTATGCAAAACTGTAACCATAGAGCTTTCCACCAGCCATATATGCATATAGTATAGCATTATTTCTTTCATTACTCTCTATGTGTTACATTGCCAGCATATTCCATGTGCTGACCCATTTTCGGGCTGCAACGTTCATGTTGCAGACTTTTTAGACGACGAGTAAGGTGCCTTTAGGTCGTCGTTCTATACTCAGTGATGCTGTTGGAGTTGATGGACTCACTTATCTTCCAAGCCTTCCGCTGTTATCGTTATTAGATGGCCTTAAGCCATATTTATTGTAATAAGCTCTCTTTTGAGACGTTCGATGTAATAAGTGTGTGATTGCTACTCTGTTATAAATCCTTCAAATTATGTGCGTGTCAGCATTACTGATCTAGGGGTGACACTAAAGCACTGAGATCAGACTATTTGAGGTCTGGTCGCTACAAGATGGTATCAGAGCACACGCTGACTGTAAGACACGACCACTAAGCTAAAAGCCCTAGATCACTACTCACTCTTCTCATTTATGACACCTCATCTTTTCTATTCTTTTAAGCTGGCGGATGCAAGGAACAAGTTCATGCAACCGGGTGAAGATACACCCTTTGGACGTCAGTTGAAGGAAGTCACTAGATACCTGGACATCGGAGTACCAAGCTTCACCGGGACCTATGAAAGTGTGATGATCATCATTATTAGAGCATTGCCCCAGTGAGGAAAGGATGATGGAGACTATGATTCCCCCACAAGTCGGGATGAGACTCCAGACTTTATGAAAAATAAAAGAGGCCGAAGAAGCCCAAATAAAAAAGGAGGCCAAAGAAGCCCACCAAAAAGAAAAAAAAAGAAAAAAAGAAAAAAAAAGAAAAAATGAGAGAAAAAGAGAGAAGGGGCAATTTTATTATCCTTTTACCACTCTTGCGCTTCAGAGTAGTACCATGTTCTCCATATAGAGAGTCTCTTGAGTTATCACTTTCATATACTAGTGGAAATTTTCATTATAGAACTTGGCTTGTATATTTCGATGATGGGCTTCCTCAAACGCCCGAGGTATTCATGAGCAAGCAAGTTGGATGCACACCCACTTAGTTTCCAGTTTGAGCTTTCATACACTTATAGCTCTTAGTGCATCCGTTGCATGGCAATCCCTACTCCTCGCATTGACATCAATTGATGGGCATCTCCATAGCCCGTTGATTAGACGCGTCGATGTGAGACTTTCTCCCTTTTTGTCTTCTCCACATAAACCTCCACCATCATATTCAATACCACCACAGTGCTATGTCCATGGCTTGCGCTCATGTATTGCGTAAGAGTTGAAAAAGCTGAAGCGCATTAAAAAGTATGAACCAATTGCTCGGCTCGTCATCGGGGTTATGCATGATTTGAATGCTTTGTGTGATGAAAAAGGAGCATAGCCAGACCATATGATTTTGTAGGGATGAGCTTTCTTTGGCTATGTTATTTCGATAAGACATAATTGCTTGGTTGGTATGCTCGAAGTATTATTGTTTTTATGTCAAATAATAGACTATTGCCTTGAATCATTCATGTCTTAATATTCATGCCATGATTAGACATATGATCAAGATTATGCTAGGTAGCATTCCACATAAAAAATTATCTTTTTTATCATTTACCTACTCGAGGACGAGCAGGAATTAAGCTTGGGGATGCTGATACGTCTCCTTCATATCTATAAGTTTTGATTGTTCCATGCCAATATTCTTCAACTTTCTTATTATTTTGGCAACTTTTTATACTACTTTTTGGGACTAACTGTAGCGACCCGACCTGAGACGGTCAAGCCTCGTATTCTTGTGCCATCCTCGGATCAAGATCTTTGGCACACACAACATCAATGTATATATCAAAGTGCAATCACATGTATAAATAACGTAAAATGATATATACCTCATAATAATCAGCGGAAACAATCAAACGGGTGTGGACTCCCATCAACGCCATCGGCAGGTTGAGTGTAGACCGTAACCCTGTATCGTAACACTTACTCGTCGAGGAAATATCTGCAACATGATACGTTGCAGCCGTGTAGGTCAAGATTACATTGAATGTACCGCAAGATCACAATATGAGAAAACAGATGATAAAACTATACTATATGCAATATGGCTTTATGGCTCAGATCTGAATTTTGTTTATGTAAAGCTGGTTTTATTTTACCTACATAAAAGGAATAAATGAAGTCTGTACTATGGAGTTTTCTATCATGACATGGTTCCGCCAACCAATGTCTCATAGCCCAAAATCATCATAAGTTGCCCACAATTAAGTTATCAGTCCGGTGTTGAGAGTTCCAGATAGATCCAAGTCCGAGGCTCAAATTGTCCGTAATCGGGACACGGCTAATCGATTAGGTTTAAACCCTCTGCAGAGGTTTGTACACTTTACCCGCAAGATTCGATCCCTCTCTTTACGTTCTCGCACTTCAGTGTTTGAGAACAAGATGACCAAACATGGTCTTCCAAAGAGTTCCTATGACCACTGTCTGGTACTCAACCCATCCTACCGTAGTTCTACATCTGCTAGTACCGTCCTAGCCAGAGTCACAACTAAGGTCAACCAAGCCAGAGCCCATAATGACTTGCGGTTGCACAGGTAAGCTTCGGGGCGTGAAGTATTCTTCCGTCTCTTTGAGTCAGGTGAAGCTTTCCAAGATGTCATGGCGCTTCTCCATGCATCCCGCCAACCACTGGTTTCTCCAGGTGCCCACAACCGCCCTTCACCCAAGAGTGTGTATTGAATTCTTGTCTCGAGTCTTGAAGTCTTGAGGTCTTGAAGATGCAGTCCTTGCAGATTCCATCATGGAGTTGTCGTCATTGACGTAGAGTCCTCCTTCTTCACACCACTCTCGAACACCCATACCAAACCCCGTCTACTACAGCGTAGCATTAGAATAAAATAACGTCCCGGGCTTGGTAACAGGGTGATGGGTTCCTACCTCATGCATACTACTCAACTACAAGAATTTCAATAACACTACTGAGGGGTGGTTGCAAGGATGCCACTAAATGCAATAAAAACATAGGTATGAAAGCAATGATCAAAGTGAACTTGCCTGGTGATGTTGACGAAGAAGAATTATCGCTCTCAAGAAATAACTTGATAGACTACTCGTCACTCTCTGATGAAATCTATATAACAAACATATCATTCATATAAGCACTCACACTAACAATCAAAACAAAAGAGAGAGAAATAAGAATCCGAAGGAACTTCAAATAAAACTAGGAGTCTTCTCCTACAACATTCACAAAAATAGTTTTGTCTAACGGAAAATAAAACACTAAAATAACAGAGAATAAAATATAAATTTAGTTAAGACAAAAAAAAATAAAGTATTTTTTCATAAAGCTATTTTGAAAGTATTTTCAATTGGGAGTTAAAACAGTAGAGAAATCCATTGCAAGTTATTAGCGAACTTCAATTGATTTCACGATAACAAAATAAAATAAATATAAAAACTTGTTGAACACCTACTGTTTAACTAATAGAAACCAAACATAAACTTTCTGAAATATGAAATAAAATAATTTAAAAACAACTATAGAAAAGGAAGTAGCTATAATTGAATAGAAATAAAACAGAATTTGTTTTACATGAAACAATAAGCTAAAATACTCAAACAATTTTGAAGTTTTACCACTGGTAAATATGATCACTAGTGATCAGTAGAAAAAGAATCAAATAAAATCTATTTTAAACTCCCGAATAAGCAAAACAAGCTTTAATTCCAATCTGATCTAACTCAATTTTATAAATCCAAACATAGACAAATTATATATTTTGGAAACTACAAGAAAATTGTGATCTAACTCAAAAAGAATTAGCATCATTGGACTTCTAGATCAAAAGTTATAAGCTAAACAAGAACGGAACTAAATCTGTTACGGAATAAATCTGAAAACAAAACGGAGTTACCTGACGTGAGGCAGAGATGGCAGGAAGGAGATGGCGATGTGGAGGCTGCTCCGGCGGGGGGGCGAGGTCGCCAAGCAGAGGTGGGGGTGGCGGAGGAGGGGTCGGCGCTTGGGAGGTGGCGCTGGGCGATGGGAGGTTCAGGAGAGCTCTGGTGAGCGTTCTAGGCAGGAAAAGGAGGACGGTGGCGAGAAGGCTACGGGCAGGAGGCGTGGTGATGGGAAAAATGGAGCGAGGAGAGGAGGGGTTTTATAGGCGGTCTCGGGAGGCGTTGGGATGGAAAGACGAGGAGATCGGGAAGGTGGAGATTCCTGTCTCCATGGATATGGAAAGCTTCAGTAACGTGAGAGGAAACAGAGGAAGGAGATGATCTCTTGTTGGGCTAGAATAGGAAAGTGCTTAATGGGCCAGGTTTTTCCTAATAAAACGATTCCATTCCTATTTTAAAATTAGGAAACTAAAACAATAAAAGGAAATCCAATCAATTCGAATAAAGAGTTTTATATACTAAAATTATCGAAAAAATAAAATGTAGATGATGAGCATTATTCCACGGCCAAAATAAAAACTTAAAAAATGTGTTTTCAGAAAATCCCTAAAGGCTTTATTTCTTTTTGCAAATAATTTTAAATAAAAACTTTGGTTTTTCTTGGCTCAAATATTTTCAAAATGCCCTGATTTTGGAGGGTCATTTTCCTCCGCTCTTTCTTGCTTGCAAGAATTTATTTTCGGGTATTTCTCGGGAAGAAAAATAGAGAAGCAAGTGCAAATATTTGAAAGAATTAAATTGCAAAACTCCGTTCAAATTCTTTATAGTTGAAGAAGTCATGTCATCTTCTCTCATTGATTTTAATAGGATGAATTTGAATTTACGGAGAAGGGAAAGTCATTTTATTCCCTCTCTTTCAAAAGTTTTTGAAAAGGTTCAAATTTCACTCAAGTTTAATTCACTCAAGCAAACAAACAAACAATTCAATTAATTATATTAACATTCCAAAAATTTGGGATGTTACAAACCTACCACGCTTAAAATGAATCTCGTCCTCGAGATTCAAGAAACTAACAAGAAAAGGTTAGGGTTGGGGTCTTCTAGCAAATGTCTTGGTCGAAAGGTCGGGGTGCTACCACACTTAAAAACAAGGTCATGGTTCCAATAAACTCAGATATTTCCTCCGGAGGGCTGACAATGTATGTCTCTTCACATATCTTACAATAGCTCCTTCATTAAAGCTCTTCATCGAAGCATAGAGTTTTCCTCAAAAGCTTGGGTCGGATCGTCAAAGTTGAAGTTCGTCCGAGACCGGATCTTCATAGCTGATGGGTCTGTGTCCATTCTAAACAACTATCGAAACACTCATGGTGGTCTACAATTTATGGTTTTCTCCTGCAGAAAACGGGTCTGGTTGAACCTCACCGTATAACCTCGTTTGGCAGCGGTTGCTGAAATGGGGTTCCATCGTCCTACCATTTTATGGTTTTATGGCTTATCGCGTCGACACTCTTCTAAGGTTTTCAAGGCTCTCGATTTTCCATCAACATATGATAGTTCATGATAGAAGTCTCCGGTATGGGGCCAATCCATCCCGCATTTGAATCATTACCACATATGTAAATATCGAATCACGTATTTTAACACTTGGGCATACTCACAAGCATTGCAGAATTTCTCTTGTTCTCGAACTGAGTTCGTATAAATCCATGGTTTCTGCATGCCAAACAAAACATCTATCGTTACTTCACCACTCTCGGGTTTTTATGTAACCTCCTCTGAAGCGTAGGCTGATTGGATCACAGATTCTTCCAAATTTATTCCTTTATCAAGGCTACAACGGTTCTTTCTCAAAATCCTGGGCCTGTGGGTTATGGTCCACTTCAACACTAGTGCAGCTTTAACTCATCCTTGGAGTAACTCTCTTGTTACACCTCCTTAAATCCAGTAGTACTCTGTTTCTTCATACCATCATATCAAAACAAAACTCCAACTTATTTTGTCCAGCTTCCTTCTATGGCCGTCATGAATAACACGTTTCTTTCTTCATTGATCCTGTGGCTTAATAGAGTACTATGACCAAAAGAAGTGCACAAGTTTATCCATAAAATATCATTAATCTCATATCAATCTTTCATTACATCCTTAACCATTTTCAGAAATCCAAATTCCAAAAGTACTTGTTACAAATGCTGCCACCCACATGATTTGGTATGGTCGACATTACTTCCACTTTATTTATTTATCCTCCTCGAGGATTCTTGATCCACTGGAATTGTGCGACATGAGCCTTGAAATCTTCAATCTTCTGTTTCATCATGGTGGTCTTGAGCTTCACCTTCATCATCTCTGCATGCACTTCGCTTAGGTATTCCTGAGTATAACGGAGTCTTGCTTCAAGTATTTCTCGATCGGCGTATGGCTTCCATGGCTGCTTCACGAACGGCATCGAAGAAAGTTGCTTGTGGCACACGTGAGATGAAAAGTAATGCCCCATCCTCTTTGGGCAAACTCCTTTCAAGCGGTGGAGGTGTACCTCCACATACCAAAGTTCCACTCCCTTTTGCATGAAGGGTAGCCTTTGTAGACTGCATCTCCTTCAAGGTGAATATGCTTCATCATGTCCTTCAAGATCTTCGGGTAATCATGATCACTTGTCAGGGTCATGATCGTTTCAGGTCCCTTAAGGAAAGACTCATAAAGGGTTGTCATCTGCATGTGTAGGATAAGAGGAGTGCTCAGAACAAGGGATGTATCTCCATGGGAAGTTGCAATTGTCTCCAGAAAGGTTTGGTGTTCAGTTGTCCATGGGTTCAAGATTTCGGGGTCTGGTTGAGAGAGAAAGAGAAAGCAAATACCCACTCATCAACAATATTATCGTTTGTAATGGGCCGTTCTACTATGGTTTCGTTTCTAAGTCCTCATTTCTTCAGGTCTTCAATGCTCGGGAGTTTCCAATTCCTGATGCTGTTCCCATATGAAGGCCTTCTACCATTCTTCCGTAACTTACGTCTCTCATGGTTGAAATAAATACAAGCCTACGAATATCGCATCTATCCAACCATTCAATAAACACACAAAATAATAGCAACCAAGCATTCATTCATTCTATCAATTCTACAGTATCGCCACCCACATAAATTGGTATGGTCAGATACTTAAATCGAGATGGCGTTCATCTTTATTTCTCTCATGGTGGAATACTACTAATTTACTGGGGTTTCTTCTGTGTGGACTTGATCTCCTCCAGATTTCTCGCTAGATTTTCCTGTCGACACGGAGTTTCTTGTGACGACCTCTGTATGTCCCAAGTTGTTCCTTGAGCTTACGGATTTCAACGTCCTTGGCATGAGACATGGTCCTGCTGTTCTTCGCTTCGTGGCGCATTCTCGAGATCTCGAGGTTCTCCTCCTCCAGCTTGTTTACCTTCAGTCTCTGAGTTTGGACCTCTTCTCGTAGTGCTTCATTGTCAAACAGGGCTTCCAGGAGGTTCATCTGAAGATTCTTGACGTATTGTTCCAGATCCTGATTGTACACTAAAAGTGGGGAGAATTCATCTTTTGCGCTTCCGTCAAGGCAATAGTTGCTCCATCAAACTTCTGCCATCCCATCCTTCCAAAGAAGTGTGGGTTTAGTGCAGCACGATGACGATAGCATAAACGTGCAATAGCATCATGGACGGCAGTGTTGATGCCCATATCACGGTCACCATTTATAGTTCCGAAGCTGATGTCTGCAGTATTGGGGGCTTCTTTACGACCAAAAACTTGGGTCTTGACTCCCCACGATCTGGACGTCCTCTTAGTTGCCTTGATCTCAGGTATCGGTAACTTCAGCAGCCTGACTAGTTCCACAAGGAAGGGGCCTCCAAGAACCTTCTCGTAGTGTTCTCTTTTGTTCAGAATGTAGCTCTCCATCTATAGTTTGGAATAAGGAAGGTTCAGTAAAAGGAATGAGGTGTTACGAGAGTAGTACAAAACAAAGGTCATTCCTATTGGGGTCTTCATATTACTAAGTCATTTTCTAGGGTCACGTTCTACAGCCAACATGTGCTCGATACCATTTCAGAGCGACCCGACCTCGACGGTCAAGCCTACGTATTCTTGTGCCATCCTCGGATCAAGTATCTTTGCACACACAGACATCAATGTATATATCAAAGTGCAATCACATGTATAAATAACGTAAAATGATATATACCTCATAATAATCAGCGGAAACAATCAAACGGGTGTGGAGTCCCATCAACGCCATCGGCAGGTTGAGTGTAGACCGTAACCCTGTATCGTAGCACTTACTCGTCGAGGAAATATCTGCAACATGATACGTTGCAGCCGTGTAGGTCAGTACATTGAATGTACCGGCAAGATCACAATATGAGAAAACAGATAATAAAACTATACTATATGCAATATGGCTTTATGGCTCTGTATCTGAATTTTGTTTGCGTAAAAGCTAGTTTTATTTTACCTACATCAAAGGAATAAATGAAGTCTGTACTATGGAGTTTTCTATCATGACATGGTTCCGCCAACCGATGTCTCATAGCCCAAAATCATCATAAGTTGCCCACAATTAAGTTATCAGTCCGGTGTTGAGAGTTCCGAGATAGATCCAAGTCCAGAGGCTCAAATTATCCGTAACCGGGGACACGGCTAATCGATTAGGTTTAAACCCTCTGCAGAGGTTTGTACACTTTACCCGCAAGATTCGATCCCTCTCTTTACGTTCTCGCACTTCGAGTGTTTGAGAACAAGATGACCAAACATGGTCTTCCAAAGAGTTCCTCGACCACCGTCCGGTACTCAACCCATCCTACCGTAGTTCTACATCTGCTAGTACCGTCCCAGCCAGAGTCACAACTAAGGTCAACCAAGCGAGCCCATAATGACTTGCGGTTGCACAGGTAAGCTTCGGGCGTGAAGTATTCTTCCGTCTCTTTGAGTGCAGGGTGAAGCTTTCCAAGATGTCATGGCGCTTCTCCATGCATCCCGCCAACCACTAGTTTCTCCAGGTGCCCACAACCGTCCTTCACCCAATGAGTGTGTATTGAATTCTTGTCTCGAGTCTTGAAGTCTTGAGGTCTTGAAGATGCAGTCCTTGCAGATTCCATCATGGAGTTGTCGTCATTGACGAGAGTCCTCCTTCTTCACACCACTCTCGAACACTCATACCAAACCCGTCTACTACAGCGTAGCATTAGAATAAAATAACGTCCGGGCTTGGTAACAGGGTGATGGGTTCCTACCTCATGCATACTACTCAACTACAAGAATTTCAATAACACTCTTGAGGGGTGGTTGCAAGGATGCCACTAAATGCAATAAAACATAGGTATGAAAGCAATGATCAAAGTGAACTTGCTCGGTGATGTTGACGAAGAAGAATTATCGCTCTCAAGAAATAACTTGATAGACTACTCGTCACTCTCGATGAAATCTATATAACAAACATATCATTCATATAAGCACTCACACTAACAATCAAAACAAAAGAGAGAGCGAATAAGAATCCGAAGGAACTTCAAATAAAACTAGGAGTCTTCTTCTACAACATTCACAAAAATAGTTTTGTCTAACGGAAAATAAAACACTAAAATAACAGAGAATAAAATATAAATTTAGTTAAGACAAAAAAAAAAGTATTTTTTTCATAAAGCTATTTTGAAAGTATTTTCAATTGGGAGTTAAAACAGTAGAAAATCCATTGCAAGTTATTAGCGAACTTGAATTGATTTCACGATAACAAAATAAAATAAATATAAAAACTTGTTGAACACCTACTGTTTAACTAATAGAAACCAAACATAAACTTTCTGAAATATAAAATAAAATAATTTAAAAACAACTATAGAAAAAAAGTAGCTATAATTCAATAGAACTAAAACAGAATTTGTTTTACATGAAACAATAAGCTAAAATACTCAAACAATTTTGAAGTTTTTACCACTGGTAAATATGATCACTAGTGATCAGTAGAAAAAGAATCAAATAAAATCTATTTTAAACTCCCGGAATAAGCAAAACAAGCTTTAATTCAAATCTGATCTAACTCAATTTTATAAATCCAAACATAGACAAATTATATATTTTTGGAAACTACAAGAAAATTATGATCTAACGCAAAAAGAATCAGCATCATTGGACTTCTAGATCAAAAGTTATAAGCTAAACAAGAACGGAACTAAATCTGTTACAGGAATAAATCTGAAAACGAAAACGGAGTTACCTGTCGTGAGGCAGAGATGGCAGGAAGGAGACGGCGATGTGGAGGCTGCTCGGCGAGGGGGGGCGAGGTCGGCGAGGTGGGGGTGGCGGAGGAGGGGTCGGCGCTGGGGAGGTGGCGCTGGGCGATGGGAGGTTCCAGGAGAGCTCCTGGTGAGCGTTCTAGGCAGGAAAAGGAGGACGGTGGCGAGAAGGCTACGGGCAGGAGGGGCGTGGTGATGGGAAAAATGGAGCGAGGAGAGGAGGGGTTTTATAGGCGGTCTCGGGAGGCATTGGGATGGAAAGACGAGGGAGATCGGGAAGGTGGAGATTTCTGTCTCCATGGATATGGAAAGCTTCAGAACGTGAGAGGAAACATAGGAAGGAGATGATCTCTTGTTGGGCTAGAATAGGAAAGTGCTTAATGGGCCAGGTTTTTCCTAATAAAACGATTCCATTCCTATTTTTAAAATTAGGAAACTAAAACAATAAAAAGGAAATCCAATCAATTCGAATAAAGAGTTTTATATACTAAAATTATCAGAAAAATAAAATGTAGATGATGAGCATTATTCCACGGCCAAAATAAAAACTTAAAAAATATGTTTTCAGAAAATCCCTAAAGGCTTTATTTCTTTTGCAAATAATTTTAAATAAAACTTTGGTTTTCTTGGCTCAAATACTTTCAAAATGCCCCTGATTTTGGAGGGTCATTTTCCTCCACTCTTTCTTGCTTGCAAGAATTTATTTTCGGGTATTTCTCGGGAAGAAAAATAGAGAAGCAAGTGCAAATATTTGAAAGAATTAAATTGCAAAACTCCGTTCAAATTCTTTATAGTTGAAGAAGTCATGTCATCTTCTCTCATTGATTTTAATAGGATGAATTTGAATTTACCGGAGAAGGGGAAAGTCATTTTATTCCCTCTCTTTCAAAAGTTTTTGAAAAGGTTCAAATTTCACTCAAGTTTAATTCACTCAAGCAAACAAACAAACAATTCAATTAATTATATTAACATTCCAAAATTTGGGATGTTACACTAACATATTGATCCAGTGCCCAGTGCCAGTTCCTGTCTGTTGCATGTTTTATGTTTCGCAGAAACCCCGTATCAAACGGAGTCCAAACGGGATAAAAAGGACGGAGAATTATTTTGGAATATTTGTGATTTTTGGGAGGAAGAATCAACGCGAGACGATGCCCGAGGTGGCCACGAGATAGGGGCCCACACCCACTTAAAGTGGGCGCGCCCCCACCCTCGTGGGCAACCCGTAAGGCGGCTGATGCCCTTCTTTGGCTGCAAGAAAGCCAATCTTTGGAAAACGATCTGGGCAAAGTTTTCAATCCAATCGGAGTTACAGATCTCCAGATATAAAGGAAACGGTGCCAGGGCAGAATTCCAGAACGTACAAACAAAGAGATAGATCCAATCTCGGAGGGGCTCTCGCCCCTCCCACGCCATGGGAGCCAAGGCCAAGAGGGGAATCCCTTCTCCCATCTAGGGAGAAGGTCAAGGAAGAAGAAGAAGAAGGGGGGCTCTCTCCCCCTTGCTTCCGGTGGCGCCGGAACGCCGTCGGGGACCATCATCATCACCGCGATCTTCACCAACACCTCCGCCATCTTCACCAACATCTCCATCACCTTCCCCCATCTATATTCAGCGGTCCACTCTCCCGCAACATGCTGTACCCTCTACTTGAACATGGTGCTTTGTGCTTCATATTATTATCCAATGATGTGTTGCCATCCTATGATGTCTGAGTAGATTTTCGTTGTCCTATTGGTGGTTGATGAATTGCTATGATTGATTTAATGTAGTAAATTGCTTAGGGACACTTTCACAACTCCTACCACCACTTTTCCACACTCGCTTTATTTACTTTATTGCATCTTTATCAAAACAGCCCCTACTTTTCATTTACGTGTTCTTTATTATCTTGCAAACCTATCCTATCACACCTACAAAGTACCTCTAGTTTCATACGTGTTCTAGGTAAAGAGAACGTCAAGCGTGCGTAGAGTCGTATCAGTGGCCGATAGGACTTGAGAGAGTATTTGTTCTACCTTTAGCTCCTCGTTGGGCTCGACACTCTTACTTATCGAAAGAGGCTACAACTATCCCGTATACTTGCGGGTTATCAGGGTGTCCGGGACTGTGTGTCCTCGAGTTTAAATACTCAGCCGCTCCAACCAGACGTACAACTGAGACAACAGTTGGAACTGGTCTACCAAATCATTGTCTTCACCAAGCTTAATGGTTCTATTTCCTCATCTCTTTCATTTCCTCATTACTATGTTGAGTGCTTGTTCATATCTGTGTTTGAAGACTTTGACTGAAGACTTCTCAATTTCCTTAGTTCAATTTCTACAGTCTGTTTGTCTTGATCCTGTGCTATCCTGTGATTACGCTTTCTGTACTCTGTGCTTGTCTTCATTTCATCATGATGACCATGCTTGTGTTCTGTTATGTTTA
This sequence comes from Aegilops longissima, assembly GCA_021605205.1. Lineage (NCBI taxonomy): Eukaryota > Viridiplantae > Streptophyta > Magnoliopsida > Poales > Poaceae > Aegilops > Aegilops longissima. Next base: position 753,043,226 of record CM038677.1, on the reverse strand, counting down.
CTTTTGAGTACTTATTCCGCTGCTAGTAGTTCTTCACTAAGGAATTTTCTCACCCACAAATTCCTCAGTGAAGAATTCATAAAATCGCCTATTCACCCCCCTCTAGTCGATATAACGCACATTCAATTGGTATCAGAGCAAGGTACTCCCTTGTTCTGTGTGATTTTGGTTTAACCGCCTGGAGTTTTAGTTATGTCGACTGCAGTTATGATCAAGGTCTCTGCTGGGTGTCCTACCTTCGATGGGACGGAATACCCGTATTGGAAGAATAAGATGCGAATGCATCTTGAGGCAATTGATAACGATCTCTGGTATGTTGTGGAAAATTGTGTTCCCTTAGTCACACCTTCTCTGAACGCTACTGATGTGAAGATATTCAAGCAACTCGACTCCCAAGCGAAGAACATCATATGTGGCCATCTGAGCAAAGGGCAGTATGGCAGAGTGAGTGCTTTCGAGACAGCCAAGCTTATCTGGGATAGGCTGTTGAAAGTGATTGAAGGAGTCTCAACACACCGTGACTCTCGAGTTGATGTTCTTCACAACCTCTTCAACCGCTTCAAAAGATTCGACAATGAAAATGTTCAAAAAACCTTCGATCGCCTCACCGACATCTCAAATGAGCTTCAAGCACTTGGTGCCACTGACATCACCGACCATGAATTGGTGAAGAAATTCCTGAGATCACTTGATTCTTCATTTCACACTCTGGCACTGATGATACAAGAACGTGGAGATTACAAGTCACTTGATCCTGCTGATATCCTCGAGAGGCTAAATACTCATGAGTTCCAGCTTGCTGAAAAGAGAGATCTCTATGGTTCGAGCTATGGCAGATCACGTGCACTGAAGGCCAAGGTTGTCTCTGAATCTGAATATGAAGATTCTGGCAGCAACCTTGGTGATCCTGAAGAACTGAGCCAGGAGCTAGCACAGCTCGTTAAGAAATTTCAGAAGTTCTCAAGACATGGTTGCTTTGGAAAATCCTCAAGGAGCAATGATTCCTCATCCAGTGACCACAAGAGGAGGCTATGCCACAAATGCAAGAAACCTAGTCACTATATTCAAGACTGTCCTCAATGGGAAAAGGAATCAAAGAAGAAGAAATACAAGGATTACAGTTCTGATGACGCGAAGAAGAAGAAGAAATCGTCAAAATCTTCATCATCAAAATCCTCGAAGTCTTCATCTCACAAGAAGAGTAGCTCCAAGAAGGCCCGGGCATTCATTGGCAAGGAAATGGACTCTGAGGCTGAATCTGAGGAACATGAGGAAGAGGAGGCATCTGAGGAGTCTGAGTCTGGTGTGGCGAGTCTGGCTCTCGCTACTGCATTCGTCAGCAAGTCTATCTTCAACTCTGAAGAAAATGGCTTCACCAACAAGGCTGATGAAGGCGATGATGACTATGCTCCCACCTATTGCTTCATGGCAAAGGGTGCCAAGGTACTCAAATATTCCTCCTCTGAATCTAGTGAGAATGAATCTGATGAAAACCTCAAGCCCAGCTACTCTAAACTTGGTAAGATTGGTGTGAAACAACAAAGGGCTTTTGAAATGGTTCAAAACATGCTAGACAAAAGCGATGATATGTTGGGTGAAGAAATGGATCGCACTAAAACCTTGACTGAATATCTTAAGAGACTTCAGACTAGGTTTGACAACCTTCATGGTCATCATAATACTCTCTTATCTGATCATGAGAAGCTTTCTTATGAATTTCTTCAAAGAAAGCAAGATCTTGAGAAGCTGAGAGCGAGTTATGAAGATCTTCAGAGGGAGCGCGATTCATTGCTAGGTCAACAAATCAGCGCTGCTCAAGAATAATTTATTCCTCCATGCTTGAAATGCATTGAACATGAATCTGCTAATTCTTCACCTGAATGCTCAAATGCTTCTAATGTTACAAATTCGTCACCTGCCTCTTGATACGTCCATTTTGCATCATGCTTTTATATCAATATTTATTGCATTATGGGTTGTTATTACACATTATATCTCAATACTTATGGCTATTCTCTCTTATTTTACAAGGTTTACCATGAAGAGGGGGAATGTCGGCAGCTGGAATTCTAGCTAGAAAAGGAGCAAACGATGGAAACCTATTCTGCACAACTCCAAAAGACATGAGACTCCATGAAACAACTTTTTGGATTTATTAAGGAATTATGAGCAAAAGAAATAGGCCAGGGGGCCCACACCCTGTCCAGGAGACAGGGGCGCCCCCCCTAGGGGCGCGCCCCTATCTCCTAGGCCCCCTGGTGGGCCTCCGGCGTCCATCTTCTGCTATGTGAAGGGTTTTGTCCTGGAAAAATTCGTGGGCAAGCTTACGAGATGAAAATCCGCCGCCACGAGGCGGAACCTTGGCGGAATCAATCTAGGGCTCTGGCGGAGCTGTTCTGCCGGGGACACTTCCCTCCCGGAGGGGGAAATCATCACCAAACGTCATCACCAACGATCCTCTCATCGGGAGGGGGTCAATCTCCATCAACATGTTCACCAGCACCATCTCCTCTCAGACCCTAGTTCATCTCCTGTATCCAATCTTATATCCAAAACCACAAATTGGTACCTATGGGTTGCTAGTAGTGTTGATTACTCCTTATAGTTGATACTTAATGGTTTACTTGGTGGAAGATCATATGTTCAAATCCTTAATGCATATTATTACACCTCTGATTATGAACATGAATATGCTTTGTGAGTAGTTACGTTTGTTCCTGAGGACATGGGTGAAGTCTTGCTATTAGTAGTCATGTGAATTTGGTATTCATTTGATATTTTGATGAGATGTATGTTGTCTCTCCTCTAGTGGTGTTATGTGAACGTCGACTACATGACACTTCACCATTATTTGGGCCTAGAGGAAGGCATAGGGAAGTAATAAGTAGATGATGTGTTGCTAGAGTGACAGAAGCTTAAACCCTAGTTTATGCGTTGCTTCGTTAGGGGTTGATATGGACCCATATGTTTAATGATGTGGTTAGGTTTACCTTAATACTCCTTTTTGTAGTTGCGGACGCTTGCAATAGGGTTTAATCATAAGCGGGATGCTTGTCCAAGTTAGGGCAGTATCCAAGTGCCGGTCCACCCACATATCAAATTATCAAAGTACCGAACGCGAATCATATGAGCGTGATGAAAACTAGCCTGACGATAATTTCCAATGTGTCCTCAGGAGCTCCTTCCTCATTATTAGAATTTGTCCAGACTTATCCTTTGCTACATAAAGGATTGGGCCACCTTGCTGCACTTTATTTACTTTATTTACTTTTGCTCGTTACTATTTATCTTATCACAAATCTATCTATTACCTACTATTTCAGTGCTTGCAGAGAAAACCTTACTGAAAACAGCTTATCATTTCCTTCTGCTCCTCGTTGGGTTCGACACTCTTACTTATCGAAAGGACTACGATAGATCCCCTACACTCGTGGGTCATCACCTCTACTATCACTAATTCCTCATCTGAGGACATTGCTAGTATCACTGATGATGTAGGGCTGAAGGAATTGTACATGACAGGCATGTACAAAAGCCTCAAAGGGCATCAGACTCTTTGTGATGTGCTTAAAAGGCAGATCCTCAACAAGAACCCTAGGAAAGAGGGTATTGCCTTTGAGAGGAAACTCAATGCCGATGGAACATATTGGAAGCCTGAGAAGTACCCCAAAACCTCATGGGTTGCTGCAAAGGGACCTCCAGTTGATCCATCTAATCTATCTGGCTTTACATGTGAATCTCCTCATTCTTCTGATGAGTCATTTGACTCCAACTATAAACTGTTCAAAAATCAGAATGGTGAAGTATTTCCTAGATATGTTGACACTAACTACAGGAATGGTTCCCCTATGAATAAAATCTGGGTTCCCAAAAGATGCCTTGAAAGTCTTCAGGTGAATGTCCTCATGACACCACCTGTGAAGAATAGGAACCCCAGATAAAATTCTTCATATGGAACAAATTCTTCATATGGATCCAAGTCCTCATACGGACCAAATTCCTCACGTGGATCAAAGTCCTCATATGAACATCATCGTGCTAACAACTCTGTTTCGCAGGGAAGAGCTAAGGGCTATGAATATGAGCATTATTCTTCTAACCATTACGTTCATAAGTCTCGAAGAATTTCTCTGCTTATTCATATGCTTACCCTAACCCCTCTTATGTGAAACGAAATGGTCTGGCTTCTATGCCGTCATTCTCTTATGGAGCTCGCAGAGTGATGAACTCTTTGCCACCCCTTCAGATGTGGGTGGTGAAGAAAAAGAACTAATCTCTTATGCAGGGTCAGGTCTCCAGACGTACTTTAACGTCTGAAGAATTTGTTGGGGGCCTGACAAATTGCCTAAAGGGACGAAGGCTAATCATGAAGAAATGAACTTTCATTTCTCATGTCCTCATACTGCTTTATCTGTTCTATTACTTGATGAAATTAATCTGATGAATTGATGCCATATTCTTCACTGATGAAGTATATGAGTTCGTAAGCTGCACTAATTCATTTGCAGGATGATCAACCCAAAGCCACTGAGTGGGTCCTCGATAGTGGATGTACAAATCACATGACTAGTGACAAGAATCTATTGATGGATGATCCCTTATCTCCATCGCATCTGAAGCATATCATCTTCGCTGACAAAGGGAAAAGTCAGGTATTGGGTCTAGGTAAGGTTGCGATCTTAAAGGATCGACACATGGACAAAGTCATGCTTGTCGGGTCCTTAGGATACAATCTCATGTCTGTCTCAATGCTTTGCGATCTTGATATGGTTGTTGTCTTTGGCAAGTATCGTTGTGTTGTGATCATGGAAGCTGACAATTCCAAAGTCTTCAACGGCTTTAGGAAAGGAGACTTGTATATTGTTGATTTCTCTACAGGACCACAACCAGCCGTGTGCCTACTTGCAAAAGCTTCAGAAGGCTGGCTATGGCATCGACGACTTGGTCATGCAGGCATGAGGAATTTGCACACGCTTGCAAAGAAGAAGCATGTGATTGGCATTGAGAATGTCAAAATCCTCAGGATCACTTATGCGGAGCCTGTGAAGCTAGAAAGGTGACCAAGGCCAAGCATCCAGTGAAGACTATCATGACTACTAATCGACCATTTGAATTGCTTCATATGGATCTCTTTGGTCCTAACCATTATTCTGCTGTTACTAATGATGCATCTCTATATGCCTTTGTTATTGTTGATGATTACTCTCGTTACACATGGGTACACATTGTTACTTACAAACATGAAGTGCAGGAAGTCTTCAAACGATTTTCCTCGAGGGCTTCAACCAACTTTGGTGTGAAGATCAAGCACATCAGAAGTGACAATGGAACTGAGTTCAAGAATTCTGGTCTTGATGACTATCTTGATGAACTTGGTATTACTCATGAGTTATCTGCTCCTTATACTCCTCAACAGAATGGCGTTGTGGAGCGCAATAATAGAACTCTTGTTGAGATGGCTCGCACTATGCTTGATGAATACAAAACGCCTCAACGTTTCTGGATTGATGCAATTGATACTGCGTGTCATATCTTCACAAATTCTTCAAGAAGACTGCCTATGAACTCCTCACTGAGAAGAAACCCAGTGTGAGTTATTTCAAAGTCTTCGGTGCTAAATGCTGGATTAGAGATCCTCATCACAACTCTAAATTTGCACTAAAAGCACATGAAGGTTTTATGCTTGGTTACGGAAAGGACTCGCACACCTACAGAGTCTTCAACAACGTTCTTCACAAGGTTGTTGAAATTGTAGATGTGTGGTTTCATGAAACTAATGGCTCGCAAAGAGAGCACCTACCTTCTGTGATAGACGAACGAGCACCTGAGGAATCTATCAAGTTCAAGGCTACTGAAGATGTCATTCCGACTGAAGAATCTGCTGAAAAATTTATTCCAGAACATGAAGAACGTCGAGCTAATGCACCTGAAGAAAATGCTGAAGAAAATGGTGCTGAAGAAAATGCAGATCAAATTCCTCGATGAAAACCAGCTCATCCTCGCATTGCAAAAGAAGTGCAAGTTGAAAAGATCATTGATGACATTGAAGCACCAGGTCCTCTCACACGCTCAAGAGCTTCACATTTATCTAACTTTTGTGGGCACTATGCTTTTGTCTCTATTACAGAGCCGACTGAGGTAGATGAAGCATTTCTGGAGCCTGAGTGGATTCAGGCCATGCAAGAAGAATTACATCAGTTCGAGCTCAACAACGTCTGGGAACTGGTCAAACGTCCAGATCCTCGCAAGCACAGTATCATTGGCACAAAGTGGATCTACCACAACAATCAATGTGAAAATGGCCTTGTAATGAGGAATAAGGCACGGCTAGTAGCTCAAGGCTACACACAGGTTGAAGGAATTGATTTCGATGAAACTTTTGCACCTGTTGCTAGACTTGAGGCTATTCGCATATCACTTGCTTATGCTAACCATCATGATATCATTTTATATCAAATGGATGTGAAAAGTGCATTCCTCAATGGTAAGCTTGAGGAAGAAGTATATGTTGCTCAACCCCCAGGTTTTGAAGATCCAAAGAATCCTGACAAAGTCTTCAAACTCAATAAGGCCCTCTATGGCCTCAAGCAGGCCCCTCGGGCGTGGTATGGTACTTTGAAGGAATTCCTCATGAAGAAAGGCTTCAAACCCGGTTCACTTGACCCTACTCTTTTCACTAAATCTTATGATGGTGAACTGTTTGTGTGCCAAATATATGTTGATGATATTATCTTTGGCTGTACTAACCAACGTTATAGTGATGAATTTGCCCATATGATGAGTGAAGAATATCAATGTATATGATGGGATAATTGAAATTCTTCTTAGGTCTTCAAATTCGTCAACAACGCAATGGCATATTCACATCACAGGAGAAATACCTCAAGGATGTTATGAGGAAATTCGGCATGCAAGATTGCAAAGGCGTCAAAATTCCTATGCCCACAAATGGCCATCTGTGCACTGATGAAAATGGTATTGACTTCGATCATATGGTATACCGCTCCATGATTGGTTCTTTATTGTACTTATGTGCATCTAGGCCAGATATAATGCTTAGTGTTTGCATGTGTGCCCGATTTCAAGCTACACCGAAGGAATCACACCATAAGGCTGTGAAGCATATTCTTCGATATTTAGCTCACACACCAACACTTGGATTATGGTACCCCAAGGGCTCGGCTTTTGATCTCATTGGATATTTTGACTGTGACTATGCTGGTGATCGTGTGGACCGCAAGTCAACATCTGGTACATGTAATTTCCTCGGACGATCTTTAGTCTGTTGGTCCTCGAAGAAATAGAACTGCATATCACTGTCTAGTTCTGAAGCTGAGTACATTGCTGCTAGTTCTTGCTGTGCTCAATTGCTGTGGATGAAGCAAACTCTCAAGGACTACGGCATCAACGTGAAGAATGTGCCTCTCTACTGTGACAATGAGAGTGCAATCAAGATTGCTCACAACCCAGTTCTGAAGGAAATATGCCCTAGAGGCAATAATAAAGTTATTATTTATTTCCTTATATCATGATAAATGTTTATTATTCATGCTAGAATTGTATTAACCGGAAACATAATACATGTGTGAATACATAGACAAACAGAGTGTCACTAGTATGCCTCTACTTGACTAGCTCGTTAATCGAAGATGGTTATGTTTCCTAACCATAGACATGAGTTGTCATTTGATTAACGGGATCACATCATTAGGAGAATGATCTGATAGACATGACCCATTCCGTTAGCCTAGCAATTGATCGTTTAGTATGTTGCTATTGCTTTCTTCATGACTTATACATGTTCCTGTAACTATGAGATTATGCAACTCCGTTTACGGAGGAACACTTTGGTGCTACCAAAAGTCACAACGTAATCTGGGTGATTATAAAGGAGTACTACAGGTGTCTCCAAAGGTACTTGTTGGGTTGGCGATTTCGAGATTAGGTTTTGTCACTCCGATTGTCGGAGAGGTATCTCTGGGCCTTCTCGGTAATACACATCACATAAGCCTTGCAAGCATTACAACTAATGAGATTAGTTGTGAGATGATGTATTACGGAACGAGTAAAGAGACTTACGGTAACGAGATTGAACTAGGTATTGGATACCGACGATCGAATCTCGGGTAAGTAACATACCGATGACAAAGGAACAACGATGTCGTTATGCGGTTTGACCGATAAAGATCTTCATAGAATATGTAGGAACCAATATGGGCATCCAGGTTCCGCTATTGGTTATTGACCGAGAATGGTTCTAGGTCATGTCTACATAGTTCTCGAACCCGTAGGGTCCGCACGCTTAACGTTCGATGACAGTTCATTATGAGTTTATGAGTTTTGATGTACCAAGGAGTTCGAGTCCCGAATGAGATCGGGGACATGACGAGGAGTCTCGAAATGGTCGAGACGTAAAGATCGATATATTGGACGACTATATTCGAGTTCGGAAAGGTTCGAATGATTCGGGTATTTTTCGAGTACCGAGAGTTACGGAATTCGCCGGGGAGAAGTATTGGGCCTTATTGGGCCCTGCGGGAAAGAGAGAGGGGCTGCCTAGGGCAGGCCGCCCCCCCCCCATGGCCTAGTCCGAATTGGACTAGGGGGAGGGGCCGCACCCCTACCTTCCTTCCTTTCTCTCTTCCCCTTACTTGTCTCCTACTCCTAATACATGGAAGGACTCCTAGTTGGACTAGGAAAGGGGGAATCCTACTCCCGGTGGGAGTAGGACTCCCCATGGCGCGCCCCTCCTAGGGTCGGCCTCCTCCTCCCTCCCTCCTTTATATACGGGGGCAGGGGGCACCCCATGACACACAAGTTGATCTACGGATCGTTCCTTAGCTGTGTGCGGTGCCCCCTCCACCATATTCCACTTCGGTCATATCGTTGCGGAGCTTAGGCGAAGCCGTGCGCCGATGAAGTCATATCGTCGCGGAGCTTAGGCGAAGCCCTGCGTCGGTGGAGCATCATCATCGTCACCACGCCGTCGTGCTGACGGAACTCATCCCCGACACTTTGCTGGATCGGAGTCCGGGGATCGTCATTGAGCTGAACGTGTGCAGAACTCGGAGGTGCCGTACGTTCGGTGCTTGGATCGGTCGGATCGTGAAGACGTACGACTACATCAACCGCGTTTATTACAACGCTTCCGCTTTCGGTCTACGAGGGTACGTGGACAGACACTCTCCCCTCTCGTTGCTATGCCATCACCATGGTCTTGAGTGTGCGTAGGAAATTTTTTGAAATTACTACGTTCCCCAACAGTGGTATCAGAGCCTGGTTTTATGCGTTGATGTCATGTGCACGAGTAAAACACAAGTGAGTTGTGGGCGATATAAGTCATACTGCTTACCAGCATGTCATACTTTGGTTCGGCGGTATTGTGAGATGAAGCGGCCCGGACCGACATTACGCATACGCTTACGCGAGACTGGTTTCACCGCCTCGAGTACTAGTTGCTTAAAGGTGACCGGCAGGTGTCAGTTTCTCTCACTTTAGTTGAACCGAGTGTGGCTACGCCCGGTCCTTGCGAAGGTGAAAACAGCACCAACTTGACAAACTATCGTTGTGGTTTTGATGCGTAGGTAAGAACGGTTCTTGCTCAGCCCGTAGCAGCCACGTAAAACTTGCAACAACAAAGTAGAGGACGTCTAACTTGTTTTTGCAGGGCATGTTGTGATGTGATGCTATATTTTATTGTATGAGATGATCATGTTTTGTAACCGAGTTATCGGCAACTGGCAGGAGCCATATGGTTGTCGCTTTATTGTATGAAATGCAAACGCCATGTAATTGCTTTACTTTATCACTAAGCAGTAGCGATAGTCGTAGAAGCAATAGTTGGCGAGACGACAACGATGCTACGATGGAGATCAAGGTGTCGCGCGGTGACGATGGTGATCATGGCGGTGCTTGGCGATGGAGATCACAAGCACAAGAAGATGATGACCATATCATATCACTTATATTGATTGCATGTGATGTTTATCCTTTATGCATCTTATCTTGCTTTGATTGACGGTAGCATTATAAGATGATCTCTCACTAAAAATTATCAAGAAGTGTTCTCCCTGAGTATGCACCGTTGCCAAAGTTCGTAGTACCCAGACACCACGTGATGATCGGGTGTGATAAGTTCTACGTCCATCTACAACGGGTGCAAAACAGTTGCACACGCGGAATACTCAGGTTAAACTTGACGAGCCTAGCATATAACAGATATGGCCTCGGAACACGGAGACCGAAAGGTCGAACGTGAATCATATAGTAGATATGATCAACATAGTGATGTTCACCATTGAAACTACTCCATCTCACGTGATGATCGGACATGGTTTAGTTGATTTGGATCACGTAATCACTTAGATAACTGGAGAGATGTCTATCTAAGTGGGAGTTCTAAAGTAATATGATTAATTGAACTTTAATTTATCATGAACTTAGTCCTGGTAGTATTTTGCAAATTATGTTGTAGATCAATAGCTCGCGTTGTTGCTTCCCTATGCTTTTATATGTTTGTTTTGATATGTTCCTAGAGAAAAATTATGTTGAAAAATGTTAGTAGCAATGATGCGGATTGGATCCGTGATCCGAGGTTTATCCTCATTGCTGCACGTAAAAATTATGTCCTTAATGCACCGCTAGGTGACAAACCTATTGCAGGAGCGATGCGGGCGTTATGAACGTTTGGCTAGCTCAATATGATGACTACTTGATAGTTTAGTGCACCATGCTTAAAGGCTTAGAATCGGGACTTCAAAGACGTTTTGAACGTCATGGACCATATGAGATGTTCCAGAATTGAAGTTAATATTTCAAGCAAATACCGAGTTGAGAGATATGAAGTCTCCAACAAGTTCTATAGCTAAAAGATGGAGGAGAATCGCTCAACTAGTGAGCATGTGCTCAGATTGTCCAGGTACTTCAATTTCTTGAATCAAGTGGGAGTTAATCTTCCGATAAGATAGTGATTGACAGAATTCTCTAGTCACCATCACCAAGTTAGTAGAACTTTGTGATGAACTATAATATGCAAGGATGACAAAAGTGATTCCCAAGCTCTTCGTGATGCTGAAATCGACGAAGGTAGAAATCAAGAAAAGAGCATCAAGTGTTGATGATTGACAAGACCACTAGTTTCAAGGAAAGGGCAAAGGGAAGAAGGGAACTTCAAGAAGAACGGCAAGCAAGTTGCTGTTCGAGTGAAGAAGCTCAAGTCTGGACCTAAGCCCGAGACTAAGTGCTTTTGCTGCAATGGAACTGGTCACCGAAGCGGAACTACCCCAAGTATTTGGCGGATAAGAAGGATGGCAAATTGAACAAGAGTATATTTGATATACAGGTTATTGATGTGTGCCTTACTAGTGTTTATAGTAGCCCCAGTATTTGATACTTGTTCGGTTGTTGAGATTAGTAACTCAAACAGGAGTTACGAGAATAAACAGAGACTAGTTGAAGGGAAGTGACGATGAGTGTTGGAAGTAGTTCCAAGATTGACATGATCATCATCGCACACTCCCTATACTTTCGGGATTAGTGTTAAACCTAAATAAATGTTATTTGGTGTTTGCGTTGAGCATGAATATGATTTGATCATGTTTATTGTAAAACGGTTATTCATTTAAAGTCAAAGAATAATTGTTGTTCTGTTTAAATGAATAAAACCTTCAATGGTCATACACCCAATGAAAATAGTTTTCAAAATGGTTATTCATTTAAAGTCAAAGAATAATTGTTGTTCTGTTTAAATGAATAAAACCTTCAATGGTCATACACCCAATAAAAATAGTTTGTTGGATCTCGATCGTAGTAATACACATATTCATAATATTGATGCCAAAAGATGCAAAGTTAATAATGATAGTGCAACTTATTTGTGGCACAGCCGTTTGGGTCATATCGGTATAAAGCGCATGAAGAAACTCCATAAAAATGGATTTTCGGAATCACTTGGTTATGAATCATTTGATGCTTGCGAACCGTGCCTTTTGGGCAAGATGACTAAAACTCCGTTCTCCGGAACAATGGAACGAGCTATTGACTTGTTGGAAATAATACATACCGATGTATGCGATCCAATGAGTGTTGATGCTCGTGGCAAGTATCGTTATTTTCTCCTTCACAAGATGATTTGAGCAGATATGGGTATATCTACTTGATGAAACATAAGTCTGAAATAGTTGAAAGGTTCAAAGAATTTCAGAGTGAAGTGGAAAATCATCGTAACAAGAAAATAAAATTTCTGCGATCTGATCGTGGAGATGAATATTTGAGTTACGAGTTTGGTCTTCATTTGAAACAATGTGAAATAGTTTCGCAACTCACGCCATATGGAACACCACAGCATAATGGTGTGTCCGAAAGTCGTAACCGCACTTTATTGGATATGGTGCGATCTATGATATTTCTTATCGGTTTACCACTATCATTTTGGGGTTATGCATTAGAGACAGCTGCATTCACGTTTAATAGGGCACCATCTAAATCCGTTGAGGCGACACCGTATGAACTATGGTTTAACAAAGAAACCTAAGCTGTCGTTTCTTAAAGTTTGGAGTTGTGATGCTTATGTGAAAAGTTTTCACCGATAAGCTCGAACCCAAATCGGAGAAGTGCGTCTTCATAGATAACTATTGGGTACACCTTCTATCACAGATCCGAAGGCAAGTTATTCGTTGCTAAGATGGATCCTTTCTAGAGAAGAAGTTTCTCTCGAAAGAAGTGAGTGGGAGGAAAGTAGAACTTGATGAGGTAATTGTACCTTCTCCCTTATTGGAAAGTAGTTCATCACAGAAATCAGTTCCAGTGATTACTACACCAATTAGTAAGGAAGTTAATGATGATGATCATGAAACTTCAGATCAAGTTGCTACCAAACCTCGTAGGTCTTCCAGAGTAAGATCCGCACTGTAGTGGTACGGTAATCATGTTCGTAAGTCATGTTACTAGACCATGATGAACCTACGAACTATGAGGAAGCGATGATGAGCCCAGATTCCACGAAATGGCTTGAGGCCATGAAATCTGAGATGGGATCCATGTATGAGAACAAAGTGTGGACTTTGATGGAGTTGCCCGATGATCGGCAAGCCATATTATATAAATGGATCTTCAAGAGGAAGACAGATGCTGATAGTAGTATTACTATCTACAAAGCTCGACTTATCGCAAAAGGTTTTCGACAAGTTCAAGGTGTTGACTACAATGAGATTTTATCAACTGTAGCGATGCTTAAGTCTGTCCGAATCATGTTAGCAATTGCCACATTTTATGAAATCTGGCAAATGGATGTCAAAACTACATTCTTTAATGGATTTATTAAAGAAGAGTTGTATATGATGCAACCAGAAGGTTTTGTCAATCCTAAAGGAGCTAACAAAATGTGCAAGCTCCAGCGATCCATCTATGGACTGGTGCAAGCATCTCAGAGTTGGAATATATGCTTGATGATTTGATCAAAGCATATGGTTTTATACAGACTTTTGGAGAAGCCTGTATTTACAAGAAAGTGAGTGGGAGCACTACAACATTTCTGATAAGTATATGTGAATGACATATTATTGATCGGAAATAATGTAGAATTATTCTGCAAAGCATAAAGGAGTATTTGAAAGGAGTTTTTCAAAGAAGGGCCTCGGTAAAGCTGCTTACATATTGAGCATCAAGATCTATAGAGATAGATCAAGACGCTTGATAAGTTTTTCAATGAGTACATACCTTGACAAGATTTTAAAGTAGTTCAAAATGGAACAGTCAAAGAAAGAGTTTCTTGCCTGTGTTACAAGGTGTGAAATTGAGTAAGACTCAAATCCCGACCACGGCAGAAAATAGAAAAGAGAATGAAAGTCATTCCCTATGCCTCAGTCATAGGTTCTATAGAGTATGCTATGCTATGTACCAGACCTATTGTATACCTTGCTCTGAATTTGGGAAGGAGTACAATAGTGATCTAGGAGTAGATCATCGGACATTGGTCAAGAACATCCTTAGTGAGGACTAAGGAAATATTTCTCGATTATGGAAGTGATAAAAGAGCCCGTCGTAAAGAGTTACATCGATGCAAGCTTTTACACTGATCCAGATGACTCTAAATCTCAATCTGGATACATATTGAAAGTGGGAGCAATTAGCTAGAGTAGCTACGTGCGAGCATTGTAGACATAGAATATTTGCAAAATACATACGGCTCTGAATGTGACAGACCCGTTGACTGAGCTTCTCTCACGAGCAAACCATGATCATACCTTAGTACTCTTTGGGTGTTAATCACATAGCGATGTGAACTAGATTTTTGACTCTAGTAAACCCTTTGGGTGTTGGTCACATGACGATGTGAACTATGGGTGTTAATCATATACAGATATGAATATTGGTGTTAAATCACATGGCAATCTGAACTAGATTATTGACTCTAGTGCAAGTGGGAGACTGAAGGAAATATGCCCTAGAGGCAATAATAAAGTTATTATTTATTTCCTTATATCATGATAAATGTTTATTATTCATCCTAGAATTGTATTAACCGGAAACATAATACATGTGTGAATACATAGACAAACAGAGTGTCACTAGTATGCCTCTACTTGACTAGCTCGTTAATCGAAGATGGTTATGTTTCCTAACCATAGACATGAGTTGTCATTTGATTAACGGGATCACATCATTAGGAGAATGATCTGATTGACATGACCCATTCCGTTAGCCTAGCACTTGATCGCTTAGTATGTTGCTATTGCTTTCTTCATGACTTATACATGTTCCTGTAACTATGAGATTATGCAACTCCGTTTACGAAGGAACACTTTGGTGCTACCAAACGTCACAACGAATCGGGTGATTATAAAGGAGTACTACAGGTGTCTCCAAAGGTACTTGTTGGGTTGGCGTATTTGAGATTAGGTTTTGTCACTCCGATTGTCGGAGAGGTATCTCTGGGCCTTCTCGGTAATACACATCACATAAGCCTTGCAAGCATTACAACTAATGAGATTAGTTGTGAGATGATGTATTACGGAACGAGTAAAGAGACTTACTGTAACGAGATTGAACTAGGTATTGGATACCGACGATCGAATCTCGGGTAAATAACATACCGATGACAAAGGAACAACGATGTCGTTATGCGGTTTGACCGATAAAGATCTTCGTAGAATATGTAGGAACCAATATGGGCATCCATGTTCCGCTATTGGTTATTGACCGAGAATGGTTCTAGGTCATGTCTACATAGTTCTCGAACCCGTAGGGTCCGCACGCTTAACGCTTCGATGATGATTCATTATGAGTTTATGAGTTTTGATGTACCGAAGGAGTTCGGAGTCCCGGATGAGATTGGGGACATGACGAGGAGTCTCGAAATGGTCGAGACGTAAAGATCGATATATTGGACGACTATATTCGAGTTCGGAAAGGTTCGAATGATTCGGTATTTTGAGTACCGAGAGTTACGGGAATTCGCCGGGAGAAGTATTGGGCCTTATTGGGCCCTGCGGGAAAGAGAGAGGGCTGCCTAGGGCAGGCCGCGCCCCATGGCCTAGTCCGAATTGGACTAGGGGAGGGCCGCACCCTTCCTTCCTTCCTTTCTCTCTTCCCCTTACTTGTCTCCTACTCCTAATACATGGAAGGACTCCTAGTTGGACTAGGAAAGGGGGAATCCTACTCCCGGTGGGAGTAGGACTCCCCATGGCGCGCCCCTCCTAGGGCCGGCCTCCTCCTCCCTCCGTCCTTTATATACGGGGCAGGGGCACCCATGACACACAAGTTGATCTACGGATCGTTCCTTAGCCGTGTCGGTGCCCCTCCACCATATTCCACTTCGGTCATATCGTTGCGGAGCTTAGGCGAAGCCCTGCGCCGATGAAGTCATATCGTCCGGGAGCTTAGGCGAAGCCCCGCGTCGGTGGAGCATCATCATCGCTACCACGCCGTCGTCGACGGAACTCATCCCCGACACTTTTCTGGATCGAGTCCGGGATCGCCATCGAGCTGAACGTGTGTAGAACTCGGAGGTGCCGTGACGCTCGGTGCTTGGATCGGTCGGATCGTGAAGACGTCGACTACATCAACAGCGTTGTTACAACGCTTCCGCTTTCGGTCTACGAGGGTACATGGACAGACACTCTCCCCTCTCGTTGCTATGCCATCACCATGGTCTTGAGTGTGCGTAGGAAAATTTTTGAAATTACTACGTTCCCCAACAAGTTCAGCACTCGAAGACAAAGCACATTCAGATTCGTCATCATTTTCTTCATGATCGTGTGTTGAAGGGCGACATTTTTATTGATCATGTGAAGACTGAAGAACAGCTAGCCGATATCTGCACAAAGCCCTTCGATGAGAAGAGATTTAGCAAGTTGCGATGTGAGCTAAATACCTTAGAATCTTTGAACGTTCTTTGAATAGGACACTCATCCTAACACTTATGCAAAATTGATGACTTAGATGTGCAACACATGAAGAAACGTTTTTCTTCAATCAATGAAGAATAACACTCTAAGTGTGAATAAATTAACGAAGAATTTGATTCTCAGAGCCCTATGACAATTGTACGCGATGTCTGAAATCATCATTCTTATACGGTGGGTCACGCCACCACAAAAGTTGAAAATCTTCAATTTGAGTTTTTTTTGGTTTTGAAATTCCTCAGTTGTTCATGTTATTCAACTTTGCATTGTCTTCACTGTTTCATTCGTTTTTCTTCATTGGCTATTATATATATGAGTTTATGTCCTCTACAGCATTCACTTATTGCTAATTCTTCAAGTTGCCATTTCTGCTAAGTGAATGTGATCGGACCCTTCCCCCTCTATGCTAAACTCAACCCAATCTATTCACAAATTCTTCATGCGCGTTCTATTTGAAACTCGTTCAAAATCTTCACTGTTTCCTTGTCAGCTGAAGAATTTGCGAATGGAACGTTAAAACTTATCTTATCCAAAACTTTCGTTTTGCCTCTCAAATTGTTCCGCTTCCCATGAAAACACTTATCTATTCACCCACGATCTTACACGATCTCCACTTCTCAGTACGTGGGTGACACATATCAAGCGAATGAGAAGTGTCAGGGGCACGTTCGTCCAAATTCTTCGGGCGAAAAGTTTTTCACCGTGGCTATATATACCCCTCTTCCCTTCCTCACTTCCTTTACTCCGCTCGACCTCTTTCCAGCTCGAGCTTCTCAAACCCTAGCGCCGCCGCTACTTCATCGTGGCCAGTGAGGAAGAGCTTCACTGCCTCGACCTCGTCGCCGTCGTACTCGCGGCGGCCGCAGAAATCTTCACTCCGCCGCCGCCGTAGCCGTCTTCCTCCGCCGAGTTAGGGCGTGGAAGATCTGAACTGACGAGCTTCACATCTACACTTCACAATTCGTCGTGTTCTTCATCCAGGGTAATTAAAAGTTACTTTTACTGCCCTCTTTGATTCGGATGTTTTCTACAAAATCTTCAAAGGTGTTTTTCTTCAAATTTTCACACACTACACACCTCACATGTCATCATCTGTCCTTGATTCATTTCTCTAAGCTATATTTCTCTTCAAGATTCCTCAATTGTGTGGATTTCTGATCCGTACAACTCTGGAACCTAAGAAAAAATGCTTAGTGAAAAATTTTCAAGACTCACCTGGTCAAATTCCTCAAACTTGTTCTTTTTTAAAAACCTTCTGAGAACGCATATGACCTCTCCAAATTCCTTTCAACTATACTATGTTCACAGGTACTCATGTCCGCTGCTGAATCACTAGGTTCTCATCAACTTAACTCATTTGCAGCGTTCCTTCAAGAAAAGTTGCATACTTCTTCAGAGAATTCAATTGTTTAAATTCCTCATCTGAAGAAAATGGCTGATGGAAAGAAGCCACAGAAACGAGGAAAGAGGCCTGAGGTCAACACTGCTTTTGAAATCCCTGAGGACATTTATGCTGGATACTGCACACCCCCTGAGGAAGATAAAAATCAGCGCAAGGTGCGCATTCAAAAGATTGAGAGTAGATGGGCAAGAGAGTGGAGGGAGTACAGGTATGTTACTCCCAAATACATGAATAAATTCGCTGTTACCCCTCCATGCTCAAGACCTCCATTGGCACCTGGCCAAGTAGCAGATCCCACTAGCCTCAAGCGCGGTGAGGACTATCCTGAAGAATGGGCCAAGCGCCAGGCCAAGTTGGCCAGATAAGCAAAAGAAGCAGTGAGGAAATTCAACAAGGACTCTGCTGCTGCTGCCTCTGCTGAAGCCTCTGCTAGCAAGCCGAAGAAGGCCATGTCAAAGAAGCCTGCCCACAAGTCAGGTGCTTCTTCTTCAATGCCCTCACAGCCAGAATCCTCAAAGCCCTCATGGCCAATTCCTCGCGCAGCTCCTGCTCCTCAAAAGTCCTCAGCTCCTCCGCCAAAGTCTTCGGTTGCTCCGACCAAATCCTCAGCACCTGTGCATCTCGCCACGTGCCAAAGGACAGCTGGCATCTCTATTGCCTCAGGAGCCTCCGCTAGTTCCTCAGCTGCTCCAAGTTCCTCAGTTGGCCCTTCTCTATTGAAGAAAAATTCCACTGCTGGACGAGGTCCTCGACCAAGTCCCCACAAGAAGCAGGTGGCCTTCCAAGTACCCTTTGATGATGATGAGGCTGATGATGAAGAACTTGCCGAAATCATCAGAGACAGACAAGCCAAGGTCGCTAGTGCCAAAGGAAGCAATGTGCCACTGCTTTTGGATCCAAAGTTGATCCTGTACTATATTGATCTATGGCACAAGGATCCCAACACGCCTTTACCGGAGATGAACCTCACTCCTGGTCAAAGTCATGTCTTGACTGCCTTCATTGAAGAAGAAAAATGAAAATATGAGAAGGCCAGACAGATCAAGAAAGCGCAGTACAGGAAGGAGAAAATCCTGAAGAAAAACATTATCAAAATGACAACTGAAGAACTAGTGAAGATCCAAGCTGAAATCAAAAGCCTCGGTGATGAATTCGATGCTTACTATGCTGATTGGAAAGGAGCCAAGGTCAGGTTTGTTAAACTGACTGAGAAGTTCACTTCAAAGGTTGCAGCTCCATCGCAACCAGAAACTCCTCAGGCTGCAGTATCTGCTCAGCCTACTGAAGAAAATGCCAGCACCACTGATGACAATTAGGCTGCTGAAGAAAATGTGAGTTCCAGGGCTGATGACTCCATTCCAGCCGCTGAAGAAATTGCCAGGGCATCCACTAGTGGTGCGCCTGAAGAAAATGAAGATATCAGGGCAACTGCATCAGTTGTGCCTAAAGAAACTCAACCAGATTCCTCTGCTCCTCCTGCGCCTACCCCAACTCCAATCCTTCCATCTGCATCAGATGTGAAGAAGACTAAGGCTGCAGAGCATGCAGCTGTGAAGAAAAGGAAAGCATCAGCTCCATCAGATTCTTCAGCTCCGAAGAAGATGAAGCCTTTGACCAGCTCATATGCAAACACTATTGATGTTGTTCCTCTCTCAACCATGCCATCAAAGGACCTTGTTCCTTATGATGAAGAATATGTGATTCCTAGCGAATCCGATGAAGAAAATCCTTCTGCTGGTACGTTAGAGCAGTTGGATGAAGAAATTGAAGTGAATGCTATCCCTTCAACTCCTGTTGTTTCCTCGCCCATGCCTCAGTTCATAGCTGAAGAATTAGATGAACACAATTCTGACGTGGACATTGGGAGTACTACTCCAGTGATGAATGATGACTTTTGGGAAAGTCAGCATCCCAACTCTCCTCTGTTCACGCCACTACAACAAATTCCTCAGTCGCCCGCACAAACTGTTCCATTGGGCTCTGAAGAAACTCACCCCACTTCATCTGTACATGAAGAAATTCCAGCCACTACTGCTGAAGAAACTGTTGCTGCTGAACATCTGAAGACGCAGACTGCCACTGAAGAGGAAACAGAAATTCCTCAGCCTGAAGAACCTGAGATTGTGATTCCTGAGGTTGTGATGCAACTCACTGACACTCCTCTACCCAAGCCAAAGGATCCATTCTCCAGGAAGCAAAAATTCAAAGCTGATAATTTCTTTAGCGAGCATGTATTGTTCACTGACTACAACCCCTATGACTCTGCTCACATCAGAAAGAGGCGTTTCTGGACTGCCAGCCAGGAAAATTTCTATTCCTCAGTGCTATTCAACAAAGACAAAGTCTTCGATCATGAGCACATTCCTCACGTGGATATGGAATCTCTGCCATGTTTCGTGCCAGTCCTTAGTGTTCTTCACGACGTTGGACTGTTAAATTTCTACACTGACATCTGTGATTGGAATGAAGAACTCATTCTTCAATTTTATGTAATGCTGCACATCACCGGAGATTCTGAAGATGTGAATTCATGGGTGCTGGACTGGATGTCTGAAAATACTCACTACAAGGCACCAGCTACTGAATTGCTTCGTGCTTTGCCTCTCAGTCCTCCCCTTGAAGCTGCTTGTTGCGTCTATGGTGAACCTGAGCTTACTGATCACTACATGCAAGTGTTGATGAAGCCATTGAAGCTAAGTCAGGCCCCAAGGACCAAATTCCTCGTGAAGGAATTACTATATGTGCCTCGGACTGTCTATCGCATTCTAACAAAGACATTGAGTCCAATCAAGGGCCACGACTCGAATGACGAAGAGGTCGTTGGCATCATGAAGAATCTACTTTTCAATATCATTCATGGTGTCCCCGTCAACTTCCATGATTTCTTCATGAGGACTCTGGAAAATGTCGCTATGTCACCGTTTGAGTTGAAGCCTTATGCGCCTTCGATTATGAGATTCATCAGAACAAGGTCTTCACTCAACTACAAAGCTGACACACTGAACCATTGCAGCTACTTGCCCCCGATTGAAGTCCTCAAACGAACATTTTCCTCAGCTGACGACAAGGGCAAGGCCGCTGCTGTTATTGATGAAGGCATTTGTCCATTGGATGGTCAATTTTGCAAGGCTGCATCCTACTCCACCAATGATGACTCTGCCACTCATGACTCTGCCGCCAACACAACCAAGCAAAATCCTCAAGGCACAACACCCAGGGTGATGACTGAATGTGAGCTTCTCCTCAGTCTTCATCAGAAGGTTGATTGCAATCATAAATGGGTCAAGCGTCAGCTTGGTTCAATTCTTCACAACATGACTGCTACCCACAATGCAGTGAAGAAAAACCACTACTACCTCCATGAAACCTTCAAGCGTACCTGGGTTGTTCTGTCTCATGTCTATAGCACAGAAGATCTGAAGAAAATGGGCCTCAGGGAAGATTCTGACTAGCCTGCACCTCCTCCGAAGAAATACAAGAAGGTCAAGGTTCCTACCTTGGTGGCCATCTCATATTCTTCATCGCACGACACCGACGAGCATGAAGACTTGGATGACATTGCGGCAGGCCCAACATCAACAAACGACCCCAACAACACTGGCGCTCCTTCATCAACTTGATATTCTTCAGGGGCGTTAGTCCTCATTTTCGATCCTTTTGGTCATTTGATGACAAAGGGGAGAAATTTGAGTTAGTTTTCAAGTAGGTCTATCTATTATATGGGCGTTTTTTTCTAAGTTACAACTCTCGTTCTTCTGATGACTTTGCTGGATCGAGTTGTAAACTTAAACTCTATGGTGACCTGATACTTTTGCTGTTTTCTCTGCATGCTTATTCCTCGTTAATGTTATTGCACGCATGCAGAATTACATCAGTCACCATATTTCATCATGCATTTCAAATTCTTCATATTATATGTCAAATGCGTATATGAATTACAAGATATAGGGGGAGATATCCATGATTCAACTCTTCAAGTGTGCATTGCTTCAAAAGCAAATTCCTCACTATGCACATCTTCAGGGGGAGTTCTTCTATATCAGTATTTACACTTCATATGTCTATCCCCATTGAAAACATATATTGTCATCAATCACCAAAAAGGGGGAGATTGTCAGTGCATCTAGTGCCCCTTAGTGATTTTGGTGTATTGAAGACTTATAGGTTAAGAGACTAATGAGTTTATGAGTGTACACAGGTCTATAAGTATATGAGGAGTTTGACATTTACAGAGAAAGTCGACCCCTAAAAATGAAGTTCTTCAACTGAAGACTTTAGATTTCTGAAGACTTTCTGAAGACTTTGAAAGTGAAGAAATTGGTGTGACCTTGAAGACTTGGTATTCATTCGAGGAACATGAAGCGTGAAGAATTTTGTTTTCGTAGTTTCATTTTCTCTTTCTTGAGTCATAGGAAACACAGTACTATTAAAGGGGGTCGAGGAAATACTAAGGAAAAATTTCCATGTGATGCTCAACTCAAAATCCTACACCTACCAATCCCTTCGAGTGAAGCCATTGGAAATCTCATACAGTTCACCATATTCTTGATGGATGAGACGAAGTTCTTCCGGTCTCGAGGAATTTGTTCTGACTGAGGAGTTAGGAATTCGCCAGTGCGAATTGCCTACACTTGAGGAACATGATAGCCCTGAGGAATTTGAGCCTCAAATTTCCGACCGTTGTTGTGCTACACGCCAGCTGTTCCAAAATATCTACCCACCTAACGGTCATATCATTGAAGGGCATTTATGTCTTATCATGTTGGGCTGCTCCCTAGGCTATAAATAGCCGCCCCCCTACAACCACTAGCTGGTTGGCTGCTCCGAGAGAAACTGACACTTGTCATTTGAGAGCAGCCCATCCTCCGAGAACTTTGAGCGAAAAATCATCAAGTGAGGAAAACCCAAACCCAAACACCTACAAACCCAAAGTGATTGAGCATCACTGAACAGATTGATCTTGCGTGGATCCGACGCTTGTTACCTTTGAAGACTGTGCTTCTTCCAGACGGTTAGGCGTCATGGTCTAGAGCATCCAAGAGGAATTGTGGATCGCCGAGTGACCGAGTTTGTGAAGGTTCGGAAGTCACCTGAAGACTTGTCACGAGTGGTTGGGCGAGGTGTGTGTGACCTTAGCTCAAGGAGAATACGGTGAGGACTTGGTGTCCTGGACTGTGTGTCCTCGAGTTTAAATACTCAACCGCTCCAACCAGACGTTCAACTGAGACAGCAGTTGGAACTGGTCTACCAAATCATTGTCTCCACCAAGCTTACTGGTTCTATTTCCTCAACTCTTTCATTTCCTCATTACTGTGTTGAGTGCTTGTTCATATCTGTGTTTGAAGACTTTGACTGAATATTTTCTCAATTTCCTCAGTTCAATTTCTTCAGTCTGTTTGTCTTCATCCTGTGCTATCCTGTGATTACGCTTTCTGTACTCTGTGCTTGTCTTCATTTCATCATGATGACCATGCTTGTGTTCTGTTATGTTTACTTTTGAGTACTTATTCCGCTGCTAGTAGTTTTTTGCTAAGGAATTTCCTCACCCACAAATTCCTCAGTGAAGAATTCATAAAATCGCCTATTCACCCCCCTCTAGTCGATATAACGCACTTTCACCGCCGGATCCGACGAGGTAGCCGCCGCCGCCGGTTTTCTCTAGAAAACCGATCCAGATTTTTTTTAGAAAACCCTAGTTTTCGTTTTTTATAGACCGGTTTTATATTTTTTTTTCTTGGTTTAGTTTATTTAGCGGATGTTCGTCCGTACGTTCGTTTTAACGAACGGTGTTCACTCGTTAGCCGCAGGCAGCGAACGTTCGTTCGTTAGCTTGTTCGTCAGTTTTTCTTTTTCTCGGATTTTTTGCGATTATTTTCGATGACGGTTTCTGATCCGATTTTCGTTTCAGTTTATCCTTTCGCCCGTTTATCGGAATCAGGCGATTCAAGCACCGAGATCTTCATCTCGAAACCCTCTTTCGGTTTAATCAACTTGAATGATTTTGGTATTGTAAAATTTGACTTTAGTTCGGACTAGTAAACGGATCTTGTTTCTTTCGCAGTTTGAGTTTCGTTGCTCCATTTGATTTGATTCTTTTCACAAACCGGAGTTCTTAAGTTGAACTTTCCGGTCAATTCTTCTTGTTTGAGTTTTGCCCATGCATCTTTGCTTGAATGCTTATGTATGCTATTGTTTGTTTGCGATAGAATTCCCGGAGTACGAAGCGTGCTACTATGAGTCCCTAGGTTTTGCGGATCGTCAGCAAGGCAAGTAACACATTGATCATACTCCTTTCATACCCAGTTTTTATGCATTAGTTCCAATCCTCAAACATTGCATGACTAGGATGTGATTAACTTGTGGGTATTGGGAAGTAGTTGATGAGGTAGAACCTATTTCCCTGTTATATTCAAACCCTTGGGAGTTACTTCTACGTATTGCTTATATTGCTATGATATGCTTGTAGACGTGGTTTGGGTGAGTGAATCCATGATAGATGTGAGATGATTTAACTAATGGTTCAACTTAAGGTGGCAACTTTAATACACATCTGGGTGGATTGCTTGTCGGGCACCTGGAGAATCCAGTGTTGTCCTAGGATATCCCGGAGTACCCGTGTGATAATCCTAAGGTCCGCCACCCAGACTCAAAGGGAACTGCGATATTTTCATGCTAGAAACTTCCGTGTGCAGCCACAAGCTAATATGGGCTCTAGAATAGTTGAGTAAGTTGCATGAGCTCTTGAAGAGGTGGATCAGCAGGTAGATGGATGTAGGTTGGTATGGTCTGCCCGGAGTAAAGAGTTAATGTTTCTGAAAGACTGTGTCTCGGTCATCCGTTTCTCAAACACCATGTAGTGCGAGAAATCCAACGGAGGAGATCGAGTCTTGTGGGGAAAAGTGTACAAACCTCTGCAGAGTGTACAATCTAATCATGGTTAGCCGTGTCCCTGGTTATGGACATCTTGAGTATCTAGTACTTGAATTATCCTAAGTATCTCATCGCTCTAAATTAATATTGTTGGGTTGATAATTACTTTTAATTGGGATTAAGTTGGAGGAACCTTCTCAATGATGTTTCAACTACCATGATAGTTAAAATAAAACTTATTCCTTTATTGTAGGAAAAAAATTGCTTTTTGCAAAACTATAACCATAGAGCTTTCCACCAGCCAAATATGCATGTAATGATAGCATTATTCTGTTCTTGCTCTACTGTGTTATATTGCCAGCATATTCCATGTGCTGACCTGTTTCCGGGCTGCAACGTATTATGTTGCAGACTTTTCACACGAGGAGTAAGGTTCGTTAGGTCGTTGTCGTGCAGCTCAGCTATGCCGTTGGAGTTAATGGACTCACTTTATATTCCAAACCTTCCGCTGTTATCGTATTAGATGGCCTTAAGCCATATTTATTGTAATAAGTTCTCTTCTGACACACTCGATGCAATAAGTGTGTGATTGCTACTCTGTTATAAATCCTTCGAGTACTTTGTGTGTCAGCATTACCGATCCAGGGATGACACTGAAGCACAGAGACTTGACCATTTCAGGTCGGGTCCCTACATCAACATAGTGATGTTCACGATTGAAAACTACTCCATCTCACGTGATGATCAGACATGGTTTAGTTGATTTGGATCACGTGATCACTTAGATGATTAGAGGGATGTCCATCTAAGTGGGAGTTCTTAAGTAATATGATTAATTGAACTTAAATTTATCATGAACTTAGTACCTGATAGTATTTTGCTTGTCTATGTTGTTGTAGATAGATGGCCCGTGCTGTTGTTCCGTTGAATTTTAATTCGTTCCTTGAGAAAGCAAAGTTGAAAGATGATGGTAGCAATTACACGGGCTGGGTCCATAACTTGAGGATTATCCTCATTGCTGCACAGAAGAATTACGTCCTGGAAGCACTGCTGGGTGCCAGGCCTGCTGCAGATGCAATTGACAACGTTAAGAACGTCTAGCAGAGCAAAGTTGATGACTAATCGATAGTTCAGTGTGCCATGCTTTACGGCTTAGAACCGGGACTTCAACGATGTTTTGAACTTCATGGAGCATATGAGATGTTCCAGGAGTTGAAGTTAATATTTCAATCAAATGCCCGGATTGAGAGATATGAAGTCTCCAATAAGTTCTACAGCTGCAAGATGGAGGAGAATAGTTCTGTCAGTGAACATATACTCAAAATGTCTGGGTATAACAATCACTTGATTCAACTGGGAGTTAATCTTCCGGATGATAGTGTCATTGAAAGAATTCTTCAATCACTGCCACCAAGCTACAAGAGCTTCATGATGAACTATAATATGCAAGGGATGGACAAGACAATTCCCGAGCTCTTCGCAATGCTAAAGGCTGCGGAGGTAGAAATCAAGAAGGAGCATCAAGTGTTGATGGTCAACAAGACCACCAGTTTCAAGAAAAAGGGTAAAGCGAAGAAGAAGGGAAACTTCAAGAAGAACGACAAACAAGTTGCTGCTCAAGAGAAGAAACCCAAGTCTGGACCTAAGCCTAAGATTGAGTGCTTCTACTGCAGGCAGACTGGTCACTGGAAGCGAAACTGCCCCAAGTATTTGGCGGATAAGAAGGATGGAAAGGTGAACAAAGGTATATGTGATATACATGTTATTGATGTGTACCTTTACTAGAGCTTGCAGTAGCACCTGGATTAAGAGAAGACTGGCTAAGGACGAGGTGACGATGCGCGTGGGAAATGGTTCCAAAGTCGACGTGATCGCCGTCGGCACACTACCTCTACATCTACCTTCGGGATTAGTTTTAGACCTAAATAATTGTTATTTGGTGCGAGCGTTGAGCATGAACATTATATCTGGATCTTGTTTGATGCGAGACAGTTATTCATTTAAATCTGAGAATAATGGTTGTTCTATTTATATGAGTAATATCTTTTATGGTCATGCACCCTTAAAGAGTGGTCTATTTTTGTTGAATCTCGATAGTAGTGACACACATATTCGTAATGTTGAATCCAAAAGATGCAGAGTTGATAATGATAGTGCAACTTATTTGTGGCACTGCCGTTTGGGTCATATTGGTGTAAAAACGCATGAAGAAACTCCACACTGATGGACTTTTGGAATCACTTGATTATGAATCACTTGGTACTTGCGAACCATGCCTTATGGGCAAGATGACTAAAACGTTGTTCTCCGGAACAATGGAGCGAGCAACATATTTGTTGGAGATCATACATACTGATGTATGTGATCCGATGAATATTGAGGCTCGCGACGGGTATCGTTATTTTCTCACCTTCACAGATGATTTGAGCAGATATGGGTATATCTACTTAACGAAACATACATCTGAAACATTTGAAAAGTTCAAAGAATTTCAGAGTGAAGTGGAAAATCATTGTAACAAGAAAATAAAGTTTCTACGATCTGATCGTGGAGGAGAATATTTGAGTTACGAGTTTGATCTACATTTGAAACAATGTGGAATAGTTTCTCAACTCACGCCACTCGGAACACCACAGCGTAATGGTGTGTCCGAACGTCGTAATCATACTTTACTAGATATGGTGCGATCTATGATGTCTCTTACTGATTTACCGCTATCGTTTTGGGGTTATGCTTTAGAGACGGCTGCATTCACGTTAAATAGGGCACCATCAAAATCCGTTGAGATGACGCCTTATGAACTTATGTTTGGCAAGAAACCAAAGTTGTCGTTTCTTAAAGTTTGGGGCTGCGATGCTTATGTGAAAAAGCTTCAACCTGATAAGCTCGAACCCAAATCGGAGAAATGTGTCTTCGTAGGATACCCTAAGGAAACTGTTGGGTACACCTTCTATCACAGATCCGAAGGCAAGACATTCGTTGCTAAGAATGGATCCTTTCTAGAGAGGGAGTTTCTCTTGAAAGAAGTGAGTAGGTGGAAAGTAGAACTTGATGAGGTAACTGTACCTGCTCCCTTATTGGAAAGTAGTTCATCACAAAAATCGGTTTCTGTGACTCTTACACCAATTAGTGAGGAAGCTAATGATGAGGATCATATAAATTCAGATCAAGTTACTACCAAACCTCGTAGGTCAACCAGAGTAAGATCCGCACCAGAGTGGTACGGTAATCCTATTCCGGAGGTCATGTTACTTGACCAAGGCGAACCTACGAACTATGAAGAAGCGATGGTGAGCCCAGATTCCGCAAAATGGCTTGAGGCCATGAAATATGAGATGGGATCCATGTATGAGAACAAAGTGTGGACTTTGGTTTACTTGCCCAATAATCGGCAAGCTATAGAGAATAAATGAATCTTCAAGAAGAAGATTGACGCTGACGGTAATGTTACTGTCTACAAAGCTCGACTTGTTGCAAAAGGTTTTCGACAAGTTCAAGGAGTTGACTACGATGAGACTTTCTCACCCGTAGCGATGCTTAAGTCTGTCTGAATCATGTTAGCAATTGCCTCATTTTATGATTATGAAATTTGGCAAATGGATGTCAAAACTGCATTCCTGAATGGATTTCTGGAAGAAGAGTTGTATATGATGCAACCGGAAGGTTTTGTCGATCCAAAGGGAGCTAACAAAGTGTGCAAGCTCCAGCGATCCATTTATGGACTGGTGCAAGCCTCTCGGAGGTTGGATAAACGTTTTGATAGTGTGATCAAAGCATATGGTATTATACAGACTTTTGGAGAAGCATGTATTTACAAGAAAGTGAGTGGGAGCTCTGTAGCATTTCCAATATTATATGTGGATGACATATTACTGATTGGAGATGATATAGAATTTCTGGATAGCATAAAAGGATATTTGAATAAGAGTTTTTCAATGAAAGACCTCGGTGAAGATGCTTACATATTGGGCATCAAGATCTATAGAGATAGATCAAGACGCTTGATAGGACTTTCACAAAGCACATACCTTGACAAAGTTTTGAAAAAGTTCAAAATGGATCAAGCAAAGAAAGGGTTCTTGCCTGTGTTACAAGGTGTGGAGTTGAGTCAGACTCAATGCCCGTCCACTTCAGAAGATAGAGAGAAAATGAAAGACATTCCCTATGCTTCAGCCATAGGCTCTATCATGTATGCAATGTTGTGTACCAGACCTGATGTGTGCCTTGCTATTAGCTTAGCAAGGAGGTACCAAAGTAATCCAGGAGTGGATCACTGGACAACGGTCAAGAACATCCTGAAATACCTGAAAAGGACTAAGGATATGTTTCTCGTTTATGGAGGTGACAAAGAGCTAGTCGTAAATGGTTACGTCGATGCAAGCTTTGACACTGATCCGGACGATTCTAAATCGCAAACCGGATACGTGTTTATATTTAACGGTGGAGCTGTCAGTTGGTGCAGTTCTAAACAAAGCGTCGTGGCGGGATATACGTGTGAAGCGGAGTACATAGCTGCTTCGGAAGCAACAAATGAAGGAGTCTGGATGAAGGAGTTCATATCTAATCTAGGTGTCATACCTAGTGCATCGGGTCCAATGAAAATATTTTGTAACAATACTGGTGCAATTGCCATGGCAAAGGAATCCAGATTTCACAAGAGAACCAAGCACATCAAGAGACGCTTCAATTCTATCCGAGACCTAGTCTAGGTGGGAGACATATAGATTTGCAAGATACATACGGATCTGAATGTTGCAGACCCCTTGACTAAGCCTCTTCCACGAGCAAAACATGATCAACACCAAAACTCCATGGGTGTTGGAATCATTACTGTGTAATCTAGATTATTGACTCTAGTGCAAGTGGGAGACTGAAGGAAATATGCCCTAGAGGCAATAATAAAGTTATTATTTATTTCCTCATATCATGATAAATGTTTATTATTCATGCTAGAATTGTATTAACCGAAAACATAATATATGTGTGAATACATAGACAAACATAGTGTCACTAGTATGCCTCTACTTGACTAGCTCGTTAATCGAAGATGGTTGAGTTTCCTAGCCATGGACATGAGTTGTCATTTGATTAACGGGATCACATCATTAGGAGAATGATGTGAAATACTTGACCCATTCCATTAGCTTAGCACTTGATCGTTTAGTATGTTGCTATTGCTTTCTTCATGACTTATACATGTTCCTATGACTATGAGATTATGCAACTCTCGTTTACCGGAGGAACACTTTGTGTGGTACCAAACTTCACAACGTAACTGGGTGATTAAAAAGGTGCTCTACGGGTGTCTCCGAAGGTACTTGTTGAGTTGGTGTATTTCGAGATTAGGATTTGTCACTCCGATTGTCGGAGAGGTATCTCTGGGCCCTCTCAGTAATGCACATCACTATAAGCCTTGCAAGCAATGTGACTAATGAGTTAGTTGCAGGATGACGCACTACATAACGAGTAAAGAGACTTGCCGGTAACGAGATTGAACTAGGTATTGAGATACCGACGATCGAATCTCGGGCAAGTAACATACCGATGACAAAGGGAACAACATATGTTGTTATGCGGTTTGACCGATAAAGATCTTCATAGAATATGTGGGAGCCAATATGAGCATGCAGGTTCCGCTATTGGTTATTGACCGGAGACGTGTCTCGGTCATGTCTACATAGTTCTCCAACCCGTAGGGTCCGCACGCTTAAAGTTTGGTGACGAACGGTATTATGAGTTTTAGTTTTTTTATGTACCGAAGGTAGTTCGAAGTCCCGGATATGATCACGGACATGATGAGGAGTCTCGAAATGGTCGAGACGTAAATAACGATATATTGGATGACTATGTTCAGACATCAGAAGTGTTTCAGGAGGTTTCGGACATTTACCGGAGTACCGGGAGGTTAGCAGAAACCCCCGGGGAGTATATTGGGCCTAATGGGCCTTAGTGGGAGAAGAGGAGGGGCGGCCAGGGCAGCCGCACGCCCACTCCCCCTCTAGTCCGAATTGGACAAGGAGGGGGGGCGGCGCCCCCCTTTTTCCTTCTCCTCCTCTCTCCCATCCTTCCCTTCTCCTACTCCAACAAGGAAAGGAGGAGCCCTCCTTGGTCGGCCGCCTCTCCCCCCTTGCTCCTTTATATACGGGGGCAGGGGGGCACCTCTAGACACACAAGTTGATCTGTTGATCTCTCCCAGCCGTGTGCGGTGCCCCCCCTCCACCATATTCCTCCTCGGTCATATCGTAGTGGTGCTTAGGCGAAGCCATGCGACGGTAGCAACATCATCACCGTCATCACGCCGTCATGCTGACGGAACTCTCCCGTGAAGATCTGTTGGATCAGAGTTCGCGGGACGTCATCGAGCTGAACGTGTGCTGAACTCGGAGGTGCCGTACGTTCGGTACTTGGATCGGTCAGATCATGAAGACGTACGACTACATCAACCGCGTTGTGCGAACGCTTCTGCTTTAAGTCTACGGGGGTACGTGGACAACGCTCTCCCCTCTCATTGTTGTGCATCACCATGATCTTGCGTGTGCATAGGAAATTTTCTGAAATTACTATTTTCCCCAACACTAAGCCCGTAGCAGCCACGTAAAACTTGCAAACAACAAAGTAGAGGACGTCTAACTTGTTTTTGTAGGGCATGTTGTGATGTGATATGGTCAAGATGTGATGAGATATAAATTGTTATATTAGATGATCATGTTTTGTTTAAAGTTATCGGCAACTGGTAGGAGCCTTATTGGTATTGCATAAGATGCAAGTGCCATATAATTGCTTTACTTTATCTCTATGCGATAGCAATAGTTGGCAAGACGACCATTGATACGTCTCCGTCGTATCTACTTTTCCAAACACTTTTGCCCTTGTTTTGGACTCTAACTTGCATGATTTGAATGGAACTAACCCGGACTGACGCTGTTTTCAGCAGACTTTCCATGGTGTTATTTATGTGCAGAAACAAAAGTTCTCAGAATGACCTGAAACTCCAGGGAACGTCTATTTGGAAATAATAAAAAATCCTTGCAAAAGATGAAGACCAGGGGGCCCACGCCCTTTCCACGAGGGTGGAGGGCGCGCCTGCCCAGGTAGGGCACGCCCCCCTACCTCGTGGGCCCCTGGAGCTCCTCCGACCTCAACTCCAACTCTATATATTTGCTTTCGGGGAGAGAAAAATTAGAGAGAAGAATTCATCGCGTTTTACGATATGGAGCCGCCGCCAAGCCCTAAAACCTCTCGGGAGGGCTGATCTGGAGTCTGTTCGGTGCATCGGAGAGGGGAATCCGTCGCCTTCGTCATCATCAACCATCCTCCATCACCAATTTCATCATGCTCACCGTCGTGCATGAGTAATTCCATCGTAGGCTTGCTGGACGGTGATGGGTTGGATGAGATCTATCATGTAATCGAGTTAGTTTTGTTAGGGTTTGATCCCTAGTATCCACTATGTTCTCAGATTGATGTTGCTATAACTTTGCTATGCTTAATGCTTGCAACTAGGGCCCGACTGCCATGATTTCAGATCTGAACCTATTATGTTTTCATGAATATATGTGAGTTCTTGATCCTATCTTGCAAGTCTATAGTCACCTACTATGTGTTATGATCTGGCAACCCCAAAGTGACAATAATCGGGACCACTCCAAGTGATGACCATAGTTTGAGGAGTTCATGTATTCATGATACGTCCATTTTGCATCATGCTTTTATATAAATATTTATTGCATTATGGGCTGTTATTACACATTATATCTCAATACTTATGGCTATTCTCTCTTATTTTACAAGGTTTACCATGAAGAGGGGGATGCCGGCAGCTGGAATTCTGGCTGGAAAAGGAGCAAACGTTGTAAACCTATTCTGCACAACTCCAAAAGACCTGAGACTCCATGAAACAACTTTTTGGATTTATTAAGGAATTATGAGCAAAAGAAATAGGCCAGGGGGCCCACAACCTGTCCAAGAGACAGGGGGGCGCCTCCCCTATAGGGCGCGCCCCCTATATGGGCCCCTGGTGGGCCTCTGGCGTCCATATTCTGCTATATGAAGGGTTTTGTCCTGGAAAAATTCGTGGGCAAGCTTACGAGACGAAACTCCGCCGCCACAAGGCGGAACCTTGGCGGAATCAATCTAGGGCTCTGGCGGAGCTGTTCTGCCGGGGACACTTCCCTCCGGGAGGGGGAAATCATCACCAACATCATCACCAACGATCCTCTCATTGAGAGGGGGTCAATCTCCATCAACATGTTCACCAGCACCATCTCCTCTCAAACCCTAGTTCATCTCTTATATCCAATCTTGTATCCAAAACCACAAATTGGTAACTGTGGGTTGCTAGTACTGTTGATTACTCCTTGTAGTTGATACTAATTGGTTTACTTGGTGGAAGATTATATGTTCAGATCCTTCATGCATATTATTACACCTCTGATTATGAACATGAATATGCTTTGTGAGTAGTTACGTTTGTTCCTAGGGACATGGGTGAAGTCTTGCTATTAGTAGTCATGTGAATTTGGTATTTGTTTGATATTTTGATGAGATGTATGTTGTCTCTCCTCTAGTGGTGTTATGTCAACGTCGACTACATGACACTTCACCATTATTTGGGCCTAGAGGTAGGCATAGGGAAGTAATAAGCAGATGATGGGTTGCTAGAGTGACAGAAGCTTAAGCCCTAGTTTATGCGTTGCTTCGTTAGGGGTTGATATGGACCCATATGTTTAATGATGTGGTCAGGTTTACCTTAATACTCCTTTTTGTAGTTGCGGATGCTTGCAATAGGGGTTAATCATAAGTGGGATGCTTGTCCATGTTAGGGCAGTACCCAAGTGCCGGTCCACCCACATATCAAATTATCAAAGTACCGAACGTGATGAAACTAGCTTGACGATAATTCCCAATGTGTCCTCGGGATATCCTTCCTCATTATTAGAATTTGTCCAGGATTATCCTTTGCTACATAAAGGATTGGGCCACCTTGCTGCAATTTATTTACTTTATTTACTTTTTCTTGTTGCTATTTATCTTATCACAAAACTATCTATCTATCACCTACTATTTTAGTGCTTGAAGAGAAAACCTTACTGAAAACCGCTTATCATTTCCTTCTGCTCCTCGTTGGGTTCGACACTCTTACTTATCGAAAGGACTACGATAGATCCCCTACACTTGTGGGTCATAAAGACTCTTTTCTGGCGCCGTTGCCGGGGAGCGTAGCGCTCTTGGTGAGTGGAACTTGGTAAGGAAACATTTATATTGTGTGCTGAAATTTTATGTTACTTGTCACTATGGAAACTAATCCTTTGAGTGGTTTGTTTGGGGTATCTTCACCCGAACCAGAAGAGCAAAGATATGCTCCTCAACCTACTGAACTTTATGAAAATATTCACTTTGAGATTCCTTCGGGTATGATAGAAAAACTGCTAGCTAATCCTTTTGCTGGAGACGGAACATTGCATCCCGACTTACACCTTATCTTTGTGGATGAAGTTTGTGGATTATTTGAGCTTGCAGGTATTCCCGATGATGTTGTCAAAAGGAAGGTCTTCCCTTTATCTTTGAAGGGAGATGCAATGACATGGTATAGGCTATGTGATGATACGAGATCTTGGAGTTATAAGCGATTGAAATTGGAATTTCACCAGAAGTTCTATCCTCTGAATCTTGTTCATCATGATCATAATTACATATATAATTTCTGGCCTCGTGAAGGATAAAGCATCGCTCAAGCTTGGGGGAGGCTTAAGTCAATGTTATATTCATGCCCCAATCATGAGCTCTCTCGGGAAATGATTATTCAGAATTTTTATGCTCAGCTTTCTCTTGATAATCGCAACTTGCTCCATACTTCCTGTGTTGGTTCCTATATGCTGAAGACTATTGATTTCAAATGGGACTTATTTGAAAGAATTAAACGCAACTCTGAAGATTGGGGATCCGACGATGGTAAGGAGTCAGGTATGACACCTAAGTTCGATTGTGTTAAATCTTTTATGGATACCGATGCTTTTCGTAGATTTAGCTCTAAGTATGGACTTGACTCTGAGATAGTAGCTACTTTTTGTGAAACTTTTGCTGCTCCCATTGATCTCCCTAAAGATAAGTTGTTTAAATATAATCCTCCTGTTGAAGTGAAAGTAGTTGCACCTATTACAGTCGAAGAGAAGACTATTACATATAGTGATCCTATTATTCCTATTGCTTATGTTGAAAACCCTCCTTTTCCTGTTAGGATAAAAGATCATGTTAAAGCTTCGACTGTTGTTCGTGAGAGTAATACTAGGACCTATACACCTCCTGAGCAAATTAATGTTGAACCTAGTATTGCTATGATTAAAGATCTCTTGGATGAGGACTTAGATGGGCATGTTATCTCTTTCTTGGGTGAAACTGCTAATATGCTAGACCCGATACTAAGACACGTAGACCTGTTGTAGGCACGCCTGTTATTTTTGTTAAAATTGCAGATCATTGTTATCATGGCTTATGTGATATGGGTTCTAGTGCTAATGGGATACCTTATGATCTTTACAAAGAAATTATGCACGATATTGCACCAGTTGAATTAGAAGATATTGATGTTACTATTAAGCTTGCTAATAGGGACACCATTAAACCTACTGGGATTGTTAGAGATGTTGAAGTCTTGTGTGGGAAGATTAAATACCCTGCTGATTTTCTTGTTCTCGGTTCCCCACAAGATGATTTTTGTCCCATTATTTTTGGTAGACCCTTCTTGAACACTGCTAGTGCTAAGATTGATTGTGAAAAGAATATTGTCACTGTTGGCTTAGATGGTATGTCTCATGAGTTTAATTTCGCTAAGTTTAGTAGACAACATCGTGAAAAGGAACCATCTAGTAAGGATGAGATTATTGGTCTTGCTTCCATTGTTGTTCCTCCAACTGATCCGTTAGAACAATATTTGCTAGACCATGAAAACGATATGTTTATGAAGGAAAAGGAAGAAATAGATGAAGTGTTCCTTAAACAATAACCTATGCTAAAACATAATCTTCCCGTAGAAATTCTTGGGGATCCCCCTCCACCCAAGGGTGATCCCGTGTTTGAACTCAAACCATTACCTGATAATCTTAAGTATGCTTATCTTGATGAAAAAGCAATATATCATGTTATTATTAGTGCTAACCTTTCAGAGAAAGAAGAAGAAAGATAATTGAAAACTCTGAAGAAGCACCGAGCTGCTATAGGATATACCTGGATGATCTCATGGGCATTAGTCCCACATTATGTCAACACAAAATTTCAGTGGAGAAAGATGCCAAACCTGTTAGAGATCCTCAAAGACGATTAAATCCCAAAATGAAGGAAGTGGTGAGAAAGGAGATACTAAAACTCCTTGAGGCAGGTATTATTTATCCCGTTGCTGATAGTGAATGGGTATGCCCTGTCCATTGTGTCCCTAAAAAGGGAGGTATTACCGTTGTCCCTAATGATAAAGATGAATTGATCCCGCAAAGAATTATTACAGGCTATAGGATGGTAATTGATTTCCGCAAGTTAAATAAAGTTACTAAGAAAGATCATTACCCTTTATCTTTTATTGATAAAATGCTAGAAAGGTTATCCAAACATACACATTTTTGCTTTCTAGATGGTTATTCTGGCTTCTCTCAGATACCTGTATCAGCAGGGGATCAATCTAAAACTACTTTTACTTGCCCTTTTGGTACTTTTGCTTATAGACGTATGCCTTTTGGTTTATGTAATGCACCTGCTACCTTTCAAAGATGCATGATGGCTATATTTTCTGATTTTTGTGGAAAGATTTGTGAGGTATTCATGGATGACTTCTCCGTCTATGGATCCTCTTTTGATGATTGTTTGAGCAACCTTGATCGAGTTTTAGAGATGCGAAGACACTAGTCTCGTCCTGAATTAGGAAAAGTGTCACTTTATGGTTAATGAAGGCATTGTCTTGGGGCACAAGATCTCCGAGAGAGGTATTGAAGTTGATAAAGCCAAAGTTGATGCTATTGGAAAGATGCCATGTCCCAAGGACATAAAAGGTATAAGAAGTTTCCTTGGTCATGCTGGTTTTTATAGGAGGTTCATTAAGGACTTTTCTAAAATCTCTAGGCCTTTTACTAATTTATTGCAAAAAGATATTCCTTTTGTCTTTGATGATGATTGTGTAGAAGCATTTGAAACACTTAAGAAAGCTTTGATCACAGCACCTATTGTTCAGTCACCTCATTGGAATATGCCTTTTGAAATTATGTGTGATGCTAGTGATTATGCTGTAGGTGCTGTTCTAGGGCAAAGAGTCGATAAAAAATTGAATGTTATCCATTATGCTAGTAAGACTCTTGATACTGCCTAGAGAAATTATGCTACCACTTAAAAAGAATTCTTAGCAGTTGTGTTTGCATTTGATAAGTTTAGACCTTATATTGTTGATTCCAAAGTTACTATTCACACTGATCATGCTGCTATTAAATATCTTATGGAAAAGAAAGATGCTAAGCCTAGACTCATTAGATGGGTTCTCTTGCTCCAAGAATTTGACTTGCATATTATTGATAGAAAGGAGCTGAGAACCCGCTGCGCATAACTTGTCTAGGTTAGAGAATGTTCTTGATGACCCACTACCTATTAATGATAGTTTTCCGATGAACAATTAGCGGTTGTCAATGCTTCTCGATCGCTCCTTGGTATGCTGACTATGCTAATTACATTGTTGCTAAATATATACCGCCTAGTTTCACATACCAAAGAAAAGAAAAACTTCTTTTATGATTTAAGACATTACTTCTGGGATGATCCACACCTTTATAAAGAAGGAGTAGATGGTATTATTAGACGTTGTGTGCCTGAGCATGATTAGGAACAAATCCTACGCAAGTGTCACTCCGAATCCTATGGAGGACGCCACGCTGGAGATAGAACTGCGCACAAGGTACTACAATCTGGTTTTTATTGGCCTACTCTTTTCAAAGATGATCGTAAGTTTGTCGTATCTTGTGATGAATGCCAAAGAATAGGTAACATCAGTAGACGTCAAGAAATGCCTATGAATTATTCTCTTGTTATTGAACCGTTTGATGTTTGGGGCTTTTATTATATGGGACCTTTTCCTGCCTCCAATGGTTATACACATATTTTAGTTGCTGTTGATTACGTTACTAAATGGGTAGAAGCTATTCCAACTAGTAGTGTTGATCATAACACTTCTATTAAAATGCTTAAAGAGGTTATTTTTCTGAGGTTTGGAGTCCCCAGATATCTTATGACTGATGGTGGTTCACACTTTATTCATGGTGCTTTCCGTAAGATGCTTGCTAAGTATGATGTCAATCATAGAATTGCATCGCCTTATCACCCGCAGTCTAGTGGTCAAGTAGATTTGAATAATAGAGAGCTCAAATTAATTTTGCAAAAGACTGTGAATAGATCTAGAAAGAATTGGTCCAAAAAACTTGATGATGCATTATGGGCCTATAGAACTGCATATAAAAATCCTATGGGTATGTCTCCATATAAGATGGTTTATGGAAAAGCATGTCATTTACCTCTTGAACTTGAACATAAAGCATATTGGGCTATTAAAGAGCTTAATTACGACTTCAAACTTGTCGGTGAGAAAAGGTTATTTGATATTAGCTCACTTGATGAATGGAGAACCCAAGCATATGAGAATGCTAAGCTTTTCAAAGAAAAATTCAAACGCTGGCATGATAAAAGGATACAAAAGCGTGAGTTTAACATAGGAGATTATGTGTTATTGTTCAACTCTCGTTTAAGATTTTTTGCAGGAAAACTTCTTTCAAAATGGGAAGGTCCCTACGTTATCGAGGAGGTCTATCATTTTGGTGCTATAAAAATCAACAACTTTGAAGGAACAAATCCGAGGGTGGTAAACGGTCAAAGAATTAAACATTATATTTTAGGTAATCCTATCAATGTTGAAACCAATATTATTGAAACCATAACCCCCGAGGAATACATAAGAGACACTTTCCAGAACGTTCCAGACTCCGAAAAGGCATAGGTACGTGGTACGGTAAGTAAACCGACTCCAAAACAACTCTAATAGCAATTTTCATCAGTTTTGGATTATTTAAGGATTTTAGGAAGAAATAAGTAGTCCGAAAGGGACACGAGGCTCCCACAAGAGAGGAGGCCCCCCCCCTGTAGGGCGCGCCCCCTGTCTCGTGGGCACCTCGTGTGCCTCTCGGACTCCGTTTTCTTGTATGTTACGTATTTTGGTCGGTAAAAATTCATTATATATACCCCCGAAGGTTTTGACCACCGTATCACGCAAATATCCTCTGTTTTCATTTCGAGCTGTTTCTGTTTCAGATCTAGAGCATCATGACGTCTTCAAGCGCTCCCAAGGACAAGTTTTTCGAGAGGGTTATCAACCCCTATCTTGCGGACGTGCTGCATCACCCTCAAACCATTGAGATGCGTGAGGGGGTGTTGCACATCCGCGATGTGGAAGGACCAAGGCGTACCAGGAGCATGGAGACAAAGCTCGAAGCCATGGAACAAGAAGTTTTCAAGTGTCAAGGGATGGTGGAGCGTGGACTCAACGCCAACCAGATGATGATCACGGAGTTCACCAACAACCACAAGCTGGATGCCAAAGTCATTAGGGAGACCATCTTCAAGCTTCAAGAGAAAATCGAGCACCTCCAAGCCTAGATTTATGACCTACAAAACCAGAACTGTGAGTATGAATATAGATTCAAGCGAATGAGTTTGGCTGCAGATTTAAGGATCCCGGTGACTCGATCATCCTTTTATGATGGAGAGCCTATGCCTTGGAATATGGATGACAAGCCTACTCCATCAACAACTCCTACTTCACCACCTCCGAAGAAATAATCACATGGGCATGGGCACTCCCCTTGGCAACTGCCAAGCTTGGGGGAGGTGCCCCGGTATCGTATCACCATCACACTTCTATCTTTACCGCTTTATTTAGTTCGATCCTTTTAGTAGTATCTTGATTTATTAGTTCGAAGTTTTGATTCCAGGTAGTTTTGAGTTTTTCGTTGTGATCTCTTTTTGTAAGCGAGTCCGTGTGCTATCTATAATAAAGATTAGTGTTGAGTCAAGGGCTTTGATATGTTGCTATGATCTTGAGAAAGTAGAAAGAACAAAAGAGTTCATATTGATCTTATGGATAGTGATAACTTCACACATAGAAAGTATGAGGCATAAAAATTGTTGAGAGTTGATGAACGTAGCCTTGATCATCGTTGCAATTAATAGGAAGTGATAAGGAAAGAGGGGTTCACATATAAATATATTATCTTGGACATTTTTTATGATTGTGAAGCACTCATTAAGTATGACATGCTAAAAGAGTTGACGTTGGACAAGG
The DNA here is from genome assembly GCA_021605205.1 of Aegilops longissima. Classification (NCBI taxonomy): domain Eukaryota; kingdom Viridiplantae; phylum Streptophyta; class Magnoliopsida; order Poales; family Poaceae; genus Aegilops; species Aegilops longissima. Next base: position 753,003,193 of record CM038677.1, on the reverse strand, counting down.
AAGACAATGTAATGGTTTATGTTTTCTGACATCTCAGTTAAAGTATATTGTCAGTGACCTTCTAAACATGTTGACCTTCTAAAGTATATTGTCAGTGACCTTCTAAACTCCTTGCACCAAGTAGAGATACTACTTGTGCTTCCAAATATCCTCAAACCTAGTTTTTGCCATGAGAGTCCACCATACCTACCTATGGATTGAGTAAGATCCTTCAAGTAAGTTGTCATCGGTGCAAGCAATAAAAATTGCTCCCTAAATATGTATGACTTATTAGTGCAGAGAAAATAAGCTTTGTACGAACTTGTTGTGGAAGTAATAAAAGCGACGGATTGCATAATAAAGGTCCACATACAAGGGGCAATATAAAGTGACGTTCTTTTGCATTAAGATTTCGTGCATCAACCCAAAACGCGCATGAAACCCTCTGCTTCCCTCTGCGAAGGGCCTATCTTTTACTTTATGATTTACTTTATACTTGAGTCAAGGTGATCCTCACCTTTCCCTTTTTCATTTTATCCTTTGGCAAGCTCTTCGTGTTTGAAAGATCATGATATATATATATATATATATATATATATACGATTGGATGTAAGTTGGCATAGGCTATTATTGTTGACATCACCTAAAGCTGAATACTTTGGGAGGCAACACAATAAGCTCCTATCTTTCTCAGTGTCAGGCTGAAACTCTATAACCACAAGTATTGCGTGAGTGTTAACAATTATGGGAGACTACGAGATAGTTGAGTATGTGAGCTTGCTGAGAAGCTCTATTAGTGACTCTTTCTGATGTTACAATAAATTGCAATTGCTTCAGTGACTGAGATTATAGTTTGTTAGATCCCAATGAAGTTTTTGAACCATACTTGACATTGTGAATTGCTTATTACTTGAACATAGGAAATCATATGAGAAAATCCATATATGTTGTTGTTATTAGAATGATCATGATGCCCTCATGTCCGTATTTAGTTTTTATCGACATCTCTATCTCTAAACATGTGGACATATTTTTCAATTTCGGTTTCCGCTTGAGGACAAGCGAAGTCTAAGCTTGGGGGAGTTGATACGTACATTTTGCATCATGCTTTTATATCAATATTTATTGCATTATGGGCTGTTATTACACATTATATCTCAATACTTATGGCTATTCTCTCTTATTTTACAAGGTTTACCATGAAGAGGGGGGATGCCGGCAGCTGGAATTATGGCTGGAAAAGGAGCAAATGTTGGAAACCTATTCTGCACAACTCCAAAAGACCTCAGACTCCACGAAACAAATTTTTGGATTTATTAAGGAATTATGAGCAAAAGAAATAGGCCAGGGGGCCCACACCCTGTCCAGGAGACAGGGGGCGTGCCCCCTATCTCCTGGGTCCCTTGGTGGGCCTCCGGCGTCCATCTTCTGCTATATGAAGGGTTTTGTCCTGGAAAAATTCGCGGGCAAGCTTACGAGACGAAACTCCGCCGCCACGAGGCGGAACTTTGGCGGAATCAATCTAGGGCTCTGGCGGAGCTGTTCTGCCGAGGACACTTCCCTCCGGGAGGGGGAAATCATCACCAACGTCATCACCAACGATCCTCTCATCGGGAGGGGGTCAATCTCCATCAACATATTCACCAGCACCATCTCCTCTCAAACCCTAGTTCATCTCTCGTATCCAATCTTGTATCCAAAAGCACAAATTGGTACCTGTGGGTTGCTAGTAGTGTTGATTACTCCTTGTAGTTGATACTAATTGGTTTACTTGGTGGAAGATCATATGTTCAGATGCTTCATGCATATTATTACACCTCTGATTATGAACATGAATATGCTTTGTGAGTAGTTACGTTTGTTCCTGAGGACATGGGTGAAGTCTTGCTATTACTAGTCATGTGAATTAGGTATTCGTTCGATATTTTGATGAGATGTATGTTGTCTCTCCTCTAGTGGTGTTATGTGAACATCGACTACATGACACTTCACCATTATTTGGGCCTAGAGGAAGGCATAGGGAAGTAATAAGTAGATGATGGGTTGCTAGAGTGACAGAAGCTTAAACCCTAGTTTATGCGTTGCTTCGTTAGGGGTTGATATGGACCCATATGTTTAATGTTGTGGTTAGGTTTACCTTAATACTCCTTTTTGTAGTTGCGGATGCTTGCAATAGGGGTTAATCATAAGTGGGATGCTTGTACATGTTAGGGCAGTACCCAAGTGCCGGTCCACCCACATATCAAATTATCAAAGTACCAAACGCGAATCTTATGAACGTGATGAAACTAGCTTGACGATAATTCCCAATGTGTCCTCGGGAGCTCCTTCCTCATTATTAGAATTTGTCCAGGCTTATCCTTTGCTACATAAAGGATTGGGCCACCTTGCTGCACTTTATTTACTTTATTTACTTTTGCTCGTTACTATTTATCTTATCACAAAACTATCTGTCTATCACCTACTATTTCAGTGCTTGCAGAGAAAACCTTACTGAAACCGCTTATCATTTCCTTCTGCTCCTCGTTGGGTTCGACACTCTTACTTATCGAAAGGACTACGATAGATCCCCTACACTTGTGGGTCATCTATTCACTATGTGCTAATGCTTTGTTCCGGTACTCTATTAAAAGGAGGCCTTAATATCCCTTAGTTTCCATTAGGACCCCGCTACCACGGGAGGGTAGGACAAAAGATGTCATGCAAGTTCTTTTCCATAAGCACGTATGACTATATTCGAATACATGCCTACATTACAATGTTGAATTGGAGGTAGTTCTGTGTCACCCTATGTTATGATTGTTACATGATGAACCGCATCCGGCATAATTCTCCATCACCGATCCAATGCCTACGAGCTTTTCCCATATTGTTCTTCGCTTATTTACTTTTCCGTTGCTACTGTTACAATCACTACAAAACACCAAAAATATTACTTTTGCTACTATTACCTTTGTTACCGTTACCACTACTATCATATTACTTTGCTACTAAATACTTTGCTGCAGATACTAAGTTATCCAAGTGTGGTTGAATTGACAACTCAATTGCTAATACTTGAGAATATTCTTTGGCTCCCCTTGTGTCGAATCAATAAATTTGGGTTGAATACTCTACCCTCGAAAACTGTTGCGATCCCCTATACTTGTGGGTTATCAAGACTATTTTATGGCGCCGTTGTCGGGGAGCATAGCTCTATTCTTTGAGTCACCCAGGATTTATATCTGCTGGTCACTATGAAGAACTTGAAAGATGCTAAGACAACAATTTATCCCTCAACTACGAGGGGAGGTAAGGAACTGCCATCTAGCTCTGCACTTGATTCAGCTTCTGTTTTGAGTAAGTTTGCGACACCTAAACCTGCTTCTGCTATTCATTCTGATATGTCGCATGTTATTGATGATGCCACTTCTTCTATGCATGATACTTATGATGAAACTACTTCTATGCTTGATACTACTGTGCCCCTTAGTGAATTTCTTGATGAACAAATTGCTAGGGCTAGAGAGAAAGAAATTATTAAAACTTATTATATTGATGAAAGTGATGATGAAGACTTGCCTATTATTCCTGAGGGTTATGTTTTTGATAAGAAGCTTCTCTAGCTATTTTAGCTTGCAAAGATAGATATGAGCTTGTAACATCCCAAATTTTCAATTTGGAATGTTATACACTAGATCATCATTGCATATCATTTTTTTATTTGCTTTTGGCCTGATCCAGAAATTCTACGCAACTCAAGGACCCTCGGAGAGAGTTGGGGATTTTGTTATTTTCATATTTGAGTTTTTCTCAAATTTTGAAAATAGGATCATTTGATTTTATTTATTTTATCTTCAATTATTTCAATTGTAAAAATATGAGAGAGGGAATAAAATGAATTTTCCAAAATAAATAAATATTGAGGATTTAATTAAAAAATCAAATAAGATTTTATTTCGGAGTTTTAGCTATTTTATTTGAATTTAGGAAAAATTGCAAGTTTTTCAAAACTGCATTTTAGGGCCAAGAAAATGTTCATCTCGTTCTAAATATTTTATTTAGACGGCGAAAATTTATTTTGGCATTTTTAGAGTTTTATTTTATTTTCTAGGATTTTTTATTAGTTTTGGCGGAATTGTTTTATTAAAAAAAATCCGCGCGCCCGACCGGGCCGAGGCCGAGCCGAGCCGGCCCATCTTCCCCGCGCCGTCGTCTCCCGCCAGGAGACCGCGCCGCCGCCACCGACCAGGACAGGATTCCGAGTCGGACTCCTCCGCCGCCTTGCCCCTCCACCAAGCCACCACACCCCTCTTTAAATATCCGCCGCCGCCTCACACCCGACCCGCCCGCCTCCCGATCCGCCGAGCACGCGCCTGCTTTCACAGCGCCGCCGCTACGAGCCGCCGCCGCCGCCGCCACGCCACGCCACCACCGTCGCCGAGCCTCAAGAACCCCGGACCCACGAGCTCGCCGAGGTAGCCGCCCGCCGCCGCCCCGGTTTTCTAAGAAAAATCGATCCGGTTTTTTTAGAAAACCCTTGGTTTTTTTATCGGTTTATTTTTTTCGGTTTATTTATATAGTGAGCGTTCACTCGTTCTTTCATTTTAATGGACGAGTTCACCGTTTAGTTTCAGTTAACGAACGTCCGTTCATTAAACTGCTCGTCAGTTTTTCTTTTCTCGGATTTTCGCAATTATTTCTGATCGCGATTTCTGAACCGATTTTCGTTCTAGTATAACTTTTCGTTCGTTTATCGGAATCAGGCGATTCAAGCGCCTAGAGTTTCGTTTCAAAACCCTCTTTCCGTTTAACCAACTCAAACAAGTTTTTGCTTCTGTCAAATTTGACTTAGGTCCATATTAGTAAATGAAGCTTGTTTCTTTCGTCATTTGACTTTTGTTGCTTCGTTTGATTTGATTCTTTTTGCAAACCGGAGTTCTTAAGTTGAACTTTCTGGTTAATTATCTTATTTGAGTTTTACCTATGCATTAGATGAGTGCTTATTGTATGCTTGTTTGTTTTGCGATAGAGTACTCGGAGTGCGCCGCTTGCTACTTTGAATCTCTAGGTTCCACGGATCATCAACAAGGCAAGTAACACTTTGATTATACCTCTTCCATACCCAGTTTTATTTCATTAGAACAATCCTCAAACAATTGCATGATTAGGATCTAATTAAATTGTGGGTTTTGGGAAGTAGATGAGGTAGTACCTATTACCTGTTTTATTATCAAACCCTTGGGAGTTACTTCTACGCTTGCTTATTACGCCATGCTATGCTAGTAGACGTGGATTGGGTGAGTGTATCCATGACAGATGTGAGATTGTTATTTAATGGTTTATTTAAGGTGGCAACTCTAACACACATCTCGGTGGATTGGGGCACCTGGGTATTCTAGCGATTGCCTGTTTTTTTATGGACCGCCACCCAGGCTCAAAGGGATCATGAGATTATTCATGCTAGGAACTTCCGTGTGCAGCCACAAGCCACTATAGGCTCTAGCATAGTTGATTAAGTCGTGTGAACTCTTACAGTGGTAGACTAGCAGATGTAGGGGATGTAGGTTGGTACTGTCTACCCGATCGTAAGGTGCAAACGCTTCTGAAAGACTATGTCTCGGTCATCCGTTTCTCAAACACCATGTAGTGCGAGAAATCCAACAAACACTACTAGAAAAATGGTTTTTAACGATGGTATATGTGGTCGTTGAAAGTTGTATTGTGGTCGTTAAAGGTCATTCCTTTTGGTCGTAGAGGAGGTCGAGTCTTGTGGGAAAAAGTGCGCAAACCTCTGCAGAGTGTATAAACTAATCATGGTTAGCTGTGTCCCCGCTTATGGACGTTTTGAGTATCTAGTACTTGGATTATCATGTGAATCTCATCATGTTACTTTAATTGAATTTGTTGGGTTTAATGATGATGTTTAATTAGGATTCAGAGGATGTCTATCTTTTCAATGTTTAACAACCACCATTATAGTTAAATAAAACTTTATTCCTTTGCAGTAGGGAAAAATTGGGTTTACGCAAAACTGTAACCATAGAACTTTCCACCAGCCATATATGCATGTAGTATAGCATATTCCTGTTCATTACTCTCTATGTGTTACATTGCCAGCATATTCCATGTGCTGACCCATTTTCGGGCTGCAACGTTCATGTTGCAGACTTTTCAGACGACGAGTAAGGTTCCTTATGTCGTGGTTCTATACTCAGTGATGTCGTTGGAGTTGATGGACTCACTTATCTTCCAAGCCTTCCGCTGTCATCGTTATTAGATGGCCTTCCACTTATCTTTTGAGACATTCGATGTAATAAGTGTGTGATTGCTACTCCGTTATAAATCCTTCGAGTATTGTGCGTGTCAGCATTACTGATCCAGGGATGACACTGATGCACAGAGACTTGACCGTCTGAGGTCTTGTCGCTAAAATATGGTATCAGAGCACACACTGACTGTAGGACACGACCACTAGGCTAAAAGCCCTAGATCACTACTCACTCTTCTCATTTCTGACTCCTCATCTTTTCTACTCTTTTAGGATGGCGGATGCAAGGAACAAGTTCACGCAACCGGATGAAGATACACCCTTTAGACGCCACTTGAAGGAAGTCACTAGATACCTGAACATCGTTGTACCAAGCTTCACCGGGACCTACATCGCCACTCTACCATAAGAGGAGCGTTGGATGATTCAAGTTCAAGTTCCGGGAAGGACGTTCATGCCCGTCACTGAGTCCATAGAGTTTTCCTTTGATGCACCAACCTAGAGTCTAAGAAAGAGCATGGCAGCCCACATCACCATGGGACGCATTGGAGAAGTTTACCACAAGGATCTCAAGGATACCACTTACCAGATTTGTGGGCGCCGAGATGAGCAATGGGAGATGATCAGCACCAGGAAGGATAGATCAATTGCAGCTTTCATCCAGGAGTTAAACCAGCACATTCGATGCCAGGAGAACCAGATGTGCGCAGGCATGATAGATCTGAAGAAGGCTATGACCAAGATCACGGAGTTGGAGGAAGAACTCAAGTCTACACGCGATGGATATGAGGAGGAAATAGCAACACTCATGGAGAAGAATGAAGATCTGAAGAAGAAGCTAAAAGTATTTATGGGATTTCCCGTAACTGGAAAAGATGATTGCACCTGTCTAGAGAACTACATCATCATTGATGACATCGACTCGGACCAAGACGATAGCGATGATGACTACGTTGATGAAGCTAGAGCAGATATCACGGAGTCTTCATCGGAGCAGTTTTTCTAGTCGACCACCATAACAGTAGTAGTATTGCCCCATGTATCTAGTATAGTCCGAGCACTTTTGTAATGATAGTTAGACCGTTGTATGCCCTTGTTTGAATTTAATGAAGTGATATTGTTTGCATTTGTCTCATGTGCATATGGGTAGTGTTTTCTCTCTAGACCTCATTCTATTCTGAATTCTCATATTTTCTAAACCCTCGGATGCCTCCGAAACGTGACAATGGATTTGCTTTCCCGTCGGAGCTCACTCAGTTGATCCAGTAGCAGAATGCGTTGATGCAGTTACTAGTCTAGAATCAGAATCAGGGGAACAACAACAACAACAACAACAACAACAACAACAACAACAACGACGACGACGACGACGACGACGACGACGAAGACGACGACGACGACGACGACGACAACAACAACAACAACAACAACAACAACAACAACAACAACAACCCACCACCTCCACCACCTGTCGATCACTTAACCCGTTTCCTTAGACTGAATCCGCCGGTGTTCTCCAGTAGCACCGAGCCGATAGTTGCAGATGATTGGCTCCGCAAGACAGGGAGGGAGTTGACCACTGCAGGATGCACGAATGCGGAAAAGGTGCATTTTACTGCACATTAGATTGATGGACCCGCAACATCATGGTGGGAGAATTTCACAACCACTTATCCTATCGACACTATCACATGGGATCAGTTTCAGTAGGCTTTCCGTACTGCCCATGTTTCAGCGGGAGCTATGGCCATGAAGAAGCATGAGTTTCACAACTCGCGCCAAGGAGGACGGACAATTGGCCAGTATGTGGATGACTTTAGTAAGTTAGCACGTTATGCCCCAGATGACGTTGCTACGGATGCAGCTAAGGAGGAGAAGTTTCTGGAAGGACTGAATGATGAGCTGAGCATGCAGTTGATGGTAGCAACCTTCAACAACAACCAGGAGTTAGTAGATAGAGATCTCATGATTGAAGGGAAGCAGCAGCAGATTGAAAACCGCAAGAGGAAGTATGGACAAGGGAAGTACAATTCTGGAGCTCAGCAAAAGCCACGTTTTACCCCGAAATCGGAAGGACATTTTCAGCATACCCATGGAGGAGGTAGCTCACACAATCATAATGGCCCCAAGAATGGTAACGGGAATGGAGGAAGCAACGGACATAACCGTACCAACCCATCAACCCCAGCCAAGAGAGACCTGAGTCAAGTGACTTGCTATAAGTGCTAGAAGACTGGACATTATGCCAATGAGTGTCCTGAATATAGATTTACAGCTTGCAGATGGTTCTCTGAATGTGGTTGCTGAAGCACAGCAAAGTCTTCAGCCAGTCCCCACTTCTGATTTGCCCACTGTTGTCAGAGTCACTGAAGTTACTGGTAACTCTGAGCCAATCCTACCCATTGACAGGCAGCTTGAAAATAGGATGGATATACCTCCTTCTGAAATAAGTGGTGTACCTTGTGGTCTTGCTAATTCTGTTAATGATGACGTTGCTTTCACTGCTCAACAAGATATCAATGGCAAGGCAGATGTGCCAATCCCTCACATTGGCTCCTCTTCAGAAGCACACACTAAAGAAGGGTTAGGTTTATGGATTCAGCACTTTGCACCAGCCACTCAAGGAGATGCATCCACTTTTAAAATTGAAATTCCAGCACCCACCTGCAAAGATTTTATCCTGGGGCTAGGCAAGGAAAATGAAGGGATTAGTCCTACTGCTCATTCATCCACGGGGGCAAGTAGTTCTCTTCAGCAACTATCTCCAAATAAAGTCCTGCCACTTGGAGAGGCCATCTCAAGAAAAAGGAGAGATAAAGAACCTTTGGTGGAAACTGAGGTAAGAAGGAGTGACAGGATTAAAAAAGATAATATGGGATTTAGAAGGAAATCATGTGATGCTAAATCTTGTTTGCCATGTAATGCTATACCTCCACTTATTGAAAATTCAGTGGTTAAAAATCTGTCTAAATCTTTCTGTAAGGTTGCTGAGGATGAGCTTCAGGAAAAGCTGTCCAAGAAAACTAAGAAGAAAGGGCATGAAGATGTGGCCAAGGTGTCCAAGGCCACAGGAGATGCAGTTTAATCCAGGCCTGTGTGATAATGAGACTACATCATCAACTTATGCTAGATAGCAGAAGAGGCTACTGTTCTATTTTGGGAACTTGTTGTCATATGTTTGCAGTCAACTGTAGCCCTTACACCTGCTACACAATGGATGTTAGCACTAGGTGGCACCTTTTGTCTGCTTTCTATTTTATGCCCAACTGACAGTTTTGGTACACTACTGTGAGTGAGACTTTTGCTTTTGATGATCATGTGAAATCTTTTGGATATCAGTGCTGGCTACTATGGTTTTTCTGGACTTGTGTTATTGTCAAATATTGGACTATACCACCATACTACAGGTGTATTGTACTTTATGTTGATCACAATACCATTGATGTTTGGGATATTCATCAGGGGGTGGGCCCTGATGAGAAAAGAAACTTAAATTTGGTTTTTAATGAATAACAACAGGACTTGGAACATCCTAAACTGGAATGTGAGGGGTATTAATTCTTCTGAAAAGTGGTTGGCTATTAAGCAAAAAGTTGATACGTCTCCGCCGTATCTACTTTTCCAAACACTTTTGCCATTGTTTTGGACTCTAACTTGCATGATTTGAGTGGAACTAACCCGGACTGACGTTGTTTTCAACAGACTTTCCATGGTGTTATTTATGTGCAGAAACAAAAGTTCTCGGAATGACCAGAAACTCCATGGAACGTCTATTCGGAAATAATAAAAAATCCTTGCAAAACTTGAAGACCAGGGGGCCCACACCCTGTCCACGAGGGTGGAGGGCGCTCCTGCCCCCCTAGGGTGTGGCCCCCTACCTCGTGGGCCCCCTGGAGCTCCTCCGACCTCAACTCCAACTCTATATATTTGCTTTCGGGGAGAAAAAAATCAGAGAGAAGAATTCATCACGTTTTACGATACGGAGCCGCCGCCAAGCCCTAAAACCTCTCGGGAGGGCTGATCTGGACTCCGTTCGGGGCTCCGGAGAGGGGAATCCATCGCCCTCGTCATCATCAACCATCCTCCATCACCAATTTCATGATGCTCACCGCCGTGCGTGAGTAATTCCATCGTAGGCTTGCTGGACGGTGATGGGTTGGATGAGATCTATCATGTAATCGAGTTAGTTTTGTTAGGGTTTGATCCCTAGTATCCACTATGTTCTGAGATTGATGTTGCTATGACTTGCTATGCTTAATGCTTGTCACTAGGGCCCGAGTGCCATGATTTCAGATCTGAACCTATTATGTTTTCATGAATATATGTGAGTTCTTGATCCTATCTTGCATGTCTATAGTCACCTACTATGTGTTATGATCCGGCAACCCCGAAGTGACAATAATCGGGACCACTCCTGGTGATGACCATAGTTTGAGGAGTTCATGTATTCACTATGTGCTAATGCTTTGTTCCGGTACTCTATTAAAAGGAGGCCTTAATATCCCTTAGTTTCCATTAGGACCCCGCTACCACGGGAGGGTAGGACAAAAGATGTCATGCAAGTTCTTTTCCATAAGCACGTATGACTATATTCGGAATACATGCCTACATTACATTGATGAATTGGAGCTAGTTCTGTGTCACCCTATGTTATGACTGGTACATGATGAACCGCATCCGGCAGAATTCGCCGTCACCGATCCAATGCCTACGAGCTTTTCCCATATTGTTCTTCGCTTATTTAGTTTTCCGTTGCTACTGTTACAATCACTACAAAACACCAAAAATATTACTTTTGCCACTATTACCTTTGTTACCGTTACCACTACTATCATATTACTTTGCTACTAAATATTTTGCTGCAGATACTAAGTTATCCAGGTGTGGTTGAATTGACAACTCAACTGCTAATACTTGAGAATATTCTTTGGCGCCCCTTGTGTCGAATCAATAAATTTGGGTTGAATACTCTACCCTCGAAAACTGTTGCGATACCATATACTTGTGGGTTATCAACCATGTGACGACAGGTTGATAGAGATCAAGATGATGGAGATCATGGTGTCATGCCGGTGACGATGGAGATCATGACGGTACTTTGGAGATGGAGATCAAAGGCACAAAATGATGATGGCCATATCATGTCACATATTTTGATTGCATGTGATGTTTATCTTTTATGCATCTTATTTTGCTTAGTACGGCGGTAACATTATAAGATGATCCCTCACTAAATTTCAAGTTATAAGTGTTCTCCCTAAGTATGCACCGTTGCGACAGTTCTTCGTGCTCAGACACCATGTGATGATCGGGTGTGATAAGCTCTACGTTCACATACAATGGGTGCAAGCCAGTTTTGCACACGCAGAATACTCGGGTTAAACTTGACGTGCCTGGCATATGCAAATATGGCCTCGGAACACTGGAGACCGAAAGGTCGAGCGTGAATCATATAGAAGATATGATCAACATAGTGATGTTCACCATTGAAAACTACTCCATCTCACGTGATGATCGGACATGGTTTAGTTTATTTGGATCATGTGATCATTTAGATGACTAGAGGGATGTCTATCTAAGTGGGAGTTCTTGAGTAATATGATTAATTGAACTTTAATTTATCATGAACTTAGTCCTCGTAGTATTAGCATATCTATGTTGTAGATCAATAACTCGCGATGTAGCTCCCCATTTATTTTTATATGTTCAAAGAGAAACTAAGTTGAAAGATGATAGTAGCAATGATACGGACTAGGTCCATGATCTGAGGATTATCCTCATTGCTGCACAGAAGAATTATGTCCTTGATGCACCGCTAGGTGACAGACCTATTGCAGGAGTATATGCAAAAGTTATGAACGTTTGGCAAGCTCGATATGATGACTACTTGATAGTTTAGTGCACCATGCTTTACGGCTTAAAACCAGGACTTCAAAAACATTTTGAACATCATGGAACATATAAGATGTTCCAAGAGTTGAAATTAGTATTTTAGACTTATGCCCGTGTCGAGAGGTATGCAACCTCTGACAGTACTTTGCCTACAAGATGGAGGAGAATAGCTCAACCAGTGAGCATGTGCTCAGATTGTCTGGGTACTACAATCTCTTGAATCAAGTGGGAGTTAATCTTCCAGATAATATAGTGATTGATAGTGTTCTCTAGTCACTATCACTAAGCTACTAGAACTTCGTGATGAACTATAATATGCAAGGGATGACGAAAACGATTCCTGAGCTCTTCACGATGCTGAAATCGGCGAAGGTAGAAATCAAGAAAAGGCATCAAGTGTTGATGGTTTACAAGACCACTAGTATCAAGTAAAAGGGCAAAGGAAAAGAAAGGGAACTTCAAGAAGAATGGCAAGCAAGTTGCCACTCCCATGAAGAAACCCAAAGCTAGACCCAAGCCTGAAACTGAGTGCTTCGACTGCAAAGGAAATGGTCGCTGGAAGTGGAACTACCCTAGATATTTGGCGGATAAGAAGGATGGCAAAGTGAACAAAGGTATATTTGATATACATGTTATTGATATGTACTTTACTAGTGTTTATAGCAACCCCTCAGTATTTGATACTAGTTCAGTTGCTAAGAGTAGTAACTCGAAACAGGAGTTGCATAATAAACAAAGACTAGTTAAGGGCAAGGTGATGATTTGTGTTGGAAGTGATTCCAAGGTTGATAAGATCACCATCGCACACTCCCTTTACCTTCGGGATTAGTGTTGAACCTAAAATAAATGTTATTTGGTGTTTGCGTTGAGCATGAATATGATTGGATCATCTTTATTGCAAAACATTTATTCATTTAAGTCAAAGAATAATTGTTGTTCTATTTACATGAATAAAACCTTCTATGGTCATACACTCAATATACATGGTTTATTGAATCTCGATCGTAGTGATACACATATTGAAGCCAAAAGATGCAAAGTTAATAATGATAGTGCAACTTATTTGTGGCACTGCCGTTTAGGTCATATTGGTGTAAAGCGCATGAAGACACTCCATGCTGATGGACTTTTGGAATAACTTGATTATGAATCACTTGATTATTGTGAACAATGGAGCAGGCAATTGAATTATTGGAAATAATACATACTGATGTATGCAGTCCGATGAGTGTTGAGGCTCGCCGCGGGTATCATTATTTTCTGACCTTCACAAATGATTTGAGAAGATATGGGTATATCTACTTGATGAAATATAAGTCTGAAACATTTGAAAAGTTCAAAGAATTTCAGAGTAAAGTGGAAAATCATCGTAACAAGAAAATAAAGTTTCTACAATCTGGTCGCGGAGGCGAATGTTTGAGTTATGAGTTTGGCCTTCAATTAAAACAATGTGCAATAGTTTCACAAACTCATGCCAGCTGAAACACCACAACATACTGGTGTGTACGAACATCGTAACTGTACTATATTAGATATGGTGCGATCTATGACGTCTCTTACCGATTTACCACTATGGTTTTGGGGCTATGCATTAGAGACAACTGCATTCACGTTAAATAGGGCACCATCTAAATCCGTTGAGGCGACGCCATATGAACTGTGGTTTGGCAAGAAACCAAAGTTGTCGTTTCTTAAAGTTTGGGGTTGTGATGCTTATGTGAAAAAGCTTAAACTTGATAAGCTCGAACCCAAATCGGAGAAATGTGTCTTCATAGGATACCCAAAGGAGACTGTTGGGTACACCTTCTGTCACAGATCCGAAGGAAAGATATTCGTTGCTAAGAATGGATCCTTTCTAGAGAAGGAGTTTTTCTCGAAAGAAGTGAGTGGGAGGAAAGTAGAACTTGATAAGGTAATTGTACCTGCTCCCGAATTGGAAAGTAGTTCATCACAGAAATCAGTTCCAGTGATTCCTACACCAATTAGTGAGTGTCGGTGTCAAAACCGGCAGATCTCGGGTAGGGGGTCCCGAACTGTGCATCTAGGCGGATGGTAACAGGAGACAAGGGACACGATGTTTTACCCAGGTTCGGGCCCTCTTGATGGAGGTAAAACCCTACGTCCTGCTCGATTGATATTGATATTGTGTATGTTTACAAGAGTGGATCTACCACGAGATCAAGGAGGCTAAACCCTAGAAGCTAGCCTATGGTATGATTGTAAGGGTTGTTGTGATCGTCGTCCTACGGACTAAAGCCATCCGGTTTATATAGACACCGGAGAGGGCTAAGGTTACATAGAGTCGGTTACAATGGTAGGAGATCTACATATCCGTATCGCCAAGCTTGCCTTCCACGCCAAGGAAAGTCCCATCCGGACACGGGGAGAAGTCTTCAATCTTGTATCTTCATAGTCTTGGAGTCCGGTCGATGATGATAGTCTGGCAGATGATAGTTCGGCTAATGATGGTTGTCCGGCTATCCGGACACCCCCTAATCCAGGACTCCCTCAGTAGCCCCTGAACCAGGCTTCAATGACGATAAGTCCGTCGCGTATGTTGCTTGGCATTGCAAGGTGGGTTCCTCCTCCGAATGATAGAAGATTGTGAACACCAGGATAGTGTCCGGCTCTGCAAAATAAATTCCACCTTCCACCGTAGAGAGAATAATAATATTATACACAAGTTCAATCTGCTGATGTTTTTTGTGGCATGACGTCACACCACTACCAAGCCATTACTCGAATTGTTTTTTACTTTACCACCTCAGCGCATTTAGCGAAGCGGTTTCTTGGCACGTCTTGTCGAGCGAGATCGTGTTTCCCTTAATCCGGGATTCTCATCAATACGGGCGTGGGTAACCCAACCGCGCCATTGATGGTGGCGCTTGGAGATAAGCGAGTTTTACCAGGCGGTGGGGGACGCGTAAGACTTCGCCCGCCATATAAGGGATAAGGATTCACCTTCTCACCTCGCCTTCTTCCTCCTTTGCTTATCCATCTCCGGCAAGACTTCGAGCTCCAGCGCCCAAGTTCGTGCATCTCGTCTCAACCTTCTCCGACCATGTCCGGGCGGGAGGTAAATGGTTGGCCTCCACCGTTAAGGAGGAGCAAATCGCTAAACTAGCGGCGCGGATACCTCTCCAGCGACATCACGCACCGGCTGCCCGACAAAGGGCAGCTCATCCCCCCAGGCCCCATGAGAGGGTCGTCTTTCTTCCCCACTTCCTCCATGGACTGGGCTTTCCACTACATCCCTTTGTCCGGGGCTCATGTTCTACTACGGCCTGGATTTCCATGATCTGGCGCCAACTTCATCCTCAACATCTCGGCGTTCATCGTGGGTGTGCGAGGCCTTCCTGCGCATCCAGCCACACTTGACTTGGCTCAAGACCTTCAATGTCAAGCGAAGGTAGTGAAGGGCACTCAAGCGGAGTGCGGAGGCGCCATGTTGGGCAAGATGCCCAATGTCCTTTGGTTCGAAGGGGCCTTCGTGGAATCCGTCAAGGGGTGGCAATCGGGGTGGTTCTATATCACCGAGTCGCGTGACCCTAAATGGGCGGCGGCCCCCGAGTTTAGATCTGGTATCCCCACGCAGCTCACCTCCTGGAAAGAGAAGGGCTTGCTGTGGGGTAGTTCGACGGAGCTGACGGGACTCCAGGCCTGTATCAACAAGCTGGTGAAGAAGCTCAGGCTGGTTAACGTGGTCCAAGTCATGCTCGTCCGCCGGATACTCCCATGCCAAGAGCGGGCATTCAAACTGTGGGAGTTCGATCCGGAACAGCACCAGGCGCTGAGCAGGCTCTTCGACACGTCGTACGAAGGCGCCTGGAAGGTGCTGTTCAAGGGCGCCGAAGCCCCCGCATCCGCGACTGAAGATCGCGGATCTCGCTCGCAGCGCCAGGCCGATGAGGTAAGTGATTCTACCCTTCACGGGACACTTGTTTTCATAGTTTGACTCTATGCGGGTTTTAATTTCCCTTTTCCTTTGACAGACTGGATGAGGAAGGCGGAGCAGATTACCCGTCCGGCTCCTATGCCGAAAAATCCATGGACGCTCATCTAGCGAGGCTGCTGGTTCCGCACCGCGTGGTGCGGAGAAGAAGGCCAAGAAGGAGGCCACGGGTGCTTGAAAGAGCTCCTGTTTTCAGGTGTCCGACGACTCCAGGGCGGACTCCTCCCCCGAAAATGAGGAGGAGGAAGAGGACTCTCTCCCAGAGGAGGGAGAGAGGAAGAGGAAGGCTCCCCCAGCAGGGGAGGCCGAAGGGTCCAAGAGGGGAAGGACTATTCCCCCGGACAGCTCCGCCAACATCAACGTTGGCGAGGAAGAATGGCCTTCAAGGGCCAGGCCTCCGGCGAGATCGTAAGTATCCGGATTCCTGAATAATTTATAATTTCTTTTTCTGCGTCACATAGTGTCATTCTAATGCCGCATGCCTGTAGTCCGGCCAGTGATGATCTCCCCGCTTCATCGAGCGGGTCGTTGGCTCCGTCGGATGTAGACTCCATCCCGACCGCCTCCACCCCTCGCGACGCCGAGGACGCCGAGTGGGATCTCAAGAAGGACCCATCGGGGAGGCTCGGGCGCCACAAGGCGTCCTCCGGACTTTGCGCCGGACTCCACATCGGAACCCGCAGTGGTTCCGAGTCGCCGCAGCCCCTTTGAACGAAGGGCAAGACCATGACGCCGGCGGCTTTCGTCCAACCGGAGGCGCCGAGCAATTTGTTGGAGGCGCTGCAGAGCGCTTCCATCGAGGAAGAACACCGCACTATTATGAGTGCGGTGATCCAGAAGGTGGAGCTCGCCAAGAGCGGGCTGACCGAAGCCTGCAGTAGCCTTCTATCAGGCTTTGAGGTAAGAAGTTAAAAATATGCAATGTAATACGGCATAGACAGTAGCCCCTGATGCTCGGTTCGGTGTTCGGAAAGAAAAGCCGGACTGAGGATCTAAAAAAAAGATATACACAGGGTTGCTAAAAAATTATGTCAATATGGGTTGCAGGTTGCGCTGCTGACCTCTGCCAAGACTTGCCGTGGAGGTCGGTGCTTTGAAGCAGAGCTCGGCGTTCGAGCAAGAGCTCGGCCGCGCCAGAAGCAGCTCGGGACAAAGAAGGTGAGTAACACCCTTTGAACTTGTACCTTACAGAAAAGGATTTAGGTTGCAAAAAATAACAAGGATAACACGGGTACTGTAGGGGCCACAAACAAGGTGGCGGCCCTGAAGGAGGCCGTGTCTGCGACGAACATAATCACGCCACGGAGGCAGGCAGAGCGAGAAAAGCAGGAGGCGCGGTGGCGGTGGTTCAGCAAGAGCTCCAGGCTCTCATGGAAAAGCATGAGGGTTTGGAGCGTGACTCAAAGACTCGAGAGTCCGAGCTTGCCTCGGCTCTCGAAAGTGCCAAAACCGCCAAGGCCGAGGCCCATAAGTCCCTTCAGGAGATTGAGTTGATGAGGAAGATAGTGGCGGGTAAGGCATTTTTCATGCAAAGCAAGCATGTGAATGTAAATTACGTGTTACTTACCCGAATTCGGAGCTCTCCAGGGGCGTTTGCAGATCTTCCTCATGGCGTGTCGATGCGCCGCATTCTACCGAGCCGGGAGGGAGCTCAACAGAGAAGGTCTTCGGTCTCGGTATCTTTGAGACCGGCCATCCGTGCCCCTAATGACCAGTGAAGCAGCTGGTCGAGCTTCTAAGGTGGCTGAGCAGGCCATGAAGGGCCTCATAGTCCGGCTGTGGCTGGAGAGGCCATGCACAGGAGCTACTTCGGCCTCGTCTGACGGCTGGTGGATCGTGCCCCAGGTGGAGGTTATCAGCGCTCCGCTTGTATTGAAGGTGCTGTCGGGCCCTTGCCAGCGCAAAGGTGCATTGGGGCAAGCTAGATGCGGAGAAGCTAATCACTGACGCGCCACCAGCGGGCAAGGAACATCGTACGCCCGAAATGTACTATAAGGCTGTCCTGAAGGGTGTTCGCAAGATTGCGGATGAGTGCCCCAGGGATGTAATTTTTGAGTAAATTCGCAATGTGTTATCCTGTGCGCTGAAAACTTTGTTCATATGCTCTAAGCAACGCTTGTTAATTTAAAATATTACCTTACATGCGGCCATTTATTAAATCGAGAGATGGCAAGTCGTCGGCTTCAGCCCCATGCCACGAGTCTGGGGTGTTGGGATAAACTTGAGCACTCTTGTTCCCATTTTGGGTCCATCTAGGAGGCGCTCAACACAACGAACAAGGAAACCGGACTTATAGTGCTTGAACACTCTCACTTAGCCATAGAATTCTATAATTTTAAATTTAGGCGAAGCCCCTAGTATTCGGAGGACCGAATTGGCGCTATCACGCCTTCGTCGAACATAATCCGAACTTCGCTCGAAGCGGCGTGAGTCTTTAAGGACCGAAAGGACCTCTCGAACAGCGACCAGTCTCTCCTTATCATGACAGTCAGTTTTAGCTTTCTCCGAGGCGTTAACACGGCTCAACCGGGCGCAATCGCAGTGGTTCTCCCAATGCTACATTAGCCGATAGAGCGGGCGTAAGGTGCCAAACATGGGAGCCGGGCAAACCCAACTATTGACCCAAGACATGATTGAGCTGATTCATATAATGCTATAAGTTCGGGTGCCGCACTTGTGAAAGTGTCGCGGACTTTATAACACCATAATGCGGAGAACGAAGCCCCTGGTGTATTTGGCGTACCAAAATGTACGGATGCAACATGTCGTAAATGAACATATATGTATGTATAAGGTGATGCAATTATAAGCAAAAAGGTACTGCATTTTATTATGAGTGCGGAATGATACAAATAGTGCGGAAAGCAAGGGATTGGACGAATGAAAGGTGTCTCCCTCCAGGGGTAGGCCGCGGAATGTTGTATATAACAAATATAATGCTCGTGATGGAGACCACACGAGTGTTCGTCATGCCTTTGTCCTTCCCCGCTGTTGCATCATGAGTTCGGCAGGTCGCCGGGACATAGTTCTGTATAAAAAAGAGAAAATAAAAGAAAAAAGCGACACACTTGGGAGCCCATGGTGTGGTCGAACCGCACTCTGGTATGTTGTGGTTGTGCCTTTCCCCTATGCCCATGGTATCTCCAGGCGTAATTATGTCTGTGCCGAGAGTTTGCCTTACAATTATGCGAGGGCTGGGGTTAAGGCCGCATTGCTACTCTGCGATGCTCGGGCGTGCGGTGGTCTTGGTTGAAGTTGCTCCGGCGCGTTTGGTCGTGTCCGGTCGTTTAACGGCGGACTCGAGAATTGCCATAAAGGCTGCTCAGTACTTCGCGCGAGAGCCGCAGTATGTTCCTCCGTTCGGAGGACCGTTCCGTGTTTCCATTGACCGTGATGACTCCACGAGGGCTGGCATCTTGAGCTTAAGGTATGCATAATGCGGCACGCGTTGAATTTTGCGAACGCGGTTCGTCCGAGCGAGCGTGATAGCCGCTGCGGAGCGGGACTATGTCGAACATTAACTCCTCGCTTCGAAATTATCCGGGATCCGAAGACCACTTCGATGTAACTGAGCTCAGTATAATTGGACTCGACACCTGGTATGACACCTTTGAAGGTTGTCTTTGTAGGTTTAATCCTTGAAGGGTCTATGCCCATCTTGCGACCGTATCCTGATAAAGCAGGTTAAGACTCTGCCGCCGTCCATCGGGACTCTCGTGAGGTGAAATCCATCAAAGATTGGGTCTAAAACCAATGCGGCGAATCCGCCATGGCGGATATTGGTCGGATGGTCTCTTCGATCGAAAGTGATCGGGCAAGAGGACCATGGGTTGAACTTTGGGGCGATCGCTCCATCGCAGTATACGTCCTTTAGTGCACGCTTCCGCTCCCTCTTGGGAATATGCGTTGCGTATATCATGTTTACCGTCCGAACTTGAGGGGGGAATCCCTTTTGTCCTCTGTTGTTCGGCGGCCAGGTCTCTCCCTCGTCATCGCCGTGTTGCCCCTTGTCACTGTTTTCGGCAATTAATTTGCCCGCCTGCTTGAATACCCAACAATCTCTGTTGGTATGGTTAGCTGGCTTTTCGGGGGTTCCATGTATTTGACAAGAGCGGTCGAGTATCCGGTCCAATTTGGACAGGCCCGGAGTAGTTCTTTTGAATGGCTTCTTCCATTGACCGGGCTTGGAGCCTCGGAATCCGGCGTTGACTATCGTATCCTCATTGTTGTCGCCGTTAATGCGGCGTTTATTTTTGTTTCGACGCAACCTGCCATTGCGGTCCTTGGTATCCGGACTGCCGCTTTTCTTTGAGGTTGTTCTGCGAGCTAGCCAGCTATCCTCTCCCGCACGTAAGCGGGTCAAGAGTGATGTGAGGGCTGCCATGGATTTCGGCTTCTCCCGTCCCTAGGTGCCGGGCCAGCCACTCGTCGCGGATGTTATGTTTGAAGGCAGCGAGGGCCTCTGCATCCGGACGGTCGGCGATTTGATTTTTCTTTGTTAAGAACCGTGTCGAAATTGCTCGGCCGATTCGTCTGCTGCTGGATTATGTGGCTTAGGTCATCTGCGTTCGGGGTCGCATATACGCGTGCCTCGAAGTTGTCGAGAATGCGGCTTCCGTGTCTTCCCAAAGATCCAATTGACTCTGCGGGCAGGCTGTTAAGCCAATGCCGAGCTGGTCCTTTAAGCTTGAGCGGGAGATATTTGATGGCGTGAAGATCGTCGCCGCGGGCCATGTGTATATGGAGAAGATAATCCTCAATCCAAACCGCGGGGTCTGTTGTGCCATCGTAGGATTCGATGTTAACGGGTTTAAACCCTTCAGGGATTTGATGATCCATTACTTCGTCAGTGAAGCATAGTGGGTGTGCGGCGCCTCTATATTGGGCAATATCGCGACGTAGCTCGAGAGAGCGTTGTCTGCTGTGTTCGGCCCGGCCGGAGTAGTTATATCCGTCATGACGGTGTTCGTCTTGGGGCGCCCACGTGATCCATAGATAGATCTGGATTGTCTTGCCTTGTCCTCCAATATATCTCGCAAGTCCGGCGCGTTCCCCCTTGGCTTCATGCTTTTTGAGCGATGCCGGGTGCGATTTTGGTGGAGGGCTTGCACGCCTCTGTCGCGCCACGAGGTGGCGGTCTGCCGACAGCGCTGGTGATGCAGGTTTGTATGCCTCCTCCTCTAATCGGGGAGCAACTTGCGCTTTAGGTAACTTTTGAGGGGCGTTCGAGTTCATACTCTTGACGCGAGGACCTCGGTCCATCCGTCGGCCAGCATGTCTTGATCAGCTTGAAGCTGTTGCTGCTTTTCTTTAGGTTGTTTGCCATGGCCATTAGCCTGCGTCTGAAACGCTCTTGTTCGACGGGATCCTCGTGCACGACGAATGCGTCGCCGAGGCTTGCCTCGTCTCCGAAGGAGGTTAGTAATTGTCATCCTCGACCTCTTGCCCGCCGCCCTCTCTTGAGGGCTTGCTTCCTCCTCCTGCGCTGGATCGTCTTTGGAGGGTTGTCTTCGCACTTTCGGGGTGTTATTATCTGCTGTGCGGAATCTCCATTCTTGCCGTGGCGGGATTTAGAGCGGCGCCACGACGCCGGCGCTGGGCTGTTTCTTTAAGGAATCGGCCTCTGCTGCTTCTTCGCCGTCCCCATCTTTTGGGGTGTCCACCATGTATATGTCATATGACGAGGTGGTCTTCCAAAGGTCTGTAGGCACGGTTCTTGGTAGTCTCCGCATCGCCGTCCATACCGTCGATGTCTTCGGAGTCGTAGTCGAGTACGTCGGTAAATCGTCGACGGTGGCTACGAAGTGGGTGGTGGGTGGGCTTTGAATTTCTTCGCCGTCCGCGTCCCAACCATCCTGGCCGTAGTTCGGCCCGGGCTCTCCGGATAGCGAGAGATGCTTCAGTGAATTTATGATATCGCCGAAGGGCGAGTGCTGAAAGATGTCCGCAGCGGTGAATTCCATGATCGGCGCCCAATCGGATTCGACTGGCAGGGGCGCAGGAGGTTCCGAGTCCGGCAGGGAGTCCGGCACCTCGGAGTCATGAGCTTTACGCAGGACAAGGTAAGTGTTCGGCTCCATCACCATAGAAGTTGGAGCTCCCGAGGCGGTGTCCAGCCATCCGTCCTCGATCCGAGCGATCGGCTCCGGACTATGGGTCGGAGCGGATACGTGTGCGGCCTCCAAGGTGCTGTCCGGCGGCAGAGTTAGGTCATGCCCATCGTGACAGCGCGGCACGCTCGGCTGTGGCTCAGATCCATCGAAGATCAAGTCTCCACGGATATCGGCCGTGAAGTTTAGGCTTCCAAACCTGACCTGACGGCCAGGGGCGTAGCTTTCGATCTGCTCCAGATGGCCAAGCGAGTTGGCCCGCAGTGCGAAGCCGCCGAATACGAAGATCTGTCCTAGGAGAAAAGTCTCACCCAGGACTGCGTCGTTGTTGATTGAAGAGGCCATCAAGCCTATCGGTGACGACACATAGGAACTCTCAATGAAAGCACCAATGTCGGTGTCAAAACCGGCGGATCTCGGGTAGGGGGTCCCGAACTGTGCGTCTAGGCGGATGGTAACAGGAGACAAGGGACACGATGTTTTACCTGTGTTCGGGCCCTCTTGATGGAGGTAAAACCCTCGTCCCGCTTCGATTGATATTGATATTGTGTATGTTTACAAGAGTGGATCTACCACGAGATCAAGGAGGCTAAACCCTAGAAGCTAGCCTATGGTATGATTGTAAGGGTTGTTGTGATCGTCGTCCTACGGACTAAAGCCATCCAGTTTATATAGACACCGGAGAGGGCTAAGGTTACATAGAGTCGGTTACAATGGTAGGAGATCTACATATCCGTATCGCCAAGCTTGCCTTCCACGCCAAGGAAAGTCCCATCCGGACACGGGGAGAAGTCTTCAATCTTGTATCTTCATAGTCTTGGAGTCCGGTCGATGATGATAGTCCGGCAGATGATAGTTCGGCTGATGATGGTAGTCCGGCTATCCGGACACCCCCTAATCCAGGACTCCCTCAGTGAGGAAGTTAATGATAGTGATCATGAAACTTCAGATCAAGTTACTACCGAACCTCATAGGTCAACCAGAGTAAGGTCGGCACAAGAGTGGTACGGTAATCCTGTTATGGAGGTCATGTTACTTGACCATGACGAACCTACGTACTATTAGGAAGCGATGATGAGCCCAGATTCCGCAAAATGGCTTGAGGCCATGAAATATGAGATGGGATCCATGTATAAGAACAAAGTATGGACTTTGGTTGACTTGCCCGATGATTGGCAAGCCATTGAGAATAAATGGATCTTCAAGAGGAAGATGGACGCTGATGGTAGTGTTACTATCTACAAAGCTCGACTTGTCGTGAAAGGTTTTCAAGAATTTCAAGGTGTTGACTACAATGAGATTTTCTCACTTGTATCGATGCTTAAAAGTCTGTCCGAATCATGTTAGCAATCGCCGCATTTTATGAAATTTGGCAAATGGATGTCAAACCTGCGTTCCTTAATGGATTTCTTAAAGAAGAGTTGTATGTGATGCAACCAGAAGGTTTTGTCAATCCTAAAGGTGCTAACAAAATGTGCAAGCTCCAGCGACCCATCTATGGATTGGTGCAAGCATCTCGGACTTGGAATATACGCTTTGATAAGTTGATCAAAGCATATAGTTTTATACAGACTTACGGTGAAGCATGTATTTACAAAAAGTGAGTGGGAGCACTACAGCCTTTCTGATAAGTATATGTGAATGACATATTGTTGATCGGAAATAATGTAGAATTTTCTGGAAAGCATAAAGGAGTATTTGAAAGGAGTTTTTCAAAGAAAGACCTCGGTGAAGCTGCTTACATATTGAGAATCAAGATCTATAGAGATAGATCAAGACGTTTGATATGTTTTCTCAATGAGTACCTACCTTGACAAGGTTTTGAAGTAGTTCAAAATGGAACAGTCAAAGAAGGAGTTCTTGACTGTGTTGCAAGGTGTGAAGTTGAGTAAAGACACAAAACACAACCACGGCAGAAAATAGAAAGAGAATGAAAAGTCATTCCCTATGCCTCAGTCACAGGTTCTATAAAGTATGTCATGCTGTGTACCAGACCTATTGTGTACCTCACCATGAGTTTGGCAAGAGGGTACAATAGTGATCCAGGAGTGGATCACTGGACAACGGTCAAAATTATCCTTAGTGGAATAAGAATATGTTTCTCGGTTATGGAGGTGAGAAAAGGTTCGTCGTAAAGGGTTACGTCGATGCAAGTTTTGACACTGATCCAGATGACTCTAAGTCTCAATCTGGATACATATTGAAAGTGGGAGTAGCTCCGTGCAAAGCATTGTTGACATAGAAATTTGCAAAATACATACGGATCTGAATATGGCAGATCCCGTTGACTAAACTTCTCTCAAAAGAAAAACATGATGACACCTTAGTACTCTTTGGGTGTTAATCACATGGCGATGTGAACTAGATTACTCAATCTAGTAAACCCTTTGTGTATTTGTCGTGGATTTGTCACGGCAGATGTCCTTAGTGTCAGGACTTAGTTGCGAGGCCAACGCATCTATGTGGTAGCTTGAGAGGGGTTGAGTGGGACGAGAGATGCAGGCCGGATCAACACGCAAGACAAGGGTTTAGACAGCTTCGGGCCCCGGGAAACATCATCCGGTAATAGCCCTACATGCTGTTTGAGGCTAGGTCTCATTATGCTCATGAGGGAGTCGCCGCATAAGCCGGCTCCGCCTTTGTGTCTAGCCCTAGATATTGTTTCTTGCTGCTTGTCCCTCTTTGGGGTGCCCTGCCCCTCCTTATATAAGTTAGAGGGGCGGGTTACATGTGGAGTCCAAATAGGATTAGGACTAACCTATCTTCTACTACAAGCCAGATACAAGTCCGGGTCTTGATTCCTTGTAAGGAAGATATTCCTCACGCCTTTCCTCTTAAGCCGGCCTACCATAACGTAAGCCGGCCTTCTGGGCCTTGAGCCTCCTGGGCCCCTGGGTCTTGTCGCTCCTCTGATCCGCTTGCCAGGTCACCCATAAGTCGCTAGGATCGGGCGGGTCACTTAGTGTGTCGTCCAGCCAGGGCGGGTCATTAGTGAGTCGCCAAGTCCGGCCGGGTTATACTTCCGGCAGGGTTACACCACGGGGTATATCCCCGTCATTAGCCCCCAAGTTTAGCTTGGATTTATCTATGGTAAACTTATGCTGCAAAATAAACACAAGAACAAATTTGACAGGTTGTGCTCCGGGTTAATAATTCTTATAAACCGGCACCTGAACATTCTTAAGTCCTTGTCATTTCCTTCTTTCTAGAAAATCCGGGTTAATAAACCATCTTCATACTCAAATTGCTGACGTTGGTGTCTCATAGAGAAATATTGTGAAGAATAATCCACTTTAGTCGGCTTCCAAAGCGCCGGCTTAAGAAATATTGGTCTTGAAATACACATATGATATTCAGCCGGATTGAAAATATAGAACTTGTCGATCTCTGATTTCCAAAATCACTGGTTTATAAAAACTGATAATTCCTGGTCATGATTGTTTCCAACGTTGGTTAATGATTGTTGCCAATGCCGGTTCATGATTATTGTGACGCCGGGTTATGATTGTTGCAGACACCGGGTCATAATGATTGGTGATGTCGGGTCAATCTGGTTTTCTCAAAACATAAAATTGGAAGATATTTTTCCCTTATATCCATATTACCTGTAGCCCCCAAGTCTTGAACAGAACAAAGTGATGATTTGAGACTTGTTTCCATATAATTACTGCCACTTTGAAGAAATCCATGTTCATCTCAATCACTAGTACAAACTGAATACTCCATATATGTAGCCCCCAAGTGCCGGGTTGTCATGCTTGCAGCAACTTGGGACTTGAAATTGCCTTATGCTCATAAAAACTTCAACCAGTGTAGCCCCCAAGGGTCGGGTCATTATGCCATAATGAGCAGGGACTTTGTATATAATTGATAATAACATCATATAATATAATCTCCACCATGGGGCTTGAACCCACGTCCACAAGGTTAAGAGCTTTGTACTCTACCAACTGAATAGTGAACCGTTCAATATAATGAACTAATGCTTGTGTACCTTGAATTTTTGACAGGAGCAATTGGTAGCCCCCAAGGGCCGGTTCATTTAAAATGTGATGAGTCGGGTCTTCAATAAGTTGAGCAAAAATGGCTTTGCATTAGCCCCCAAGTGCCATGGTGCATGCTGGCAGTGACATGGGACTTGCATATTTGATATAATCTCAATCTGAATAATGTAGCCTCCAAGTGCCGGGTTTAAGCCTGCAGCGACTCGGGACTATTCCTTCCATTGTAGAATAAATCATATCCATTGATAAAAATAATAGCCGTTGCGCTAAAGCGACTTTGAAAACCTCAGTCATAACACTGGTTATTGATAATCACAATAGAAATCCAGCCATGTTGGCTATTCAAGATTTGTATAATATAATCCGGTATGAAAACCTCAATCATTCAATATCATCATGAAAATCCAGCCAGTTTTGGCTATTAAAGATTTGAATATCTCATCGGTTTACAAGTAAATCCGGAGTTTAAATACCTTGCGGCTCTTGGCCGATGACGACTTAATACGCATTCATTGTAAACCGGAATTTTTGTAACCCGGTGGCTTATAGCCCTTGATAAAATCAATAACTGATAACCCTTTTGACACACCAATTTCAGTGCAGAGCTTGGACTGAAGCATTTATATAAGTCATAGTTCTGCAAATCCTGCACAGAGTTTAAACAACATATGCCCTGGCGACTTAATGTCAAGAGCCAGGCCGGGTAATAACCCCGTGGAATTGGCTCACACCGCCGGCTCATATTGTCGTATCAAATAAGGGCAATAATCCAATGATTGATACACGCATGATTCCAATGGCGCAATTCAAAATATACCGGCGGCTTAAAAGTCCATAGCCAGGCCGGATCAAACTGATTATGTGATATGGAATTGTACTGCCGGTTTATGATACCTGTGCAATAAGGGTGATAACCCAATCCTAGAAGCCAATGCTTCCAGATGGATAGTGATTGCCATAAACCGGCAACTTATAGTCGAAAAGTTAAGCCGTACTAAGCATAAAATACTCATATATATTTGAGATATAATCCCAAAAAGATATCAAGTTAAGTAATTGTGGCTGCAATAAACTTTACCAGAGACAGAATAAAACTTTTTGAGGCTTCTGATTCGGATACAATCAGTAAACCATTCCAAAGGGGTTAAGCTAAGATTCGAATATGATCATATAGCCCCCAGTGGCTTTGGCGATGCCGATCAAGAGGGTATCGACAGCTATGTTCTCTTTGGTTCGAATACGACCTATGTTTGAACAGGAAGCCCCCAAATGACCTTAAAAGTTTTGGCATTGCGCCGATCAAGAGGGTACTGATAGCTATGCCCGATGAGCAGGAAGCCCCCAAGTGACCATAATAAGATAAGCCGTAAGGCAGGATACCCATGTTTTGAACCGTGCATCATGGCAGCGAATTCTCTTTGGTAACCATTAATTTGTCTGAGATCTCGAACTTGCGAGAGATTAATTCTTTTTGAACCGGAAATTCCTAAACCGGATATTGAGATCCTCAATGCTTTGTAAGGGACAAATTTACCTTGATCTTGATGTTGAACCGGTTTTGAGAGCTTCAAAGCTTTGCGGGAGAGAGATCTCTCTTGAGTTGTATTTTAAACCGGAATCTTCATTTTTAACCGGAAATTTTCCTGACGGCTTTAAAATATTCGCCAATAAAGCAATAGCCTCCAGGGCCGGGTTATCTTCCCTTCAATGATCCGGAGTTCCCGATTCATGTCATTGTATCCCCCGAGTCTCAAGACGACTTGAGGAGTTGGCTTGAGATTCTCCATAATTAACCGTGATATAGACCGGTTTGAATGCTGCATGGGACAACTTGCAAACCAAACTAATTGCTCTTTTGAAGAAAATAATATGTAATATAAAATATATTGGATGGATTTCACCTGACATGTTAGGCCAGTGATTATCCACAGAAGGTTGAGGTGACTGCGGCGGGTTATAAATGATCCTGTATGAGCCGTGTCAGCAACTCGGCCAATGGTTCCTTCCAACTGGTTGTTTGAAGTTAACCAAACTGTAGTGGCGGCGACTTGTGCACCTGCCCATTGAACCATCCAGTGCAGACGGCGGCTGATAATATATGATAATTTGCCTCTAATTTGTTGGAAGAAAACCGGGCTTTCCAAGTAGTGACTTGCTCATACTCAGTAAACAGCTCATCCAGACAAGTGTGGCTCGGTGTGTTAATGTAGACCAGGCCGCGAGAGACGGACGGTAAAGACGACCGTAACATCAGAAGCAGCATAGACAGATGAACCGGCCGTGGCGTTGTAAGCCGGTGCCGACAGGCAAGTTGTCTCCTTGTTGTAAGCCGGCGTGGTCGCGAGAGACGGCCATGGCGTTATAAGCCGGTGCGGTAGTCCGTTGAGTAATGGCGACCACCTATGCCAAAATATGTTGGCATGCCTCCATCTCCACGGTATAATATCACTTTTTGTCATAAATAATTGTCCTGTATAAACAATATTGCAGACAAAGGCAAAGATAAACTTGTTCTTTGACAAAAACAACCTAATAAAACAAACTTGGATGGATATCACCTGATTTGTTAGGACGACGGATGATCCGTTTATCGCGACAGAGGTGGCTCAAGCAGACCGGCAACACGATATAGTTCCAGCGGCCTAGGCAGACCGGCGACTTTAATATAACCCCGACGGCTTAAAGCGGCAAGGGCGGCACAACGCGGCTCTGGCAGGTCGATGTAGATTAAGCTGTACGGGCGGCGACTTACGCACACCTGTTCCATCAGTAAGCGGGCGCAGACGCCGGTGCGTGATGGTGCTGACGTCCGGGAGTGACGACTCATGTATGTATCCATCGAGCATCACGGCATGAACAAGTACTAGTGCAAACGTGACGTTGGCGCGCACCCCTCATGCAACATCTTTTTTGTAATGAATAATAGTCCTGATGTATTTGAACTTTAGGATCCCTACCGGTGTCCGTTAGTCAACCCGACACGTTGAATAGGCCAGACCACAGGGCGGACAGTAAAACGATCGCAGCATCAGAAGTGGCTTGGACAAATGAGTCGGCTGCGGCGTTGTAAGCCAGTGCGGATGATGAGTCAA
This sequence comes from Aegilops longissima, assembly GCA_021605205.1. Lineage (NCBI taxonomy): Eukaryota > Viridiplantae > Streptophyta > Magnoliopsida > Poales > Poaceae > Aegilops > Aegilops longissima. Next base: position 752,973,914 of record CM038677.1, on the reverse strand, counting down.
TCGCGGGCGCGGTAAGCCGCACGGATGGCCAGTCAATCGCGGGAGCGATCCTAGCGAGTTGATGTAGATCGAATTGCATGGGCGGCGGCTTGCGCACACCCGTCCAACAGCAAGCGATGAATCATTGCCCTGCATATATAAAAACATACAGACAAAGTAATTGTTCTTGGATAAATATGTATTAAAAAATAGGTAGGACAAATAGCACCTGGTATTTTTATCAGATAAACGCGGACACTGATGCAGGATAATGCTTGGTGCGCGTTCTGATGATTTTTCTAATGTCCGTGATACTAATGGTCGTCATGTAGTACTCTTGTGAGAAGGACTATTAGTAGTGGACTTTGGATTTGTTCCTCCACGTGAGCTAGTAGCACCTGATTAAGGACTTTGGATCACCTCATGGTAGCGGAGGTGCCAAAATGGGCTCTGGAAAGAGTGGACAGAGGTTGCCGTGCTTTTTTCTGGGCCGGGACGGAGGAAGTGAATGGCGGCAAGTGTGTGGTATCCTGGGCAAGGGTTTGTAGACCAAAGCACCTGGGCGGCTTGGGTGTAATTGACTTATCCAAGCACGGCATTGCACTACGATTACGATGGGAATGGCTTAGACGCACGGATGCTTCCAGGCCTTGGCAAGGGCTCAACTTGACCGCGGACAAAAAGGTGGCCCAAGCGTTTGGGAGCCTGGTTAAATGGAAGGTGGGAGCGGAGACAAAATTTTGTTTTGGAAAGATCGGTGGATCCATGGCGCAACCATCTCGAGCTGGCCCCTTGGTTGTGGCGACAGTTAAGACGCAGGTATGAACAGAGATTGGTACGTGATGCGATGTGCATGCATGCTTGGATGAACGACGTCGTGGGTGACCTATGCACGGAGGGTCTAACCCAGTTCATCGCACTTTGGGAGATCATATCGGAGATTCAATTAGTTATTCAAACTGAGGACAGCCCCATATGGGCTTGGAGTGTGACTGGAGTCTACACCGCATCATCTGCATACAAGATGCTATGTGAGGGAAGAGTTAGATTTCACTCTTTCGGAGCAATCTGGAAATGTTGGGCGCCACTGGCATGTAAAATCTTCATGTGGCTGGCAGTGCAATATCGACTGTGGACGTCGGACAGAAGGGCTCGACACGGTTTGCAAGACCAAACGTCTAAATGCTACTTTTGTGATCAAGAGGAAGACACAGTCGACCACATCTTGCTGCAATGTGTGTTCTCGAGGCAAGTGTGGTACATATGCATGTTCAGGATGGGATTGAGAGTGGAACTTTGCCCAACATATGAATCCCATTTGGTGCAATGGTGGACGGAAGCTAGAAAGCGCATACAAAAGAAAACTCGAAAAGGATTTGACACATTCGTGATGCTCATTTGCTGGACACTCTGGAAACAGAGGAACGCAAGTGTTCGGATCGAACCAAATCAAAAATGAATGGGAGACTGTGGACTTGATCTTCGATGACTTGAGGATTTGGGCTACGGCAGGAGCATCTGGAGGAAGACCGATACCCGAGTAGTAGAGTAGTATTTAGGAGTGGAGGTTTGGTGGGGGTCGGCTTGTGATCATCAACTAGCTCAATGTAATAACTCTTGTACATATTTTTCTCCCTTCTATAAAGCTAAGGTACGCCTTTGGCGTACCCTTGAAAAAAAAAGATTAAGGCTCGGTTAACCCGGCTCTCATGGATACCTCTGTCATTATATTCCCCTGTGTATCACGTAAGGAAAAAGGTATTTGTGGTCATTGTTGATTGTTCGTCACGTAGTGTCCGGGCCTGCAGCTTTTGGCAGCATGCTGCTGCCCCACATGGCCTTCTTTGCAAGTTTTGTCTTAGCACGTGCGGCTGTGCAGATCGGAGACCTCCCAACCTCAGGTAGCAGATCCTTGGCCGCCGCTGATCGCGCCAGCGGTGATTATTCTTTTTCAAGCTTCTGGTTCTAATGGATTGTACCTGCACGTGTGCGCGCCAAACGGGGCTAGCCAGCGCAGTTCTCGGTGCCGCCACAACCACTCTGTTTTGATCCATGGGTTAGAGTTAGTTTGGAGTCAACTAACCCAAAAAAATCCAAACAGGAGGGTTAGTTTAGGTTAGATGCATCTAACCCATTCAAAAAAACTAACCCATCCAAGAGGTGCTTATTTGGGTTAGTTCTTCTTGGGACCACTAATAAACACTTTTTTCTCTCGGTCTCCCTGCAGCAGATCCCTCCCACTTCCTCGAAGCTTCTCGTCCTCTCCCTCCCTTCCTCTCGCACCGCCCATGAAGGTGCCTCGCCGTATCCGCGCTCCATCTAACCCTGCCATCCAAACACCTCTTTACTTAGAGTTAGTTCAGGGTTAGAATCTAACTCTAACCTCTAACTGAGTTAGAGTATCCAAACAGGGCCCACGCATTCGCAGGTACTTGTACGGCTGCGGGAGAAAATTTTCCTGGGACTTGATCCGGCAGTAGCAACTCGTGAACGTACAGTTGCAGGCTTGCGATCAGAGGGAGCGGACCCATGACCAGAAAAAGGTTACGTGGCACAGTACCTAGGCCGGAACACGTGCGCGCGGCTATCCGAGTTCGAATCTCATCTGCTCCAGATTTGACCGGTCGGTTACTCTTGATTTGGTAATACCATAATTATAAGGTCTGATGCAAACTGCGATGTCTCCTGGTACTATCTCCTCGGGACTTGATATGAGTTGTATCATCGACAACGGCTGCCCCCTTGTATAACAGCTCCTGTCCGGTCTCGACTATAGAAAAAACGATGTGCCCTCGGATTCGATGGGTCACCCAGCGATGCGCGGGGTGATGCACAAAAACCCTAAAAATCTTTCCGGCTTTGATGAATCTTGCATCTGTCATCTCCAAAGTTAACCATAATTCTGATTTCCAAACAACAAATTTGCCGGCTTTTCCCATGGTTGTCCGGTGGCTCACACTACCATTTCGTGACGGCTCTTCTTCATCTGATCACATCGCGAGCTTTCGATCCCTAGGAGAGATCCCTCCAAGAACTCAACACCACCTTGCACAGGCCCCACGGTGGGCGCCAACTGTTGTGGATTTGTCACGGCAGATGTCCTTAGTGTCAGGACTTAGTTGCGAGGCCAACGCATCTATGTGGTAGCTTGAGAGGGGTTGAGTGGGACGAGAGATGCAGGGCGGATCAACACGCAAGACAAGCGTTTAGACAGCTTCGGGCCCCGGGAAACATCATCCGGTAATAGCCCTACATGTTGTTTGAGGCTAGGTCTCATTATGCTCATGAGGGAGTCGCCGCATAAGCCGGCTTCGCCTTTGTGTCTAGCCCTAGATATTGTTTCTTGCTGCTTGTCCCTCTTTGGGGTGCCCTGCCCCTCCTTATATAAGTTAGAGGGGCGGGTTACATGTGGATTCCAAATAGGATTAGGACTAACCTATCTTCTACTACAAGCTGGATACAAGTCCGGGTCTTGATTCCTTGTAAGGAAGATATTCCTCACGCCTTTCCTCTTAAGCCGGCCTACCATAACGTAAGACGGCCTTCTGGGCCTTGAGCCTCCTGGGCCCCTGGGTCTTGTCGCTCCTCTGGTCCGCTTGCCAGGTCACCCATAAGTCGCTAGGATCAGGCGGGTCACTTAGTGTGTCGTCCAGCCAGGGCGGGTCATTAGTGAGTCGCCAAGTCCGGCCGGGTTATACTTCCGGCCGGGTTACACCGCGGGGTATATCCCCGACATTAGCCCCCAAGTTTAGCTTGGATTTATCCATGGTAAACTTATGCTGCAAAATAAACACAAGAACAAATTTGACAGGTTGTGCTCCGGGTTAATAATTCTTATAAACCGGCACCTGAACATTCTTAAGTCCTTGTCATTTCCTTCTTTCTAGAAAATCCGGGTCAATAAACCATCTTCATACATGACGATGTGAACTATAGAGTGTTAAATCACATGACGATGTGAACTATTGGTGTTAAATCACATGGCGATGTGAACTAGATTATTGACTCTAGTGCAAGTGGGAGACTGAAAGAAATATGCCCTAGAGGCAATAATAAAGTTCTTATTTATTTCCTTATATCATGATAAATGTTTATTATTCATGCTAGAATTGTATTAACCGGAAACTTAGTGCATGTGTGAATACATAGACAAAAACAGAGTGGCCCTAGTATGCCTCTACTTGACAAGCTCATTTATCAAAGATGGTTATGTTTCCTAACCATAGACATGTGTTGTCATTTGATGAACAAGATCACATCATTAGGAGAATGATGTGATCAAGACCCATTTGTTAGCTTAGCATTATGATCGTTACAGTTTCATTGCTATTGCTTTCTTCATGACTTATACATGTTCCTCAGACTATGATATTATGCAACTCCCGAATACCAATGGAACACCTTGTGTGCTATCAAACGTCACAACGTAACTGGGTGATTATAAAGATGCTCTACAGGTGTCTCCGAAGGTGTTCGTTGGGTTGGCATAGATCGAGATTAGGATTTGTCACTCCGTGTATCTGAGAGGTATCTTTGGGCCCTCTCGGTAATGCACATCACTATAAGCCTTGCAAGCAATGTGACTAATGAGTTATCTGCGGGATGATGCATTACGAAACGAGTAAAGAGACTTGCCGATAACGAGATTGAACTAGGTATGATGATACCTACGATCGAATCTCGGGCAAGTAACATATCGATGACAAAGGGAACAACGTATGTTGTTATGTGGTTTGACCGATAAAGATATTTGTAGAATATGTGCGAGCTAATATGAGCATCCTGGTTCCACTGTTGGTTATTGACCGGAGATATGTCTCGGTCATGTCTACATAGTTCTCGAACCCGTAGGGTCCGCACGCTTAACGTTCGATGATGATTTGTATTATGAGTTTATGTGATTTGACGACCGAAGGTTGTTCGGAGTGCTGTATGAGATCACTGACATGACGAGGAGTCTCGAAATGGTCGAGAGGTAAAGATCGATATATTGGAAGGCTATATTCTGACATTGGAAAGGTTCCGAGTGATTCGGCTATTTTTTTTGGAGTACCGGAGAGTTACGGGAATTCGTCGGGGGAATTAGTGGGCCTTAATGGGCCATACGGGAAAGGAGAGAAGGGCCTCGAGGGGTGGCCGCGCGCCCCCCATGGCAAGTCCGAATTGGACTAGGGAGGGGTGGCACCCCCCTCTCTTTCCTTCTCCCTCTCCTACTCCTTCCCTCTCTCCCCTCTTGGAAAAGGAAGGGGACTCCAACTAGGATTGGGAATCCTAGTTGGACTCCCCCTATAGGCGCACCCTCCTAGGCCGACCTCCTCCTCCCTCCTTTATATACGTGGCCAAGGGGGCACTCCAAGGCACAATAGACAATCTCTTAGCCGTGTGCGGTGCCCCCCTCCACAGTTACACACCTCGGTCATATCGTCGTAGTGCTTAGGCGAAGCCCTGCGCCGGTAACTTCATCATCACCGTTGCCACGCCGTCATGCTGATGAAACTCTCCCTCGGCCTCAACTGGATCAAGAGTACGAGGGACATCATCCAGCTGAACGTGTGCTGAACACGGAGGTGTCGTACGTTCGGTGCTAGGATCGGTCGGATCGTGAAGACGTACGACTACATCAACCGCGTTGATATAGCGCTTCCGCTTTCAGTCTACGAGAGTATGTGGACACACTCTCCCCGCTCATTACTATGCATCACCTAGATAGATCTTGTGTGATCGTAGGATTTTTTTTGAAATTATTGTGTTCCCCAACAGGAGCACACCGAGTGGCCTTCTAAGATGGCTGAGGTGATTATTTGCTCCCTTGTTTGTCTTTCCCTTTGTGATGTGTATGTGCTCATCAAGGGCTTTGTTGTTTTTAGGAATTTGTCTAGGGTTTCCTGGTTAATCCATTCTGATTTTGGTCAGCTCATGCTCTTGGCTTCCGGACCGTGGTGCTCAAGGTGGTCTGGCTGTCGCCGCCGCCCCTGCTCGACGATGATGCGTCCCTGCTCGATCACTTTATAAAAAATAGCGTATGCAGAAGTGAAAATGAGTCAAACAAATGATCAGTGCCTCAGTCCTTTAGTACTTGAGGTATGTGTTGACTGGATTAATGCTATTATGTTTTCAGTGGCCAATATTTCAGACGACTGTATATACCCACACTTGACCATGGTCCGCATATGAGTTTAATTGGTGGCTAAGATAATTAGCAGCATGATTTTATAAAGCTCAAGTTCCATGGTTCCGAGCACTTGTGTTTAATTGGAATCACTTGTTATTATGGAACTATAGTTTGTTGTTGATTGGACGGCTTCCGGCCCTCTTTAAGACATGTGCATCTAACTACACTGAACATTAGCAATGTTATTCCTAAAAAAATAGAGACGAAATCAATTGTCATTTCCATTTCATAGTTTCATTTGATGGTTCACGAACCGAATTGCCAAACAAACTCTCGAAGTAAACTAATGATATCCTAATGAAAGTACATACTTCCCACTGTTGATGTAGATACTGGAACCTCAGCTTGATCCCTTGACTGAACAACAAATGGTTGGCATCTGCAGCCTTGAGCAGTCATTGTAGCAGGCAGAAGAATCTCTCACCAAGGGCCTGGAGAGGCTCCATTATGTCAGTGTATGCTAGACTATTCGATATTCGCTCATCTTAGTCAAATTTTTAGATGAGTAACGAAGCTTTAACATGCATTTGGTGGTGACCAGTGTCCTGCGTTGCTCCACTGTGACCATTTAATTTAATCTTATTTTTTGCTGGCTGACATTTGCATCAACAAAATTACATATGTCCCTCAGGTTCCATTGATTAAAATGTAGTGCAAAATATGATGGATGCTACAACATGTAATTCAGGGGCCTTGATGATTGAAATTTTCTCTGTTGGAACTGCATATATGTAGTCTGCCATGTGCCTAACAGTGATGTAGCAAACGGGAGCAGTGTTAACAGTTTGGGTTCAGCCGAAATGTTTGATAGCAGCCTTATTTGTGCACAACTGCACATTTGTGTAGTCATAGGCTAACACATGCTTAGCGGTAGAAAGAGACTTAATGTAGGTAATTGTGTTGGATACAGCCTGAGGCAGGTCTTTTAGGCTAGAAAAATTTATATCAAGTTAGGAAGATAAGAGTTATGGGTTTTTTTTATAAAGGGCGCTTTTATTAACTCCAAATGTAGCATCAAGAGATACAGAACATTAAGAGTATCACCCGACCTCTGCATAACAAGGATGCACACAACCAAACACCAATAGTCTGACAAAAGAACGTAAAAAGACGAAAATTCGGCAACAGTAGTCCTATAGACCGAGACTATGCCTATGTCAAAATGGATGGTGGACCGATCCGGAGATTACGCTGCCACCCATGTTGGGAAAAAACCTCCATAGCCACCTGCTCCAACCGCGTACAGACCACCTTGAATAATGGTTGGTAATTCACTTGTTGTAGCGTAGACCACGTACGAAGCAAGTACGTACAACGGAAAATAACCTGCAGCGGAGAGACATTTTTGTTATTAAAAACCAAATCATTTCTACATAGCCAAAGCGACCATAATAAGGCATATGCTCCCACCCTTATTAGCGTTTTCAACCTATTTGAAATACCGTCCAGCCAATGACGAAAAATATTGGCAACACTCGTGGGCAGATACAAATTTGATGCTATTTGGATGATTGACCATATAGAACGCGCAAACTTACATTGGAAAAGGAGATTTTTGATTGTCTCGTCATGAGTACAAAAACAACACTTCTTACTTCCTTGCCAGTTGCGTCGTTCGAGGTTGTATTTGGTTAGCACAACTCCCTACGAAGATACCACGTGAAGATTTTAACTTTAAGTGGAATCTTCGCCTTCCAATTTTTTTTGTTATTACTCACCGGTACATCGGAATGCATGAGCGCACGGTACATAGAGTGTACTATAAAAGACCCAGATATAGTAAGGTTCCAGCGAAACACGTCCCGAACTCGTGTCAGGTTAATCGAATCCAAACGAGATAAGAGATTATGCCATGACGTAAGTTGGGTGCCAATCAAATCCCGCCTGAATGAAAGATTCGGCGGTGATGAGCTGAGCACCTGCACAATAGTATTATTTTTATCACGAGCAATGTTGTACAAGGCTGGATATTGTTCTCGGAGACTAGCGTTGCCTAACCAGGTGTCTTCTCAAAAACGAATCTCTGACCCGTTCTTTATTACGAAAGACCCAAAGCGAAAGAGATGTTTCTTTGCCGCCATCAGGCCAGCCCAAAAGTGCGAGTCTCTAGGTTTCCAATATGCCTGAGACAACGCCTTTTGGCCTAGATACTTATTGTGCAACATGGTTTTCCAAATACCATCCTCAGTAAGAAGTTTGAACAACCATTTACTAAGTAGGGCCTCATTCTTGACCTTTAGGTCATGAATTCCGGGGCTACCTTGGTCTTTCAGCCTACAAACCACGCTCCATTTGGTCAAGCTATATTTTTTCTTTTCACCATCTCCTTGCCAAAAAAACTGGACCTAAAATAGTCCAGTCTTTGCAGGACCCCTTTTGGAAGTTGGAAGAATGAAATCATATAGAGAACCATATTTGTGAGGACAGAGTTTATCAGAACCATTCGTCCTCCGACTGAGAGCAACTTGCCTTTCCAACTGCTCGGTCGTTTCTCTAGGTGTTCTTCTACATGCTTCCACTCCGCAATGGTTAGACGCCGATAATGAATCGGTATTCCCAGATATTTAATCAGAAATTGGCCATGTGCACAACCAAACAGGTCAGCATAATCGGCCGCCGCCTCGATGGCATCTCCAAAGCAAAACAATTCACTTTTATGGAAGTTAATCTTAAGACCAGACATCTGTTCAAACGCTGATAATAGCAGTTTCAGGTTTCGAGCCTTGGTCATGTCATGTTCCATAAAGAGAATTGTGTCATCAGCATATTGCAGAATAGAGAGGCCACCATCCACAAGGTGTGGCACTACTCCTGCAATCTGGCCGCCCTGCTTGGCGCGATCAATCAGAATAGCCAACATGTCAGCCATAATGTTAAATAACATTGGGGACATGGAGTCACCCTGTCGTAGTCCTTTCTTTGTCTGAAAGTAATGGCCTACATCATCATTAACTTTGATGGCCACACTACCTCCAGTTACAAAATTTTGGATCCACTGATGCCATTTATCGGAGAAACCTTTCATCCTTAGGGCATGTTGGAGGAAAGACCATTTGACCTTGTCATAGGCTTTTTCAAAGTCAATTTTGAAAACTACTCCACTCATATTTTTTCGGTGCATCTCATGGACGGTCTCATGCAGGATTACTACACCATCGAGTATATTCCTTCCTTGCATGAAAGCCGTTTGAGATGGTCGGACAACATGGTCAGCTACCGAGTTTAACCTATTAGTCGCCACTTTGGTGAAAATCTTGAAGCTGACATTAAGGAGGCATATGGGTCTGAACTGTTGTATCCATTCTGCCTCCTTAATCTTCGGTAACAAGACAATCTCGCCAAAATTAAGTCTGAATAGGTCAATACGGTCGGCATAAGACAATTGAACAACTCCATAAGGTCATTCTTGATGATCTCCCAAAAATTCTGATAGATTCTGCGGGGAAACCATCCGGGCCCGGAGCTTTGTTATGTTCCATTTGTAATACCGCAGCTCTCACCTCCTCTTCTGAGAAAGGTGTCGTGAGGATATCATTTTCTTTTGCCGTGACTTGTGGAATATCATCAGTTCGGTTCTCGTCGAGGGTGAAATTCCCTTCAACCGACGCTCCGAACAGAGATTTGTAGTATTTAGTGATATAATTTTTTAGCTCCTCCTGACCTTCAATCCGCCCCTCATCTTGTTGGAGACTGTAAATACATTTCTTCCTATGTCGCCCATTGGCGAGCAATTGGAAGTATCTTGTATTACTATCACCCATCAAAATGAAATTAGCTTTGGATCTCTGGTAGTATTTGATCTCCTCTTCTCACAGTAGACGAGCAACCTTCTCATTCGATCGATTTTTCAATTCGATCTCTTGTTGAGATAAGGTGCGCGTCTCTGCAATTTTGTCGAGATCATCAATGATGTTACAGAGGCGTTGTTTTTCTTTTTTATAAATCCCATTGGTGTGTTTCGCCCATCCAGAGAGGTGTTGCCTCATGGCTCTTATTTTAAAGATCCATCTCTGAATAGGTGTATTGCCAATGGCAGGCCTCTCCCAAACATTCTTGATTATGTCTACAAATCCATCTCTATGCAGCCATCACAATTCAAATTTAAAAGGGCGTCTGGCAACTCGGTTCGTAGAGTTAGAATCAAGAATGATGGGTGCATGATCTGATAACGCCTCGATACGCTCTAGGGCTCGCACAGTTACCAGAGGAAATTTCTGTTCCCATTCGGTATCCATGAGTACCCTATCGAGCTTCTCGTATGTTGGCACAGATCGGTTGTTAGCCCAAGTGAATTGCCGCCCTGACATACTGACCTCCCGAAGATCCAAACTGTCTATCACAGCATTGAATAGGAATGGCCAATGAGTGTCAAAACGGTCATTATTTTTCTCTTCCTGGTACCTAAGGATATTAAAGTCTCCTCCAATAAGCATTGGATACGAATTATCTTTATCCAGGTTTACCAATTCCCGAAGGAAAGCTGATTTATGCTCATCTTGGGCCGCTCCATAGATAGCGACGAGAGTCCATGTAAAATTATCAGCTCTGTTTCTCAGATGAAATTTTATATGAAATTCACCTATCGAGAAAGCCAACAAGTCCATGGTTGTCGTCAGTATCCCAAGAAGGATTCCTCCAGACCTTCCACGAGCTGGTAGACTATGCCATGTGTAGTCGAAACCACCTGATAGGTGATCGAGGACATGCGGGCGAAAGTCACACTTGCCAGCCTCGGAAATTGCCACAAAATCCAAACCATGTTCCCGTACACAACCACTGACGTGTTTATGTTTAGCCAAGTCTGAGAGACCTCTGCTATTCCAAAACATTCCTCTCATGTGGAAACTCGGGTCGGTGTGGATTGCGTACTATGATCTGGCTTATGGATCAAGTTAGTTGGCTATATAAATGGCTATCATGTAACTCTTTTTATCAACTAGTTAGTAATCCAATCATTCAACTTAGTTTTAGTGCCTTGCTACCAGCAGGGGTTTGGCCCTAAAGTAGCTGGATGAGGCGAGTGTCATGTAGTCCTCGTGTCGTTCATGGCTGGCTCGAGCTAGTGTGTTAATCAAAAAATTAATTAATCCACTGCCGGTTAGAAATTTCTCCGGTGTGGTGCAAGTTAACATATTATGTCCACATAAATGGTTAACATAGTTTGTACCTGCCTCTCAGGTGATTTTGTGAGTTGTGATGGATTGCTCCTGATGATGCCTCCTCTACAGATTTCTAGGAATCAAGGTCCCCTGACCTTGGCCAAGGACTATGACATGGAGTGACCTGTCAATGTTGTTGACACATCTTCTCTACATTTATCCTGTATAAGCTCTTGTGCCAGACTTTATTTATATACACACATATACCATGTGCTTATGGTTTTATGAACACTTCTCCATACAATTTGATCTTAGAGTACATGGCTATATCTTGATTAAAGAATATCAAGCACTCCAATAGTCATAATTAAGATATACATATTTAAGTACTCGAGCAGATGGAGTATCTCATTACCTTCGCAGATGTGATCTCAATGTTATTTCACTTCCCATCTTTTTATTGAGAGAGATGATATTTTACAGGTATAAGGATTCACTTCCATTGCAGTTCCCCTACCTGAAGTTCATCCATGGCTACTGGACTGGTTAGTGCACTTCATGCCAAGATTTACCATTGCCATTAGCTATTTGATTTGTGTAATCCACCATGCAAGCACACTTGTTTTCTTGCTTTCGAAATAAACTGAGTAATGCATATATATCATAGCTAGGCCTTCTATATTCTTTCACTGAATGGAATTCACACCAAAAAAATGACTCGTTGTGTGAGAAGAATAGCAGTCTGTTAGTCAGGAAACAACCGGATGACTTTAGATATTTTGCATTTCCAGATTGTGCACATCTTAGCTCAGATCAACAACTTTACTTGTCATGTTCTATATGGACATCCTCTACTGGTTCTGTAAGATAAATAACAAATTGAGTTTATCCATTATACATAAATTCTAATATAATGGGCAGCTATTTTCTATTAGTATACTTGATTGAAATGATATAGAGGTATGCTCCCCTATTTTAATCCATGATTTTGTTTTCGGAAAAATACAAGTAGTATTGTTCATACATAATTAAAGCACCAAAGATACCCATTTGCAGATACAGTAATTTCTGAATATTACCATTTTTTTCTTCTATGGTGGCTTGATTATAATTGTTTCAGGACAAACATGGTGGATATGGTGGTGGACCTGGGCAGGTTTGCTCTAACCTCAAACTCTTCTTAATTCCCCACATTGAGCTTCGGTGATACTAGTGTCGGTGTCAAAATCGGCGGATCTCGGGTAGGGGGTCTACATATCCGTATCGCCAAGCTTGCCTTCCACGCCAAGGAAAGTCCCATCCGGACACGGGGAGAAGTCTTCAATCTTGTATCTTCATAGTCTTGGAGTCCGTCGATGATGATAGTCCGCCAATGATAGTTCGGTGATGATGGTAGTCCGCTATCCGGACACCCCTAATCCAGACTCCTCAAGAGCCCTCGAACCAGGCTTCAATGACGATAAGTCCGCACGTATATTGCTTGGCATTGCAAGGCGGGTTCCTCCTCGAATGATAGAAGATTGTGAACACCAGGATAGTGTCCGCTCGCAAAATAAATTCCACGCTCCACCATAGAGAGAATAATAATAATATATACACAAGTTCAATCTGCCGACGTTTTTGTGGCATGACGTCACACCACTACCAAGCCATTACTCGAATTGTTTTTACTTTACCACCTCAACAAGATTTAGCGAAGCGGTTTCTTTGGCACGCCTTGTCGAAGCGAGATCGTGTTTCCCTTAATCCGGGATCCTCATCAATACGGGCGGGTAACCCAATCGCGCTTCGCTCGCCACGCCTCTATCGAAGGCGAGTCCCAAACGGTCATGGAGACGGCTCTTGGTATTCTCCCTCTTTATAACGGGACCAAGGCTCATTTCTTTTTTCTTCAATCCTTCATCGAATCCTCTCCCCGCCCCAAGTTCCAGCACCTAGAGCTCCAGATTCGAGCGCTGCGGACTTCCAACGATGTCCGGTTTCGACCTCCAGGGCCGGTGGATGCCCTCCTCCGTCACGGAGGAGGACGTGCTAAAGCTGCGGGAGGCCAAGTACCTGTCTTACGAGATTTCGCACAGGTTGCCTGCCGAAGGGCAGGCCATCCCTACCCCCGAGCCCGGCGAGTATGTCGTTTTTGTATCCCAACTCCGTCGGGTTTTAGGCTTCCCGATGGATCCTTTTGTGAGAGGGCTCATGTTTTACTATGGGCTGGAATTCCACGACTTGGCCCGAGTCCATCCTCCATATTTCCGCATTTATCGTCGTCATGAAGCCTTCCTTCTCTCACACCCTCACTTCGCCTGTGGTCAAGACCTTCAATGTGGCGCCAAGATGATCGGAGGCGCTGCGGAGTGTGGCGGGCGGCCATAAGTAAGAGGGCCGATGCCCGTGGGCCCGGCTCCTTCCAAGAGGAGCTCGGCCTGTGGCAGCAAGAGTGTTTCTATATTACCGCCCGAGGGGCCGCAGACAAAAGCCGCCGCCCTTATTCCGCCTGGGACCTCCACAACGGTTGATGTCAGGGTCAACCAAGGGCTCAACTGGGGGCCGTCAAAGGACGTGCCCCTTCTGCTGGGCCGGATTCGAGATCTCCTAACGAGGGAGATCGATATGGTAGTGGTGATGCAGGTTATGCCGATTAGGCGCCTCCTCGCCTCGCAAACGCCGCCTCTCCGGCTATGGGAGTTCAACCGAGGGTCCACGGATTCTTCAACACTTCATGGGCTTGACACCCCTGGAGATGTACAAATTATTCTTCGGATCGCAAGAGGTGCGTCCGGAATTGACCGAGGATGCTGGACTAAGCTGCAATCGCCCGGATACTCAAGTAAGTAGTTCCGAGTCCGGACATACTGTTTGTTTGCCTTTCGATGATTCGCCTTATGACCAATTTCCTTCTACACAGGAGTGGATAGCGGAAGCAAAATTGATACGGTGTCCAGCCCCCCTCCCCGAGACCGCGCCGGATCCCATGCTGGTCCGGATGTTGAGGTTGCGCCTTGAGAGGAAGACGAAGGGGAAAACAAGGAAGCTACCGCCGCCTAAGGAGGCTCTTGAAAGAGGGGGATCGAGAATCCTCCCCAAGGGGAGAAGAGGACTGCCTCCGAGGACCCGGGGCAAAAGCCCCAAATGGGGAAGAAATTCGCCAGAGGGTCCTGCGTCCGGGAGGCCCCGCCGCACAATCTCCCTTAATGAGTCAGCCTCCAACGAGCCGTAAGTAGAAAGAAAGGAGTTTTATAATAAGGGACATCCCTATTTGTGCTTCGAGGATAACTAAAGTTTTTACCTTGTAGTTCGGATCTCCGCCCTTCGCAGATGAGCTCGTTTTCGGGGACCTTCGCCCGAGATGATAGAGAGTGAGACGCCCGTCCGGGCGCTGTCGGATAGGGCGGACGAGCCTGAAGTGTCGCCACGAGGGAGCCCCTGCTGCAAAGCCGATAGTTCGGCGCCGATCGGTGTACGGGTCAAGGATCTGCTTGAGAAGGCGTTTATCTCGAAGATCAGCACGCATTGATGAGCGTGGTGATTGAAAGGATTGCGTCCGCCAAGGCGGGTTGCACGATGCCGCCAAGAGTTTGTCGGGGGGTTTGAGGTACGAAAATAACACACCTTTTAACAGTTTTGCATATAGAATGCGCCTGATAGATAGTAGCCCCGAGACTCGGTAGGTTGTCAAAATCGACAGCCGCGTCGAGGATCAAAATCGCAGGTTTAAATTCCGCCATGCCGATGCAGGTGGCGGGTCGTCCGAGGCCAGCCAGATCGATGGAGTTGCCGAACTAAAGCGGCAACTCGATGCTGCGGATGCGGACATCACGCTGATCAACAAAGCGATTTGATGAGTCGCAAGGTAAGTGTTATCGCGGTCACTTGGTAAGGGAGCCAAGCCATCCCCTTACAACATGTGCGTGAAATGCAGATAGTGCCGCTGCCGTGGAGAGCCTTCGGGCAGAACTTGCTCAAGCCAAGGAGCAGGCCAGAAGGAGTAATGCGGCGGCCTCGAGGGCGGTCAAGGAGTTAGCGGCCGAAAGGGTCGCACACTGCCGGAGCAGGGAAGAGATAGCCGAAATGGCCGTGAAGTTAAAAGATGCTACCGACCGCAATGAGGCTCTTGGGAAGGAGCGCTTAGCGGGCAAGAAGACCTGCGGAAGGCCACCGCCGGTTAAGAATGCCCGCTCGCAATGCGGGCTATGAAGGAAGAGCTGCGCCAGCCGGGATATTGTAGCCGGTAAGCCGCTTACGCTGCGCCAAGGTTTACGGATCCAAAATATGCTCACCGGGCTAACTGTGGTGTCCGGAGGACCTTATATGGACTTAGCAGCGAAAAGCGGCGGATGCCGCAGTGCATTTTCGCCGAAGGATCACAAGACTAAGAGCTGTTTTGGTCTCAATTCCATAGTCCGGAGCGCTCACTTCACGACCGATCGCTTGGATGAGTGGGCTGAGCTAAATAGGTTGTCCGGCTTGCTATGACGGATATAGTGACTCATATCCGCCGGATAGGCCCCACCAAGAGTTATTTTGGCTTATTGCAGCAATTTCTTGGGGCGGTGCCGCATATCAAGGCGATGAAGCGGTCGGCCTGCATAGAGGGTGCGCGGATGGCGCCGCCTGTGAAGACACATTGACAGAGATGGATGCCACCACCGTGGCGACCCCGGTTCGGATGATAACCGTTACCGCCGAGCACTATTTTGGCGAAGTATCGCGTGGTGCTCGTGTAATAGAGTCACAGGTTTCGAAAAATGTTACGCTCGAATGAACGCTTATATGATGTAAAACGATATTTATGATGTAAGCGCCTTTTATACTTGTGCGCTCAAGTAATAGAATATCTCCTATGCGGCCGCTCATGTATACGCGTGTATAACCCGAAGATGGCGTCGTCGGTTTCAGCCCCCACGCACAAGGTGCGGGGTGTTCGCAAAAATAGCACGCTTTCACACTTAATCCGACGCCTCGCCCTGTAAAGGAGGTGGTAGCGAGCAAACGAGGCAACCGGACTATAATGCTTTATCACTTTCACTTAGCCATGGAGTTCGAGGGTGGGGCTACGACATAGCCCCTCGGGGCACCGCGCCTCTCGAATTCGGGCGCCAGATGTGCTCGGCCGAAATGGCCCTTCACAAAGCGGGGAATCCCAAACATTCCCATGGTTGATCGAGTGGTTGACCAGTCTCTCGCTGTATCATGACAGTCAGTTTTCGGCTTTCATCGAGGTGCTCGCCAAATTAACTGGGGCACAATCGCAGAGTTCTCCGAGCCGCTAGCCGATGATACGGAACGAAGGCAGCAAAACACAGAGCCGGGCAAACCCAACATTTGACCAAAGACATGATTCGAGCTGATGCATATAAGGCCTAACTCGAGACGCCAACACTCCGAAGGTGTTCGGTCTTTATAATAGCGGCAAAACAAAGCCCTAAGCCCCTTGTGTCCGTGTACGGGCAGGTTCTTCGGGCGCCGCCGATGCCAAAACGCCAGCCTCCACTCCGGTTATAATGATAAACCAGGGATTATAGCAACAAGAGACAGAAGAAAGGTTTACGAGGGTCTTAGTCCAAAAGAGTCCTTGCAACGGGTCCCTCATCGCACGCTGCTACCAGTCTCCGCGCAGCCGTGATCCTGACGGTGTGCACGCTGTTCATCTCGTAAAAAGAGAAGAACTTGGTTGGAAAAGAAATCGTGCGAGAAAGTGCATAAAAATTGAAATATATATTAAGAAAGCTGAGCCTATGCTAGCTCATTATGGCTTATATGTGCAAACCCTTGTGAAGGGATGTGCGGCTAGGTAGCCCTAGCTTATTTATTCCGACTCGCCCAGCCGTGTCCGGGTATCGCTTACCTTTTAATGAAATGATGCCACGTGAACCGGCATTTTAAGCGTAAGAGACGCGTAATGTGGCATTGCATTGAACTGCATTTAAAGCTTCCCGTCCCAGTGATGCTTGATAGCCACTTCTAAATGGGGCGACATGAAAGGTTAGATTTTCTCGTCGGAAGTTGTCGTGACCCCGACACAACTTCTAGTAATAATGAAACTGTGCACCGGCGTAAGGGCTGGCGCCACTCCTTTGAAGGAAGTGCGGCTATGCCAAATTGTAGTAGGGTCTATCCCAACTTGCGGATTGTGTCCGGAAATAGCAGGTGCAAGTCACTGTCGCCGTCCATCAAAACCTACGTTAATTGCAGTCCATCTATTATGGGATCCACTATCAGGGCAGTCTATCCTGCATTCCGGATACTTCTGGACTAATCCAGATGGTCGAAAGTGATTGGTTTTGACGTCCAATCTCGGTCCACTGGGTGGATCGTATGACACTTGTCTTAGCGAAAGTGCCGTGTTGGCTTTCCGTACTATCACGTGAAGCGAAGTTTACTGTTTTGACTTCTTGTGGGAAAGTCTTTTGACTTCCGTGCTCGCTGGTGGGGTTCGTCATCGCCCTCGCCATGCTGTCGAGCCTTTGTGTCCGGCGTTGAGTCTGCCGGACTGTTTAAAACCCAACAATTTCGTTGGTATGGTTTGCGTGCCTTCCGGGTATCAGGGATTTGACATATCCGATCTAAAATTTTGCTTAAATTTGATAGCTCGCCTCTGTTCTCCTTAAGGGGCCGTGGTTGTATTTTTTGACCGCGAAGCTTTTGAATCTGGCGTTGACCGCCGTGTCTTTGGGCTTTTTTCTTTATTCTCGCGCTGGTCTTTCCTGCTACCGTGATCGTCCGCTTCCATCTCGATCTCGGATGTACTGGTCGCTGGTGCTGCATCTTGCTAGCCACTGTCTTCTCCTACGCAAAAGCGCCATGAGGCTTGTTAGCGCGCCATTGTTCTTGGCTTCTCTTGGCCGAGGTGTCTGGCGAGCCATTCGTCTCGGACGTTGTGTTTAAAAGCTGCTAGGGCTTCAAGGTCCGGACAATGACTATTTGGTTCTTTTTGGTAAGGAACCTGTTTGAATTTATGCTACCGATTCTCCGGCTGTTGGGTTATATGACTCAGATCGCCTCAGATCCGGAGGGCGGACATAAGTCCCTTGAAAATTTGTTTCTAAACGCGCCCTCAAGCTCTTCCCAACTTCCAACAAGATTTTTACGGGAGGCTTTTGAGCCAATGCCGAGCTGGCCCTTTGAGCTTGAGGGGTAGGTATTTTATGGCGTGGAGATCATCTCCTCTAGCCATGTGTATGTGTAGTATGTAATCTTCTATCCAGACTCGGGTCTCATTGTGCCGTCAGATGCCTCTATGTTTATGGGTTTGAACCCCGCTGGAAATTCATGATCCAAAGACCTCATCGGTAAAACATAGTGGGTGTCGGCGCCCTATTTGGGTTTGCCGCTGTCTTCAAACACTTGTCGTGGTGTGTTACTTCTGGGGTCCTCTTTTTGGCCCGCATATGGACCTAGTTGGGCCGTCCGTTTTCCTGTGATTATAATTCGCTTGTGTGCAGCCCCGCTTGTCGCTTTGGGCTCGCTATCTGCCGCCTATCCGCCAGCGGCCTCTTTATTTTTTGACCGTGAAGGCTCTATGGCTTCTCACAAATTCTGGCAGCAACTTGCGCTCGGGTAGTTTCTTAGTTTGATGGCCATTGCCATATTTGTTCTGCAGTCTTGAATACTTTGCTCCACTTCATTCTCGAGCGTGTCTTCGCTGTTTTGAGCTTCCGTTACCGCTTCAAACTTCTTGCAGTGGCGACGAGTTTTTATGTATGTTCTTATGTTCGGCGTTGTGTCCGGACTGTTGATTGCTCCATGAAGGGGTTGATTATCCGCTCGCCCTGTTCGTCGTCTGCTGGTTTGCCCTGCTCTATCGCTGGTCGTTAGGAAGGCTGCTTTGATCGAGGCGGACTTAGGGCGGTGTTTACGCCGCCGCTTTTGGTTTTTTATCGGCGAGATTATCCTCTCCGCCGCCCCATTGTTCCTCGTTATCGCTACCTTTGGGGTGTCCACCATGTATATGTCGATGACGAGGTGGTCTTCAGGTCTCCGTAGGTACTGGTTCTGGTAGTCTCCGCATCGCCGCCCATACCGCCGATGTCTTCGGAGTCGTAGTCGAGCACGCCGGTTAAATCGCCGACGGTGGCTACGGCGGGTGGTGGGTGGGCTCTGAATTTCTTCGTCGTCCGCATCTCAACCATCCCGGCCGTAGTTCGCCAGGCTCTCCGGATAGCGAGAGATGCTTCAGTGAATTTATGATATCGCCAAGGGCGAAAAGCCGAAAGATGTCCGCAGCGGTGAATTCCATGATCGGCGCCAATCGGATTCGACCGGCAGGGCGCAGGAGGTTCGAGTCCAGCAGGAGTCCGCACCTCGAGTCATGAGCTTTATGCGGGACAAGGTAAGTGTTTGGATCCATCGCCGAGAAGTTGCAGCCCCGAGGCGGTGTCTAGCCATCCGCCCTCGATCCGAGCGATCGCTCCGGACTATGGGTCGGAGCGGATCCGCAGCGCCTCCAAGGTGATGTCCGGCGCAGAGTTAGGTCATGCTCATCATGACAGCAAGGCACGCCGGGCCGTGGCTCGATCCATCAAGATCAAGTCCCCGCAGATATCGGCCGTGAAGTTTAGGGTTTCCAAACCTGACTCGACGCCAGGGCGAAGCTTCGATCCGCTTCCAGATGGCTGCGAAGTTGGCCCGCAGCAGCGCGGTCCGCCGAATCGAAGATCTGTCCCGGAGAAAAGTCTCACCCAGACTGCGCCGTTGTTGATTGAAGAGGCCATCAAGCCTATCGGTGACGACACGTAGGAACTCTCAATGAAAGCACCAATGTCGGTGTCAAACCGCGGATCTCGGGTAGGGGGTCTACATATCCGTATCGCCAAGCTTGCCTTCCACGCTAAGGAAAGTCCCATCCGGACACGGGGAGAAGTCTTCAATCTTGTATCTTCATATTCTTGGAGTCCGGTCGATGATGATAGTCCGGCCAATGATAGTTCGGCTGATGATGGTAGTCCGGCTATCCGGACACCCCCTAATCCAGGACTCCCTCAACTAGCTTTAGGTTGGTTAATCTTTTGCATTTGTTCTTGAAATGGAATTTTAGGCAACCATGGAATTTTGGAACAGGCCATGTGAATGCTGGGCTGTAGAGATATTGGATCTGACATTACTTTCAAATGTTTGCTTCAAAATGAGTGCTTAGACCGTTCTAGGCTACATGACATGTTCACAAGAATATAGAAAAATAACTTCGACCAACCAATTTAGGGTTATAAGAACTTCGGAGATATGTTTTATATGAAATATGTATCTGCGTGTTTGGTATTTGATGACCTAACGTGTTCATATAACTCAAGAAGCCTGGTGTAGTTGGCAAAGCTAGCTTTTGTAGTGGTTTTGTTTGTCCATCTTTTGGAAGTTCGGAGATAGCATTAATCTTTTTTTTTTTGTTAATTGATCTACTGATTCGGTTTCATGTTCGGTGGGCTCACCTGTTTGTCTCCGGGCCCCTGCAGAGAACGGCGCCACCGGGGAGGACGGCAGCGGCTCGCCCAATGGCATGCTCTGTTTGCGTTTAGTTAGAACACTGGCTCGTGTTCTTCAGGAGCCCAACCACATACGTACTCAAGCAGACACACAGCCAGCTCTTTATATACTAGCAGCAGTATGTGTACGTGCGTGTCTCCTCTTATTTCTTCTCCCCATGGATTGATTGATCCCCTTACCCGTTTCTTCGATTCGGAGCAGCAAGAACCCTCCATGGATGAGGACGACCACCGGGACCTCCACAGTGATGTCGACGCCCCGCACATGGTCGATCTGGACGGAAGAATGGTGCCTTGGTCGCTAGCCGCTGTCGCGGTCGTCTGCACCGATGTGGTGCGGCCGAGTTGGCCCAGCGACCACGTCGTGTACAAGGGCCAACTCCACCTCTACGACTCCTCAGGTAAGCAGCAACCCATGGTCCTTTCAGTTTTCAGAGTTTTTTTTGTTTTTATGGTGCTGATGACTTCTCTTCTCCATTGAGGATCCTCAACAGGCAAGAAGAAGTGCCATCACCAGTCTAAAACTCATGCCAGGGGAAGGGATTCCATCACTGCCTTTTGAGTAGCAAATGTAATCTCCATTGAGGATCGTCCCTTTTCAGCAGTCATCAACACAATGGTCAACTTACATTCCTGGATGTTTTCAGATTGATATTATTTTCGTAAGTTTAGGTTTGCACTTGGCTATATCAGAATTAGAATATTCTGAACATGTGTTGGAGAAGTGCCTATTTTGAAGCTTCATTGCTTTAACCATTTGTTTTCATGAAATAACATTCAGTAAGTTTAAAATCATTTTCGTGTAGATTGGATTTTGTTATAGGAACGCGCAAAGAAACTAAAGTTTGATCATAATTTAATAGCATATGTTAAATCTGAATTACTACTGACTTAGTATACCGCGGTTGATCAAAATGGTGGGACCGGCACCTTCGCGCCAAGGCGCGATCCCGATCTAGTAGACATGGAAGAGAGCTTTTGTCTGGCCCACTCTTGCACATGGACATGGATAAGATTTTGGATTGTTTTTTTTTTGTCCTCCCATGGGTGAACGTCAGATGTGGTGGTGAACAAGTGTGTGGCCGTCAAGGCGGGGGAGACTTGTGTGAGATCTCACATTAGGTGAGATCAATGTGATCGATTTATTTAAAAAAATCTACACGTTCAAACATTCTTCAAAAAATTATAAACACACATCAACGGTTGATGTTCAACCTCAGAAAGTTTCAGCTCCTAATTTAACCTACATTAAAAGAAACAAAAAAGACAAAACTGGACGTGAATAGTGCCAAAATACTATTCACCCAAAGCTGTCACTATTCACATCTGAATTTGTCATTTTTGAATCTCCAAATATACTTCGAGCTTTGAGTTGAATTTTTTTGGAGTTGTAGACATACCCCACATGAATGTTATCAAATAATTTCAGATTTTTCCGAAATGTCTAAATATGAATTTTTAGGGTTGATCTCACGATCTCACCTAATGTGAGATCTCATACAAGTCTTCCCCCGGCTGAGCTTTCTACATGCCACTTTCTCACACTAAAAAATGGCACCTTTTTTTCTTTTGCAATGATGATGATGATGGTTTTAATGGGAAGGAAGGGGAGTGGGAGCTTGCCATGAATGGACATGTGTAGGTTGCTGATTGGAGGAGTCAAGACAAGAATCACACAACCCAGCTTCCTCTTGCACTGTGTAAACTGTTGGGAGGCCATACTTTATTTTTCTCCCCTGTGTTTTCTGTCAAGGGCAACAGTGGTTGGAGAAGTGTGTTACAGTATCTTTCATGGTCAGTATAGCAATCTCTGACCTCAACTGAAAGGTTGCCATCGCCAGTGGAAGCCACCTCATGCATGCAGTTATTATTCCTTCTCTCCCTCTACCCTTTGGCCCTACAAAAAAGCAGAGAAGAGAGCAGGGTAGAGCAGCTCTGCTCACTCTTGTCACCGGTCATTCGCCTCAGCTGTGCATGTGCTCAGCTCATCTCTGATTCTCTTCTCTGCCACCATTATAGGTTGCAACAATAGCATGCTGGTGTCGGCTTGGCACTGGAGCTCAGCTCGGCACACACATCTCTTGACTTTTCCACCCGAAACTGCAATGCAAAGCCAAGAAAAATGCTATGCTTTCTGCTTGTTCTTGGCACAAACAAGCATTTCCCAGCCAACAATCCCAGCTACATATTAATAATAATATGGCAGGCTGGAAAACACGACCGGCAACACACAAGATCTTCTAAATGTCACATACATTTCCAAACAAAGTTTTGATTGCTACTACTCATTCCAGTCACCAGTTATATCAAAAGTTTTGTGGCTGTGATGCTCTAAGATCTTCTGTGGCTGTGATGCTCTGCTCTGCTCTAGGATCGCATAGCATGAGATCCTTCTTCTACAGGTACCCATGGATTATGAAGAGGGGGATGTGGTGGCGGTGGTGGTGGTGGTGGAGTTCTTCTCTAGCGGAGGCGGGGATGAACGAGCCCCGCCTCCGGGAGCCAGCTCATGTGAGCTGCTTATTGGCTGAGTAGCTTGGAGTCGCAGGCCACGATCTTCAGCTTGCCGACCTGCTTGGTCGTCTCCCCGTTCTTGAACCACACGTCCGTCAGGATGAATGTCCACACGTTGTCGCAGAACCTGTAGGTGTGCAGATGGCCCTGCATATACACAGGAAAAAAGGGGACGGGAGTGAGTATTACCCTGACGAAGATTATCACTCTAAGCTAGTAGATGCAGTGAGAATCATGGCAACGAGGAGAAAAAGTCTGAAACTAGAGCTGAATTTCGTGGCGACAACATTAACCTGATGGATTATCAGTGCAATACGGAATTGAATTATCAGCACACAGTCTGAACTATAGCTGAAGCAGAGAACAGGGTGTGCAGATGGCCTTGTAAACAGAAATGGACAGGCATGAGGAATGCAGATGCAGTGACGACCATGTCAATGAGAAGCAAGCACAAGTCTGAACCACAGCCGAATTTGTGGTGACGGTATTAAAAAGCTGGAAATATCTCCTCCCGAATCAGTCCACGCGTCGACGACAAGAGATCCATTACACAAAAGAGGTTTCCTATAACGGCAAAGAGTATCTGGGTTTTCTGAACCAATGCACAATTCTTTGCATTTTCAACAAAGAAGTTGTTTTTGCAGGAACAGTTTCAGCAAATTGACAGGAGATTGGTCGATGCCAGGTTCCAGCCCTAAAGTTGCAACCAAGAATGCAGGTCAATGTCAGAACACACACCGTCAATCCTCTAGAAGAACTCCACACAAACAACAACAGGGAGCCAGGAACCAGTCCATGCTTGCGCCCTCTGTGCTGTATCAGCTAGGCCCAGCAACGTATATGAAAATGGTAATTATATGCCTTAGATGTTTTCGAGTACAAAAAACAGGCCACAGGCAGCATTTATGAGCACAAAAAGGCACAAGATTGAGTTAGTGATGATGGTGGTTTGTTGTATAGCCTCCAGTAACAAAGATATAAATGCATTCACAATGTTTGTTGTAGCATTAGCATGCTGGTCAATTTAAAAATGGAACAGAGCATACTCTGAGTGGTGGTACTTAAAGATATCATTAATCTGGTTCTCCATATCTGTTACTCGCAATCTTAGGGTCTCCTGCAGGCATTTGCGAATGCAAACTTATTCAAGGAAGCCAGTCCAGCAGCTAAGATCAACTAGAGTTTGTATAACTGGGTGTTATGTGGTGGGATATTGGAGGATGGAAAGTGGCGGAGGTGGTAGCGTGGCTCTTGACAGGGAGAGGTTTCGGCTGCAGGCAAGGGTGCCAGGGCAGCGTACACAGGGAGGTAACAGAGTTGAGAGGAGGGAATAGGGTTTAGTCTGCTCACTGGAGAGTGGGGACCAACAACATGCCCAGATACCACCTAGTATGCTCACTGTTTTGCAATTTCAAGATAATAGTAATATGATGTGTACTGCAAAAACTGCATATGCCTACGTTTTTTGTTTCATGCCACAAGTGGCATTTGGTCACAAGGTGTTGCAGGTCAATTACCTTTGGTTTCTTTAAAAAGACAGGGAACTCCTTTTTGACAGAAAAAAAAAGTAAACGTGTTACACGTAGTTGAAAGAAACAAAATAATTGGTCAATCCATATTATTTGTGACTATTCCAGATTTTTCTAATCAGTCCTCTATCAATTTCAAATACAATGTGGACACAAGGAGTCAATGAAATCCTTTGGCAACTAAACCATGAGTGAGACAGAGCAGGCTGAAGTGCTCGCAGCCCGCCCACCCGGCTCAGCCTCCGCAAGGCTGGTGCTGGTTGGGCGAGGTTTTTTTTAGGGTGAATCATGAACCATCATATCTGATACCAAAATTCATGTAACACTATTGTTGACAACTTCAGGCAAGCGAAACATTTCAATGCGTGCCACTCCAATTCATTTGTGCCATAAAAGGATTTTTTTTTCCACACTCAGTTAATGTTTTGGATATAAAGGAAATCCGGCAGGATATTTGCGAATCCCCAATGCATGTTAATGTTTTGGATAGTGAGAAAATCCAGCAGTACTTGAAATCATGCAAATCGAGGTGACTGTAACAAAAGAAAAATAAGAAATAAGTGGCAACTTCAGAAGCTCCTTTTTTAGTTGTAAACATGCATTATGTCAACATGTTTTGTTTTGCAAAAAGATCTTCTTTACACAATTCCAGATTTACCGCAGATTGTGCTCAGAACAACATATACAAGCAGATTCCCCAGGACCTTTGCCCTTTAGGAAACAGTGAACCATATCTAGTAGGATAGAAAGCATGCATCACCGGCGGCCTCGACCATTTTTCTAACTCATAACAGTAACCCGAGCAAGGCGACAAGGCAGAATCTGGTTAGCGATTTAGTTAATGCTGATAATTAAGTATCGGGTCGTCGTCGTGCAGTGAAGCAATTTGTACCCATCCTTTCTGTCGTAACACTGTCCAAAAATGCCAACAATTTCGCGCGCTTGTCAATGTGTATCCCGTGCATCGATTGTGTGTGTAACACGGCTAGTGCATGAGCTTTAATCAATAGTACGTGTTTCCTTATTTGTGCGGGCGTCAGTCTTAAGTACTAGTCTGCACCAAATCAGAATGCCAAAAACCAGGTCACAGGCTTCACGGGTCCATCATTTGTCCTTTTTCACAGAAGACGATGCACCGCGTGCTGCATTTTCCAGTTGCATATAGGACAACACGCTGATACTGTTCACCCACCGCCTGCTTGCTTCGCCCAACATCCAGAGGTACCTTGAAGGCTTGAACCAGGATAAAGCAGAGCTCTTCATTGGCTTGGCTCCACCTGCTGCTTGCCTACCTCAACATACGCAGGGAGCGTCTAGCAACGGCGTTCTTTAACTCGACTGGCGCCTCTCTCTGATCGACACGTAGAGGTGGGCAGCGTCTATCTTGCCAAACCCTGCGCGCCACCCACTACGCTGCTCCCGCATACCCATCCTGCTCTGCCGCGCTCGAATTTAAAAGGGCTCCTTGGGACAGATTCGGCGAGCAGGCGCATGAAGAGCAGAGTGATTTACAAGCACAATTACTAGTAGTTTTGCTTTTCCAAAAGCTGCACCAGACGGCGTGAAATAGTAGCCTTAGGCCAACTTCACCTCGCGACCCTATCTTGTCCAAATTTCGTCTGTCGGGATAAAGGACAAAAGAGGCGCTTCAACAAGACGGCCTCAAACGGACAAATATCCGGATTCCGTCTGCTGACCCATCCCGCCTAAACTTGCGCCGGTTTGGGTGAAACGAACGCCAGGACGGCCGCGACGCGCGCTTGTCCCTCCAAAGGCCCGCCTGTCGGGACACTAGCAGCATCCCTCCGCCCCCAACGCTTCACCCTCTCTCCCGCGCCCGCCGCCGGCGCCGCCTTCTATTCTCCGGCCGCCTCACCGCAGCAGCCTCAAGGCCGTCCATACCAGACTACGTCTCGACATGGCCCCACCACGCCCGCGCTTTCGCCGTAGTTTTGGTCGTCTATCGGGGGAGGTTTGGTCGTCGCCGTCCTTGCCGGTGGCGGAGGGGACACGACTGCCGGCGACGGACCAAGGCGGATTCCGGCGAGAGCTCCAGAGCGGCCAGTAGCCGGCCGGCAACCATCCCTGCTGTGTCGAGGTGATCATCGCGGCCTCTTCGCCGCCACGACCGGAAGGTGTTCGACTTTTTGCCATCAAAGGTATGGACAGTGGAGACGAATTTTTCTTTCATCACTTCCTTTGTATTGGTCCAATTTAGGTTCAGTCAAGACAATTTCAATTTGGTTGTAAAACTATTTTATTAAAGACAATTTCAATTGAGTTGTAAAACTATTTTAATTTTCGAGACAAATATTTGGGTTGGAAACTAGTTTTGATGCAAATTTGGGCATTTTTGGCCCCGATGCATGTGATGGGGCAATGGATGCGGCCGCCGCTGGGCGCACGGCCACCGCATCCCGTGACAGGCCCGACACGACCCCAAATCCCTACCCAAATGGATAGAAATCGACAAAACGGATGTCCGCTTGGTCGCATGTGTGGAGTTGGCCTTAGGCCAACTCCACATAAGACCCCAAACGGACGTCCGCATTTGTCCGGATTTTGTCCGCTTGGTAGAAAACGACATGTTTGTCCGGTTTGGGTCGTTGCCAACTTGTGCACGCAGCTGGGAACAACCCATCGCAAACTGTCCGCCTAGACCCGCCATGCTCGCCTGCGTTTCGCGCGGCGCGGCACCGCTGTCTCTGCGCTTCGCGCGCCGCGCGCGCCGCTTCGCAAGCCCAAGCTAGCATGCACCCCGAGATCGGCAACGAGGCACTCCATCTTGCCGCCAGAGGCGCTGGCGTCGCCGACCTCGACGGTGTCGCTCTCCCCTCGAACCACAAAGACGGCGCTGAAGCGCCGCGCCGCCGCCACGGCGGCGCGCGGGCGACGGCGGCCTCGTACAACGGCTGGCCCCACGCCCACATCCAGATCCTGGTGCCGCCGACTGCGCAGGGGACGAGGCCGAGCACCAGCGGTTCCTCGCCGTCGGGTGCTAAGACGGCGGAGGGCGTGGGGAGGGAGGAGGGCGAGGGGGAAGAGAGGAGGAGGCGGTGCGCAAAGGGCATGGCGGGGCCGAGGCCGCATGTCTTGTGGGTGTCGATGTCGACATGGAGTGGCGGGGAGGCGGTGACCCAACGGCGGTCGGTGGCGAGGCGGAGGAGGCGGGGGTGGGGGAGGGAGCGGGGAGGTGGGCGCGCCCCGGACGGCCATGTTGGACTGGCCGGCCAGGAGGAAGAGCAGCTTGGGGCGGTGCGCGTAGGGCGAGGTGGGGGCGCGGGTGGAGGAGGAGGAGGAGGGGAAGAGGTGGCGGGGCGAGGAGTAGCAGGCAGGAGAGCGTCGCCGCCGCCGCCAGCATGCCATAGCCCCGCCAGAGCTCGGCCCTGCGCCTGCCAGATTCGCCAGCGCCGAGCTCGCGCCCGCTCGCTCTCCGGCGTCCAAGGCCGAGCTCGCCACCGATCGCTTCATGGCTGCACCTGCCCGGCCGCCGCTGCCACGCCCCGCCTGCCTACGCCACGCTGTGGCTGCATGTGTTGATGGGTGGGTGGACACGGTGGGCCAGGGGAGAGAAGAGAGAGAGGGTGACATGTGGGGTACGCCCGGACACAGCGGATGAAGAGGACGCGGAGGCGTCCGTTTTCTATCCGCTTTTGCCCCAAATCCAGACCAACTTTGGGCCAGAGATGGGGTGAAACGGACACGAAGCGGACGGAAAAGTAAAATGGGGTCTGCCGCTGGGTCGTTGTATTTGTCCGCTTTTACCCAAACTGTGTCCGACGGACAAGATAGAGTCTTGCGGTGGAGATGGCCTTATACAGCCGGATCCAGTTCCTCTGGCTTTAGGCTGGTTTGGAGGATTCTCATAGAAAAAGCATAGAAATAAGGATTTCAGAGTAAAATTTTCTATAGATACATTTGGTCTGTATGAATACTATTTATTTTCTGTGCTTTTGAAAAAAAACTACACAACCACTTGTTCATTTTACGCGTAGGAACGAGACAAATCAATTCCAAGAGGCAAGTGTCATTCTATCAAATTCTTATACTACTCATAATTCTTACATTTTAATTTCCTCAAACCGAACGAGCCTTTAGGAAGGAAATCAGACAATGCAACACTGCCCTAACTTCCCTTCTCTCGCTTTCCAGGAATTATGAGCTAACTCAGTGATTTGTAAACGGCAATCGCGAACAAAGATTCATGACAGTAACACATGTACCTTGATTTGCAGAACGATGTGTGACCCCTGACTTCTCTTCTCCATTTTATATAAAGAAGTATTGTGCCTCTTGCAAGTCAGAGGATCCGGCTCATATACAGCCGTGCGCGCCAAAACCGTTTCAGATGACCGGACAGGTGGACCGGTCACTAACCACGAGAAACCGACCTAACCAAACACCCCAAACCGCCTTCAAACGCCCCGGCTGATCGACACTCCTCTTATCCAGCCCAAATTTAGGGCAGATATAAGGCGGCCCAGGCGCGTCCGCCACGTCCGCCCAGCCCACCTCTGGCCCACCTCGACCCCACAAAACCCCCCTCTGGAGCAAATCCTAGCCTCACTTCACTCTGCTTCGCTCCACTTTCTCCAATCCGCCAAATCTCGAGCGCCCGCGACCATGTCCATCACTGGAAGCCACTCCGACAGCGCCGCCAGAGACGAGGACGAGTTGGCGCTCCGTATCGTGCTGGAGCGCTCGCGGGTGGTTAAGGGCGGCAGCTCTGGTTCAGGTGCACTTCAGGTGTGATGTCACATGTTGCCTAGCGCCGGCACTTCTCGCCCCCGCGCGCGGACCTATGAGGGTAGCTCTGTCGGAGCCGCCCATCCGGCGACCTCCTCCACCTTCGACCACTGCTCCATGCGGGCAGCGGTGGTTTCTAGTCCCCGCTCCGCCCGCGCTGTGGATGCGGACTCCGGAATCGGAGGTACCCGTGGGCCGCCACGAGAAGCAAAGGGCAAGGGAGATGGGAGCCGCGTCAGATGCGGCCGCGCAGTTATCCCGTTGCCGTTGCGTGATGTCGGTGGTGCCCGACGAGGATGAGCGCCTCCTCCGGTGGGTGTACCGCTGGTCACTTACGATGGCAGAGACGGATGCCCGTGGCCCCGGAGGATCAACGCCAAGCAGCTCCCGCTCGGCATTGAGGAATTCGAGCGGGAGGCGTCGGAGGTGGCAAGGGTGGCCAAGCTGAAGCATAAGTAGGACCGCATGGGTACGGCTCTTGAAGGGCTACATTGTCATCTTCGATTCATCCTCCGACGATGGGTCCGGCCAGTGTGTTGCCCGACTCAATAAACAACCTCTAAAAGGTGCCAGGACTGACGCCGTCCTACTCTCTCAGAACTCCACCGCGAGACCCCAAACGGACGTTCATTTTGTCCGGATTCTGTCCGTTTGGGTGGGGATTTAGGGTCGTGTCCGGGCCTGTCCTGAGATGCGGTGGCCGTATGCCCAGCGCGCGGCCGCATCTATTTGCCCCATCTTGTCCGTGTATATATCTTTGCAAGTCCTTAACTTTTTTTTATCATTCATTTTTGGTACATAATAATACATCATTACATTTTAACTAGTAAACCAAGGCCAAAGAAAACAAGAACCACAAGAATACATTTGAGAAGATATCCAACTTTCATAACTACTTCCTTGAGTTGGGTTAGCACCTTCTCGATGCATTCATTGTTGATCTATGGAAGAGGCACGACGTTGCACCCTCCTTTCTTCTTCAAGCCAGAAGTCGACGTTGCTTCCTCACGCGTAGTATCGTGCCTTGTTGCTTCTTCGCACGTAGTATCGTGCCTAGTCTCTAATCTAGCAACAAGTGCACTTGTCTCATCTAAAGCCTCTAGGCTAGCTAAAAGTGCACGAACATGCAATACATTTCGCTCTATCAACATATCGATGTACTCTTCTTCCCAATACCAAAACTTGCATCCGTTCTACACAATAAAACTTAAAGTTAGCACCACTAGTCTAATCGAAAGCATAAACCGAAGCTAAAAGAGCACATACCCCATCGTTTAAGCACTTGATGAACACCCATCCGGGATGCTCCGACATTGTAGACACGCGGCGCACGACCATCCTTGGGCAGTGGTCGCACTTGATGAGGGGCAACGGTGCGCCGACGAGCTTTTGGGCAAGCACCGAGCCCGGCCGGCCGCCATTCGCGTATCTGCCGGCGGGCCACCGACGGTGCAGATCTGAGCGGCTAGAGGACGAGCCATCGTCAGATGTGGCCTTGCGGCCTCGCCAGGCCTTCCGGCGAGGTTCCCGCCGCCCATGGCACGCCCGCCTCCCACAATGGGCGAGCTCAAGACCGACCGGATCCGTCCCAAATCCGACCGGCGGGTGCGCAAACAAGGTGGCCGTGCTTGGGTAGCTCGGCGGCGACGAGAGGAAGGGGCTGGGCGGATAGAAAAAAGCCCGTCCTGTGCCACCGACGGGCAGGCCAGGGGAGGACACGCGCAGACGACCCGCGCGTCCGCGTGGTGTCCGTTTCACCCCAAAAGCGGCGCAAACTTGGGCCGCGGATGGGTCGAAAGCGGACAAAAGTCCGTTTACGTCCGCGCGCTGCGCCGTCTCGTTTGTCCCTTTTATCCCAAACGGACGGGGACGGACAGGATAGGGTCGCGCGATGGAATTGGCCTCAGTTCCACAGCCTGACCGAGTGCAAGCTAGCAGCGTCATCTGACGCCTGCACTTTTGATGACCATGAATGTGATAAGACCAGTGAAAAATAGCAGTGCCCGTGGCCGGACGTGTCCTCGACGCGGATGGTAGTGCATTTTTTATATATATTTTTGGCGAAGTAGTGCATGTGTTTTTGGCCATGCTCCACAAATTTTTTATGATCTTACTAGACTTGATTTTATGCTCCTTGGTGAGATTTTACGCTCCTCCCTTATTCTTCCTGGCTGCGGACAACAACAGAGGAGGGGTTGATGGAAAGTTTGGTATTACCGTGAGCACAGCCTCTTTTTTTTGTTTGTCTATTTTTACATCCATCTTAAAGTAAACATGCCCAGCTGGCCTACTCCCTCCCCTAGAATAGCTCGGACTAGGCCATCATACAAACACACGTCATGCAAACACACACACACCAAGCAAGTAACAAACAAACTGACTGACGCACGCCTTGGGGCGTCCCGTTACACAGCTCAGCTCAAGCTTCACAGGCTAGCAACTACTCCATACTACCCTACACCATACTCGGGGGTTGATTTTAATGCTTGAAGTTGCTCGTGTAAACTATTTTACTCCTTGGAGGCTGCAGCAAAGTCAGTTGTGATGCCTGGTGGGTGGTGGCTATGCCAATGCTCATAAATTAGACATCCAATGGAGTGCAAGCTAAGTTGCACAAAAAAGAGAGGAGGAAAATGGAGTGCAAGCTTAGACGTATAGCAGCGGCACGTGACGTGACGCCGTCGAGGCCGTGGAGTGGCAGGCTCGTTCGCTGGGTCACCATGAACGCCAGTGGGTTGCTTGCCCGACTCAATAGTTATCCGTGAAAGGTGCCATGACTGACGTGACGCCAAATACGTGCATCCGCGTGAGTCCTACTACCTCAGTTCCACAAGCTAGCAGCTGCACCTGCGCAGCGCAGCCTTGACCAGGCACGCTCCCTCCTCGATTGTGATGAATGTCATAGACGCGTGAAAGGTGGCAAGTTCAACATGAGGGACGATCGATTGGCTTTGGCTTGCAGGACGCGTCAGAAGAGATTTTACGATCTCACTGGATTTTACTCCTATGTTTGTTCCTCCCTTAGATGAATAATATAAAACTACCACAATTCCCGTTAGGGTTTTAAAAAACTAGAAGAAATTTATTTTTGACTAATGACTATCAGAATCGGGGTCGACTGTTCCAAAAACTCAAATGGGCGCGTGTTTTACTATTGACGGGGATTGTGATAGGTCGGGCTCGCACCTAAACGAACCATTTGTTTGACCGTTAGCTGACATTAGGGATGTAAATGGTACAGATAATTTCTGTTCCGAATCCGCATCCGCATCCGTCTTTAAGAATATGGTATGCACTTACATGAATCCGATGCATATGAATATGGAAAATTGGGCAACCGAATGTCATAATCGGTAAAAGAGACACTGCTATGTGGGCCCCACATGTCATCTAATGGTCAAACACTGGTCAAACAGATGGTTCGTTTAGGCCTTGGCCCGACCTGTCATAATCGATCAATAGCAAAACACCTGCTCATCCGTTTTTTTAAACAAACGACGCAGATATTGGTAGTTATTAGTCAAAACAAATTTCTAGTAGTTTTTCTGAACTCTTAACACGAATTATGGTAGTTTTATGCTATTCACTCTTGGCATATTATTTTTACTAAACGGCCCTTGGAGGATCTTATTTCGCTCACTAACCTCGCCCCCAAAACTTATTTCATCGCCGGCGCCTAACTTGCACGTGAAGCCACCGCACGCCAGGGCGCCATTGACCACTGACGGTTCACAGGCGTTGGTCCTGCCTCCAGTGTGGCGCTGACGTGACGCAACTCACTAAATGGTGATGTTTTTTTTCGGTGTACCGCTATAACGTTAGGATTTTGAAATATGTAAACACCTTTTTAGTACGCATTTATATTTACAACCTCCGCCCTGGTTTACTGGTCCCGTTTGTATTTTGTGCTAAATTTTGACCTTAGATATAACTAATAAAATGCTAATACATGTACCAATATGTAATATCATCGAAAACAATGTCAAATACGAATACAATGATATAGTTTTTGGTGACATGTATTATTAATTTTTTAGTTAAATGTATGGTCAAAGTTTGGCACGAAATACTAAAGGGACTAATACATCAGGACAGAGGTAGTATGATACTGGAGTGTCTGACCTTTTATCTGGAGGTAATAGCACTGCAGGTCCCTGAACTTGTTATGGAGGTGATGGTTTGGTCCTCAAACTTGAAAATGCTGATTATTTGGTCCTTGAACTTGTCATGGAAGTGCAAATTTGGTTCTGAGCGAATCACAGCTCACCAAGTGGAGCCAGCTGGCTGGGCCGGTCAGCGACGCGTATTTTGCAGTTTGCCCCCTTGCCTTTAGCCCTAATCAACCCGCACAACCCATTGCAATTGCAATTCATGAACCAGAAACCCTGACAGCTCAGCTGACAAGTGTGCATCACAACTAAGAGCATCTCCAACAGTCACATGCTATAGCGCCACAAGAAAACCTTTTAGCTGCTACAAGGCCATGGTTGGTTTTATGCTACTACTTTGTCTTGGCTCCAAAGAGTCATATATAATGCAATACACAAGGCCGTTCCAAAGAGAAAGAAAAATACAGCCATGACTCGCGGGCATTTTGCATATATGGATATTTTGGACAAAAATGAACATGTAAAATTTGACACAAACAAGTTGATGAATAAAAGTTCATGCCCACAAGTTCATCAAAATCATGCCCACAAGTTCATCCAACCA
Organism: Aegilops longissima; assembly: GCA_021605205.1. Lineage (NCBI taxonomy): Eukaryota > Viridiplantae > Streptophyta > Magnoliopsida > Poales > Poaceae > Aegilops > Aegilops longissima. The sequence continues at coordinate 752,939,689 of CM038677.1, read as the reverse complement.
AGTTCGAATGCAAACTAAAAGTTCAAGACATGAAAGACACATCAAGCTTCATCTTCATCTTCCTCTTCTTCGTCTTCGTCCTCATCTTCCGAAGACGACTCTTCCGCCTTCGAAGATGAACCTTCCTCCCTATCCTTATCACGCACCGCATCACGCACCGCATCATGTGAAGCTCCGACGGTGTTGGCAAGATCTTCAACGACATCTTCATGGGAATGTGTGTGAGAAGCCATGGCGGCCGGAGGTGCACCCATGGCGACCGGAGGTGCACCCATGCCTCCCATGAGAGAAGCAAAACTCATGCCTCCCATGACGGCCATAGCGTCGGAGGGTGCTCCAAAGCCACCCATGCCTCCCATGGCGGCCGGAGGTGCACCCATGCCTCCCATGGCGGCCGGAGGTGCACCCATGCCTCCCATGCCTCCAAAGCCACCAATGCCTCCCATGGTGCCGAGGCCACCGCCTCCCATGGCGCCGAGGCCACCCATGCCTCCCATGGCGCCGAGGCCACCGCCTCCCATGGCGCCGAAGCCACCCATGCCTCCCATGGCGCCGAGGCCATCGCCACCCATTGCACGAACCAAGGCTCTTTTTCGGATCAAGAATTCTTGTTGGGCAAGATTGACATACTCCTTTTGCGCCGCATTGAGGTTAGATGTGTCCATGAAGAACAAGTGCTTCTCCCATTCCAACAACTTAGCTCGCTCCTCGTTGCTCACTTTCCTCTCCTCCAAAGTCACCTTTCTCTCCTCGGCCGCCACCCTTCTCTCCTCGGCCACCAACCTCCTCTCCTCGGCCACGGCATCTTGGTTCCTTGCCATTTTCCTCACCTCATTCGCTTCGACCCTTGCCTTCACAATAGCTTCCATAGCATTTTTGAGCTCATCATCATGCCGGAGCCGTCCGCCGCCTTGTTCTTCTTCGCGGATGTTTTGCCCTTCTTCGCCCGCGCCGCATTGGGTACCTTCTTCGACGGTGCGGCGGCGGCACGGGATGGCGCCGCGCGACGCCACCCGGCGCCGGCGCCAGTAGTCATCCGCGGGCGGCAAGAAGAGGTCAGGCGCGAGGCCGACGCCGGGCGGAGCTCGGCGGCGGCGACGGCCGCCGCCGCTTAGGGTTTCGGCGGCGGCGGCGGGGGTCGCGGATGTACAACGGGTGAGCGGGCGCCGTGTCGGCCCATGGCGGGGCAGGCGCCGGCGCCGGGCGCTGCGGGCGAGAGACTAGGAGAGGGAGAGAGGCGGCGCGAAGCGCCGAGTGTGCCGAAGCGCAGAGGCTGGCGCCCAAATACACCGCGGATAAGTGTTTTTGACCGCGCCCAACCCGTTATCGCTACGCTGCTTTTTATGCGCCCGCCGAAGCGAAGCCGCCGCTATGCTGCAGCGCTAAAAAGGCCTATTTTGCGGCGCGGCGCTAGTTTAGCGCGGCTGTTGGAGATGCTCTAAGGGGTGGCTACATCGATGCATGCATACCCCATTTCCCCATATTTTTTACTACAACAAATGTACATGATGCAGAACAGGAAGATGTGATTTCGACAGAACATATACATGATGCAAACAGAGAAATGCAAAGCAAAAAGAGATGCATATCTGAGGACAGATAAGTGTGGTCACCTGATAAGGCTCATGAGAAATGCAGGCTTTGACTGCCTCAGGTTTCACTTCATTGTTTATTGTGCCTTGATGTGCCTTCACCGACTGCTGCATGTGTCTTCATACACAAATTCAGAGCAACAGAATTCAGTGCCAACACAAAACTAGCATTGCTACTTCCTGTATTCAAGAATGTTGACAATATGGTACTATCAATTCAGCACCCGTAATCAACTTTAGCACAAATTAGCATTGCTTTATTCAGCACAAGTGCCTTCATACACAAATGTAACAAAATTCAGTCTTAACACAACACTGGCATTGTGACAAATGGAGTACTTACTGTATGCAAGAATCTTAACAGTATAGTAACATTAGCAATTCAGCAAAAATGATCAACTTTAGCACAAACATTTCTTTGTCACGTGCAAGAATCAATGGAAGATCGCATCAGCATTGCACTGCATTCTCCACTAGATCAATCCAAAGATGAAGAAGAAATTGCATAGGAAGATGGCAGGAGAAGGGAGAAAAAGGAGACCTTTTTACTCCGGCGAGCTCCTTGGTGAGCTCCTCCACCTGCTTCTTTGCCTTGAGCGCGTAGCCGTCGGCGGAGACGGGGTCCCCGCGCTTCCACCCTGGTGGCGTCACCCAGTACGGGTCGACGCCGACCTCCCGGCGCAGGGCCGCGAGCTCGGCCGGCTCGAGCCAGTAGCCCAGTACTCCATGGCGCCGTCGGCGTTGTGGCGGCGGCGGATGCGCTCGGCGCTGCCGCGCGGCACCTTGTCGGCGGTGTGCTTGAGGAGGTGGTCGAGGAGGCCCGTGTCGCCGACGTGCTTGCGCGCCGCCTGCCGCAGCTCGCCGCGGGGGACGGTCTTGCCGGGGCGCGTGCCGAAGCGGCGCAGGACGCCGAGCAGGGACGCCTCGGCGGCCGCGCAGTGCGTGGCCGTCAATCGGTCAACCATGCCGCGCGGCACGGCCAAGGCGGCGGTGGTGGCCTCCTCGGCCCTGACGACGCGTGGGGGCTTCGTCTCCGGCTCCTCCATGACGGTGACGGCGCGGCCGCAGAGAGGAGCCTTGCTCTTCCTCTCCCTCTTGACGGCCACCAGCACCACCGCCGTGCGCTCCTCCTCCGGCGGGACCCTCTTCCTCTCCGCCTTGACCGCGGTGCGCTCGTCCCTGCCGCCGCCCTTCTCCTCCTCCGGCAGGTTCGTCTTCTTCTCCTCCGGCAGGTTCGTCTTCTTCTCCTCCGGCAGGTTCGTCTTCTTCTCCTTCTTGACCACCTTGCTCTCCTCCTTCTCCTCCTCTGGCGGGTTCCTCTTCTTCTCCGTCTTGACCACCTTGCGCTCCTCCTCTGGCACCGGCGTGGTCGTCTTCTTGGCGCGCTTGGCGACGCCACGGCCATGGCGACGAACGTCATTCCTCTTCCTCTTGGCCACCACCTTGCGGTCGCTCTCTGCTTCCGGCCCCGCGTCGGTGTCCACGAAAATCTCGACCTTTGGAGCGGGAGCTGGCTTTCGGATCCTACGCTTGGGGAGGCTGAAGCTGTGGACACTGCCGGGCTTCCTCCTCCTTCGCTTCCTCGTCGTCTTCTCCTCCTCCACGGCCGGCGCCTCGCGCTCCTCCTCATGGCGGCCGCTCTCTCCTCCCTCCTCCGCGACGGCCTGCGTCTCCCCAAGTAGCCCGAGCAGGTCCTTGGCCTTGAGTTGCTGGAGCTCCGCTCGTCGCGGTGCGCCGCGTTCGCGCTGCTCTGGATGACGGTGGGCAGCGCGGGACGGCGATCGTGCGGGGTCTTGGCGACGACGGCGGGTGGCGCGGGCAAAGGGCGCACGCGGCGATCGTCATGGCGCGGGGTGCGGTGGCGGGTGATGTAGCGGACCCGCTTCCGGACGCCCCAGCCGAGGCCGGTGCCCTGGAGCGCGAGCAGGCAGAGGTGGGCGCTGGGCTTGCTCAGGTTGATTAGGGCTAAAGGCAGGGGGTAAACTGCAAAATTCGCGGCGGTGACCGGCCCAGCCCAGCTGGCTCCACTTGGCGAGTTGTGATTCGCCCAGGACCAAATTTGCACTTCCATGACAAGTTCAAGGACCAAATAATCAGCCTTTTCAAGTTTGAGGACCAAATCATCACCTCCATGACAAGTTTAGGGACATGCAGTGTTATTACCTCTTTTATCTGGAAGCCCATGTAGTCCTGCGGGCCTGCCTGACAAACTGACGTGTCTTGTTTGGGCAGAGCGTTTGAGTTATTTTACACTAGCAGACCATCTGAGTTTTTGTGTAAGGCTCCCGTTTAGTAAACTAGCCAGATCCTCAAGCATTGTCATTTCTCCCGCCGCCAAATTGGTAGGCGCTTTTGGTTTCTATAAAAACGTTTGCCAAGCATTAGAATCATTGACCCACCTCCATTGTCACACAAAACCGCCATTTGTGCCCATCTGAGCGTTTTCCCCTCGCCCCACCAAGGATGTGGCCATTCCCTAGCATCAAGGACGTCGCCATTCCCTGTGGCCACCAGAGCTTCTTCCCATCCTCATCCACAAAGGAGGTATTTGTCCACTCCTCGTCTTACAAGTGACGCTAGCTACTAAGACTCGTGAGGCCCTGAACACGAGCTTGAGGATCCTCGCCAACCAAGATGAAACGTTGCACATGTACCATTCTTGTATAACGGATCTGGAGGTCGGCAACAAGCTTTTGATTAGCGCCCTCACCGGCGTCACCATACCACCACTAGATAAAAATACGAGTACCAATAAAAAAGAAGAATAAATGGATCCACCCAAATTAGCGTGTTAAGCTTGGGGGGATTTGAGGCCCTTTGTATCCCCTGTCGCTTTTTAGTTAAAATTTCAATTAGAAGTCTTTTGCTTGGTTTAAATAAATGTGGACAATCATGCTTCCTAGACCAAGGGAGGAGTCTCATCCAATGAGTCATGGATGATTAGATGGATGCTTCATGTTGATGTTTTGCTTGAATTTGCTTTGAATCTTAGACCTTGCTGTATGCTAAGTATTTTTGCTTAAAGAAGATGATTATAAGTTTTCCACATCTTTAGTATAAATTGGGAGGAAGAGGTTGACAACTTGATGGGATAGGCCACCATCATTTTCAGTTTCCCTTGTGATTGCTTGGAGAAATAAAAAAAACTCATGATCCAGGTATGAAGTTGGGCAAGCCACTTGTCGTGTCAAAACCGGCAGACCTCGGGGTAGGGGGTCCCGAGCTGTGGATCTCGAATTGATGGTAACAAGGACGAAGAAGATGGTGTTTAACCAGGTTAAGGCCCTCTCGAAGAGGTAATACCCTACGTCCTGCTTCTGATTATATTAATGAGATGTATCGAGTACAAGCTTGATCTACCTCGAGATCGTAAGGATGGTTCTAACCCTAGGGTTAGGTGAATGAGTTTGCGTATATATCCCCTCTACGAGCTAAACCCTTTGGCTTATATACACGCCAAGCAAGGTATCTAGGGTTACATAGTGGGTTACAGATCAGGGATGCACATGGAGGCGACAGGATATGTCTTGGAGTATACGTCAACTCTTCTGTAAATGTGCTCTCGATCACGCCCAGATGTGAGACTTTCAGAGTCCTTCCATACGCAAATGAGGGCCTCTAAGCCCAACCCGGAGTCCACGAGCTGGCTAGGTTGGTATCCTCTAGTCCAGGACACTGTTTGTAGCCCCCGAACTGGTCTTCGACGCCAAGAACGACGTCCTTGAACTTCGGGTCCGGACCTGGCCGAGATCTTTAGTACTGCGTTTTGATAAGCTATCATTGTTGGGTCCTTGGCGTCAAACTCGCCATTCACCTGGGAGATAGCAAGGTTGAAATCGCTGCGGACCTCGAGGCGTTTTACACCCATCGAGACTGCTATCCGGAGCCCATGCAAGAGGGCTTCGTATTCGGCCGCGTTATTAGAATCAGTGTACATGATCTGCAGTACATACTGTTGTGGTTTTGTCACGGCAGATGGCCTAGTGAAAGGACTTAGGTGTGGAGCCATCGCGACGTAGGTTAGCTTGAAGGGGTTGAGCGGGACGAAAGACACAAGGTTTACCCAGGTTCGGCCCCTCACAACGAGTTAAAATCCTACGTCATGCTTAGGTTGTATTGATTGTGTATTGATTACAAGGGAGCGGAATCGCTTGAACTAGCTATCGGTCAATTGCTTCCTCCGTTAACACGCCGCAGGGTCTCACCTTTATATAAACAGGTCGAGGCCCTGGGTTTCAAGAGTCCAAGTCGGATCACACAACGTGACCAACTCGGGTTCTAAGTCGCCCTGCCTTGCCAGACAAGTCGCCATCGGGCGGCACACACCTCCAGGTCTTGGGCCCTCAATAGGCCCCCCTCTTAGCCGCCTCCAGTCTTCATATCTTCTTAGGCCCATTTAAGCCTTTACTCTTGACACTAGTAGAAAAGGGGCCAATGGTCCAGCCCGGTCCAGCCCATTAGTCCCGGTTCAATCCAGAACCGGGACCAATGGGGCATTGACCCGTTCGTGAGCCCCTGGGCCGGCCGGGCCACGTGGGCCATTGGTCCCGTTCGTCTCAACCTTTTGGTCCCGGTTGGTGGGACGAACCGGGACCAATGGGCTCGCCCCGCCCACCACCATTGGTCGGTTGGTGGCTTGAATCGGGACCAAAGGTTGCCCATTAGTCCCGGTTCAAGTCACCAACCGGGACCAATTAGTTGCCTATATATACCTCGCCATGAAAGCGAGCACTCCCAAAGCTCTGTTTTTCGTGGCGGGCGAGGGAGAGCTTTGTGGTGCTCTAGCTCACCTCCTATGCACACGAGGTATTCACGGAATGCCCGACCCACACTACTTAAGCTTTCTCCTCTCAAGCTCGACCTCCAAGCTCCATTTTCCTTAATATTTGTCTAGGTTTAGCGGTCCGTCACGCCCCGTCCCGCCTTCGCCATCACAATCGCCTGCGCCGATCTGCCGCCGGCACCACCGTGGTGAGCCTCTTGTTCTTATCTTCTTTCTGAAAGGAAAATAAATTTTACTTGTATGTTTATATAGATACTTGTATAATTTTCTTACTTTTATTACTGCATCCGCCCCTGTCGGCCCTCGTCCTTTTTATGATTCGGATGTGGTATATATATATTATATTTTCATAACTAGTGGTTCATTTATTGTTTATGACAATTATGCCGACCAACGTGACATAGATTTTATTTATCTAGGAGGTTGTTGAACCGGAAATTCCAACCGACCCTATTGTCGAGAGGTTAAATTTAGTTGAAGAAGAAAACAATTTGTTGAAGGAAAAAATTAGAAAAATTGAGGAGGAGAAGATGATATTGGAGTTGCATGTTGCGGATGTCGTCGATCATCACAAGATCAAGATGGATGCAATGCGCTTGAAGATTAGAAAGATTAGAAAATATGCCATTCATACCGAGGCTTGGTATCATTATGCCGTTGGATCAGTTGTTACATTGGTTGCGATTATGATCGCATTTGTTTTCGCATTGAAATGTTTTACATAGTTTCAGTGTACGGTTTCAAGAGTCCAAGTCGGATCACACAACGTGACCAACTCGGGTTCTAAGCCGCCCTGCCTTGCCAGACAAGTCGCCATCGGGCGGCACACACCTCCAGGTCTTGGCCCCTCAATAGGCCCGCCTCTTAGCCGCCTCCAGTCTTCATATCTTCTTAGGCCCATTTAAGCCTTTACTCTTGACACTAGTAGAAAAGGGGCCAATGGTCCAGGCCGGTCCAGCCCATTAGTCCTGTTCAATCTGTAACCGGACCAATGGGGCATTGACCCGGTTCGTGAGCCCCGGGCCGGCCGGGCCACGTGGGCCATTGGTCCCTTGGTGGGACGAACCGGGACCAATGGGCCTCGCTCTGCCCACCACCATTGGTCCCGGTTGGTGGCTTGAACTCGGACCAAAGGCTGCCCATTAGTCCCGGTTCAAGTCACCAACCGTACCAATTAGTTGCCTATATATACCCCTTGCTCATGAAAGCGAGCACTCCCAAAGGCTCTGCTTTTTCGTGGCAAGGGGAGAGCTTTGTGGTGCTCTAGCTCACCTCCTATGCACACGAGGTGTTCACGGAATGCCCGACCCACACTACTTAAGCTTTCTCCTCTCAAGCTCGACCTCCAAGCTCCATTTTCCTTAATATTTGTCTAGGTTTAGCGGTCCGTCACGCCCTGTCCCGCCTTCACCACTCACAATCGCCTGCGCCGATCTGCCGCCGCACCACCGTGGTGAGCCTCTTGTTCTTATCTTCTTTCCGAAAGGAAAAAATTCTTACTTGTATGTTTATATAGATACTTGTATAATTTTCTTACTTTTATTATTGCATCCGCTTCAATCGGCCCTCGCCCTTTTTATGATTCGGATGTGGTATATATATATTATATTTTCATAACTAGTGGTTCATTTATTGTTTATGACAATTATGCCACCAACGTGACATAGATTTTATTTATCTAGGAGGTTGTTGAACCGAAATTCCAACCGACCCTATTGTCGAGAGGTTAAATTTAGTTGAAGAAGAAAACAATTTGTTGAAGGAAAAATTAGAAAAATTGAGGAGGAGAAGATGATATTGGATTTGCATGTTATGGATGTCGCCGATCATCACAAGATCAAGATGGATGCAATGCGCTTGAAGATTAGAAAGATTAGAAAATATGCCATTCATACCGAGGCTTGGTATCATTATGCCGTTGGATCAGTTGTTACATTGGTTGCGATTATGATCGCATTTGTTTTCGCATTGAAATGTTTTACATAGTTTCAGTGTATGGTTTAATTAATTTAGATGCTCTGCAGAGCTTTATGTTGGTAGATGAGAACTATGTATGTACTTTGGTTTTAATGTGATGATGAACTTCTATTAATTTGGTCACTTAGTTATCTATTCATGATGTTCTCAGAATGATTTTTGACACACTTAATTATATATAATGCACGCAGATGAACCGCAATGGAGGTACGGTTCAAGACACACCTCCGAGTACATTAAGGGCGTGCATGATTTTCTCAAGTGGCTGAGGCAAACAAGCAGAATGGTTTTATGTGTTGTCCATGCCCCGTATGTGGGAATACAAGTCTTACTCGACCGGAAAATCCTCCACACCCACCGCTTTACAAGGGTTTCATGCCACACTATAATGTTTGGACGAGGCACGGAGAAATAGGGGTTATGATGGAAGACGGCGAAGAAGAAGAGTACGATGACAACTATGTGCCCCCGAATACGGTGATGCTACCGAACATGAAGAGGAACCGACGGAAGTGCACGACGATGCTTTAACGGGCGAAGTTGCTCAAGATCAAGAGGAACCAGACGATGTGCCCGATGATGATGATCTCCACCGGTCATTGTCGATGCAAGGACGCAATGCGAAAGTCAAAAGGAGAAGCTGAAGTTCGATCGCATGTTAGAGGACCACAAAAAGGGTTGTACCCCAATTGCGAAGATGGCAACACAAAGCTCGGTACCGCATCGAATTGCTGCGGTGGAAGGCGAGAATGTCAGTGCTCGACAAAGGATTTGAGAAGCTATCAAAATATTGAATAAGAAGCTTCCAAAGGATAACGAATTTCCGACAAGACATACACATCAAAGAAGGTCGATGCCCTCTAGGATTGAGGTGCGAAGATACATGCATGCCCTAATGATCTGATCCTCTATCATGGTGCGCATAAGGATCTGAACGCATGCCCGTATGCGGTGCATTACAGATAAGATCGACGAGATGACCCGGTGATGTTGACGGCGAGCCCCCAGAAGAGGGTTCTGCGAAGGTGATGTGGTATGCTCCTATAATACCACAGCTTGAAACGTCTGCTCGAAACGGAGAGCATGCCATGGCACAGTGAGGACCGTAAGAAAGACGGGAAGTTGAGAGCACCCGCTGACGGGTCGCAGTGGAGAAAAATCAAGGGAAAGTACTGGGCTGAGTTTGCACGTGACCCAAGGAACGTATGGTTTGATTTAAGTGCAGATGGCATTAATCCTTTCGGGGAGCAGAGCAGCAATCACAACACCTGGCCCATGACTCTATGTATCTATAACCTTCCTCCTTGGATGTGCATGAAGCGGAAGTTCATTATGATGCCAGCTCTCATCCAAGGCCCTAAGCAACCCGGCAACGACATTGATGTGTACCTAAGGCCATTAGTTGAAGAACTTTTACATCTGTGGAATGGAAATGGTGTACGTACGTGGGATGAGCACAAACAGGAGGAATTTAACCTAAAGGCGTTGCTGTTCGTGACCATCAACGATTGGCCCGCTCTCAAGAACCTTTCGTGACAGATAAACAAGGGATACCACGATGCACACACCGCTTACTTGACACCGATAGTATATACCGCAAGCTGCGGGAAGAATGTGTACCGTGCTATCGCCGATTTCTTCCTTCCAACCATCAATGTCGAAAGAAAGGCAAGCATTTCAAAGGCGAGGCAGATCATCGGAAGAAGCCCGCCATGCGTCGGTGATCACGCATTTGCTATGGTCAATGATTTACACGTAATCTTTGGATAGGGTCCCGCGGACTAGCTTTTTCGAATGACGCTGAGAATCACGCACCCATGTGGAAGAAGAAATCTATATTTTGGGACCTACCCACTGAAAGACCTAGAGGTCCGCTCTTCGATCGACGTGATGCACGTGATTTAAGAACCTTTGCGTGAACGCATAGGCTTCTTGGGCGTGTATGGGAAGACAAAAGATACACCGAGGCACGAGAGGACCTGCAACGCCAGTACGAAAAAAGAGGGCATGCCTCCAAGAAGTATGAAGGTCCTGCCACTACGCTCTTACGAAAGAAGAGAAAGAAATCTTCTTTGAATGCCTGCTCAATATGAAGGTCCCGACCGCTTTCGTCAATATAAAGGGAATAATAAATATGCCGCATAAAAAGTTCCGTAACCTAAAGTCTCATGACTGCCATGTGATTATGACGCAACTGCTCCGATTGCATTGAGGGGCTTCTATCGAAAACGTCCGATTAGCCATTGTGAAGCTATGTGCATTCCTCAATGCAATCTCTCGAAGGTGATCGATCCAGAAATCATACCAAGGCTAAGGACTGATGTGGTGCAATGTCTTGTCGGGCCGAGCTGGTGTTCCCACCATCCTTCTTCAATATCATGACGCACGCCCTAGTTCATCTAGTTGACGAGATTGTCATTCTGGGCCCCAGATTTCTACACATATGTACCCCTTTGAGAGGTTCATGGAGTCCTAAAGAAATATGTCCGAATCGCTTAGGCCGAAGGAAGCATCTCCATGGGCCATCAAACAGAGGATGTCATCGGGTTTTGTGTTGACTTCATTCCTGGCCTTAAGAAGATAGGTCTCCCTAAATCGCGGTATGAGGGGAGACTGATCGAAAAGGTACGCTTGAAGGGACTCAATTATATGCAGGGACGGATATTCTTGGTCTCAAGCACACTACACAGCTTCTACGTAACTCTACCTTGGTGACCCGTATGTCGATGAACACAAGAACAATCTGCGCCCAAACACCCGAGCAAAGGCGACGATTGGATTACATGTGAACACATCAGACTTTCAGCAGTTGGTTGGAAGCACGACGAGGTGACAACACTGTTTGTGATGAGCTGTACTTGTTGTCCAGGGACCATCTTTGACTGTATTGATTTGGAAAGGATACGAGATAAATTGGAATACATTTTACACGATTGACCAAGATCAAAAGAGCACCAACCAAAACAGCGGTGTCCGCTTTGATGCAACAACCGAGAGGGGAAAGGAAACATATCATGGTTACATAGTGGACATATGGGAACTTGACTACGGACACGATTTTAAGGTCCCTTTGTTTAACTGCAAATGGGTCAATCTGTCAGAGGCGGGGTAGTGTAGACCCACAAAGACGGAATGACAATAGTGGATCTGAAAATCTTGGGCACACCGACGAACCGCTCGTCCTAGCCAATGATGTGGCACAGGTTATCTATGTGAAGGACATGTCTACCAGATCGAGAAAGAGAAAAGATAAGGAAGCTTAATACATCATACGATGAGCCAAAGCGCCACATAGTTCTTTTCAGAAAAGGGACATCGTGGGAGTGGAGGACAAGATGACATGTCTCGAAAATTATGAAAAGTTTCATGAAATTCCTCCCTTTAATGTCAAGGTTGACCCAAAGATCCCGATAAACGATGAAGATTATCCATGGTTACGACGCAATAAGCAAATGACACAAGCGAAGAAAAAGTGAAGACTTTCTCCCGCAACTATTATGATGATACCATGCCAAATTTGTAACTGACGAGTATGATACCATAGTCCATTTTGTACATGCACATGATATGTGGGTTAATTTATGATACCATGCCAACTTTCGTAAAACTAAAAGCAAAAAGAATTAAAAAATAAAGAAAAAAACAAAAGAAAATAAATAATGCAGAAAACAAAGCAAAAAAACTGAAAAAAATAAAATAGCAAAAATAAGTAAAGAAAAAAAATGCCTCCTATCGAAAACTAATGGCACTAACAGAAAGTTTATAATTTTCAGAAACTAAAAGCAAAAAAGAATTAAAAATAAAGCAAAAAACAAAAGAAAATAAATAATGCAGAAAACAAAACAAAAAACTGGAAAAATAAAATAAAATAGCAAAATAAGTAAAGAAAACAAAAACTGCTTCCCATCGGGCCCCCACGGCCTGAATACGACTAGAAACCCTACTATGGGCCAGATTCGTGCACGCAGAGGGCCTGTAAGGCCCACCAGCAAAGCATAGCAAGTAGGCCCGAAGCTCATGGTGGAGAGGAGTCGAGATGGTGCGCGGCGGTGGGGCTTATAAACCACCGCACGCCTCTCAACTAGCGAGGTGGGACTAAACTTTGGCAAAGGACGCTGGGAGCATTGGGGTTTGGTCCCGGTTGGTGGCACCAACCGACTAAAGGGGGAGATTGGTACGGTTCGTGGCACCAACCGTACCAAAGGCCGCCGCTTCCCGCCTTTGGGCTGCCGAAAAGGAGGTTTTTGGTCCCGTTGAGGCACCAACCGACTAAAGGGTGAATTAGTCCTGTTGGTTTCACGAATCGACCAATGCCTTTGCTATATAAGCAAACACTTTGCAAAATTTCAGAATCCCATCGCCAGCTTGCCCCGACGACGCCGACCTCCTTGACGCCGCCAGTTGCTCCACCTCATCGTCGCCGCTGCCGCCGCCAAGCCGTCGCCTCACCAAGCCAAGCCGCCGTCCTCGTCGCCTCCTCCCGAGCCCGCGCCCGTCTCTGCCCACCACGCCTCGAGCCCCTGCCCCTGCCTCGCCCGCCGCTCCCCACCGCCGCCATCGCCACCTCGCCGCCCCACCATCGCTGTGGAGCCACCACACAGACCGGCTCTGGTTTTTCATTTTATTAGTTTAATTAGTTTTTTTCATATATATATAATGTATATGTGTATGTATGTGTCTATATATGTGTATGTAGATGTTCAAAATTGTTCAGAGCATGTTTTTGTTCATATATGTATTTTTTGTTCATATGTGTATTAATGTTTTCATATATGCAAAAGATAGATTTTAGAAAAGTTAGGTTTTTTTGTTCATAGATTTTTTGGTGGTATTAATTATTATAGAATATGCAAATGTTTGTATATTCATATGAACAATGCATTAGGCAAAACCTTTGTTTTTTTTTCGAAATTTTCTATTTGAACATTTTTTTTAAAACAAGCAATACTAAAAGAATGAGAGGAAAAAGGAAAATAAGAAGAGGAAGAAAGGAGAAGAAGAGGAGAGGAAGAAGAGGAGAAATAAATAAGAAGAGGAAAAAAGAAGAGGAGAAAAAGAAAGGAATAGAGGAGAAGAAGAAAAATAGAAATTTTCTATTTTTCTTCTTCTCCTCTATTCCTTTCTTCTTCTCCTCTTTATTTTTTCTTCTTCCTGTTTTCTTCCTTTTCCTTATTTTCCTTTCTTGGTAGAAGAAGAAAAAGAAGAGTAGAATAAGAAGAAAGGAATAGAGGAGAAAGAAGAAACTTCAACACGAGGGGGGTACCGATACCCCTCCCGATAACATTATTTTCCCATGTATATGTATGTCGCATCGTTGTCGATATAACCCCCTCGAGATAATTTCGACATGAGGGGCGGTCGATATATATACCCCATCTCGACCGTGATAACTTATACAACGGCAGCACCCCCCTCTCGGCCCTCTCGCTCGACCAAAACTCTCGGGGACACCCAAACCCTAGAGAGAATATGATGTTGGTCTCCTACCCCCTCCCGCCGCGCCCCTACCCGACAACTTAACTCTCTCGAGGCCACCCTAATTAACCCTTGAAGTGTTGTGTCGAGGCAACCCCAAACCCTAGAGAGAAAACGATGTTGGTCTCCTACCCCCTCCCGCCGCGCGCCCCTACCCGACAAATTAACTCTCTCGAGGCCACCCAAACTAACATGATTCCTTATTGTGATTAGCTAGCTAGTTCTACGCTTGCCACCAATATATATATATATATATATATATATATATATATATATATATATATATATATATATATATATATATATATATCCATCTGTACCATGTTTGAATAATAATTGACATGTTGTAAATATTTGCGTAAACTATGGAGCACTCCCGAGACGAAGAAATGTGGCGATGTTGGGGCACATAATCGCACAAGGAAGTGATGAAGTTGCGCCATTTCTCAACGACAGCGGACTGGGTGAAGAAGAGGGCTATGTTCATGATGGCTTCACCCATTAATGCCGGTACAAGAAGAGGACCATGTTCATGATGGCTCCGTGACACAATGGAGGTACAAGCGTAGGAGACCGTCTTGATCGCTCAGTGACCGAACCGAGTCTCGCCAGTATATATATTAGTTAAGCCCGTATGACTAGTTAACTGATGCATCCATTGTTTTGGTATACGTACACATATTAATTACTCTCGTCTTTCTTCCTTATAATTTCTAGCACTCGGATCGAGCACAACTTCGTAAGGAGACGAGGCCCAAGAAAAGTTGAGCTCGGATGAAAAGTTTGAGATCATAGAAATCGCGCCGACGGTGAACCGATTGAACCCATGCGGACAAGGAAGGCATTTTCTGCTCGGTCGGGGTTCTTGTTAGGGACAAGATCCCGATCAGCATCCATCAATGGTATAAGCTTCAAGGAGGAAGACCCCGAGGTGTCTTATGTCAATGATATGCGTAAAGAAGATCTTTGGACCGAGTGAAGGCAAATTTCACCCTACCGCCAGAGGAGGATCCGGAGAAGCCAGCTAAAGAGCAATTAATCAAGTCTTGTGCCCTTAAGAAGATGGCAACCCTAATGAGGAGGTGGAGGAAAGAGCTGAACCAGTTTGTCGAGAAAGATAAGACACCAGAATTCATCGGCAAATATGAGAAGATCAAAGATCACTGGCCCGCATTTGTGGCCCACAAGACATCGGAAAAGAGTAAGAAGATGTCGGCGACAAACAAGCAAAATGCTGCGAAGAAGAAGCTTCACCATCGCACGGGGTTAGGTGGCTACCTCAAAGCCCGGCCTAAGTGGTCCAAGGCTGAGCATGATCTGCTTGAAAAGGGATCGAACCGAGACAATGTATCGCTGCACCGCTGCCGGACTTGGTTCTTCGGGCTGGCGGAACCTTGACGCCAGAATAGGAAGTGCCGGTGGACGGACAAGCAATCGCAAATACCACTCGTGAAGCTTCGACACTATATCGATGCAGCGCAGCGAGGGACATTCCTTCCAAACAGGGAAAAGGACGAGCTCACAATGGCCCTTGGGAATCCTAAGCACCTCGGACGGACACGAGGCACGCCAGCTCCCTTTCGTGGAAGGTTGGTTTTCCGGACGCAGGGGTTACAAAACCCACGAGAGGAGGAAGAAACCGAGCAGGACCAACTGCAGGCGCTGCACGAAAGGGTAATGGGGCTAGAGGAACGAGAAGCAGCAGATCGCAGCAAACGACCTGCCGAAGCTTCCTCCCAAGCTACCCCGCCATCTCAGCAGAGAAGCAGCTTGGCTTCCACCGAGCTGCTTCAGCCGGAGCATGTTTTGACGGCTCCTGCCGGCTATCCCGTGGATGGTATCACAGAGTCGCAAAGTTGCCACATTATGGCGCGATGGATGACTTTGAAGGTCAAGGCGGCTGTTGGCCAAGTTTATCCTAGTGGACCCGGCACAACTTATCACCGCCACCGATTCCGTATGATATGCTAAGGTGATGGTGGATGAAATAACGGAGGGATTTGAGGACCTCATGCTTGACCACCCTACCGGTGAAGGGGAGACTAGGCTAGGTTCTGCTCTGAAGACTCCATGCCTATGGCGGAAGGAGCTCATCAACCTTCCGAACTGGACGCCTCCGCCTCCTCCTCCTCCTCAAGTGAGTCAGGGCACTCCGCCTCCTCCACCGCCTCTTCCGGCGAGTGACGATCAGGGCACGCGTGGCGGCACTCCGCCTCCTTCTCCGGCGCGGGCGGCACTCCGCCTCCTTCTCCGCTGCGCCACGGCCGCCCGAGCAGCCAGCCTCCTCCTTCTCCGCCTCGCCGGCAAGGGCGGAAGAGACCCGCCGCCCTCCTGCTGCTCTGCGCGTCGTAGTCCTTCTCCTCCGCCTCGTAAGCAAGCAAAAAAGACATCCGCCTGCCTCGCTCGCCGGCGTCTAGCAAGACAGCCAAAGGCGGAGGAATATAGATACGGTCCTTCTCTCAAGACTCCAGAAGTTACCGTATGAGAGGACCGAGGAGGAAAACGCGAAGATCGTGCGAGCATCAAGTGGACGACTGGTTTGCAGGTTGAAAGCAAAGAGACGCCCACCTCCGGAGGAGAAGGTAGATCCGTGAAAGCGAAGCGCACTCGCTGCCCCGAGGAAACCGGTAAAGTCTCCACCGAGAACCAACTATGAGCGACATCGAATGACATATCTCCAAGCGGAGCGGTCGGGAAGTACTGCGACATCAAAGAGCAAAAGAACGAGCAGCTAAGAAAAAATTGACCAGCTCGGCGAACAAGCAAACCAACCGTGCCCCGCTCAATGTTTCTAGCGGCAACATCGCCGCTAATGTTCCGGGATGGTGGCGGTTATGGCAATCTACAAGATTACCTCGCTGATGATGCACTTCCTGAATACATGAAGGTGGAAGAACACAGACATCTGATACGGGAAGCCTCTCGTCAAACATGAAAAATCTCTAACAACGATGATGCGAAGATTCCATACTTGGTACATGAAAACCTGCAGAGAGTCTGGGGGACGAATTATTTGTATCTGAACATTAAAGAGGAGCACGACCTCGTTGGAACTGATCTGTTGTATGTTCCATTTGAGGAGTTCTTCGAGTTCTTCAATAAAAAGGCCCTCGATAAAGTAATGGTCTTTTGCTACTGCCTGTAAGTACTATTTCTGTCATTAAGTCTCTATATATAGCTCGGCTCTTTCGTTGCATGTATTTATAATTAATTATCCTCAATATATTATGCAGATTGAAGATCGTCGAGTGCAAAAAAATGAAATCTATGATATTGGGTTCATTAACACAAATATCATAGATGTATTTCTGGTTGAAAAGCACGCCAAAGAGGCCGAGGACAACTTGCTACAATCGTTGATGAAAAATCAAAACAAAGATACCATACTCTTTCCTTATAACGGCAAGTGAGCGCTATCGATCGCTTGCATATTCGGTTTCCTTATTACTCGAAAGCGAGGTTATAGTAATGTAATTGATGAGTTATGCATGCGTGCGTAGGTTCCACTATATTCTTCTGGAGGTTAGGCTTGAGCATGGACTAGTAACCGTCTTAGACTCGAGACGGAAAGATCCCAGCACCTATGCGGACATGACTGAAATGCTCAGCAAGTAAGTTCAATTAACCGATCATTATCGCACCATAGCGGCAACTTTTTGTTCATTTCCTGATATCTCAAGTAATAATTATTATTTTCTTTTTCTTGCAGGGTTTGGAAACAGTTCACCGCAAAAGCTCCGGGACTGCCGAAGGAGCTGCAATATACATACCCGAAAGTAAGTACAACTGGCTAGCTAGTTGTGCCCATCTCCCGTTGATTTTATAGCTATACTTTCATCAATGCCATTTATAATGCTTCATTATCAGTTTGATTGACACCTCTATTTCTCGTAAAGTGCTTGTGGCAGGAACAA